>JADMNL010000030.1:65572500-66172500 GCA_016271365.2 Neoceratodus forsteri
CCACTAGACTACCAGGGATACCTTTGATTTTACAAATGCCCGCGATCGGGCATACGGGAGGGGAGAAGGGTACACTAGCCCACCAGGGATTAAAACACCTGCTGACAGTGGCTACGCAGGGCACCAGGTGCATTTATTTATTTATTTTTATTTTATTTTATTTAGTTTTTGTTGACCGGGAAGTGCACTAGACAAATCCTGCCTATTTTCGGGCACGACCCAGGGGAGGGGGATACAGATGAATGCCAACTGACTTTGAACCAGATTAAGCTGTTGCGTACACACAATTTCGCAGGGATGCCCTGCGCAACACATGCAAATGGGGCCATAATGACATGCAAATGGCCCCATTTGCACCATGCATACATTATGGCCCAACTTGCATGCCCAAGTCTGAATATCACGGATGCTGCGTACAGCGCAACTACAGTTGCGCTGGTGCAGTCCCAATCCTCCCTGTCAGGGGAATGCATTGATGCACTGTCACTGCACCACGCTCATTCTGTTATCACCCTGTCTTTGCCCTGGCACATCTTGGATGCGCTGCGCCACTACTTGCGCCATTGCCTGGCGCAATCCTCGAATATCTCCTCCAGTATGTAAAAAAATGTTCTTGCACACAAATTGCAAATCAGGAGGACCAATCCCACACTTGGGTGTGGGGCTCTTAGTGCTAACACTGTTCCACTTTAAGACAATGTCAAAAAACCTAGTGGAATACTTTTCAGAAGCGCTACCATCATAGCGGGTGGCAAAGTGCCACAGTGTGGCCATTTAAATTCAGACAGACCCAGAGATTATTTGAAATACTGTAATTTCAAGAAATTCATTCCTTCGTAAGCTGCCGCCACTGTCACCTGATCATAGCATTTCATTTGTTTTCAGGTATACAGCTCCAACAGAGACAAACATTAACACAATACACTAACCCAATTAATACCTAGTGTTCTTTCACAGCCCTGATTAACACACTTGTTCACAGTGATTAAAAATATTTCCCCTTGATTACTTCACAGTTAAAATGCTTGTAGGAGGACTATAGTTAATGAAATACTGACAGAGTTGCAAATTGTAAATGTCATACTTTAAAAAAAATCTCCAAATTTTTTGCTCTCTTTGGAGTTGCTAATTAGGTGGCTTTTCTAGAAGGCAAAAAAAAAAGCCTAACTGCTTAATTGGAAGAATCCAATCCATTCAAGCACCCGGTCATCTCTAACCTACATCATTAAAGTTGAAGCGAACAAACATCAAACACAGGCCAGTATTAATGAAGCAGATGTATTAATTTCCCATTTATGAGAGACTAAGCAACTGGCTGGCTGGCTCTGTCTTTCTCTCTGACAGCACTATTAATGATCTTTAATGCCCTACAGGCACTAATGGGTCCCGGTGGGACCCCAGAAATACTGCCATTTGTATTGAGGATTTAGACATAACAAAAAAGCCTCATGCTCTCGCGAGGTAGAGCTTGATCAGTCTCTGCCCCTTTGGAATACTGCAGTGGAATAATAAATGACAGCCCAGAGATTAAATCAAACCTTCTGCTTTAAGTGCCAGAGTGTGTGATTGTCACTAACAATCTACTGCTTGTTAACACCACTGGGGTATGAACAAACAGCAGCCAAAATAAAATAAAAAAAAAAAAAATGAAAAGAGATGGCGTACCTTCTGGTTGCAATTTCTGTGGCCAGAAGGGAAACAAAATCCTTAAGTGCTAATTTTTTAAATCTTTTTTTTTGTATCCCCAAAATGGAGTCAACAGCTGCCATACTGGAACAGCCCATCACTCACAAATGAATCCAAGTGTAATGTTGCACAAAATCCCACTTGCCATCTTATGCAATGCATCATGGTCAGTATGCAAATTACCATGTAAATTTCAGCTAGCATAGCAGAACTGTAAGGAGCCAAGAAACCCTAAAGAGCTAGTATAGTGCCTGAAAGCAATAATAACTTTTAACAGTCGGGAAGTATTATTTCTTATATTTGAAGGATTTTTTTTTCTTTTCCCTTTTGCTAATTACCTACTAAAGTCAGCCCTATGACCTCACTGCCTGTGACATCACAACAAACCAAGAAGAACCAATCACCTGCTGCAAGACTGGTCACTTGTGATGTCACAATGCTAATGAGGTTTGAAGTTGAAAAGAAACAGATGTGTCAGCAGCCAGGCAAAGTACTGCTGTTCACATCCCACCCAAAACAATCATATGGAAAACCTAACGAGCAAATGGAAAAAGAAAAAATACTTCAGAATTGAAGAGTAACACGGGACTACTGTACTTGTACAAATTAATAACATTTTTTACCTACTAATTTTGGTGAAACAAGTCTTTTTTTTCCCTCCTTCTCCTTTGTTTATCTCCCCAGTGCTCTTGCTGCAGGCGGCTTCAGCTCTTCTCTCGGAGAGAGCTCTCCTCCTCCCTCTAACCATGTGGCGCTCTCCCGACCCCCCAGCCTGGCACAGGCAAATCCCCCATCAATTTCCCCCCATGGTGGGGCCAGGAGAGGGAGGTCCATCCTCCCCCCCCGGTATATGAATCCTGTTTAGCCAGCTTGTGCTGGGGGCTGAGAATGCGGCTCGAGTGCCATGGTTCCTGCAGCATCCCCCGCTGTTTTTCCTGGTTTTCTTCCTTCCTTCCCTCCCCGTTGCTGGGATGCAGATGTCATCTTGTGCATGTGGAGGCATGTGCACATTATGGGACCCTTGGCACCCTCCTGTCTATTGGCATCCCCAACCTGCACTACCCCCAGGCCTCCTCCCAGAGGCAGTCATTCGTTGGACCAGCCAATCCACCCTCCCAGGGAGAGGACAGCTGTCCTCCAGATGCTCAATCCTCTCCCTCCACAGCCGACCCCTGGTGACCTGCTCACACTGTGAACACAAGTTGCTGACATGGCAGGAGGTAAGGCACGGATGCCTCATCCCTCCACACCTTTGGGCCGGCTTGAAACTAGTCTTTTAAAATCAGTTTGCAGAGGATGAAAAATGCAAACCACAGATACAGGTTTCATTCTCTCTAGGTCTCATCCCACCACAGAAGATCCTGTATTAAAATTAATTTTGCTATTGCTACTTCTACGGTCAACAAGCCAGTTTTGGCAATTGTTTGAGACATGGTGAGCCCAAAGAGGTAAATTATTTCAAAGAAAAAGAACCGTAATATAAAAGTACTAGAAAGTGTTACACAAAAAGAATATCTGCTGTAGCATTGAGTTGTAAAGCGGCACAAAATTCTGCATACCCCCCTTATTTAACGTATCATGGGGCATCATATGCAAATTACTATAAGGGAATTTAGATTGCCTTAGCTTTAAGTAAGTATAAGGTTCACATATTTTGGTGACACTGGCCAAAAGCACCGAAGTAGGGCCTGATTGCTCTTTGAAGATATGTCTAGATGAGATGTCTTGAATCAGCTGAAATGATTTTGCCTGCCATTCCGTGCAGTACACAAAGTACATTGAGAGTGACATCTCCACTGAGGAACGAACTGGTTTCTAAAGGCTGCAGATTCACAGCTCTGTGCCGCAGCATCAAAACACCTTACATCAGGGTATCATACACAGGAAAGAGAGAAGAGATGTTGCAGAAGAGTTCATCAACCCAAATGACCTTGACAAACTCTTGCTTGCCAAGGGGCCTCCAGAGCAGCTGTTCAGGATCAAGCAATGATGTAACTTTATTGAACAATCCTTTCATCTTGGTCAAGCAGAGATAGCTTGTGGATCACTGTCAGCTGTTTTTATAGGGAGTGGTATTGAAAAAGATCTAACCCCCGCACAAACGTACAAATGGATCCCAACAGTTAGGAAATCTTGCATGAGAGAAATTGATCCAGCAATAACTGAACTAGGCTGGGCTGACATAAAAAGCAGGGACAGCATATTCAAAGTTGGTGCTAAATGGGAAGCTAATTTTTACAGTGTGCACTAAATAGCAAGGGTGTAGTGGGGGTGCAATTTTCAGGCATTCTTTACCTAGCACTAAAATGCCTAAGTATACTATACATACATTAGGCAATTTGGCTTATCCTAAAGGACAAAAACGTAATGAATAAATAAAGTACCTGTGTCTATGTTACATTACATTGTACTTGAAATGTTGTGTAATGAACAGAATATTCAAAGCTGGCACAACATGTTGAGCTGATTGTTGTAGCACAATACTAACTAGCAAAGGTGAAGTGGGGGTGCTATATTCATACATATGCGATGCTAATATAGCACTACGTAACCCTGGTGCTAAAATGTCTCAATACACATCTGTTAAACAATCACTACTCATGGCAGTGCTAGTGCTAACAACACAAGCAGTACAGACCTGAGAGGACAGTTAAGCTGGGGCATCTGGGGACTAAACTATGCATTTGGAAGGCTGTTTAGCTGTAAGTGCCAAAGCGGAAGATGCCAAATACAAAGTTGCCCATGCAAATGACCCACCGTCATGCAGGGCCTTAACACCTCTGCCATATCATTAACTGTTCATTAACACTACACATTGCTCCTTGCAAAGAAGGAGGGCTATGGGCTTCCCAGGAAATGAATGGGTCTGATAAGGGTTATCATGGGGGATAATCTCTTATCTTTAACAGATCTCAATTAAAATTTGGAATTCAGAATACTGAGCTTACCTTAAATATATCAAAACGCAAAACTGCTGGGGAGTTGTTGTGATGCACCGCAACCTGTATAGATGCACAATTCGAACTGATACAGGAGAGGCAGCATCACAGGGAAGAGGGGACAGACTTCCTTTGAAGTCACATGTGCATCAGCAACCTATCAGGTGGACACAATATGCAGGTGTAAGGAGTGTGGAGTGCCTCAGAGATGTATACCCCCACAATCAATCACCTTTACCAGGTGAGTAAACTACCATTACAAAGTCTGCCAAACAACTCTATGGCAACTGTAAGCTATATAGCGGTGTATTCATTGACCTATGGGAGAGGTTTTATGCCTCCAGTCCTTTGGGGGGGGGGGGCTGTTCAGTGTGTTTCCAAGCACTTTGATTTTTTTTCAGTGCAATCCACCCTTGCTCCATCAGCACGTTGCAGGAACAGGATATAAGTCTCCCATATTCCCTACAACCCCCACTGCTGCTGAAGTGGTGACCATTTGCCACCAGTATATGGTAACATTTATGATGGTCCACAGCATTTCCACCTACATAGAAAGATTGATGTTGTCAACAGAAAAAGGCATTCTGGCCCATCAAGTCTGCATAGCTCACCTATCTAATGTGGATTGTAAAGGCCCTAGTGACCCTACTCATTCTTCACCCTCCCCCTCCCCTTTTGCTAGTGTCTTTAGCAGCCCCACATATCCATCCCACCCATGGCTGAACCTCCAAACACTGATTTCACACAGACTACCTCCCTCGATAATTAAACCACCCCTTAAGCATCTTCTCCATGATGTAATGCTTTCTAACTTTCCCCTTAAACCTCCTACCTGCCAGCTTTGTTGAGTTCCCCCTGATTTTTCTGTTCCCACTCAGTGTTAACAGCACTCTACCACTGTATCTACTTTAAGATCCAAAGGTCCAGAAGTCTACTCATTCAACCAATCTTTCAACCTGATTTAGTTCCACTGGTGTAGTTTTAATCTCTCTATACCACCAAATTTGCATATTTTAAGTTATTTGTATGTTATGATTATCTGTTACGTTGTTCTTTTATTTATGCATTTTAATTTATGATGTACAGTATCCCGAGCCTCTGGAACACGGCACTAAATAAATGAACTACTACTACTACTATTTATCTCATGGCAGTATCATGTTCCGCTCTCTTTTCTTGCTTCCAGAGTGTACATGTTAATATCTTCCAACCTCTCCATGTAAGTCTTTTCCTGCTAGCCCTAGAAAATTCTGATTACTCTCTTCTGCACCGCATCCACCTTGTCCCTATCTTTCTTCAGATGTGGAATTCAGACTTGCACATATCTACTCACCCCCCTTCCTATACATCCCAGCACCCTATCACCCTTCCCCACTTCCCTGTTGTACCACACTGATGTTTTCAAATTGTCCAGTATTATAACCCCCGGGTCCCTCTCCTCTGTCATACTTCTTACTGCCACCCTTCATTCTGTATTCTGTTTTTCAGATTTGTTGCTCCTATGTGCATTGCCTTGCCTTGCATGTCTTAGCACTGAATTTCATGTGCCATAACCTTGGCCAGTTCTTTAGTTTTTCCAGATCCTCCCTCAAATTTCTTACCCCCTTCCTCACCATTCACTCTTCCACAGATCTTAGTATTGCCTGCAAATAGGCAGATCTTCCACTGGATCCATACTCAAATATTACAGATGAAGATCTCAAAGAGGACTGGTTCCAATACTGGTCCCTGTGGTATACCACCTGTGACCCTCCTGACCTCTGAGTGTTTGCAAGAGATTCACTAAGTTATCTGAACCGCAATTTGCACCACATGTTGTGGTGCCTTACCTCTGCTAAAGACAGACTGTAAATTTCTGATAAAAATTCTGTGCCATATTTAGAAGTGGAGGGGATCATAAAATTGTCCTGAGCCAATCCCTTCCACTTCCCATATCTGGGGCTGCCTAAGACCTGCCCCCACGCATAGGCACATAATGTCGTGTGCCCAGGGAGAGCACGGAGACATGCACCATCAAAGTCTATGGGGGCAACTTTTAAAATATTTTTATACATTGTAATGGCCATTTTGTGACTAACTAAGGGCACCAGGTGACTAAGAAGGGTCTGTTAGTTACCCTGTGTCCTTGGTTAACCACAAAACGACTGTTACAATATATAAAAATGTTTTAAAAGTTGCCCCATAGACTTTAATGGAGCACGGCCCCATGCTCTCCCTGGGCACACGTCATTATTTGCCTGAGCATGGGGGCGGATCTTAGGCAGCTCCCAGAAATGGAAAGTGGAAGGGATCGACTGGGGACAATTTTATGATCCCTTCCACTTTAAAATATGGCACAGAATTTTTATCAGAAATATACAGTCTGCCTGTGGTAGAGGTAAAGGCACCACAGCATGTGGTGCAGATGCTTAACTTAGTGGATCTCTTTAAGGACAACCCTTTGGGTTCTGACATCTAGCCAGTTTTCTAGCCATCTTGTTATCATCTTCCCCCCCACACCCTCTTAACCCAACATTTTGACCGACCGTGTTGAACACAGTCAAAGACACTGCTGAAGTCAAGGTGCAGTATGTTCATCACTGGACTCTTGTCCACCGCTTTCATCTCCCTAATCAAAGATATCACTCAGGTTTATCTAACCCTGATGCCCGTTTACCTCAAGGAAACCCACTATCCTTTCCTTTTAAGTTTTCAAGTAACTTGTCTACTACAGTGACAGGTCTTTAGTTTCTAGGTCCATCCCTACCTCTCCTCTTGTGGAGGAGAACTACATCCCTTGTCCTCCAGTTCCTATGTACTACCCCATTGCTAGAGAGCTGTTAAAGAGCCCAGTCAGTACTGCAGCTAGGATCAGTCCCTGCCCCTTCAGCACATGGGGATGCACCCCTTCCAGGCTCATTGACTTGTCCAACTTCAATGCTCCCTTTAACACCCTTGCCTCTGACACTGGATCTTCATTTACACCCCCCTCTCCTCTCTTGCCTTGATGGCACAGTTAGGCAATGGCCCCTTATTCTCCACTGTGGATACTGAACAGAAAAATGTCTTACTATGTCTGCCTTCCATTTATTTTACAAACATATGACATGCAAAAAGAGTCAGCAGAAGGCTTACTGGTCTACCTAATATGCTCAAATTCTGAAGCCCCTTCTCAGCAACTACTATGAATTCTGACTCCCTGCACCATTATTCCTGACCCCCCATCCACACCTTTCAGGTTCCAACCCATGATCCTGACTGTCCCTTTCACACTATCCCACCCCCTCTTGAAACCCTCTACCATCTCCAGACAGACAAACTCCTCTGGGAGTTCATTCCACCACTCACCACCTGTTCTGTGAAGAAATGTCTCCTTACCTCCTTCTTGAACCTTCTCCAAACACCTTATAGCGGTGCTCCATTGTGGTCCTATTTCCACTTGGGCAAATGAGGTCTACAGTATTCACCTTGTTGATACCTTTCAAGTACTTAATAATTTAAATTGCATTCCCCCTCTCCTCAAGCGAGTACATGTTGATGTCATTTAGCCTGTCATCATATGCCTTGCACTGCTTTCCCTGGATCATTTTTGTCACCCTCCTCTGGACTGCCTTAAAATGGTTTATATCTTTCCTCAGGTAGGGTCTCCAATATTGCATGCCATACTCTAAGTGCTGCCACTCCAAAGATCTGTACAGCAGCAATATCACCTTTTCCTGCCTGCTCATGATCCCCCTCACAATGCAGCCAAGCATTTTGTTTGCTTTGGCTGCTGCCTTCCTGCACTGTGTCAGATGTTTCAGGTTGCTGGTGATGGCTACCCCCAAATCTTTTTCCTCTTCTGATTTGGTGACCTGGATCCACCCACCCAGGCAGTAGTTTGTCCTCAGGTTCTTACTTTCTACGTGCATGGCTTTGCACTTCTTTTCATTGAACCCAAGTAGCCATATTTCTGACCACCTTTCAAGCCTGGCTAGATCTTCCTTAAGATCCTGTTGTATTACCTCAGCAGTGTCTACCCTCCCACAGAGCTTGGTGTCATCTGCAAAGAAACACATCTTATCCTTTATGCCATCCCCAATGTTGCTTATAAACACATTAAACAGCACTGGACCAAACACCAAGCCCTATGGTACCTCACTGGTGACATCCCTCACCCTCTGGGTCCTACTGCCCAACCAATATGCCACCCATGTAGCTAGTTTAGCCCCTATTGCTAGGTCTTCCAGCTTTTTGATCAACCTCTTATGAGGTACAGAGTCAAAGGCCTTACTGAAGTCCAACTAAAGTATGTCAACTGCTGGCCCCTTGTCTGCTGTTCTTGTTTACCCAGTCATAGCAGTTGATCAGATTAGTTTTCCAGGCTCTTCCTGCCATGAACCCATGTTGCCTCTTTTCCTGGAGACTACTCACCTCCAGAAACCTGATGAGTCTTTCCTTAAGAATGGTCTCCATAAGTTCACCAGCAACTGAGGCCAGACTGACTGGCCTGTAGTTTCCTGGGTCATCTCTGGGACCACTACTGTGGAGTGGCACCACATGTGTGGTTCTCCACTCCTGTGGTACTACCCCCATATCCAGCGAGCTGTTGAACAGATCACCTGCCATGTCATCAGTCAGCTTTCATCAACAACCTCAGATGAATACCATTTGGACCTGGGGACTTATCAACTTTGAGAGCCATGAGCCCCATTTTTCACTCTTTCTTCCTCTAGGATCCTGTCTCCTGCTCCTCCCCCTTTTTCCCCTTGTGGCACTGAGCCATCTTTTTCTTTCACAAAGACAGAGCAGATGTATTCATTCAATACTTCTGCCTTCTCCACATGATTTTCCACCTGCACCCACATTTAAGCTTCACCATTCCATCTTGTTTGTTCCTTTTTACCTGATGTACTGGAAAGAATGCTTTTTCCCCATTCCTTATCCCCTCCGCTATCTGTAACTCCTTCTTGGCCTTGGCTAGTCTGACTAACCTTCCTGCCTCCTTAGCCTTCCCCAATTTGTCATCCTTATCTTAATCCTTTTGGGTTTTTCCAAATTTTCTGTATGCAGCCCTCTTCTCACCAACTGTCTGGGCCATGTCCCAATCAAAACTAACTTGGTTTCTTGGCTTTGGAGTTTTTTTCCCTTCTGCTTGAAGCAGTCTTTAGTTGCAGCTGATAACTCTTCTTTAATGATGAACCATTTCTGATCCATTCTCATATCTTCCCCAAGACTAGTTAGGTGACCCCTTAGTACCTCCCCCATCTTCTTGGAATCTGCCTTTCTGAAATCTAGTATCTTTGAGTACTTGTAGGCTCCTTATCCATGTCCTTTTTGAACCAGACCATTCAGTGGTCACTGCTCCCCAGGGGTTCCTCCTACTTGAAGTCCTGGACATGCTCAATGTATATTAATACCACATCCAGGATGGCCCCCTCTCTTGTGGACAGATTGAAATCCCCCACTATCACAAGCTTGTTGCCCTCTCCCTGAACAAACTAGCTCTTCCACTCACAAAATTATTTAATATGTCCCTAAGAACTGGAGTGTTCCCGGATAGGTGGAAGATAGCCCTTGTCACCCCAGTATTCAATAATGGGACAGAACCAACCTGGTAACTACTGACCCATATCTATATTACCCCACCCTTTCAAAAGCCCTAGAAAGAATTGTTTCAGATCAATTTACTGAGTACTTGAATAAATATAATCTACTTTTCCCACAACAACATGAGTTTCATCAAAACTACAGCACTATCACGGTGCTCATAGACTTTACTTCTCACCTGTACAATGCCTTAGACACTGGAAAGACAGTGGGGTCCATCTTCATAGACCTCACTAAAGCCTTTGATATTGTGAATCACCAGATCCTACTAGACAACCTTATGATACTAGGGCTGCCCTATGACACTGTTTCTTGGTTTAGCAGCTACTTGTCACACAGATCACAATGTGTGAGGATAAGATGGGTAACCTCTGACCCAAAGGCTGTAACTCTGGGGGTCCCCCAAGGATCCATTCTATGACTCCTACTCTTCCGCCTATTTATAAACTTGCTACCGAATGCTTGTCCAACTAAGATGCTGCTTTACACAGATGATGCAGTAATCTCCATACCAGGCAATCACACAACTGAAATAACAACAACCTTACAAAATAGTTTAGAAAAGCCTGAGTCATGATTTTCTCAAAACCGACTCCTCCTAAACTATAAATAAACTAAAATCATACACTTCATGCTACCTCACTCAAAGAAGAATACCGACCCACTGATCATGCTTAGCCTAAAGGGTAACACTATTGAACAAGTAACAACCGTCAAATATCTTGGCATCCACCTTGACGATACTCTCTCCTTCACCTCACACACTGACCATGTAATTAAATCTGCAAACATCAAACTCGGTATCCTATATCATCACAGGCAAGCAATGACCCCAGAAGCCCTGAGCCTAGTAACTTGGAGCTCAATACTGTCTACAATAAACTAAGGATAGTCATCTACAGCACTGCCACTGAAACTGTGCTGAAATGGGTAAGATTACTATAAAACAAAGCCTGTCAACTGGTCTTAGGGGCTGAATACTTGACATACACGTTTAACCTCTACTCTAAAACTGGATGACTCCCCCTGCAACTAAGGGCCAGGTACCAGGCTTGCCTGATTGGGAAAAAAGCCCTTCTAGGACTAGCACCTGATTCTACTGCAGCTTGGTTCCAACACAATTTAATCACTAAAATAACAAGAAGATCATTAAGGGTGTACTTCAGGTCCCCTTCAAGCATACCTCCTTTGCCCAGCATTCTCTTGCTTACCAGGGGCATCAGTGGGTAAATGACCTCACCTCTTCCCTCTTAGAGCATGGAAAGATTGGCCCACTCAAAAGAGACCTCCAGCTCCTCCTTGGCCAAGCTAACCACTGTGATTGCCCTTCCGAAATGCATGCTATCCCTGCCCCTCTACCTCCTTCCCCTTAACCCCTCCCCTGTCTCCCTCCCTGGACAAAGCCATCTCTGGCTGCTACCTGGACAAAGCCCTCTCTGGCTGCTACTACCACCCCTCTACCTTGCACTTAGAAACTTAACAGTGTTAACAAAGCTTATTACTGTATAAATGTGAGATGATGGTGTTCATCTTTTTGCACTTCTGTAACTGCCAGTTCTGTGCATATGATTCTGCCATATTTATCATATCTTGTACCCTATTTATTGTATTTGTACTGTATTGTTTTGTGTCTATTGACTTGGAACCTTTGTAAAAGAGCCATCTTGGCTCAAAGGTAATAATCCAAATCTGAAATAAATAAAAATAAATAAATAAATAAATAAAACTCACCCCTTACTTGCAGCCTCCCAGATCAATTCTAATTGTATTATTTTCTTTCCTAGTTTTTTACTCTTCTTGATATACTTGATGCTCAGTGCTCCTTTTTTATACTGTTGATAATTACAACATCCTTTCCAGTCTTGAACAATATATGCTGGTGCTACAGGTCCTTTTCATATTGGTTCCACTCTTGCATAAACCGTTCTTTTATTGTCTCTAGTGATTTTTTTGTCTGCCTCCTATCCACACTGGTATTGCTTGAATAGTATGCAACGGAATCGAATACCATCGGTTACCTTCAATTTTCTTGGATAATGGATGGCATTGGATACCATTGGTATCTGACTACTAGTTCCTATCACCTGGGATTCAATAGGACACAAAATATCTGATGTCACTATCTGGGACCTGAGGGATTCGAGGCAGACATCCAACCTCAGATTCCACTATCTAACCTCAGATCCCCCAGATCTGAAATCTAAATGGGTTCACATAGGATCTTACATCCATAGTCAGATAGATAGACTACTTGTCGAATTCCATTAGGATAGTCAAAAGCAATATCTGAGCAGTGCTGATGTGCAACACTATGGGGTACCTTAGAGATCTTTTCTTGGTCCTATTCTCGTCTCATTTTGTCTTGTACCTCTTGGTTTTATCTTGTCTAACATTTTTATGTGGATGATATACATCAGTACAGTATATCTATTTGGTTGCTTTTACTGATCTGGCAAACTCTACTGTTTCCTCTTGCCTAACCTAAGAACTCTAGCTGCATGACAACCTCCATGATCTTCTGACCCCACCCCATGCTTGTGAGAGTTCTTTTTTAAACATCATAAATCCAACATGGCATGCATGCATGTTCTGCCATAAAATCAACAATGAAATCATAAAAGTATGGATTGGCAGGACTAGTTTAAAAAAAGTATCTCCTGCCAGGTTGGTTCTCAAACTTAGAACCAAAAGTACCCACCCTGCCAAAAAAAAAAAGTTTGAGTAGTTTGAAATGCAAATCAGTAATCAACATGACATTTGTGTATAACTAATATTCAAATATATGTATATTTAATTTGACTGGGTTTAACTTGGAGGAATCAAAGTAGGCAAAATGCCCATTTAATTGTCTTCCACTCATAGTGGGGTTATCTCAGCATTCTAGTACCCAAGAGATATTCATCTAGCCTTTTTTTGAACTTATTAAATGTTAATGCCTCAATAATATGTTTTGGTAGAGTATTCCATATTCTGGAAGTGCGTATGTTATAAAAGTTCAGGCATTTTTAACTGTATGAACGTTCGGTACCTGAATTTGTTTCTTATGTGACCTAAGGTTAACCTTCTTATCAATTATATGAAAACCACATTGCTTCATTAGAGTAGGGTCTTTATTGATTTTGTATAATAGTAACAAATCACCCCTAGTTCTTCTGGTTTCCAAGGAGTATAGGCTAAGTATCTCTAATCCTTCATTATAATCACAGTTTTTTAACCCATGTACTGATTTAGTCTCTCTCCTCTGTATTCTCTCTATTAAGTTAATATCTCTTTGGAGATAAGGACTCCAAACTGGGGTGCCATAGTCAAGGTGGGCAAAACATGTGTTTTGTATAATTTTATGATACATATGCAATCTCTAGATATAAATGCTCTTCTTATAGAATGAATTATTTGATTACATTTCCAGGAAATGTTTTTTTTTTCGTGTGTATTGGATGATAAATTGGTATCCATCCATACACCCAGATCTTTTTCACATGTGCTAATCTTAAGTGCTTTATTGTTAAGAAAATATTGATATTTGGGGTTATTTTTACCAAAGTGTAGAACAAAACATTTATCTTCATTAAATTTCATTTTATATCCACTCCCCATAGTTCTACAGATTGGAGATCTTTACACAACTGTTGATATTGAGAGAATGAGGATACAGCCCCACCTATTTTTGTATCATCAGCAAATTTAGATATGGCACTGCCAAGCCCCTTACCCATGTCACTTAAATATAAGCTAAATAACACTGGACCTAATACTGATCCTTGCTGAACTCCACTGGTAACATTTCCATCTTTGGAGAATTCAGAATTAATTCTTACTTTTTGTTTTCTATCAGTTAACCAATGTCTTATCCATCTCAGGATGTAACCATTTAATCCTAAATTTTGTAACTTAGAAATAAGCTTATCATGGGGAACTGAATCAAAGGCCTTTCCTAGATCTAAACAGATTACATCTGTTGGTACTCCTTTATCTAATAGATTACTAACAACATTGTAGAAGAAAATCAAATTTGTATTACACGAGAGCCCTTTCTTGAAACTATGCTGCATAAGATCTTCTAATCCCAAGGTGGTTATTTCGTAATCAATTATATTTTTGATTATTCTTTCAAGCAGTTTGCAGCAGACCAAAGTAAGACTACCTGGTCTATAGTTAAGAACAGTGGATTTGTTACCCTTTTTATGAATGGTAACAATTATAGCACTTCGCCAATCAGATGGGATATCACCAGTCTTAAGAGATTTCTTAAATAAAATAGTTAAAGGCTGGACAACAGCATTAGCAATTTTCTTCTGGACAATGGAACTTATATTGTCAGATCAAGATGTCGATGAGGCTCGTAATTTGTATAATTCATTGAGTACTGTTTCATGTTTCAAATTAATTTCCACTGACTTATCAATGCAAGGAGTATGTGTTGCTGAGTTATTTTGGTGAAATACTGGAGTAAAAAATGAATGAAAGGCATTTGCAATATCCTTATTGTTTGACATTGTCTCGCCATCAACTGTCATTGTATTGATTCTATTATTTGATTGCTTATTTTTATTAACATAAGTATAAAATGCTTTATAGTCTTTAGAGCTAGCCAATTTACGCTCAAGCTTGATTTTTCCCTTTTAAGTAATGTTTTAAGTAACCTTTGTTGAGTCATATACCTTAGTTTATTTATTGAGGAGGGATTTAGTTTATATTTCCTGAAGGCTCTATGTTCCTTACTTATTTGTGTTTTAATAATCTTAGAAAACCAAAGTGGGATATTACCTTTACTATTGAATTTTTTACGTCTAGGGATAAACCGGTTCATTGCCTCCTGTATCTTAGATTTTAATGTAATCCACATTTGGTTTACTGTTAAACCTTCAAGGATAAATCCCCAATCTATATTACTAAGATCGTTTGTTAATTTTGACCAATCAGCTTTCTTAAAGTCAGGTAGGGCAGTAGAGTCATGAATTTTAAGTTTGAAGTGATTGAGTGTACGTTCAATAGTTCTATGATCACTAGACCCCAGATGAGCATATATTACCAGGAAATTTGAAACCAACAACCATTCAGAATATTTATTTTCCAATTCAAAATTCAAAGCTGGACTCCGATCACACCTGGCACTCTCTTGTACATGTGAGTGCCCCAACATAACCTAACCATATTTCAGTGACTCAAAAGTTCCTGAACGCCTTATCTTCAAATGCTTGGAAAGTCCCCCTAACCTCCCACTCCAACTTCCCTATGTAAAACTAACCTTGGTTTATCCGACTCCCCCTTTCTCCTCTCCCTTTTCCCCCTTGTCCACTGTGCTTACCACCCCTTAGTACCTCCACACCCTCTACTACCACCCCACCTTCTACTGTTCCCTCCTTAATTCTCTCCCCACCACACACACCACCCTCCCTCCCCACTCTCCTAACCTTATCTTCGCCCACCATCCTTGTCTCCTCCACCCACTTCCTATCCTTCTTTCTCTCGCCTTTGACCCCCCCCCACCTCCCTGGACAAAGCCTCCCCAGGCTGCCACTCTTTCACATCTTGAATAAAGCCTCTCTCTCTTGCTGCCTTACTCTACCAAAGCCCTCGATCTGGAAATCCCTTGCTGCCTGGGCACTTAGCATAGAGCAGCCCACTTCTGCAACTATTCTATACTACCTTCACTTTTGTTGAACTGATGGTGAAATCACCTTGTGAATTTCTAATGGTATTAAAAGTGTAACTAACCTAATCTGAGGAATATCTTTGATTAAGTAACCTGAGCATCCTGAAACCAAAAGAACCTTATGTACGCAGTTGTAACTCATTACCTTCATTGTATCTGTTTGTACTCATGTATTTATTGTCGTTGATGGTTTATCTGTCTTGTACTATGTCTGACTTGGAACCTTTGTAAACGAGCCTTGGCTCAAAGGTATTTAATCCCAAACTGATATAAATAAATAAAGAAAAAAAGTTCCACATCCCTACAAAAATGGCTGTGAAACTGAAGACGTACAGTACATCGAGTTGTTTTGCCAAGACTTAATACAGCATCAGGTGGTGATCTTGTTTGAAAGCCTACAGGACTACAAGAATAATGAGATACTATAAATGTGGGCTTGTGACAGGCTGTAGGTAGTGCAGGTGAACATCACGAGGTTAGCACCCCCGAACAGACTCAGGGCTATTACTGTATAGGGAAAACATGTAAGAAGAAAAGTCCCTCTGTTGCAGCTGTAAGAAAAGACTAAGACCATACATTTTGTTTCTCCTTGTGTATTTTTTTCAGAAGCCTACCTAAGTCTTGCTTTATGTGACTGTGCACAGAAGAGGGATTGTTTTTCCCTTTCAAAGCAGCAGTACTGGATAATCAGGAAGTGACTATCAAAATTCTGCTTTCTGGCTGAAAGAATGCAGCCATAGATCCAGTTTCCATATCTGTAAATATTTTTTCTAGTGATCTTTAGTTTTTAGATATCTGAAATTTATTTTCATTTTTGTGGAGCCACAGCAAATATAGCTGGTGCCTAATTTGCAGCCGAGCGCCCCCCTCAGATCACATCATGTCTTTTGTTTACTTCTGTGGGACCCTGTACTGCATGCTCCCACTGTGGCTATGTAGTGCTAAGAGTTATGCGAATGCACAGTTGGCAGAAGAGGGTTCCAGTTCAACATGGCAGGTGGGAGAAATGTAAACAAAAACAAAGAAAAATTGAGCAAATTATGGGGTGATAGTATAGTGAAAACAAGAAAGATTACCAGGTAAGTGCTCAACAGAGGGCAAGGGGTGAGTATGTCACAAACAATAACAGCGCGGCAACCTACCACGCTGTCAATACAGCAACACCAAATACAATGCTTAGTAACAACACAGAGCACCAATAATTCTGACCAACCACAGTAGAAATATTGCTTTTTGTGGAGGACTCTGCCCCCCACACTCCCCATTATGGGGGCAGTGCCCCCGGAACCCCTCTGAAATGAAAATAACCACCTCTACAGGGAGGCAACTCTGGGACAGGGAGAAACTCAAGTGGGGGACAAATGGCTAAAGCACAACACTGAACACAAATAGAAAAAATAAGACACAGTTAATCTGGGACCAGGAATAGAACCCCAGTCCACAGACATTCCACTGCCCTCCACTGCCAGTGGCTCTACCCTCTGAGTCACAGCAGCTGCTCAGAGGACTGCCATCCAGCAGAGGTCTTATCCTCTGCAACACTGTCTCTCAGCCAACAGCTACAGGGGTGCCGCTACCACTCTGCACCATTTCTATCATGTGCTGTTGTGTACCCTGTAGCTGTTATACTGCACGCTGTTAATGCTGAGTGGTTTTGCCTGCGGCATTATTCATACAGCATATTGACCTAGTACTCAACAGAGCACAGGGAACAGATTGCTGCAAAAGATCCATTTTGTTATCTAGTACTGCTGCTTTAAGGGGGTCTTGTTCTACATTTTGGCAACCACCCAGGTGAAGGTGGTACTGGAATTTGTGTGAAAATGGCTTTCTGGCACTTGGTGGAGAATTGTACTCAGTAGTAACCTCGAAGCATTGTAAGTTGCAGGTGTACCAGCATGTTTGATATGCAACATTTTCAAGGATACAACTGTAGCCAAAGACATGGCCAGATATTTCCTGAAATTTCTGTGATATCTCTCGAGAAATTCCCTGCCTGCCTTCAGTACCCTAAAGGGCCACCAGAGAGACTCTCCTTAGAAATATCAGGAAATATCTGGAAATATCTAGCCTACTGGTGATTTTTTTTCTCCTGACATTTTTAAAGCAGACAGATATTTTCTGCCATTTCTGTAATTCATTCCAGTTTAGATTTCAAGATAAGTAACTTCTACACTCCATCCTTTCAGCTTTAACACCTGAAGCCCTTCTTGCACCCAATCTTGGTCACTGCAATCGTTCATGGCAGTACCTCAAAATGGTATTAATGTAAGCAATAAGACATGAGAGACCATTGGCTATCTGGGGTATATGCAAAATGCACAGTAAGGCATTAGGCATGAGGCACTTGCACTGAGTGCCCTTAGAAACTGGAAGTGCTTTAACCCCAGCCAACCAATAACTTATATTGTGATTATAAAAGGGGCAAAGTGAAAACTACTTGAAAAGAAAAAAAATTCCAACTTTTGTTTTAATTAAAAACAGGTATTTTCTTTGGTAAAATAATTAAGAAAAAGCAGTCCCTTCCCACCTGTCAATCATTTGTCTTTTCACACACATTTAATTGATGGAATGTTCATTTTTCATTGAATGCAGGAATTTAGTCTTCTGCAGATTTCCTCTGGTAGAATGTTTACCTACTTACACACAACAGAAGCCCTTATGTGGTACCAAGGATTCAATTTTATCTGTGGCAAGGGAAATAGCAGACACTGTCCTGGCAACACTGGTAAGGGTAGAAGGGAGGATTTTTCATTGTCACCAAAGAAACACCAGGAATAGAAACTGTAAATGGTACTGTACTTCATTTTTATTTTTTTAGGTGTATAAGGAGGGGATTATGAGAGGAAGAATGTTTGGCATAGGGTGGGTGAGTAATAGAGATGTGCGAAATTGGCAAATTTCGCTACGCAATATATTTTGCGAAATTCACCCATTTCGTGAAATTTTTTGCAGAAGTAAAATTCAGAATTTTGCCTGGGTAAAGTGAAATTTTGCCTGCAGAAGACAAAACTTTGCTTGTGGAATGTGAAATTTTGCCTTCGGAAGTAAAATTTCACCTGCAGAAATTGAAATTTCTCCTGCATAAGGCGAAATTCACTTTTCCCTGGTGAAATTTCACCTATTTAATGGTGAAATTTCACATTTCACAGGCAAAATTCCACATTTCACACACAGCAAAATATTTCACATAATGGACAAATTTCGCAAAATATTTTGCACTGCGAAATTGCTGATTTTGCTGGAATTTCGCTGACGAAATATAATTTTGCAACATCTCTAGTGAGTAATGCGTCTGTCTATTTTTAACATTTAATAAATTATTGTTGTATCTGGTAACTAATGTTTTAATTTATTTAGTGTCTACAGCCTTAGCCCAGTCTTCTTGTTCTCTGTTGCTCTGTATACATGACTGTAGCTTAGCTTTCTCTTCTCAGTGGACACCTTTTTTCTGTTTTAATTTTATTAGGTGTATAAGAAAGGAATAATGAAAGGAAAGAATGTTTAATTATTGTTAGAGTGGTCAGTGAGTAAATGTGGTACTCATCTTTGTGATGGCAATCAGGGATAAATGGAGTGGGTTATGAATTTTGTATGTCATTTGTCCAAATTCTAAATCCCATTGCCAGGACTTATTCCAACTAGAGATGCTCGGAATCGGGAGATTATGAGCTGATTTTTGGATTTAAGATTTTAGGAACTTCTGAATCCTAAATGGTTTCTGTTTCAAATCCTAAAAGGACCTAAAACTTGGAATCAGATTCAGATTCAAAATTCTAAATGGCAATGTAAAAACAGATTTTAGGATTCAGTTTAGCATTTTTGGACTGCAAACTGAAAATTCTTAAATCCAAAAATCAGATCAGAATCCAATGAATCTGTTTCCATTTTGTGGATTCTGAGCAACACTAGTTCCAACCTGTACATTTCTGGGGTGGGGGGTAATATACACAGTGGTAGACAGTAACATGATACAGAATATTCAGATGTAGCAATATGTAATATAGGAAATCCCCCTTCATTTCAATTGGATTTCTTTGATTTTTCCCAATATATAGTATCCAGTTATATACAGTAGTGCATCTTGTCAGTGGGTACCATTGTATGGGTTTCAGAACGTATTTAGTCAATCAGGAAGCAGGGAATTGCTAATCCATTTTATGAAAGAAGTTCTCCAAGGGATGTCTCTTTTGATATAAGCGACTCTGACTATGACCATGAGGTTTGGGCTGAAGAACTGCAAGGAAAGGGTGAGAAGTTCACTCTGTCCAAACCTTATGAGAAGAGTTACTTATACCACAAAAGACATCCCTTAGAGGCCTTATCAACGTATTATAACTCACCCCAGATAGCTAGGGCAATTTATAAAACGTTTTAAGTACTTTTATTTTTTATTTAATTTTAAAAGTCAACAAAGACTGTCCTCCCCCCAGATCTGTAGTGGACTGCTCCACTCCTAACACTGGTGCATAATAAGAGGCATAGTTGTTCTACGGATCCATTGACTGAAATCACGTATGTAATTTCAAATGCCATATACAAGGTCGTTGTGATGACACTGATATGTGACAGCTAACAGTGGCACAGCTTTTATTTCTTTTTCTTTTCAACTGCTTTTCACTTTAAAGTGAATTTTAATTAAAAAGATATACATCCATTTCTCTTAAGATTTAAACCTGCTATGCCCTCTTCATGGAGGTCCTGTGGATGTTCACATAGTGTATGTCAGAGAAAGGCTTACCAGGCAGTCACTGCAGTGGACATCAAAATATAAGCTGGGCAACTGTTAGGTGCCACACATATAATAATAATAATAATATATTTATTTGATTGAGTGCCTTTCAAAATTGCCAAAGCACTTTGCAAAAAGATAATAAAAGCAATTACATAAAACAGCAGTATAAAAATAGACAGTAAAATCTATTATTGAATGTATTTAATTAGTAAAGGCTTGGCCTCATAAATAAGTTTTAAGTGCCTGTTTAAAACCCTTCAGGGTTGCGCACTCCCGAAGCTGATAGGGTAGAGAATTCCAAAGGGCAGGGGTCGTGTACATGAATGCATGGGCCCCTGAAGATTTTAAAGATACCTTTGGTTTTTGACAATGTGCTAATGCTGCAGTTTCTTTTTTGCTTTTGTTACCTGATGGGCGCTTCCTCTCTCATCTCCTTCTGCTCCGTTTGTTGGGACTGGGGTTGAGGTCTGGTTTGAGGCCTGTGAAAGCCCCAGAGGCCTAGCTGTTGAGCCTCGTGGGAAGGGGAAGAGGGGGTGGAACTAAATTTCAGATTGCGGTTTCCACTGGTTCTTTTTAGTGACGGACCGGCTGGTTCTTCAGCTATGCTCTCCTCCCGTTATTTCCTGTACCCTAGAGTGGTTTTTGTTTTATATTAGCTCAGTTGGATAAGTCTTTGTTTTATTCCCGATTCTCCTTTTGTTTTATTTTTTCTTTTGCTGGAAGCAGATAGACATACCTATTGGAAGGCTGCCTTCCCCACGACTCTGATACCAGAAATGATTCTTGGTACTTTATGGATGGGAGGGGTCGCTATCACCCCAAGTTTTTGCAGCTCCTGGTAGGGATCCTATATCTTTATGCTTGTTATATTTTTATTAATTGGGGCACAAGCATAAGTTTTCCTTTCTTCAAGCGTGGATGGTGGGTGGGTGGCTCAGGGAGAGGATATATGCTGGGTGACCTGCTTCATGGTCTAGCTGGGGGGGGTTGGGTTGCTGTTCCCAGGAGATCTAGAGTCCATTGCTTGGTTCAGGCAGGTTGACTTGCGCCTCGGTAATGTTTTTTTTTCACATACTGTATTTTAGTTTAAGTCTGTTTACTCCTGGGCATGTAACCTTTTGGGGACGGTCCCTGCTAGTCTTATTCAGGTTTCCTGTACTCAGTTTCTTAGTCTTAGTGGGGCCTTTTGTATATAGTTTAAAGGGGGTTTGGAGAGGGTGGGTTGCTATGGGGGAGGGAGGACGGGGAGGTTAAGGGCTATCCAGCTATCTTCTTTATGCATTTACATGTTAATGTTACCAAGCATTGTTATTAGTTGTTCACAAGTATTTTCCCTGATTGCTGGAGAATTATGGCATTTTGTCAATGTACTGGGGTTGGGGAGGGAGGGGGAGCCTGGAGGGTGCCACTTATTTTTAAGGCTGGTGGATGTGCCACAGGATCTCGTTTTCTCTAACCCTTTTCCTACGCTGTATGGCTGTGAGGCCTATTAAAATTGCTACCTGAACGCCAGAGGTATTAGGATGCCACTAAAAGGCATCAAGTCCTTCTTAACTGCCCCTGTTAAATATTGATATCTTATTTTTACAGGAAACACACTTGTTAGGTACAGAGACCTGCGGGTTACGACGCCAGGGGTTTTCTCAGGTCTTTGTATCCGGGGGAACATCGGTTAGTAAGGGTGTTGCTATTTTGATAAGACGAGGTATTCCTTTTGTGGTTGAGGACAGCTCTATAGATCAAGAGGGCAGATTCGTTTTAGTTAAGGGGCTGCTTAATAGTGCTAGTGTGGTGTTAGGAGCAATATATGGCCCAGTGGGAGGTGACCCCAATTTTTCATGCAGTTAGCTGTTAAATTGAGTGGGTTTCTGCCATCCCTTTTATTCTGGGAGGTGACTGAACGCTGCCCCAGATCAAGAGTTTGACTGAACCTACAGACCTGTTAAACCCTCTCCCATCTCAAATCGCCTTGGGGACTTCATGAACCTATTAGGGTTATGTGATCCTTGGCGCTTGCTTAATCCTTCTGGCCATATATTCATTTTATTCTCAGGTACACCAAACATGGTCAAGAATTGACTATATCTTAATCAGTACCACCCTCTTAGAAAATACTCCCTACTCAGGTATAGAGCCAATTGTTATATCTGACCATTCCCTTGCTTGGATTAAGGTGTCTCCGGACCTATCTGGCCAGAGGGACACTTCATGGAAGTTAAATCACAACTTTTAAAAGATGAACATATTATTTCCATTTCAAATCTTTGATCTCGTCTTTTCTCGAATTTAATCAGGGTTCTATTGCTAGGGAGGATTTAATCTGGTGCACTCTGAAGTGTTTTATTAGAGGTGAGTTCATAAAACTGGCTTCCAGAAGGAAAAAACTTAGGGAAGCGAAGATTATAGCGCTGTCTAACCAAATCAGGGCAGCTGAGAGTACCTTCTCTCTCTCTAACTCTCAAAAAGATCTGGAGTGACTATGCAAGCTCAGAAACGAGTATGAGAACCTGATCAAAGAAAAAACGGAATATGCCATCCTTAAAACCAAAGCTCACTACCTAGACCAAGGGGAAAAACCCGTCAGACTGTTAGCTCTCAGGTTAAGGGAGGTAGAAAACTCTAGGTTAATACCCGCTCTGAAGTCACCCGATGGCTCTATTAAAACCACACCAAGAGATATTGGGCACATCTTTGAATCTTTTTACAAAGATTTGTATGGTAGTGGCACCTCTCAAGTATCTCTTCCGCTATGGAACATTTCTTAGATGGTGTCTCTCCCTCATTTGCAGGCACATCATTGTGAATTGCTATCTTCCCCATTACCTTGGATGAGATCGGGATGCAATTAAGGGGCTACCATGGATAAATCTCCAGGCCCTGACAGCTTTTCCCCTAATTTTTATAAAACTTTCCGCAAGGAGATTTCTCCTCTCCTTCTTAAACTGTTTAACTATATGTTTTCATCAGACTCCTTTGACCCTTCATTGTTGGAGGCCACAATAATTTTAATTCCAAAACCAGACAAACCCCGGCTGGAGCCGGCTAGTTACCGACCAATTTCATTATTGAATTATGATATCAAAATCCTAACCAAGATACTTTCTCTCAGAATTAAACAGGTCTGGCAACATTTATTGAGTCCTGAGCAGGTGGGGTTTGTCCAGGGTAGATCTGCAGCGGACCATCTGCGTACCCTCTCCCATATCTTCCAAGCTGCACAAGATTCCCAGATTCCCATGGCACTGATTTCCCTAGATGCTGAAAAAGCCTTTGATTGGGTTAACTGGGATTTTTTGTGGTCCACACTTGGGAGAATGGGCTTCCCAAGTATCTTTATCCAGTGGGTTAGAGCAGTCTATAACTCGCCTCTGCCAGGATTTATTGTAATGGCTTTTTTCATCTCGCTTCCTGTATTCTGGTACCCGACAAGGTTGTCCTCTGTCCCCTTACTTATTTAACTTGTATTTAGAACCCCTGATACTCAGTATTAAGGCCTCATCTCAGATTACTGGTTGTGTTATCTCACAGAAAGTCCTGACCCTCTCAGTTTTTGCTGACAACATTCTCTTGCATCTCGCCAACCCAGAATCTTCCTTACCTCAAGCTTTACAAATTATTAATCAGTTTGGACAGGTATCCAACTACAGGTTAAATCTAACCAAATCAGTTATTTTCCCTCTTAACTCTTTTATATCCCAAGTTAATTTCTCTCATTTTGGCATGAGGTGGTCTCCGGACTCCCTCAAATATTTAGGCATACATTTAGCTCGGGATCCGGAGATTACTAAGAAGCTTAATCTAGATGACCTGATGGTGAGAGTCCAGAAAGATTTATGTAGATGGGACAGTCTTCCGCTGTCCTTGTGGGGTCGCATCAGCATCATTAAAATGAACATATTACCCCGTATTTTTAACCCCCTAAATCTTCTCAACATTTGGCTCCCCAGATCCTCTTTTCAACAAATTCATACTGCCTTATCCAACTTCATCTGGCGGGTAAGCATCCCAGACGGGCATTCCTTAAACTCAATCTACCTAAAGACAGGGGAGGTTTTCGCCCTCCTAACTTTTTGCTTTATTACTGGGCTAGCCATCTAGCCAAAATGGGATGTTGGATCAGCGCCCAGTCAAGTAGCTATCAACCTATTTGGTTGAAGTTAGAATTCAACTTGTTGGACAAATACAATCTCTGCCCTTCCCGAATTTTCTACTACACCTATTCCACACTACCAGAGGTTATACAAAATACGGTTATAGGGCTTTCTATTAAGATTCTCTCTCAATGCTGGAGTTTTTAATATCCGTTTACAAAGATGTGGCACAACCTCTTACCCTTAATCCTAACATCAAAATTGGTGGTTCCTGCTAACTCCAAATTGGCTTCCACAAATACATGATTGGCCAGT
The DNA here is from genome assembly GCA_016271365.2 of Neoceratodus forsteri. Taxonomy (NCBI): domain Eukaryota; kingdom Metazoa; phylum Chordata; order Ceratodontiformes; family Ceratodontidae; genus Neoceratodus; species Neoceratodus forsteri. The sequence continues at coordinate 65,597,491 of JADMNL010000030.1, forward strand.
GGAGGCTCTCTATTCTCAGGGCTTTCTTCTTTCCTCCACTGAAATGTTAACTAAGTTGAATATCTCGCAGAAATTTATATTTAAGGTTTTTCAGTTGAGACACCTTTTAGGGAAGCTGTTTGGGACTGTAATGATACCTTCCCAAACCAAACCTTTCTTAGATCAAATTCAAGAACGTGAAAGCAAACCCCACGGAATTGCCAGAATTTATTCTTATCTACTAGATACTAAATACCCCAATGCTTTAACTGGTTCCAAGGTTTGGGTCTCCCTCTTACCTAATTCCCCCCTTCCTTGGAACCAGATCTGGCGTGATACATATAGATATCTTACTCAAGACAGAAATAGGTTAATCCAGTTCTACATTTTGAATAATATGTATTATACGCCAATTAGACTGGTCAAACTTGGCAGGTTGACTTCATCTATTTGCACAAGATGTGGAGCAGGCGAAGGGAATTTATTACATATATTTTGGTACTGCGACAAGGTGGCCCCCCTATGGAATACAATTCATACCAATCTGGATCCGCTCTTAGGATTAGAGGAGTTATTTACAGCTGAAATTTGTATACTGGGGTTGTACTCTGATATTAGTGTCAAGGAACGCCGGTTCCATATGGCCTTAATTTCCATAGCAGTTAAAAGGCTGGTTCTCAAACACTGGCTGGACCAAATGGTTATCTCATATACTGAATGGCTAAGTGAAATTTCTCTTTGTTTCAGGACTGAAAGGTTAATAGCTAGCTCCTGGAATAGTATGCCTTCCTTTAACCAGAAGTGGGGCAAGCTATATGCCCTATATTTACACTAAATCTCATACCAGAGTCACCTCTGACAGCCTTAGTGCACTCTGTCTCTATTTTATTGTTTTTTTTTTTTTTAATACACGCAGCACCTCTGGCCATCCCATCTCTGCTATCCAGTGGTTTGAGGTGGCACCTTCCGGGGGGGTGGGGGGAGGGTGGGCATACACTTCACTTAGCTCCCTGTTGTTACACTGGGTATATGCCTTTATATTTTTTGTCTTATTACAGTATATTTCACTGTCTGTACACCTTGTTTTGTTGTTACCAAAATTCAATAAAGAAGTTGAATTTCAAAAAAAAAAAAAGATACCTTTGGAATCTCTAGCAACCCCTCATCAGCAGAGTGGAGCCGTTGCTCGGGGCAGTAGGGGAAGAGAAGCTCTTTCAGGTAGTCTGAGCCAAGTCTGTGTAGTGCTTTATATGTCAGTAATCTGACTTTGAAGGTGATCCGCCACTGAATCGGCAGCCAGTGCAGTTCGCTCAGCACTGGAGTGATGTGACATGACCAGGAAGTCCCTGTCAACAACCAGACTTCAGCATTCTGCACCAGCTGCAGGTGATGGATATCAACCTCCAGTAGCCCTAAGTAAACGGAGTTGCAGTGTTCAAGGCACAAGGTCACAAAGGTGTGGATCAGCGTAGAAAGGTCACTGGATGGAACAAGGTGCTTGATCCTAGCAATGTTCCTCAGATGGTAAAAGGATGACTTGATGACTGCCGATGCCTGAAAGTGCAGAGTCAGCCCTTCAACAAGCATCACCCCAGGTCCCGCACCCATTCAGAGATAAGAAGCTGTGAGACCCCCCGAAAGAGCCCCGTGAGCTGAGCAACACCCCTATCTGGGGACCAGAATCCACAACCATCACCTCAGTCTTTCCCAAGTTCAACTTTAGCCAGCTGGAATTCATCCAATCCTGGATTTCAGTGAGGCAGCTGATAATCACAGAGAGTGCACTATCCTGGTCAGGTGCAAAAGACAGGTACAGCTGGGTATCATCAGCATAGCAATGAAACCTCAGCCCATACCATCTTACAATGTCTCTGAGGGGCAGCATGTACACTGTGAACAACATGTGGGACAGCACTGAGCCCTGAGGGACCCCACATGACAGAGTGAGAGGGTCGGAGGAATAAATCCCTGACACCACCCTCTGGGTTCTGCCAGTAAGGAAAGATTTAAACCACCAGAGGACTGTACTAGTCAGGCCACAGATGAAGCTCAGGCACTCAAGTAGCACCCCGTGGTCCATGGTGTCAAACGCTGAGGAGAGATCAAGGAACACCAGAATGGAACGGCTTTTCCGATCTCTCGCCATAAGAAGAGCTTTGAACACCCGAACCAGAGTAGTCTCAGTACTGTGCCTCTTTTGAAAACCAGATTGGAAAGGTTCGTGGATGCTATGGATGGTCAAGTTGTTCTCCAGTTGTATAATCACTACTTTCTCAATCACCTTCCCCACAAAGGGAAGGTTCGAGATCAGTCTGTAGTTAGCAAGAGAGTCTGGGTCCAACTAAGCTTTTTTCAGGAGGGGTGTCACCACCGTCTCCTTCAGGGAGCTAGGAAACTCACCCAAGTCAAGGAAGTACCAGACAATCTGTGCCAGGATCAGGCCAATGTCACTACAACCCATAATCAGGGAGGGTAGGCCCAGATCCAAACTACAGCACATAGGGCGCATACCCTGGACAATCTGCATGACATCTGCAAACTCCGGCCGGTCAAAGGTACTCCAGGAAAATGAGGGACAGAGACAGAACACCGATCAGCAGCATCCCCCATAGAGCGAGATGACTGGATCTCCACCCTGATGTTGGCCACCTTATCTGCAAAGAACTGAGCAAGCTCGTTGCACTCCAACTGTGAAAAGGCTATTTGAGACTATACCTAAACCACTACAGAGACCTCTATTTTATAAATTATAACATGCCAGTGTGTGTAATGGTGGAGGCACTTTAGTCTTTAAAAAACTGAATTTACACATTTGGATTGAAATGTCGAAGAGTAAACATTAAAAGTTACAATACTGTGAGTCATTAATGTGACACAGTGGCAGCCACCTGGAAGACCTGGCTACCCATGAGCACTTGGTTCCTCACTACGGGACATGAAACGGGCCAAGCACTTTGTATAAATGAGGCACTAGGCTCATGTGACAGGGTTGAATAAGGCCCTGCCCCATTTGTTATGCAGAAAGAGTTAAATGCAAGGATCTGTTCTATCCTCTCCTTTTCTGTCTCTTGTCTGTCTGGTTGCACAACCAAATGTTCTCGTGAGACCTAGGAACTGGTCACTCTGATGGTCTTGCAAATCTCTGCCTCTCACTATCTGTCTGCCTTCACTTGCTGTTTCTGTCTTTTCTTCCTCCTTGTATATCTGCAGTTATAAAAATATATCTGAATCTTTATGTGAAACTGGGATCCCTTGGTTTGAAAATGCATATAGTTATACTGTTAAAATGATTGCAAAAAGCTATTTGCAATTTAGGGGGTCAACCTGAGATGCAGTTTGAGCTCCTCTTGGGCTTGTTTGCAAACTCTTTTGCAGAATTGTCAGCAGGAGATCAGCTTGGGACCCTGTTCTATTTGCAAGCCTACTCTGCAAAGAAACTGACAAGAACATTTTGTGAAAAACAGGAAGTCTCTTAATGAGTTCGCAGGCAAAGACTTATAAAAAGAGCAGCAATGCTTTTGCTAGAGTGGGAGACAGAGACTGAAATTTGGAATTAGAGATACCCTCAGATGAAGGACTTTGCTTTCTCTGTTTATACTGCCTTTATAAATAGTTATACTGAAAAAAATATATATTTTACTGTTATTGGTAATAATAAAATGCTTCTTGCAAATTTTACAACTGCTACTGGTCTTCCTATGCTTCCTGGCCTGTGCCTTGATGACAGTCCACAGACAGGGAGTAGTGCATGAGCTGCCAGTCATTCATGGACTCCCTCTGCCAGCCAGTCACAAAGTCTGTCTTCCTAGATTTTTATTTATTTAGAAACTGGTGACCAGGAAAGACACGCTGAGCCAAAGCTCATTTCCGGGTGTGCCATCTGGGATAGGGGTTACAGAATAGAGGGTGGGACAAAAATGGTAGCAGGTTACACAACAGTAATACAGGGGATTAATAGGCAAAACAATAGACCCTACAATGACAATTAAATAACTACTGACACCTCTGAAAAAGCATTGGAAACTATAATATTTAGTATCATCCACATTATAGTTACCATTTATTCAACATTTTCTCCCATCATTCTTTATTACTAAGGAACATTACACTGAAATCAGCATCTCTGCCATTTGGGCTTATCTACTCTCGCAGCATGTCTACTCATAAAATCGTAATCCTTTGTTTATGATACCACTACAAGATGCTATGGAAATGATTATGATGTCACAAGCAAGGGATTAGGTTGTCACATGTAGACAAACAGTCACAGCACATGATGCACAAGGGACAGAGATCTTGATCTTAGGCAAATTGCAAAAGAATGAATGGTAGTATACTGTAAATGCACAAACTGCAGCTGTATTGTGTTTTAAAATAAACTGATCTAAGACAATACACAGTCAGGTGGCCACAGGGGAGGAGTGGGGTGTGGATCAGAGAGAGGGAAAAGAATGGAAAGGGATATTGGCCCCACCAAAGAATGCCAAAAAGATGAGTTTGTCTATCTCTATAATCATACTGCACTTGACAACACAAATTAATTGCTTTTTATTTGTACAGGTATTAAAATTTTTACAGTGGTGCCAAACAGGATGCAACACAGTAATGCTGCAGCATGTCACAAACTGCTGCAAAATACTGCAGAAAACTGTGTAATTCAATAGCAATTAAGTCTTTCTGTCATTCAGTATTTTGTGACATGTCACTAACTGCAAGTTATTGCACTGCATTCTGGCTGGGTCCACTGTATATGCCATGCATAGACATGTGGAACTGCACAAATCAAAAGGGGCCTGCTGCAAAATGTTCACATACTGTAATGATAGATTTTCTCCAGCTGCTTCCATTTTGCTAATCATTCATTTTCCAGTCATTCACTCGTTTACTGTTTCCAGTTATTTTGCTGCTTCCTGGTGCTTTTTTAGACATGGTTGACTCCTATATGTAATATCCAGTGATTTGCAGTTCAGGGCGGCTCTTGGTAAAATATTTTCTTTCTGTAATAGCATTGAAATTGACCTTCATGAAAGGTCTTCATCCCTCATAAACAAATGTAAAATAGGTTGCTCTGAATGCCAGCTGAGTAGGGATGTCTGTCTGTCTGTCAGTCAGTATCTATCTATCTATCTAGCTAACTTTATAAAGCGGATCAAGATGGCTTCTGAAAACAATGTTTACCGATACGGATTGCATAAACTGGGTCACCTGCCATGCTACGTATTAACGAATGCATGGTACTGAATGTTTTAAGTCAAAACGTTAAATATTAGAATATTTTATTTATAGGATAAAGTATGGGGTGGTGTGTGTAATGAGAATTTTACATCCCCCAAGGTGTTTTATGCCCCTTAAACTCTGAAAGCGAAGCTCGAGGGGTTTATCTTAGCATCCAACACTGAAGGGAGAAATATAAAATTCGAGTTTACACACCACCCCATAATCCTTTTTATACAATTGTTGGATTTCATTTTTTTCCACCACAGCAATTATATAGAATAAATAGAAGACATCTCTGTGCTGCCGCCGTCCGACCGGGTTTCAGCAGGGTCAGCGGTCAGACGTGGCTGCTGGAAGAAAGGGTTGCTTTTTTCCTTTTAGGTTGTTCGATTTTAGGAGTGTTTGTGCAGCCATTTACTTACCACCAAGTGAGAGCAGAGGTCTGGTCTATGGCTTTTGGCTGTGCAGAAGACCAGCAGCTAGTTCTGGTGCATGTGCAGTAGACTGGAAACCCAGCACATGTTTGCTGTAATAAATACTCCTTTATTATGGCAAATTATGCTATGGGTTTCCAATGGAAAAAGATGGAACCCATTAATTATAAATGCAATAACACACCCCAGGGTGATGAATTCATCGGGAGAAACAGGCACTCCTCTGCTGTATGTTGAGAAGCATGAACATATACTACTGTGTGTCATTGCCCACATACACAGATATATAGAATTTATATTATAGGGGCATTGAAGCACCACTACTACTAGGGTTAAGTAGGCACTCTTATTTTAAACCCAATAACATGGCCATCCCCAGACAGAATAACCTGAAATTCGGCATGTGCATTCCTTTGTGACAATCTCTGGATTTTGAAAATTAGGTAAAGATCGAGTCTGTGGTTTAAATGTTTTAGAAAGTTAAAAATACGAAAAAATATCTTCTGTAATATTTGTGTTTAACAGCTCAAAAACAGCTGAGAGTTCAAACCTGAAATTTCCAGGTTAGTTGAAGTTTGGTCCAAGAATGATTCTTTGATAGGTGACTTTACTAAAAATCTTATATGTTTTTAAATTATTAAGAAAATCAAATCTCATTTTTACATATGCTCAGTGCATTTTCCACAAACATTTCATACGGTGTTTTTCATGACAATGGTACTTTACATTTTTGTGAGGCAAAATCCATTTTTGTGAGATATGACTTCCATTTTCATTAATCTTAGTGGCCATGGCAGTTGGTAAAAGGATGGAAATATTTACACAGAGGAAACACAAAATTGCTTGAAGCTGTGATCTAAGACTTGTGTGGTAGACGGGGAGGTGGGTAAAGTTGATTCTTTAAGTGCTGACCTTTTGAAAAAAAAAAAATTTTTTACATTAATGAAATTAACTGGTTCACTGTCACAAAAACAGGGCCTGTTTTCATGACTCAAAAACGTGTTTTTGTGATTGCCAAACCCATTTCTGTGAGTGTTAGAGATCACTCAAGTGAGTAAAATAGAAGAAAACTTTGTACTTTAAAAATAAAACAAAACAAAAAACAAAACACTCAGAGTTGTTATCAGAAACTTGTGTGGTTAAAGAGTGAAGTGTTAGGTTGATTCTTTAAGTGTTGTTATGAGGAAAAAACAGTAGTTGTTAAATTATGAATAAAATTAGGTTGTTCAGTGTCACAAAAAATAGGGCCTGGTTTCGTGACCAAAAAACTTGCTTTTGTGACTCACAAATCCATTTTCACCAGATTCAACTTCCACCTTTGGGACACTTAGTTTTAAAATAAGAAAAATTTAGATGGCTTTGCAGGGCTTTGTCCCGAAAAGCTACAGATCTGGGGCAACATGGATGATGATGAAGCTGCTTTTCGAATAGCCTTCAAGCCAACCTGCTAAGTCCACTATAGTTCTGGCACCATGTGTGTGATGATGTAGCTGCTTTGTGAGTGACCCGCATGGGCCTCTTGCATCTATAGGTCTGGTGTGCTGCAAATTGCTAGCAGTGATTACCATGGGGAGTAGGAGAGGCAAAAGCTAAAGGTGTTAGGTGTTATATCTTTTTTCTAAGGGTATGGACATAAATTGCAAAAGACTATGTTAATGCAACTATTAGGGTTGAAACACAAAGCCTAGCAAGTATGGAAATGAAAATTTTAGGGTCGAAAGTCCCAGAAACATTTGAAAATCTATGATGTGGTGTTCCTCGGGGTATAAACATTCACATGATGCAGTGTTGGTGTTGCTTTAATATCGGCACTGTCTCACCAAAGTTAAATAGTGTCACAGCAGTGCTTGTGTAATGTCGGCACTGTCTCATCAAAGTTAAATCGTGACACAGCAATGCTTGCGTAACGTTGCACTGTCTCACCAAAGTTAAATAGTGTCACAGCAGTGCTTGTGTAATATCGGCACTGTCTCATCAAAGTTAAATCGTGACACAGCAATGCTTGCGCAACGTCGCACTGTCTCACCAAAGTTAAATAGTGTCACAGCAGTGCTTGTGTAATATCGGCACTGTCTCATCAAAGCAAATCGCGGATACAGCAATGCTTGCAGCGCCGCACTGTCTCACCAAAGTTAAATAGTGCCCAGCAGTGCTTGTGTAATATCGCACTGTCTCATCAGCAACTGGCAGCAATGCTTGCGCAGCCGCACTGTCTCACCAGTTAAATAGTGTCACAGCGGTGCTTGTGTAATATCGGCACTGTCTCATCAGTTAAATCGTGACACAGCAATGCTTGCGCAGCGTCGCACTGTCTCACCAAAGTTAAATAGTGTCACAGCAGTGCTTGTGTAATATCGGCACTGTCTCATCAAAGTTAAATTGTGACACAGCAATGCTTGCGTAACGTCGCACTGTCTCACCAAAGTTAAATAGTGTCACAGCAGTGCTTGTGTAATATCGGCACTGTCTCATCAAAGTTAAATCGTGACACAGCAATGCTTGCGTAACGTCGCACTGTCTCACCAAAGTTAAATAGTGTCACAGCAGTGCTTGTGTAATATCGGCACTGTCTCATCAAAGTTAAATCGTGACACAGCAATGCTTGCACATAGCGTCGCACTGTCTCACCAAAGTTAAATAGTGTCACAGCAGTGCTTGTGTAATATCGGCACTGTCTCATCAAAGCTAAATCGTGACACAGCAATGCTTGCATAACGTCGCACTGTCTCACCAAAGTTAAATAGTGTCACAGCAGTGCTTGTGTAATATCGGCACTGTCTCATCAAAGCTAAATCGTGACACAGCAATGCTTGCGTAACGTCGCACTGTCTCACCAAAGTTAAATAGTGTCACAGCAGTGCTTGTGTAATATCGGTAATGTCTCATCAAAGTTAAATAGTGATACAGCAAAGCTTGTATAGAGGTTGCAGATATCAGAGTAATGCTAACGCTACATTGCATGATTGTTCAAACCCCAAGGAACACTACACCACAGAGCTGCCAATGTTTCAGGAACTTTTAAATTAAATGTTTTCCTTTCCCTACTTTTCAGATGGTGTTTCAACTCCAATAGATGCATAAATACAGTTTTTGTGCAACATATACAGTATATCGCATACTTTTCGCTGTATGGCAATGCACAGTGACACTGTATTTTGTTTAGTAATCACAGGAAGTCGTGTCAAAGAGACGTGGCTTGATATGAAAGGATCAAATGGCTTACTGGATAAGTTAGTCATATTGTAGGTCTGTGTTTATAAGAAATGAGTTGGTGCAGAGATGACGGTTTGTATGGGGGGGCCCTGAGCAACAGTAGCTCTGGTTGAGGCCTGATGACCATCCTCTACCCCTGTAAATGACTGCAGCAAGGGAGTCTCACAAGAAGAAATTAAACATGAGGTAAGAGGGGGGATCTACTTTCTTTCTGAAAAGCCCCCCCTCAATTGACATGAGGTGAGGGATGGAATATCTGGGGGCCCAATGCAGGCAATTGGGGGTCAACCTCTTGGGTTCATCCCACAGATAAAACAACCACTAGAGGTTGGCTGGCCACCTACTACTTGACCAGAGAGACCCCTCTCTTGGAGGCAGGTATCTCTCTGAGAGCATACATGTAATCCCCGGGTCCACCTGGAGGGTGGATGTTAATGCATCTACTAGGGTTGAAACACAAAGCAAAACAAGTAGAGAAATGAAAAAGATTAGGGTCAAAATTCCCTGAAACATTTGCAAATCTCCGATGTGGTGTTCCTCAGGGTTTAAGCAATCATGTGATGCAGTGTTAGCATTACTCTAATATCAGCACTGTCTCATCAAAGTTTAATAGTGACACAGCAAGGCTTGCGTAACATTGGTACTGTCTCATCAGAGTTAAACAGTGACACAGCAATGCTTGCATAATATTGGTACAGTCTCATCGGAGTTAAATAGTGACATAGCAATGCTTGCGTAATATTGGTACTGTCTCATTGGAGTTAAATAGTGACACAGCAATGCTTGTAGAGGTTGATGATATTACAATAATGCTAACACTTCATTGCATGATCTTCCCTGCTACTGCTTTTGTGAAGCAGCACTACATCTGTCCTCCTCCAGTCCTCCTGAACAACTGTTGTTTCAGTCAGTTGTTAAAAGGGACTGTCAAATGTGCACCTACTTCTTTCCTGAGCTCTGTCAATATCCTTGGGTGTTCCCCATTTAGCTCTATAGCTTTGTCCACTTTCAGATATGTGAATCCTTTCAGGATTCCCTCTTCGGTAAAAGGACTATTGTCTTCCTCCCTCCCTATCCCTCTATTGTTCCCATTGCATTTATGTGGCCAGTTCCCCTTCCCCTTTCTCAGCGAAGAGTAAACAAAAATATTTTTTCAGGATATCTGCTTTATCCTGACCCTCCTCTGCACAGTCCCCCCTGCCCTTAACCTCATAATCCCTCTCCTAGCATTCCTCTTTTAACTTATGTACCTAAAACATGTCTTGTTTTTAGAAATGACACTGCAGATGAGCTGGAAGGGAAGGTGTGCCTCTTTGTGGATGACACCAAAATCTGCAATAGGGTGGACACTCCAGAGAGGGTGGAGAGAATGTACAGAGACCTGAGAAAGCTTGAGGAGGGGTCAAGGAAATGGAAGCTGAGTTTTTATGCAAAAAAGTGCAAAATCATGCACTTAGGGCACAGAAATCCAGAGGCAAAGTATAAAATGGGAGAAGAGGTATTGACAATCACCAAACTGGAGAGGGACCTGGGAGTAATCACATCTGATGACCTCAAGGTGGGGAGGCAGTGCAACAAGGCAGTTGGTAGGGCCAGTTGGATGTTGGGGTGCACAGGGAGGGTTATCAGCAGCAGAAGAAAGTAGGTGGTGTTGACACTGTATAGATCATTGAGGAGACCCCACCTGGGGTACTGTGTTCGGTTCCGGAGACTACATCACAGGAGGGACATAGACAGAGTAGGAGCTGTACAGAGGAGGCCATCTGAAATGGTACAGGGCCTGCATCAGGAGCCCTATGTAGAGAGGTTGAAGGATCTCAATATGTACACCCTGGAAAAGAGGAGAGAGAGAGAGAGAGAGGACATGACAGAGGTCTATAAATACCTCACGGTGGTAAATAAGTTACAGGAGGGGAGCAATTTTTAAACGGTAAGATGAACAAGAACAAGGAGACATGCAATAAATCTGGCAGGGGGTAAATTCCAGAAAGATGTGAGGAAGTACTTCTTCACTGAAAGAGTGCTGGATGCCTGGAACAGTCTTCCAGTGGAGGTTGTGGGGTAAAAACAGTGGTGGCTTCAAGCATGCATGGGATAGGCACTAGGGAGTCTTGCTTAGGAAACAGCAGGAGGGGGGCTGGTAGATCAATTAGTGTTTACAGTAACAGTATAGGCAGGGACAAATGGGCAGGCTCGGTTGGCCAAGTGGTCTTTATATGCCGTCACATTCTATTTTTCCATGGCAGAAGCCATTTTCCTCCAAGACAGTGTATACATGTGTTTTTTCATGGCAGGAGGAGGAAATGTGTTCTACTGAAGACAGTGACTGGGAGCCAGTCTGAGGTGTGGCTGGCACTCAGAGGATACTCTTCATTTTCACGTGAGTTGGACTGACTGCATTGCTCTTTAAGTACTTCTGGCACTCCCACAGAGTAGACTCGATGTAGTGGGTGCCCCGAATAAGTGGTGTTAATGTGGCAACATAAGATCACTCAGATATACCTTTGGGGGTGGTGGGAAGAGGACACTCTGGGAGTAAACAATATGGGGATTTATCAATAAAGTCACAGTACCTCCTTCCATGTTATTCTGGGTAAATCTGAGTCCACTGTTGAGGCCATCTGCTCCTATTAGTCAGGACCAAGCCACAACTTGAGTGTGTCCTGAACACAGGATCTAGAGCCCTACTTTAGGGGAAAAGCTGTGAGGAAACTATGCCTTGAATTTAGGATCGTGGAATAAGTGGAAAACAGTGGGGGCCTGGGGCTTGAGATATGGGAGTTGGGAGACCCAAATATTAAGATAAGAAAGGGGTTCCCTCTAAAGACAACATATTAAAAAGGAGAGAACATCAGTTAGCCTCTTTTTCTGCCTAACCGTTGTGTTTAGATTCCCTGCACTTTCTTTAACCTCCCTTAAGCTTGTGCAACCTTTGTGTCAACTCAATGGCTGCTGCCAGTGCTCGTGGCTTATAAATCGTATTGGGGTACAGTGTGTATGAAAGGTTCTATTTAAAAACCTTTCCTCATAACACAATTTCATGAGCTGCTAATGCTTTGGAAAATGGAAATAAAAGCACAGATTTTCTTAGAACTAGCTCCTTTGTAATTTGGGTGACCCGTATGTCCCAGATCCTTCTCTTTTTAGTTTTACCATCTGAGTGTTAAATGACCATATCTGAAATAAGACAGACAAAGCAGGTGATGTGATATCTGTTATTGGATAAATATGTTTCAGTACACAAGCTTTCATTAGGACGGAATGACACTTAGCAAACGCAAGAGGTGACAGAAGGTGGACAAAGGGTAGAGAAGGTTTGATCTGTGTAAAACGTTAAAAACAATGTAAAATACCTACTGTCTGTGGTAAAGGGCCATCCCTTGAGGAAGGGTCTTGTGTAGAGCAGGAAGCTTGTGCACTGAAACTTACATGTTGGTTCAAGAAAGGGTATCGCATTCCCTACCATATTTATCTGTACAGATAGCAATATGGATACGAGCACTCCAGCGCATACCTGAAATAAGATCCTGTACTTTTAGTGCCCATGAAATCACTTATCATGTTACCTACCAGCGTCAATATTTACCCCTTGAGCTTTGGTCGTGCCAATCATGAGAACTTCTACTGGAACTCTGAAAACCTGCCCATTTTAGTCTGGTATATCCAATTCCAAACAGTTAAATTCTATCTTTGCAATCTATATCTTCTGCCTCAGCACTCCTGTTCCGTATTGACTTATGTTTCTTCCAGTCCTTTTTTATATGCCAGGCTTATCCACTAGGATTGATCATGCTTACCAACAGTATCCTGCAATATCTCAGATATAAATCACACTAAGTTTTCAGGTATAGCTGGAAGTGTACTGCAGGCATTACTAAAAAGATATACCAGGTATCTTTATATGTTCAAAAACAAGTGCCCTATGTTCAGTTTTATCCCCAGGTAGTGGAGTATGCCATATAGTCTCTGCCAGCCCACTGTTGATAAAGTCCAAGTTCTGCATTATAGAGTTTCTGCAGTTTTCTGTTTCCGTTCCATGAAATTACACCATGTGGAGTTCAGAACTTTGCTTGTAAAACTGCATGGAATGAGGATATCCACCCATAAAACTGGTGACATCTGCAGAGTTTTGCATGCCACAGAATCTGAATGCTCCACAGAACTCCACGGAAGCAGAATTCTTTCCTTAAACTCACCCTTACCCACAAGATGTAATGAGGTATTACAGGAGCAGTTCTTGTGTAATTGTGGTTCATCGTAGAGGACAGAACTGTAAATATTATTTTTTTAAAGCACCAAGACACAGCCTAGAGTAGGTAAAATCTGGATGGTAGTGTAGCCTGTTCTTTATAGCAGCTTTTCATTATCATTTTCAAATAGGGCAGGGAATATATTCACATAAATATCAAAGATGTATACCTCTATGGTTTGTGGAAGAAATAACCACAACAGGGCAGACCATAAGACAAATCTTATCACATGCCCCAGACATGTTACAAAGCACATACAACCAAGTGCTTTCAACCACCAGGGAAGTATGGCAAAGTCTGTCTTGCCTTGTATTCTGGAGTGGGTTATTGCACTTAGAAAATGACTAATTGTGGCAGAAAAAAATGTCTGAATTTAAAGTTAAAAACTATTAATCTGATTAACAGTTAGCCATGCGGTAAGGTCATTTTTAACACGCAGTCATGTGACGTGATTTAGCCAATAACATTCTTCATTTTCCCACTGCCTTTTTATCATTTAAATTGACAGTCTATTAGGCTGGCCCGGTGGCGCTGATGGTTGAGGCACTGGATGCCACACCTCGCACCACGCTGGTGACCCGAGTTCGGGAATGAGCTTGGGCTGCCAGGGGTTGGCAGGGGAGGGAGAAAATTGAGCATCCTAGGATAGCTCTCCTCTCCCTGGGGAGGGATCCAGGGAGTCTTAGTAGCAGCAGTGGCTCCCGGTGGAGACCAGAGGTACAGGGTGCATAAAGGAGCTAAAAACTAGGGAGGAGTGAGGCAGACATTAATGGCAGGTGTCCAGAGATCATTGCATGGCTAAACTCCAGGGGTAATTCTAAGGAAAAAAAAAACAGTCCTAGTAGGCAAAGGTGAGGCCAGGGATCACCTCTCCACACCCAGCGTTGAGTGCGTCGGCTGCCTCTGGTGTTCTGTCCACTCCTGGAAGACTGCCCAGATTTCAGAAAGGTCATCAAGGGAGTATGGCGGTCCCACCCTGGGGGGCTTAAATCCGGGGGAACAAGCTCCAGGTAGTGGAACAGAGCAGCTGGCAAACTGGATGGCAGGACTGAGCATAAGACAGGGCAGGATGGAAGGTGAGTCGTGTGCCTACACCAGAGAGAATCTAGTACAGGGTGTACAAAGAGTTGAAAAAAATAAAATTGACGATCTATTAACTGTCTGTTAGCTTATTGGCATGTTGTTCTGCTGCTTGAAAGAACGTGCCATTGTAAGTAATAATATACTACTAAAATGATCCCCCGTCTTATGGAAATAGGCCCATTGTTGCAGAATTAGAGTCCTCTGTTTCTAGATAAGTTCACTTAATATTAACTTAAAAGAATTATATTAGTTGCAATACGCAATGCTTCATAAGGGCTTGCATTTCTCAGTTAGTATAGAAGATACTCCACTCAGAGAGAGAGAGAGAGAGTTTGGGACCTGCCTCCAGTGACCTAGGGTAGGGCCCATATACACTGCAGAAACTACAGAACTACAGGGTTGCCCTACTACAGTTGCAGTCATTCAGGTGAGATATAAAACTGAGGCCCCTTCTGCACAAGCTGGTGATAGTTCTGTTGGAGCCAATAACTGTCTTAGTGAATGAAGCAGGTAGCGCAGTTACTCATGACTGCACATTAAATTCTCCACCACGTACAATGACTGCCAGATATGCCCACAAGCAATCACTGTGCCACCAGCATCTAGGTAATTTCTTTGTTAAGCAGTTTGAGAAAATGTGTAGATGAAAGACACTATGTTCTGCCTGCCTGTAAATCTGTAAATGAATGTCCTCTACCAAATCTTGTTAACCTGCATACACTGTATCTTGCACCATGTGCATCTTTCCGTCTCTAAACCCAGAGCATGCTAACCCGTAGAAATGTCTGTCAAGCTGCCTGTACTTTATGTTTAAATTGATGTGGAACCTTTGTAAAAGAGTCTATGACTCAAAGGATTGTAATTCCGAATATGCTAAATAAAATAAATAAAATAAGAAAAATCCAAATTCTGTTTTGGTACGTTCTATTCTCTTCACACCCTGGTGTCATTGTCTTTCTGTCAGAGTGACAAAGTAAACGGAATTGTATTGTTGTCCAACTGCCAAGCCAGAAATCGAAGATCCATTTTTGGCTTCTGCCTGCCATTGTGCTGGGAACGCTACCTGCATGGAAAACAGATTCTAGCAAAAGATGGTTAGTTTCAAAAGGGTTACTTTGAGTCCTAGGCAGTTGGATGATGTTGTTGATAAGAACAGCTTGCAGCTGGAAGTCTTAGATAACACAGTTTGTCAGGCACTGTCACATAACTGCCTGCATAATGAAGTAAGGAAAAAAAGGGTCCTCTTTCATTTGTTATCAGAACAAATCTCAGAAGGAAACGCATCATTTAGAAGTAGCCTGACTAATGGTCAAGTTCTAGAGGGCTGCAGATGGAATGTGGAAATTATTCCCAGCATGCAAAGCCCCAGGCTCTATCCTTCCCAGCGTCTGACACACCACTGCCAATTTGAGCGGACAGTTTATAGAACAAGACACCTCTGTTGGCTGGAGCTTTTTGGATGTGAATTTCAGCCATGCCAGCTTGGAGTCTTAAGTCACTCACAAGCAAAACAACTTTTGAATATGTAGCAGAAAAAAATGAAACAAGAGGGCTAGAAATATCCCTTTGGATTTCTTTCACCTCATCCTCAAGAGCCCTCCTGCCAAAGAGACTGACAAGGAAGATGCTTGTCCTTAAAATTCAAGCATATATTTATCCTAGATATGTCAATACACAAGCCCAGGAAAACAGACTTGAAGAACTGTTGGGTATTTATTATCCACATACTGCATATCTGAATGTATACAACAGAGGGCTGTCTCCTCCCATTATAAAAACAGATATTCACAACCTCCTGAGTCTTCGATGGTAGTTCTGAAATAGTACCATTTGAAGGCAGACATTATGCCCACAGCTTTCACCACTGAAAACTAATGAGATAGTTATCTGCATAATATTTCATTGGCACATGAAAGGATTTAACATTTATACGTGTGCAGTGCTTTTTTCTTTGTTAGGCCTCTACTCTGTATGTTTTATTGCTTACTTTGAAAATAATGCTTGTCCATAAAACTATTTTTTACTGTATTTCTCATTTTCTTGTTCATTTTTATTGAGCATAAGATCCTTTAGGCAGAAGCACCTGAAAGGAAAAGTCTATGGGGCAGAAAACCCCTGGCACAATATATCAGTTGGGGGGTGAGGATATAGCATGCACCAAGGGATCTTGGGGTTATCATCTCTGATGACCTCAAGGTAGGGAAATAGTGTGACAAGGCAGTAGGTAAAGCAAATAGGATGCTGGGATGCATAGGCAGGGACATCATCAGCAGGAAAAGGGAGGTCATAATTCCACTATACAAGTCACTAGTGAGGCCCCACCTGGAGTACAGTGTACAGTTCTGGAGACCTTACCTACGTAAGGACATAAGACAGGGTAGAGAGAAGGTTCAGAGGAGGGCAACAAAGATGGTACATGGATTGCATCACAAGTCCCATGAGGACAGGTTGAAGGAACTGAATATGTACTCCCTGGAGGAGAGGAGGGAGAGAGGGGACATGATAGAGACATACAAGTATCTTACAGGGAGGAACAGGGTGCAGGAATACACTATTTTTAAGCGAAAAAGATGTTCCAGGACTAGAGGGCATGGGATGAAGTTAGAGGGAGGACGATTCAGAGAAAACATGAGGAAGAATTTCTTCACAGAATGGGTGGTGGACAAGTGTAACACCCTGCCAGAGGAAGTGGTGGGGGCTGAAACAATCACGGGATTTAAGAATGCATGGGATAGACATAAAGGAATTCTGGAGGTCAGGGGTAAGGGGCAGCAGACTTCTAGGAAAACAAACTGAACTTACATGCTGAAATGGGCAGACTGGGTGGGCCATAGGCCCTTATCTGCCGACACTGTCTATGTATCTATGTATCTATGTATGTCTCTTTGCAGATGACACAAAGATCTGCAGCATGGTTGATACACAAAGTGGGGTGGAAAAGATGAAAAGGGACTTGGCAAAGTTGGAGGAATGGTCAAATATATGGCAGCTCAGATTCAATGCAAAGAAGTGCAAGGTAATGCATCTGGGAAACAAAAACCCACGGGAAGAGTACACAATGGGGGGTGAGATAATAACAACAACAAAAATCGAAAAAGACCTAGGAGTAATTATATCAGATGACCTAAAGGTGGGCAAGCAATGTGAGAAGGCAGTAAGGAGGTCTGGGGGGATACTGGGATGCATAGGGAGAGGCATCAACAGTAGAAAGCAGGAAGTTACTATCCCTGTGTACAGATAGTTGGTGAGACCCCATCTAGAGTGCTGCATGCAATTCTGGAGACCCCATCTCTGCAAAGACATAGACAGAGTGGAGGCAGTTCAGAGGAGGGCAACCAAAATGATGCAGGGTCTGCACCAGAAGACATGCGAGGAGAGACTAAAGCAGCTTAATATGTATACCCTTGAGGAAAGGAGGGAGAGGGGGGACATGATAGAAACTTTCAGGTATCTCAAGGGAATTAACAAAGTACAAGAGGGCAGTATCTTTCAGAAAAAGAGATGTGCAAGAACAAGGCAGCACAATTTGAAGATAGAGGGGGGACGGCTCAGAGGTAATGTTAGAAAGTATTTTTTCACAGAGAGGGTTGTGAATGCATGGAACAGCCTTCCTGAGGAGGTTGTGGAGTAAGGAATAGTGGGAGAATTCAAGAATGCATGGGACAGACATAAGGCAATTCTAGTGGGGGGTAGGAGGAAGTAAGCTGTTGATTAACTAGAATCTGCAGCTTATCCATCAGGTAGGGAAATGGGCAGACTGGGTGGGCCAAGTGGTCCTTATCTGCCGTCAAATTCTATGTTTTTATATTTCTAAGCCTCTTTTCAAAAGGTCCAGTGTTAGCAATACAAAACAAGAAGTACATAATACACTAGAATCCACTCAACAAAGCTGTTGATAACAGGAACATTCAGTTAAAAGTGACATTTCCCTTAGAACAGTTCACTCTCTATTAGCACAATGGTAATTTAAAGGGAAACAGTCAGCAGTAAGAGCCCCACCCCAAGTGTGGGTCTAGTCCCAATTTGCACTTTGTGTGCAAAGGCATTTGTTTCAGTTACTGTTTACTGCAGTATATTATATTGTATCAGACTGATTTTGCTGACCTGCAAGCTGACATTTACTGTAACCACACATCCTAAAATCCCCTGCAGCTGATCAGATGTTTGTCAGTCCCACTGTTCTCCTGGGGCTAAGTACATTCCTCTGTGACTGTACTTACAGTGTAGCTAGCCAAGACAAAACACAGTGTCTTGCATTACTACATGACAAAAGAGATTAGCTGCTATTGAAATTGCCTTGTTTACTGCAGTAACTGTACTACAGTACATAGTCCAAAACTACCAAGCACTCGGAAAAGCAAAAAAGTACAGTATACACAGAAACACAGAATGTGACACAAGGTAAGGTCTGCTGGGCCCACCCAGTCTGTCCATTTTTGTTAACCTTCACTTTTTGCTGCAGCTCCTACTTGATCTATGGTGCAACCTCTTTCCTCCTTCCTTATACCTATGATTCCCTTGTGCCTTTCCCAGACATTTCTGAATCCCACCACTGTTTTTGCCCTATCATCTCCACTGGAAGGCAGTGTGAAACTCAAATGCTCTACTGTTGCAGATTTATTTCTGATAGTGCTGACCATATGCTACAGTCTGGATTGTGTAGTTGCAGTTGGAATTTATATCCACATTAATGCACTGTGCAAGGTATCTGTATTTTTGGCATCTGCTGTGACTGTCTGCACTATCAGAGTTAAGAACACAGTTCATGCTATCAGCAATTAATCTGTAACAGTACAGCATTTTGGTTTCTGACTGCAGGTTTTTTGCTTATCTAATTGCTCAGTAGTTTTGGACTGTTTCCTATGGTGTTCAGTGATGGCTGCCCCTTTACTGAGTACCAACCCAGCACTGGTAGTATCGCGCCCTGCCCCATGCTTAGAACATTATTCTACTGCTGTATGCTGCTGTATTGTATTGCAACCTGGCCAACATCACTGTAGCCCAGGGAGGACAGACAGTGGGACCAGAAACAAAAGATCAGAGCTTACAAAAACTCTAATATCCATTGCAGGCTATTGAATGTCATACTGCTGCTGCCCTCCTCTGATGTCAGCTTCAGGGGATTCTGGGATTTCTAGTTACAGAAAATGCAGCTTGCAAGATAGCAGAATCAGTCTGATACAACTTACTATACCACAGTAAACAGTAAATAAAACAAATGGTTTTACAAACAATGGGCTCTATGCACTAATGGGCGGGAAATACACGCCAGAGGTACATATCCCATCCGTGTAGCTCTACACCTGCAGACAGGTGCACAGGCCAGTATGCACCATTGGCTGCCACCTTTTCACTCCCCCCCCCCCCACAGTGCACAGTTCTGAACAGGAAAGCCAGGGTCAGAGCAACAAACCCAGGCGGGCATCCAATCGGATGCCCATCCTGGTTCCCAGAGTGGATCCCTAGCATGCCAGGGTGCGGGTCTGGGTACTGAGATTTCCACTCGCAGGCACCCAGGCCCACGCATCTGTGCCCCTGTGTATTGCTGTCTGCTGGAAGCCCCCCTACCCCACCACAACACACATCTGGTGCCCATCCCTGAATCTGTCAATCACCCCCCACCCCAACGCAGGGCAGCCCTGACCCCAGTACTGCAGTGCAAGTGCCCCCCCCATTCCAGCCCTGGCATGGAGTAGGACATGACCTCCCCAACCAGTACTACCCCATCCCCATCATGGTGCCTCCCCCCATGCCAGGGCAACCATGCCCAGGACCCAGCCCAGTACAGTACTGCAAGCCCCTCCCACCCCCATGGCCCTGGTTCTGAAGCCCCAGTACTTTCATTGGTGGGAAGTGGTCCCCCCCCACTCCCTGCAGCACCAACAACACCGCCCTTCATCCCGTACCTGCCCATGGGTGCCACAGTGTGGGACGGCCAGTGGCACAGCCCTCCACACACCTCCTCAGCTGCCAGCCATCCAAGCAATTATGGAGGGACACTGCTATATAGGCGATGTGCTCCCAGCATCACTAGATGGCGGTGGCCAGGGAGGTGTGTGGAGGACTGCACTAACCATCCTAACCATGGAACTGACAGGTCGGTCCAGGGGCTGGAGGGGTTGTCAGTGCGGGGGCACAAGGTTGGCAATGGCCCTGCTGCAGTGTTGGGGTCGGACAGCTGCTGATGGGGGCACTGGGGTGTATCCTGGGTTGGGGGTTCTACACAGGTGTTGGGGCACCTGGTGCATCAGGTGTATTGCATGCCATACGGATGTGTAGTGGTCTGGGTGGGGGGTTGATGTATGTGTTGCACTACTGGGGCAGGCTGGCATGTGCTGGGTGGGTGTTGGGGGGGTGGTGTGACCTGTAGGGACTGGGTGGCCAGCCCACTGTAGGGTGCGGATCTGCCACATTGGGTCCCTGTTTGCCATTGGGGTGGCCACTCATTCGGTCAGCTGATACAGCCCAGCCCCATCTGCCTAGTGGGCCTTGGCAGCATGGGGTGCCATATCCTGGTCCCGCATCGACCGGCGGGTGCTGTCCATGAGGCCACATAGTGGATTATGGCAGGATCTCCCTGGCATAGCCTGCACCCACCTATGCCCCCCCGTGCACAGCACTACACATGTTAGTGCATGGCACATAGTGCTGGCAGGCCACTGAAATGCCCCCAGCTTATTGCTGTCCATGGGGCCAGGTGATCCCATACATAGCAAACTTATGCCCCCTTTGTGAATGCTGTGGGTCCCTCGCTCCATGGTATTCATACGTAGTGATGCCTATGCACCTGGTTTATGTGGCACATAGGCTTCGTGCACAGGGCCCAATGGCAAATTGGGACCAGTCACACTCTTGGGGCTGGTTTTTAGTGATGGCTCTTTCCCTTTAAGCGGTTAATGGGGTTTATAAGTCCATATAATATGGACAATTCAGACCTGATTTGTGCCATTCCACACAAAGTCCACTGGTGTAATCCCATGTTCCCCACAGCTCTAATTAGTACCTATGGGCCCTGCTCCCTCACAATTCCAACATCTCACATACCACAGCAGCATAGAGCAAAGAGTGGAATGAAAGCAAAACTGAAAGGTCATTTTCAAATGTTCTTTGCTTAGAGTTGGTGGCTAACTTCTGTGAGTGCAGAAGCCTAGAGAAAGCCTGAAGGAGCCTTGGCAGCAATGATTTACAACTGCATTTAAGTGAATCTAATCAGGGGTGTGAATATGCCCTCCTTTCTGGCACACACCACCCCTGCACTAATTAGTCACACATTTTGGCACATGGCACAGTGTTCCCCACCAAGCTCTGAATCCCAGCAGATCAGTTAAAATAAATGAATGAGAATCAAAATGTGTTTAAGAATTCAGCGCTCTCCAGATGAATTTGAGCAGGCTCCAGATTGCGAATGAAGATTGACTTTGAAGGCAAGAAGCTCATTTTAAATATGGGAACAACAAAAGTCTATAAACTCCCTTTCTCTGAAAAAATTTATACATCATAAATTGTCTAATTTAAGTTTGGGTGAGAGGAGCCAAAGTCAAAAAAACTCAGCTCTTGATGTCAGATCATGTCAAGTTTCAGTGTTATTGTACACTCGGTCAGATCTGTCTGTAGAGCTGACACAATGCATTCAAAATGGAAGGAATGGCATCCCTCACTCACTGAGCTGGTAGATGCTGGGCACGTTATGGAGGGGTTGTGTTCAGTACTCCGCGTAGGATGCAGCACATCACTCAGCAGCACCCTCCTGTGCGAATGACAAGTCAGATCCTGGTGGTATCTCAGTGAAGACCTCTGCCCACATGCCTTACGACTGATGTCAGATGTGGCAATAAGCTCTAAGAGCATGGAGGAGTGATAGCAAAGGGGAGTAAAACAGGGCATCGATTTCCTGTGAAAAAGTGAAAACAAGAAATACGAAAGAAAATCTTACAGCAACTGCAGCAATCCTTGATCCCGTGGATTCAAACTGAACCACAGGGTCAGGGTTAGGGTAACTTCTCTGTAATGATAGTTTTACTGCTTTTTTTCATTTCACGTTCATGCAAGAGGCAGCTCCTCTGAACATGCTCACCTCCCCCACCCAGCTACGTGTCTCTGAGTCTCATCCCCCTTGCTCTCCAGACCTGGATGCTTCTTTCCAAAAGCCAAAGGAAAGAATAGTTGGGGAAGGTTGGACAGATTGTGTGGGTGTAAACTGAACATAAGTAATAAAACTATGGCTACATGTAAGTAACCTATTCTTTTTACTGCTTGGATTTAGTTCACTGTCTATACTTGGTCAGACTACCAGCAGTCGTTAGTGAGAGTGGACTAGATTTGCACAAGCAGTATCCCTAGCATAGTGAACGTACCCCAGGCAGTTAAATGGTGCACACATTTTATGTATGCAGCCACAAATGGACTAGTTTTGATTTTAAGACCTTTTGAATTTATAATTCTCTCAGGGCCCCTTTTTTCAATTATCTATGTCACATGCACTACTTTTGATTATTACTTTCCTTCAAGTGTGAAAAAGCCAGTGTGGTAAGTGGTAGTATTAGTAGTAATAGTTTTCATTTATATGTGGCACCCTTCCCTGGAGGCTCAGGACACTATTACAATAACATAGAGCAGTATGATAAAAACAACAATCAACATATACAGCCAACTGAAACCATATAACGATACAATATATCAATAAATAAATGAATAACTAGAAGTATACTATAAGGGTGCAGAGTTGTTATGTGTTCACCCCAAATGCCTACTGGAATAAGAATATTTTGAAACCTGCTTAAAGGCCTCCAGGGCCTCCCTCAAGGCCTCTGGGCAAGGAATTTCACAGGCCCGGGCCTGCAACTTCAAAAACCTGGTCCCCCGAGGTCTTAAGCCTTGTCCACAGGACCACTAGGGGGCTCTCCTTGGCAGAGCAGAGAGGGCGCAGAGGTATATGAGGATACAGAAGCTCAGCCAGGTAGCCAGATAGCCCGGTCCCAGCCTGTTTAGGGCCTCGTAAGTTAACAGTCCCACTTTAAGTGAGATACAGCACTTTACCAGCAGCCAGTGCAGCTCATGTAGCACCAGAGAAACATGGCATGATCTCAGAAGGCCCAGCTGCAGGTGCCACAGCATACCTGCACTGACCCCAAGGTACAGAGTGTTGCAATAGTTAAGCCTCGAAGTCAAGAACGCATGAACCAGTGTGGCCAGGTCAACAGAAGGGATAAGAAACTTCATCTGGTTGATATTCTGCAAGTGAGAAAAGTCCTTTTTGGTGTCCTTATGGGGAATATATACCAGTAGAGATGTGTGAAGTTGGCAAACTTTACTCTGCAAAAACATTTGTGAAGTTTGCCACATTCATGAAGTGTGAAGTGCTGACTGTGAAGTTTCTGGCAGGCAAAGAGGCACTTTTTCAGCTGAAGTTATGGCAAAATTGCAACTTTGCCTCAAAAAGTGCAATTTTCCAAGGAAAACTCAATGTGAAGTGGTAAAGTGGCGAAGTGGGCAATTTGTGATATTGTTCACAAAGACAAATTTTGCAACTTCGCCAGTGCAGTAAACATTTTCAACATCTCTATATACCTGGGCAGCAATACCCATACATATCACATATCAACCCCCAAATGTAGGGCACACTCCCTTTAATGTGGGGAAAAAGAGACAAAATGTGGGACACCTCATGATATCTTCCAGACAGAAACTCAGAACACTGTGAAAATACCTGCTTTCACATTTCTAAGGTTTGCTGTTGATTGAGTGCCAAGTTTTACACATTCATTGCTATGATATTGTTCTCAGAGTGGAATGTAGGACAGCACCTTCAATTGCTATGTTTACAGGTTAATTGAATTGCTTAATTGGTTGAAGAACTGATTGCTGTGGCACCGGTAGCGATTCAGTTTACATACTACTGGGATCGATGTTCACAACTCCCTGAATCATTTACATGGGTGCCTGAGCACAAAGAGATTTGAACAGAACATATAACAAGAAATGTGTAGACTAGTATGTGCAAAGAACAAAACAGGAGACCATACCTGCTGCATCGATCTAGACCTCGCTAATGTTTACATGGCCAGAGAAGAGCACAATCAAGGGGATCAATGCGTTTGTATCTGAGCACTTCACTCCAATCCAATCAGGAATCAGTGAGTAGAGAATCAATTCCTCTGTTTACATGTTATGTTAAGCACAATTCTAGATGAATTAATTCCTCTGGAGTCAGTGTGACTCAGTTGGTAGCACATCCACCTCTGGGCAGAAGGTCATGGGTTGTAGTCCCACACCAAGATTGGGCTCATACCATAAATGTTGTCACTTTAGTGCAGTACTTGGGGGTGCTGTACTGTTGGGGTGTGCCATCCTTCAGATGAGACATTAAACTGATGTCCCATCTGTCAGTTCCAGAGGTTGTCCAGGTGGATGTTAAAGATTCCATGGCATTGCTCAAAAAGAGTAGGGGAAGTTTAATTGAATAATATCAAATTAAACAAGTTACAATACATTTTATATATCGTTACTGCACAGTGCAAAGGTGGGAGTGAAGATGTAAAAAAAATTAGGATAAGCAGCATACCTCATCAATTAATGTATTAACAATGAACATACTAAGTTATAACTAAGAAAAGAGGCAATGGAAATAAGAAAAAATATGATAATCTAGACACTTCAATACTGAGAAAGAGTTTGGGAGAAAAAAATGAAATATAGGCTACAGCAAAGGATAATAACGGTTAACTCAGACATTAGAGAATAATTTTACAGAGTAAGTAAGCAGCAGTGGGAAACTAAGTAGGCAACATTTTGTACAAAGCATTAATTCTTACTTTAACTATCCAGTAGTAAGTCCGTGAAAGTCCTCCACCTAGTGGCCAGGGCTGCAGGCTTCAATCACCTGCTATCAGCTCAATACATGGCCACCAATTCAGTTTCAAACATTTTTATTAAGGCTAAGGGGGAATGTCCTTTTGTTGAAATGAATACGCACAGCAGGAATTCCAGTGATAGTACTTGGAAGTTGTCAGGACAAGGCATAGAGCAGCAATGTCAGTAGTCTAGTAAGAAATGTGACATGGTTTCTAACGTATGCAGGCAGCCCACTCTGGAACAATATCTGTCAGACATGCTTTTGTGCTTAGCATTTGCCTTCACCCTCAGTCTACCATGACAGCATAACCAGAGGACATCCCACATTTCAGGCGGGGTCCTAGCATCTGTGAGTGCTGTATGTACAGCCACAAAGGCAGACGAGGGGATCCCAGGCTATACGGGTACAGCCAAAAAATTACTATCCATTCTGGAGGTATAAAGGATGCATTTACCAGGGTTCAGCAGGAGTGAATAATCAACTCTGCATCTCTAAACCCTGTCAATGAATGTTCTAACATAATGCACACCTGACCGAGCTGCAACTAAAAGGAAGGTCACATTTTTTCAAGATGTCAGTAAGGGGTCTATCCAATGTAGTACCCATGGACCCAAATCTGAGCTGCTGGGGAAAAGTATGTTGTAATATTCCAGGTTAAAAAGTGGCCAAAAGTAAACACAAGGGGATTTACCAGATTCAGTCCTCCTTTATTCAGAAGGAGGTATAAAATGTTCCTTTTTATGGAATTAAGTTGGCTTCCCCAAATTAATTGGAAGAAGAGGCTGCACAAATGAACTTCCTGAGTTTTAGGTATGGGATAAACTATTGGCGCATTCAAGCGCAAACTCCGTCAACTCCTACTTGCCATGAATACCTGTGCCTGCCCTCGCTAGCTCCCATCAATGACTTTACCTAAAACTACTGAAGTCAGTAAATATGACAGGTGAAGACAGTAATCCCCACTAGCAATTATTCCTCCCCAACTATTGTTACCCCAGAGTAGCACTGACTTAGCACTTCCCCGACACTCCCTGCCCTTCCGTTATGGCACTACCACACCTCACCCCCAATCTACTGCCCCACCCTCTTACTTCCCCACATTTCCCCCTCCTACTCCTTCTAACTCTACCCCTCTCCTCTCTTTTTTGTTCCCCTGTACTCACTCCACTGCTGTTGTACCTTCAGGACACAGGCATACAATCTACAATGCCTTAGTAGTGTCTACCCTGTATAATAAGTGTAATGTGTATCTCCACTTTATGTATATGTACTTCTGTCCTGGTATAATGTACTAGTTTGTAATTCAACTGACGTGGAACCAATTAACGAGCATTTGCTCAATGGTGTTACCCAAGATTTCAATAAATAAAAGTGAAAAAATACAGAGATACTTGAATAACGGTAAAAGAAATGTTTTTAGAATATCAATCCTTTCTTTCTGGTTTGTAGCCATGTTTTCCAAATCTGAATCTTTGCATTACAAGAGGTTAGCTTTGCATCCCAATTTGCCATGGTCAGGTCAATTGGTCTAAAAGTAATACCCAATACGTTTAGCAAAGAAGTGTTGATTGGTATATCCCCAGTGTCTCCTATGTCACTAGCTGTCGAGCCTAAGGCCAGGCCCCAACACTTACAATATGCAAGTTAAGCTTGGTGCCTGATATCAGTGTGAAGGAATGAACTACGTCTAATGCAGTGCTGCACAACATATGGTCCGGGGGCTACAAACGGCCTCCACAGCAGCTATCTCTGGCCCCCAAGGACCTAGCAGCTTCCCCTTGCAGCCTTTATTTGTTTGATTTTGTTTATGCCTATCCCATGCCTGTTTGAAGCCCTGCACTGTATTCATATCTGCCACTTCCTGAGATAGGACATTCCATGCATCCACCACCCTTTCTATGAAAAAGAACTTCCTCACATTACCCCTTAATCAGTCTCCCTCTAATCTCATGCTGTGTCCTCTTGTCCTGCTATTGTTCTTATATTGAAACATGTTAGATTATTTCACCTTGTTAATGCCCTTAAGATGTTTGAATGTTTTGATCATATCACCTCTCTCCTTCCTTTGCTCAAGGGTATACATATTGAGCTCCGTTAATCTGTCCTCATATGTTTTCTGATGCAGTCCCTGCACCATTTTGGTTGCCCTTCTCTGGACTGCCTCCATTTTGTTAATGTCCTTGTGAAGGTGCGGCCTCCAGTACTGCACGCAGTACTCCAGATGGGGCCTAACCAATGTCTTATAAAGAGGGATTGTTACCTCCCTTTTACGACTTGTGATACTCCCACTAATACACCCCAACATCCCTCTAGCCTTACCTACTGCTTTAGTGGTCTGCTTGGATGATTTCAGGTCATCTGTGATGATGATGCCCAAGTCTCTTTCATCCCTTGTGATTGCCAGCAACTCCCCTCCCAACCTATAGGTGGCTTCACTGTTTCTCTTCCCTATTTGCATGATCTTGCACTGCTTTGCGTTAAACCCCGGCTGCCACTCTTCCAACCATTTTGCCAGTTTTTCCAGATCTCTTCTCAATCTGTCCACCCCATCTGGATCATCTACTCTGTTGCAGATCTTGGTGTCATTTGCAAACAGGCAAACCTTACCCTCCAGTCCATCTGCAATGTCACTGGTGAAGATATTGAAGAGGACTGGCCCCAACACTGGTCCCTGAGGTACCCCACTTGTGACTTGCATCTCTTCTGACTGTATACCATTTACCACCACTCTCTGTTTTCTGCCTATCAACCAGTTTGCCACCCAGTTGACCAACTTCTGACCCACCCCAAGCCTACCCAGCTTATTAATCAATCTTCTATGTGGAACAGTATCGAAAGCTTTTCTGAAGACAAGGTAGATGACATCAACTGCACCCCCTTGGTCCACCACTCTTGTTACTCAGTCAAAGAAATCTATGAGATTAGTTTGACAGGACCTTCCTGTTGTAAATCCATGCTGTCTTGGATCTTGTGCTCCTATGGATTCCAGGTGTTGCACTATCCTTTCCTTAAGGAGTGCCTCCATAATCTTACCCACTACTGAGGTAAGACTGACTGGTCTGTAGTTCCCTGCCTCCTCCCTGTTGCCACTCTTGTGAAGCGGGACCACATGAATCCTTCTCCAGTCTTCTGGGACCTCTCCTGTGCTCAGAGACTCCCTAAACAGTTTTGATAATGGCTCTGTTAGTTCCACCCTTGGCTCCTTTAGTCCCCTGGGATGTATGCCATCAGGTCCCATTGCCTTGTCCACCTTGAGTTTAGTGAGCTCTAGTAGGACCCTTTCTTTTGTGAAGGGACTTGTGCACACCTCCCTCCCCCTCCCTGTGTAGATGGTACTGAGCTGTGGGCCCTGCCCTACCTTCTCCTCAGTAAATACTGAGCAGAAGTATCTATTTAGGATAGATGCTTTTCTTTGGTCCTCCTC
Organism: Neoceratodus forsteri; assembly: GCA_016271365.2. NCBI lineage: Eukaryota > Metazoa > Chordata > Ceratodontiformes > Ceratodontidae > Neoceratodus > Neoceratodus forsteri. Next base: position 65,625,943 of record JADMNL010000030.1, read on the forward strand.
CACATAGTCCCGCTTATCCCCTTTGATCTTAGCAATACCCCCTCTGGACTTTCTCCTTTCACTAATGTATCTACATAAAGTCTTGTCCCCTTTTTCTATTGCTCATGCTAGTGTTTCCTCAGTTTTGGCCTTTGTCTGCCTTACTGCCTTCCCTGATTCCCTTAGGGAAGATTGGTATGGCTCCCTATCTTCATCCTGCTGTGTTCTCTTATATTTCCTAAAGACCAGCCTTTTGGCTCTGATCTTTTCTGCTACTGTTTTAGAGAACCAAAGTGGTTTCCTCCTTTGTTTGCACTTGCTTTTCTCCTTAACACAATGGGATGTTGCTTCAAGTACTGCATCCTTAATGCTTTCACTTTGCCTGTACCCCCTCACCTGTATTTCATTTTGCCAGGGCTAGCTTAACTCAGTTGACCATCTTATCAAAGTCTGCTCCTCTGAAGTCCCATATTTTTGCCTTGGAATGGGATGATTTAGTTCTAGTGGCCAAATTGAACCATACCATGTAATGGCCACTGGCCCCCAGGTGACCTTCTACCTGGAGATCTGTGATTCTTTCCCTGTTAGTCAGTACTAGATCCAGGATAGCTCAGTCTCTTGTGGGTTGTTGTACCAATTGTTTGAGGCCCTCTCCCCGCAGGGAATCCACTATGTGTCTAGTTCTGTCGGATGTTCCTGTGGGTATTGACCAATCTGTATATGGCATGTTGAAGTCTCCCATTAGCAGAATCTCCCCTTTAGCTGTCATGTTTTGTATATCTTCTAACAGTAATGTGTCTATGTCCTCCCCCTGGTCTGTAGGCCTGTACACAACCACAGTTCATATGGTTGTCCCATTTCCTGTTTCCATAGTGACCCACAGTTCTTCTAACTCCTTATATATATTCTGAATTTCTGTAGCTTTGATATTTTCATTGACATAAAGGGCCACTCCACCCCCCACTTTGGTACCTTGGTCTGTTGTGAACAGTACATAGCCAGGTATTGAAGTCTTCCAAGTGTGGTTACTGGTGAACCATATCTCACTAATGGCTACTATGTCCAGTTTAGCCTCTGTCATTATTGCCTCCAGGTCTGGGATCTTGTTTCCCAGATTGCGGGCATTTGTGTACGTGATTTTCCATTGGCCAGATGTTTTGATTTATTTTATGTGTACATTTAATAATGTCTTGCTGGACATTTGGCACTTTGGTCCATTTTACAGTGGCTCTCAGTCAGTGGCCCTTGGCCCTCAGCCTTGGCTCAAGTTTTCAGTCTGGCCCTCCACAAAAAAAAGTTGTGCACGACTGGTAATGCAATACACCCAGAGCGAACATCATGGACAAACAATGTCACATCATCTGCATAGGCTGCAATTTTGACTTCATGTGATCCATCTGGGGTAGAAATACCCAGAATTTGTGAGTGTGATTGTATTTTATGCAGGATCAAATCTATACAATAGGTATAAAGCAGGGAGCTAAGGGGGCGCCTCTGTCTGACTCCTGTAAGAAGTTTAATCCGATGACCTCAATGCCCATTTACAAGTGGGAGGATGCTAGCTGAGGCATATAATAGCCATAGCCATGTGTAAAAGCTATCCAGGAGGCCATAATGAGCAAGGATGGCAAACAAGTGCTGATGAGACACCTTATCGAATGCTTTTTCTTGATCAAGTGTCAATAGGTATCCAACATCCCTTCCTGTGTTCCCCAGTCCAACCACCTCTCTGAGTAGTATCAAATTATCAGCAATATGATGTCCTGAAATAGAGCCGGACTGAGAAACTGAGATGATATGCGTGGATATTAATGACAACCTACTATTTAGTATCTTCATCAGAAGTTTCAGGTCAGTGTTGAGGAGACACAAAGGCTGCCAATTATTTAAATCCTCATCTTTCCCTTTCTTAAAAAGGAGAACTGAATGACCTCAGCAAGCTATTCAGTCACTGAACCCTGCTGCAGTATGCAATTAAACACAACTGTCAAAATACCTACCAATGTGGTAGTGAAGTGTTTATAAAATTCAGTTGTAAGGCCATCTGGCCACATTATTGTGAACACGTGATATTGCCCGCATCATTTCAGCTGTGGTGATAGGTCTAGTTTATTCTTGCAAAGAATGTTGTGGGATGGCGTGAACATTTATGTTACGTAAAAAGGACTCAAGAGACGAAGTCTGGGCATTTATGCCAAACATGGTAAACAGATCAATGTGGACTAAGGACATAATACCCTCTTTGTCCTTGTGTACAGTTTCATCAGGAGTTGCAACTCCCAAGAGGTTTCTATGCTACACTTGGGCTTTACAACTCTCGAAAGGATCACCTACACCTTTTGACCCCTGTGTTCCACATTTATGTTCCATGAGGAGGTATTGGGCTCTATCATATTGCAGTTTCCTCATACAGTCCTTAATGCAAGCCACCTGGGTGCTGTAAGGGCTCTGGCCAATTTGAGACGTAAGTCCAAATATTCAACATATTCTTGCTTCAGTTTAGAGTGGGATAAATGTATAAATAACCTTGTCAGTGTCCTCTTAGTGTCATCCCACCAAGTACCCAAGTCATCAGCCATACATGCTAGTGACTGATGAGTCAGGAGTAGATCTACGACCTTTTCCTGGACTGTGGGATCATTCAGTAAGGAAGCACTCGAGTACTAATAACCCCTTCCTGTATGAAAAGTATCCACCTCTCTTAATGTCCCCCCAAGAAGGAGATGAGCCAACATTTCTATTTGTATAAGCAGAATATCCTACATATGGAGATGTACGTAAATAAAGAAGAAGTCAATTCGTGTGGCTAAGGCATTCCTATAATACGTAAAATCCTCTGTGGGTTGAAGGGTTCTATAGACATCCACAAGGGATATATCCTTCAGCAGCTAAGTGAGATAATTTCTGTCACAATATAATTTCAAAGTCCGGGCACTCCTATCTGTTTGGGCAAGGTCACAATTAAAGTCACTTCCAAATACTATATGTCTGTGTGTGTGTAAATAGGGCTAAATCAATTTCAACAGATCAGTTCTGGCCCTTTTTGACTGAGGTGCATAAACATTTATGGATCAAAATAGCAACCCCTGATACTGCACATCAAGCAGTATCAGGGCCCTACCTGAGTCAATGTTCAGTAAGTGGGACACAGTAAATGATGCCCCCTTAAACAGGATTCCCACCCTATCACAAGCATCTGGTCCAAAGGACCAAAAAAAAGGCACCAGCACCAATGTTTTTGTACCATGTCCCTCGAAGAGGTCAGTCTCGTTTCTTGGATAAAGACATGTCAAATGCCAGGTCTTTCAAGACAGGGATAAAAAGAAGGGTTGGTCTTGTCATATACTTGATGCTATTCACATTGATGGAGGTAAGGCGCAAAGTGGGAACCATTATGTGACGCTAAAATGAGCAGTATCATTTACTTATCACCATCCATTTCAACAACAATTCTCATGACCATTTTAAGTTTCTTACAATGTTTAGTTTTAGATTTAGCAGGAGCTTCTTCTTCTTCCACATCTGTCGTTGCCTGTGGCTTCAAGGACTTATGAGAGGAGGAGTCTGAGGCTTGACTAACATCTGAGTCCATGTGATCATCCTCTAACACCTCATATTTGTTCTCTAAGAGAACTGGTGCACCCTTCTAGGAAAATGTTAAGGGCTAAAAACCAGTTCTGTGGGAATGGAGTGATCTTTTCTGACTGACAGTCATATTTTGGTGAAGGCATTACATATCACCTGCGTCTGCCTGGACCATCACAGTGGTATCAGTGGTGAGAAGTTCCACAGGATGTGGCAGGTCAACAGCAGTGTCAGGTATTGAAGTAATAGGCAAAGTAAAAGATGGATCTTATGAAACAGCCAAGGAAGACTCTGCACCAGACAGTGGCTGGTACGTAGTTGTGTTCTGATCATGAGTGGAATCCATCTGATGAGCCAGCAAGGCCGTCACTTCCTTGTGTTTGTTTCTGTTGCATAATTCTACAAGCTTAGCTTTCTCCAGGAAACCATCTTGTGGATTCACCTCCTCTCCATTATGTGTCGCCCCTTTTACAGGTTTGGTACGAATGTCCAGTTTCTTCACATAAATTACAGCAAAGATCATTGAAACATTGGGCACTAGTATGTCCTAAAGTCAAACAGAGGTTGCAATGGATCTTGACACACGTGTTGCTCAGATGCGCATCAGACCCACATTTAAAACATGTCTTTAGTTGCCAAGGGTAGAAACACTTGGTAAATGCTGTAAACCAGAAGCCAAATGCCATAGCTTTACCTTAAAATGTCAATTACTATTCCAAAATAATTCAGTATCAAGTATAGGTTCAGGATCTCCAAGGATGTCACAGCGCTGCGATAACCAATAACACACATCCTGCACATTCACCCCCTCATTTTTTGCAACACAGTAACTGTACAAAAGGCTGGTTTTGTTAAAGGAATGGCTTTAAAAGGTAGCCAAAGAGGGGTATCCTTCAATGTTTTGCAGCAAGTCCAGAATCTGTCCAAGTAAGCTGCAGTTCTCAAGCTTAAATTAAACTACTCATCACTATGTGTATGTAAAACAGCATATAGTTAATTTGGAGTACAGTTTAGTGATTCCTTCAACAGAGTTCTGCCAACATGCATCCTGTGGGGGGATGGGGGGGGGGCTAAGCCACCTGTGTACAGTAATCGCACCGCATTTCATCTTTTAGCCAGTGCAGGGAATGTAGGAAAGACATCAGATTTCTGAAATCAGGTCCATGTCTGTGCAGGGGTCAGCACCAAGGGTTGAGGCAGAGGTGGGGGTGAAATAACAGTTGGAATTGCCTCTGCCATCTCCAGTCTATCAGCCCAAGACAAGGGAGGCTGAACGGGGGTCATCCCAGATGACTCCATGGGTAAAGCAGCATGATTTTCCAATATATTAATTTCTATGATTCCAAAGGGGTCACAGTCATTGGGACATCACTCCTCTTAGACACCATCTGGAAAAATTTCTGCAGTGGTATCAAGATTATTTCATTAGGCACGTGTGGCAAAGCTGTGTGAAAAGGACAGATTCAGTACTCAAGTCTTGTGGCTGGGTTGCCATACAGAAGGTGGGGAGGGGGTATTAACTGGCATGTCTGCAGTAGGTTGAATTACTGCTGCCATAACTGTAGACTCCTCCACGGTCATATCGAAGGCCACATCAGATGGGGTATCAAAAGGAGAACTGTCCGGTGCAAAAAAGAGCAGCAGTTGGTTCTTGTGGTGTACAAGAATGCCACTGTCCAATGATGTCCCTTGTCCAGCCAGCCTCAGACAGGGCCCTAACTGGTAAGCAGTCTGCTGGAGGGTAGGGAGCCCATACAGTATCACTAGAGGTTCTGGAGCTATCAGAAATGACCACAGGTTAGGATGGTGTGTACAAACTGTGACTGTGTTCTACCGGCTCAGTGTGTCACCCCATAGTGTTCCCCTCGGCATCAGACAGCAGGATCAAATGACCATCTTGTGGCATTTGAAACACTGGGGGTCAGAACAGCCTGAAAATCCAGAGAGTGAGGAAGCAAGCCTGAAGCAGCTGGTGCAATGGCTATGTTCATTTCCAATGCGGGAGCTCGGATTTGTGTAAGGGCAACTGATTTCAGCTTCTTGTGCAGTAAAGAAGGCAAAGTATTCACAGCAATTCCCGTGACAGTAGGCACTGGTACTTTTGGTTCAGCTGTGTCACAGGCTTTGACAACAAGTGAGCGCTGCCCAGTTGTCGCTGGTCTTCATTGCAGCAGTGGTGTTTTTCCTTGCACTGCAAATACTTTCTCCTTCTCCTGAAGATACTCAGCACCCTCCTCCACAAGCAAATTTAGCAGGTATTGTTTTTTCTATATTTTAATGCATCCTGTAGTCTTTGGTCAGCCATGTGTATATCCAGTAGCATAGGGTTCCATGCAGAAGAAGGCTGGTTCAGTACCATAACATGCTGCAGTAATGTCATGTTCTCAGTTGTAGAAGTAGCATCCAATACTCATAATCTATCTTCAGCCCTAGATGGTAAGACAGAGGGGAAAGGGGCCTTTCCCTTCTCTGGAGCATCTACAGCTCCTTCAGTCTCTGAGTCTGCCATTTTGGTTTCCAAGACAACAGCAACCCCTACCACAAGAGTAGGGGAGCTGTTTATTGGAAAAAAAAAAATAATAATTGTACAATACATCAAAACACAAGGATACAGAAAAAATAGTAAGGTATATAAAATGCATGCATTATGGTACATTAAACCAAAAAATAAATTGCAATTAACAAAAGAAAGCACATGGGAGAAAAGAAAAGGAGAAAAGAAGAAAGACTGGAAAATCAACAGGCAGTAATAGTCCTGAGAAGCACTTCAAAAAAGTGCCCACGGGCAGTGTTTCCAGAGTTGCATCCACTTAGGGTTCATGAATCTCTCATGCTCTACGTGCGCTGTGACCAAAGAGCAGATTCAATCATCTATAAAAGGACAGCATGATCCAAATACATTTGTTTCAAGCCAAACTTACATCGAACACTGCAGATAATTACTTTAATAAAAAAAAAATGAAAAGCAGCACAGAAGGATCATACCTAGAGGACCCACTACTGACATCCCCATAAATTAGGGTACTATAGGAAAGAGTCAGTCAAAAAGAGTCAGACTAAGATGCATTAAATAATGCAGAGAATTGTTAAATAAAAGGACAAGCAAAATATAAGTGGTGGAGCATTTAAAATGTGTTTTGGCAATAGTCTCTGGGACAATACTGTTGTGATGCTTTTGTGTTTATTATTGTTTTTCACATTTAACTTACCATGGCAGCAAAGCCAGTATACATCCCAATAGTTGGCTGGAAAATGCACATCAAAATATTGTAAATCATGCTGTCTAATGGCTAGGGCCACTTCCGGCATAACCTCAACCTCTTCATTGATCTGTGCTCTATAAAAGGCTTTCCTATGCTGAGTGTGAATAATATCCCAAGACAATTTCCTTCATCTATTGAAACCCAAAAAAGGTTTTATAAATTCAGGCAAAGCCGAGTCTGCTGAAAAAGGATTTTTAATTTTTGCTACACTAATTGAAGGGGATCCATGCAAACCACTGCCCAATATTTCCAAGCAGAAGGAAATCTGGAAATCCAAGGAAGGAGATTATATTGAAAAGAAAAAAATGCTGCGTAAGAAAACAATGTGGTTCACCATATTCAAAGCTCCCTTACAATATGGGAGATACAGAGTTTCTTGTTTAATAGGATTAAGCCGACTCCCCCAAACCACTGTAAAAAACGCACTATACAATCGGGTTTCCAAATTTTGAGGAAGGGGATAAATAGCACCTACATACAGGAAGCTAGGAAGCAAGAATGTTTTAATAATGCCAGTCCTGTTCTTTTTTGAGAGCGGTCAGGATTTCCATTTTGCCACTCTTGAAGCCCCAACCTTCAGCACCAAATTAGAACAACCAAAATAAATTCCTAGAATTGTGACTGGTTCCTGTGTCACAGTAATGTTACCAATTGATGTAGGAATAGCCTCATGAGGTCCAGTGGGTAAAAATACAACATTTTGAGTAATTAATACTGAACCCTGTCAAAGAAGTAAGCTCAGAAATCAACTGAATGACATTCTCACCAGAGGGAGCATCTTTAACAAATAAACACACGCAGTCCACATAAGCTGAAACTTTTACTGTGGACAAAGATAACGGGTGTGGGATGCCTAAAACCTTGGGGGCTGCACTAATCACATATAATAAAGGGTCTAAGGACAATATGTAAAGGACGGGGCTAAGTGGGCACCCTTGGCGGGCCCCACAAAGCAATGAAATGTGTGTGCCATGCCACTCATCAACAGAGGGTATAACAGTGGAAAAGGAATACAGAAACCGCAGCCAATGAATAAAGGTATTGGCAAACCCATATTTTTGTAACACTAAAAAAGATAATCATAGGGAATCTTGTCAAAGGCCTTCTGCTGGTCCAATACAAATAAAAAATACCCCACAAGGTTACAATGACAATATTCAATCAGTTCCTGAATAAGCAGTAAATTGTCCTGTATTCTATAACCTGGGATAGAACAGGCTTGCAGGAGGTGTATAATTTTAGAAAAAATCAGAGCCAATCATTTGCAAAAGATTTTAGCCAAGATATTTGTATCCGTATTAACGAGACAAATCAGTCTCCAATTAGATAAGCTCCTCCGAACACCAGATTTAAATAAAAAAAATTGTAGTGCTTCAGTAATGGAACCAGAGATGGCCATACATGCCAAAACTGAGTTAAAAACAAAAGTTAAGATAAGGGCAAAAAATGAAGAAAATGTTTGATAAAATTCTGACGTTAAGCCATCTGTCCCAGGAGAACTATATTTTCATAAAGAAAGAATCACTGACAGAATTTCCTGCTCAGTGACTGTATGAGTCAGGAGGGCATTGGCAGAAGCCAACACCTGTGGCAGACTCAAAGAGTTCAAAACCTGAGTAGTCTGAACTCCCAGCGGGAATCGCATGTCCACTGTGGCCTGAAAAAAATTCCTGGATCACCTGCAGCATCCCAGATTGAGATGCATGTTCTATACCTGCAGAGTTGACCAAAGAAGTCATTATTCTCTGTTTGACTCTATGAAAGCAACTCTGAAAAACATCTCCCATCAATTGCTGACTCTGGGTGCTATAAGTCTGTTTAAATAAAAGTGTGTTAACCCTATCATATTGCAGGGACTTCATACGATCTTTTAAAGTCTGAATTTGAGCCTGAAGGGAGAGCCCCCATTCTGCCTGGATCAAAATCAATTTGTAAAGGGCATATTCATAATTCAAGATAGGCACTATAAGCTGTTCTGCCAATGGATCTAGCATATCATCTAGCAAGGTCAACAATGGCAATTTTGATATGATCCCACCAGAGGGATGTATAAAGAGCATGGACAGTGGTGCAAGCCCACAAAAGGGTTCAAAGTGCACCCTGAAAGGAACGGTCAAACAGGATGGTGTTGTTCAACCTCCACCTAGGCCTCCCAATCAGGTGTTCTGGAGCCAGCATGACTGTGCAACTCAGTGAAAGGTGATCAGAGGTTTCCAGTGGACAGGTAGTGGCCACTGAAATGAAGCTGGTCCGGGAGACAAAAAAATAATCTATATGGTAGGGAAGTGTGCTCAATGGTAAGTGTACTCTCTCGAGGGTTGAAGGGCTCGAAATGCATCAACCAGATGGAACTTCTTGCAAATGGTCTGCAAACATAGGGAGTTGCAAAATAATTTAAACATTTTAGCCCCCCTATCTTGAAGCTGGAGAGGGCAGTTAAAGTCCCCACCAAAAATAACCACTCAAGAAGTGTTGAATTAACTTAAAAAGTGAAACCTTCTTGAATTTCATTGGGGGTGTAAGGAACAATGAAAGGATAAGCAGCCTGTTCAATGCTACAATCAAGTAGTAAAGCCCTCCTTGGTTGTAAATCAAGTACCCTAAAAACTGTAGGATGAACCTGGTTAAACAATATGACAATCCCAGAGCATGCCTCTGTGCCAGTGGAAAAATAGGAGATACCAGACATCTAAAGCCATTGAGTAGTGGTAATGCCTGACAATGTACGTAACCTAGCGTCCTGCAAACAAAAATATGGCCGCCTGGTAATCTTATAGGACTTGAAAGGTAACTTTTCTACAAAGTAGGTTATTTATGCTACTCACATTCAACATAGCAACCTTCATGCTGTGATGGAGGAGAAAGGAAATTCCATTTTAAAAAAAACCTCTGAAACCATGGCCTAAGGCGGCTGAGTGTGCTTCTTCTTAAGTTTAACTTTAGCACCTGGACTGGGAACATCCTTCCATTTCCGAGGTTTCACAAACTTTGAAATATCCTCCTCAGCATCCGAAGAACAGACTTTCATGGATGACAGAGTGGAGGAAGCATCAGTCTACATAATCATCGGTATCACCCCAATTCTTAGAGGAAGCAATAGGGTCAAATCTATTCTTGAGAGGAAGGGATCCATCATAAGCAGATTGTAGAGGATCCTCGGGGGATTTAATAGGTAGAGAGTGTCTGTGCAGTACTTCAATGAAAAAAGTAGGAAGAGACATAAACGGAATCTCAGGCAAGTTCAAGACTACCACTGGAACAGAGTTTGTAGAACCGAGTGTAGAGGGGTGCCCAACAAACTGGCGGCACCATCCACAACCACTGGAGGGGACAGAGACACATCAGGAGCAAAAGTTCCAGGCAAAGACACCTCCAATGATGGCAGGTCAGTGACCAAGGAATCCCAAGAATCCATAGGCAATATTGCTGCATCCAAACTGTAATCAGGATGTCGAACTTCTCGTGACAGGTTGTCCTGTCAGGGCCCATCTTGCCTGTTGTGAGATGCACATGGACAAGTGCGAAAGGAATGTCCCTCGATATGACAAATATTAATTTCACTTTATTCAGGCATTGTGCTGCCAGGTGACCATGTTCCAGGCAAAGGCTACAAAGTCACTGCTCACAAACATTGCTCAGGTGGGAGAGAGAGAGCCACACTTAAAACAAGCTTTGGGCTGTCCTGAATAAAAATGAACCCCTCTATCATGACCAGTAAAGATGCTGTTAAGGAGATGTGCAAGTCCAGAATCAATTGCCCAAAGTTGGACTTTATATTTCCAACCTCCATTCCAAATCCCATACTTATCCAAAATGGGATCTGGACACCCCTGCTCTCATAGCATTGTTTCAGCCAATACATCACATTATTGACACCAACATCCTCATTATGAATCATCACTGTCACTGCAAGGATGGTAGGTCTTGTAAGGGGGAAAGCCTTGGAATGGCAGCCAGAGTTCTGAGTACTTTAACAAATTATATTTAGTCCAAAAGCAGTCTAGTGAGAAAGTAGTTGGAAGCTGATATCATGCAAAATAGTACCACAGATATAAACGATGGTATAGATATCAGCTGGCACAAAACCCAAGGACTCCATTAGAAGTTTCTTAACCAGGAAGGAACACTCAGGAGGAAGTTCATCTCCCCCAGTGTACTTGAGGCAAACAGCATTATGCTGAGGGGCAGGGGCAGGCTGAGCAGAAAAAAGTTCAGGAAGTTTGAAAAGAATCAGCTGTTGGAGCATCAGAGGATCCCGGGGGAGCAGGACCAGTAGTAGAAAAGGCAGGAATAACCCCTTCAAGCTTGGCTGAGGAAACAAGGTCTGAGACAGAGGCAGCAGCAGCATGTGGGGCAAGCACATCTGAACCGAGAATCTGCGATGTGCCGGTCACAGTGTGGGAGATGGACTCAGACCCCTCCCAATTGTCAGGCAGAAACCTGTCACAAGAGTCAATTACACATTTCGCCAATAACACTAGATCTGGTATCCACCTATGGTCATCAGGTCCAATAATCCAGCCAGCTTTCTGAAGGGCCTGTATTAGGCTCCAGCCCTGTGTGGAAGGTCTGGCCAGTGCAGCTGTAGATGGTGGAGCAGCCAAACTGGGCAGTCCACTATGGGACATGTCAGAATGTTTGGGGGCAACCCCCTGAGCAGGTGTGCTGTTATCAGGCAGGGATGTGACTGAGATAGCAAGGTTCACAGAGGGCAGAACTGGGTGGACCAAGTCCAGAATCAGAGAGCCAGGTGACTGAGCATTAGCAGCAGGATGAAACAATGTAAGAGGAATTGCAGAAGGGGCTGCTACAGAGGCAACTGGCTGTGTAATAATCAAGGAGTCTCCAGTAACAGCAGCAGGTGGTGCAGGCGTTCTACCAGAGGAAGGTGGTGAAACCAGAGCAAGTGAACTGGGCAAAACAGATGCAGATGGAGAGCTCACAGTCTGTGGAGACTGTGGAAGCAGAAGCAAAATCAGCAGCAGAGACAGTCATAGAAAGTAACTTATGTCCAGGCTGTAATCAAGGGCTGATTGCTAGGCAACAGAACCTGCACTGCAGCGTCATAGTAGAAATCACATCCTTGCTCAATTCAGAAGGAAGGCCTGTGCACCCTGAAAAGTATCTAAGCATGTAGACATCTTATCCCAGAGGAAGCCTGGAAAAAGTTGGAGGCGCAGCTGAAATAAGCGGTTCAAGGGAGCATCGTCCCTCTTTAAAAAGTGGAGTCAAAAAGGCGGAGCTGACCTCAGGTCGATGGGAGAATCATCAGAAACAGCAGGTGAGGGAAAAAATCTGGTAAGCTGTGGTGAGAAAGCTGGCTGGGGGTAAAAAGTATGGAAATGTCCATTCCTCATTCATGAAATTCCTGTTGAGCCTGCTGAAAGCTGTATTCCTCCATCTCTAACAGAGTCAACAGGTGCCGTTTCTTTTCCAACATTCTGTCCTGCAATAGCAATTCCAGATGCAGCAAGTCAGCAGCAGCACAAGCGGGTCCTTGTCCCAACTGGGTAGTCTCAGGGAAAGTCATTCCAAACAAAACCCCACTAGGCTGAACGAGCATAGGGTCTACCCCAGGCAGCACAACCACATCCACAGCATTTAGGAGTAAATCCAAGTTAACATCCAAACCTGACGACTGTGAAGACAACTCCATTTCCATTTGGGACTCAGCAGGCACAGCACCCCCACTGTCTTCACCTCCATCCAGGTCGGTCATCTTGACTGATGGCCAACAATTCCCCCTACTAGGACGAGTAGGGGATGAAGGAAGTAAGGCAGAGTGGGTGCAGTGGATGTAGCCTACCTCGATTTCAGCAAAGCTTCAACACTGTCCCACATAGGAGGCTGGTTAACAAGATGGGTAGTCTGGGCATGGGAGTCAAGGTGGTAAACTGGGTTAGGAACTGGCTACCAGACAGGAAACAGAGGGTGGTGGTAAATGGAGTACAATCTGGGGAGAGGAGGGTGACCAGTGAAGTACCTCAGGGATCAGTCCTTGGACCAGTTCTGTTCAATGTCTTCAGCAGTAACATTGCAGAAGGGCTGGAAAGAAAGGTCTGCTTGTTTGTGGATGACACAAAGATCTGTAACAGGGTGGATAATCCTGAAGGGTTGGAAAAAATGAGGAGGGACCTCAGGAAGCTTGAGAAATGGTCTGCTGAGTGGCAGCTGTGGTTTAATTCAAACAAAGAGCAAAATTATTCACCTGGGACACAGTAACCCCGGCGAGAGCTACAGGATTGGGGGGGAGTTGCCGACAGTCACCAAAGAGGAAAGAGACTTGGGGATTACTATTTCAGATGACCTGAAAATGTCAAAGCAGAGCACAAAGACAGCAGGGAGGGTCAGTAGCATGCTGGGGTACATAGCAAGGGGTGTCACCAGTAAAAGGCATGAGGTAGTGATGCTGTTATACAAAAAACCCTGGTCAGAATTCACATGGAGTACCGTGTGCAGTTCTGGAGGCCACACCTTTGAAAGGACATTAACAGGCTGGAGGGGTCTAGAGAAAGGCAAATAAGATTGTACAGGGCTTGCACCACAAGACTTACAAGGAGAGATTAAGGGACCTCAATATGCACTCGCGAGAGGAGGGAGAGGCAGGACATGATAGAAACATTCAAGTACCTCAGAGGCATAAACGGTGTGCGGGGGGGGGGGGTCTTCCAGTACAAGAACTAGGGGGCATGACATGAAATTGGAAGGTGACCGGTTAAGAGGGAATGTGAGGAAGATTTTCTTCATCGAGAGGGTGGTGGATGCATGGAATGGTCTGCCACAGGAGGTGGTGAGAGCGAGCACTGTGGTTGGATTTAAACATGCATGGGACAGGCATAGGGGAACCATAGAGGTTAAGCGAGGGGAGGGTCAAACGCTGTAATCAAGTACAGGGCTTAATGGCAGACTGGATGGGCCTAGCTGTCCTTATCTGCTGACAATTTCTATGTTTCTATGTTTTTATTATAACTTGAGAGAAAAATCAAATAACTATACAATACATGTTGAAATTCACATGAAATGTACATACATATCAAAATTATAAGAAAATAAAAAGTGACTGTGTCGGTATACTTCTTACCCACCCTCCACAAAAGAAAAACCTAACTGATAATACACTATATGTTATAATTCACATGTAATGTTCTGAACATCAAAATCCCAAGAAATCAAAATCTGTATTTACATCATATTCCCTACCCGCCTTCCCACCCTTTTAATAGTAGGAGAAATGTTATTTAGTTCTTGAATAGCAGATATTTATAAACTTGTTGGAAGCACATCAAATCAATATGTATGAAACAAAAAGAAAATTAAAACATTTAAATCCAATAAAATTAGGAAATCTAATTTGTATCCCCCTAACTCACTAAGAGAATAGGGGAAATTTATAATTGAAACTAAAAAGGAGCCATTCTTAATATAAACTATATTCTCTTTATATCTATTAAATAGTAGAATATACTTCAGATTAACCAATCTATGTTTTTCCACCAGGATTTGGAAAGTTTTAAGGGAAACCTTTGTTCTTTCATTTCTTTGCCACTAGTTAACTGCAACAGGTAAATTCCAGAAAAACTGTTCTGGTGAGATAAATGTTTGTCTTAAAGTAAGTTGGCATCTATTTTGCCATATGAAGTACTTAAAAAATAATATAAATGTATGCATAGTCCATTAATCATACCTGTCCCAGGTTTTGGGGAGTATTCTTAAATACATGGGCCCAGATATTCAAAGGGGTTGCACCTGGAGCAACAGAAATGCACCGGCGCAACCCTGCATTGAGCCCTGGTGGGATAATGAAAAGGCTGCCCAGTGCAGTGCAAATTCTGATGTGCTGAGACGCAATGTAATGGTATGTAGCGCAGCTGCAGGGGGCGTGCCCATGCATATGTAGCACATCCCGCTATTCAGCCCAGGATGTGCGGCGCATATGCTGGTGCAACCCTGCAGTGTGCTGCATAGAGGGGCTCAAAGTTGAGCCCCTGCAGAGTAGCAGCAACTCTCGGCCACTCAAATGTGGACTGCAGTACTGCAGGGTGCAACACAGTAGCCCAGCCTTGGGTGGTTACCCACCCACCCAGAACACTGTTCACAAGCACTCACTGTACCCCTAGCAGCGATCACGTGGCATAGGTTTCAAATGACACCCTGGTAGTCTAGTGGCCACCTCAGTCCCCGAATCCCCATGCACAGAACATATAACCATCCCGCCTGCATACCACTGAGCCACCTGCCGAATGACAGTTACAGTATGGGCTGTAAGCCCATTGGTCCCCTGTGTGGA
Source organism: Neoceratodus forsteri (assembly GCA_016271365.2). Classification (NCBI taxonomy): domain Eukaryota; kingdom Metazoa; phylum Chordata; order Ceratodontiformes; family Ceratodontidae; genus Neoceratodus; species Neoceratodus forsteri. The sequence goes on from JADMNL010000030.1 coordinate 65,641,057, forward strand.
CCAATGGGCTTGCAGGGCATACTGTACTAGACAACCCCAAATATGTGAATGATACTGTAACTGTCATTCAGTGGGCGGCTGGGCGGTATGCGGGCAGGATGCAGCCACCTACCGATGACGGGGGGAGCAGGGTGGGCAAGGGGTCCTGTAAGGGTGGAGGGGTGCCACTGGATCACCAGTGAATGCTGTATGTGCATATTACTGTGACTGGGGACTCGGGTGGGAGGAGGGATCACTAGACCACCAGGGATGGACATATGTTCAATGCATTGGGGATTCAGGGACTGGGGGGCCACTAGACTACCAGGGATGTCTTTCTACACTTCTGTCACACGAAGGAGGCTATGGGGTGGGGGATGCCCTGGGATCCCCACAGCACATGTCATGCTGTGCAGGGCACCAGACGCAAGTCGCCAGGCTGCCCTGCGCAGAGGCATGTAATAAAGCCATAGCGACATTCAAATGGCCCTATTTGTGCCTTACATATATTATGGCCTCATTTGCATGCCCCTGCTGAATATCACAGGTGACGCACCTAGAACAACTGGTCTTGCACTGGCGCATCCCTGAGCTCCTTAGCTGTGGCTTGCACCAGCACAGTGCCACCGCACCATGTGCAATATGTGCTGGCCCTGCCATATTCAATGGTGCTGACCATGGCACATTCCCTGGCCCCAGTGCATCACAGTTGTGCTGCGTCGAGGCTTGCGCCACTGCCTGGTGCAGTCTGAATATCCGGCCCCATGATGTCTGAGTTTAATATCTTAAAAGGTGAATTCTTCCAATATGTATGTAATGTTACCCAGAAAGAGATTATATACGGACATTCCAGAAAAAGGTGGTTCATACTTTCATATAAATTTGGACATGTTTCAGTTCTAGGGCAAACTCTTTCTTTAAGTTGTGTTTTAAATTATTCTTAACATTTTCTCTCATGCAAACATAACCATAGGACATCCCACATGTGTGCTGGTGTGTTGGGGTTTGTTACCATGGCTATAATTTGCTTCGTCTCGGAAGCAGTCCTTTTACTAAAAGTTGGGATATCCATAAAGAATACTGATGTTATAAATGTGTACATTTCTTTTCTTGTCATTTTTTAAAGTGATTATTTAGGTAATCTCCACAGTTTTAATTTTACAAAGCAGTATTGGAAATATATCGGTACTCCTGCGAGTGATTTTTGTTTCTGTATTGCTGTTTGTAGTTCCCATGATTGGAGCCAAGGCTCCACTTGGTCTGAAACCCATGGTAACCAAGGTTTCTCACACAGCCCTAACAAGGGTTTTAAGTTATTATATAAAAATGTGCAGAAGAAGAAGACAAGTGGATTTATCATCCCCAATCCCACTTCCCTAATTGGTAGATAAGTAGGTTCCATGTCTTAATAGCAATCGTAGAACAGCGATCGCTATTATGTTGAGTATATGTCGTTGAAAAGCAAATTGGTGATATATACATGCCAGTGACCAAACATCCGGCAACTAGACAAAGTGTTTATGCGGCTGGGGCTGTGCCCCCGGCAAGGATTACTAACTCCAGGGGTGCATGTTGTTGAGGGGCAACATCCGGATCGTCATAAAATAATTAAGGTAGTGGCAGCCAGGAAAAAGTCCCCCCAGGTCCCCAACCCCAAACCCAGTACCTGCTGCAGAGGAGTTACCCACCCTCACCACCACACTACATGACTGGCTTGGCTGCAGCAGGCACACTACCTCCTCAGAAACCCCCTTCCCTTCCCCTCACTATTCTCCCCTTCCGGTCGCCCTATAGTACTGTCACCTTCACATACAGTCGCTACCCTTGCAGGGTAGCCCATGAGACAGCAGTGTTTTATGAGTTGCCATTTTGACGGTTGCTCATATCCAGTCACTATCCTCATGTGATACCAGATAAGTAAAGCCTCTTTTGATGGGATTCAGTCTGCTCCCCCAAATTCCTTGAAAGAATACACTGTAAATGGTTGTTTCTAATTGTTTAGGGGTTGGGAATACTGCACACAAGTGTAAAAACATACTGAGTAAAAATGTTTTAATCATACAGACTCACTTTTTCTTTGACATACGCCAAGTATTCCACCTTGCCACCTTACATTTAGCTTCTCCCAATAACTTGTTCCAATTAAAAAAATATCCCCTTTACCAAACTAAATTCCTAAAATTTTACTAGAACCTTCTGATATAGGAATTCCTATGATGTGTGTATTTTCTAACCTGCACAATCCAAGTGCAATACATTTACTTTTTCCTAGATTTATTTTGGAACCTGTGCTTTTTTTAATGTCTTGTAAAATAATGCTTGTTTTAGTGGCAGAGGGAACATCTGCCAGGAAAACACACAAATCATCACCATAAGCGATTGTTTCGATCTCCATATCAGTACTAGCTATTGACAGTCCTCTGATATGGACATAGAAACATAGACTTTGATGGAAGATAAGGACCGCTTGGCCCACCTAGTCTGCCCATTTCCCTACCTACAGGATAAGCTGCAGATCCTAGTTAACTAACAGCCTATTTCTTTCTACCCCCCCCCACAAAAATTGCCTTATGTCTTTCCCATGTATTCTTGAATTCTCCCACAGTTTTAGACCCCAGAACCTCCTCAGGAAGGCTGTTCCATGTGTCCACCACCCTCTCTGTGAAAAAATACTTCCTCACATTATCCCTGAACCACCCCCCATCTTTAAATTATGTCCTCTTGTTCTTGCACATCTCTTTTTCTGAAAGATGCTACCCTCTTGGACTTTGTTGATTCCACTGAGGTACTTAAAAGTTTCTATCATGTTCCCCCTCTCCCTTCTTTCCTCAAAGGTATACATACTAAGCTCCTTTAGTCTCTCCTGGCCATCTTCATTTATTCTCCTTATAAGGGGTTCTAATGTTAAAATATGCAATAGTGGGCTCAGGGGACATCCCGGTCATACCCCACGTGAGACCTTACAAGTCTGTCCTACCCACCCATTTACATAGGGGGTTATGGTTGCTGACACATAGCAGGTCTGTACTCATCGAATAAATTCTTCTGGAAGTTCATATTTTTTAGATATTGCCAGATATAAGAATGACAAACTCTGTCAAATGTTTTTGTTTGATCAAGGCTTAGTAAAAAGCCCAATAACTCTCCCCTATTTCCCTTCTCCATAATTTCCCAAATCAAAATTAAACCGTCTGTTATTTTTCTTCCAGGTACTGAGCAAATTTATGAGTTGTGTATTACATTTTCCAAGATTACTGGTAACCTATTACTTAGTAATTTGGTAACAATTTTGCAGTCCGAATTTAAGAGTGAAATAGGTCTCCAATTTGTTTAGTTTTAGTTTAGTTTAGTTTAGTTTATTGTTCTAGGAATTATTACCTTTGAGCCAATGGCTCTTTTACAAAGGTTCCACGTCATTAAAGGTTCCACGTCATCAATTGTGAGGTGTCCTCACTCCCGTTCCTTATATAACAAAATAATAAGGCCTTCATACATACTGCATGACAGCTGATGACTCTGTAAGCAGTAATTATACAGTTGGACTAATTTCTTTCCTTTGGCTTGGAAAATTATTTTATAAATTTAGTTTTGCATCCCATCTTTTCCAGGGGCTGTGCTATGTTTAAAGACTGAATAACTTGCACTAGTTCTTGTTCTGTAATTTCTGTTTTTAATGTTTTTTTTTAGTCAGGTACTGTATTCAAATAACATTGGGCTAGCCAGTCATATTCTGTTTTCCCTGTAGTATCTTTATCTTTACTAAACATATTTGAAATATAATTTTCTATTTCTATCATTATGTCTTGTCCAGCTGTAATTGTGGTATTATCGTGTCAATTAATCAATCAAATTCTTTATTTATCCAGGCGAACACCATTGAGCAAGCTCATTTACAAGGTGGACCTGCATTACACAAGTCAAGTAACAATGCATTTATATACAGACAAATAGACAGTAGATGCAAGAGTACAACAGTACAGGTAGGCCTGTAATTGACAGGATAAGTAAAAATACATTTGGGTTCAGGTAAAAGACAGTCGGTAAGGGTATACATAACAATAGGGTAGCAAGTCAGTAAAAATGTATACCAGATACAACAACATACATGGTTTAGAATTCCTGTAAGGTAAAAGCATTATAGTCCAGCGAAGAGATTAGTTGAAGTGGATGCTACAAGCGAAGAGACATACATTGTCAGTTTAAAAAGACCCAGGCGTATCAAGGGGGAGACATGTGTCGGAAGAAATGGGCAGCTGGAGGGGGGTCTGGAACTGGGATAATACTAGGAGCAAAGGAATGAGATGCTGTGGGTATACAAGGAATAGGTGGGTGAGGGAGGGTGAGATTTAGGGCGGTAGATAAGTAGGTGGCTCAGGGACAAGTTATGCACTGATACAAGAAGGAAGGAGGATGGGAAAAGCACAGAGGATGTGGAAGGGGAGTGTAAGTAAGCTAGGATCATTGGAAGCAGTTGCAGGCTTCTGTAATGTATTTTGAGTATAATGTCTTAAACGCAGTGAGACTAACAGGAGTCCTCAGTTTCAGTGATTTCTGTAGCACATTCTAGAGCTAGGATCGTTGGAAGCAGTTGCAGGCTTCTGTAATGTATTTTGAGTATAAGGACTTAAAGAGCTAGTGTACTGCTTGGAATTAATAGTAATTTTCAGATGCAGTCAGCTATCGCTTCCAGTATCTGAAGTATTTTTCTATTTTCTGTTTGCTAATTAGAAGATTTTCCACCTGGCAGTACTGGGATGATGTGTGGAGCAGCACTCTGTCTGGATGAAAAAAAAAGTCTGTTCTGTTCCTTCCACTACATCATCAGAAATGAGACCAAACACCTTGAGGCACCACACAGTCCTTGCAGCCTGAGCAGTGACTTTCACAAGCTACCAATCAAAATGCAGGGAACTGTGACATCACTAGTAACCAGGGAGAGCCAGTCCCTGCTGCTTCATGTGAAAATGAAACCTGAGAGTGAGAAATGGTTCTCATTGGTTACTAGTGATGTCATAGTCAGTGTGGTTTCAGTTCTGATGTTGTGGGAGGAACAGAACTGACTTTTTTTCCCCCTCCAGACAGAGTGCTGCTCCACACATCACCCCAGTACTGCCAAGTGCAAAATCTTCTTATTGGCAAACAGAAAAGAATAAATACTTGAGACATAAGAAGTGATAGCTGCTTACACCTGAAAGTTGCAATTAACTGCAGGCAGTTTCCAGGCGGTGCACTAGCTCTTTAAACACAGTAATACTAACAGGAGTCCTCAGTTTCAGTGATTTCTGTAGCACATTCCAGAGTGATGGTAGAACGAATCCTATGGCAGCTCTCCCAAAATGTGTTAGGGCTTTGGGCACTTTCAGTGAAATCAGTGAACAGCTTCTTAGGGCATAGGTTCCAGGCATATTGAGAGTCAGGCAATCAACAATGTACTGCAGAAGTTTGCCAGTGATAGCTCTGCATGTCCAGAGAGCTGCATTTTTATTTCGTCTGTAGTGTAGGGAGGTCCAACCTACAGCCGCATATAAAGAGCAGTGATGAGCGGAGAAGGGGAGACCAGTGATGAAGCGCAGGGCTGTGTGGTAAAGTATGTCCAATTTACTGAGGTAAGAAGTAGCACACTGGCTATATATAAAGTCGGTGTAATCAATTAGGGAAAGAAATGTAGACTGAACTAGCTGTCTCTTGGCCTCTGTAGTTAGTAGGCAGTTTAACCTGAAGAAGAGACCTAGTCTCTGCCTCGGTTTTTTTAACAAATCCTCCAGGTGGTCTGTAAAGGAGAGCTTGAAGTCTAGCCAGACCCCCAGGTATTTGAATTTCGGCACAAATTCCAGGGTTTCTCCTAGAAGGGTGGTGATGGGGGATAGAGCAGGGTAGGCTACATGGTTAATAGGTGAAAATAGCATCGTCTTTGTCTTTTTGGTGTTAAGCAGCGGTTTTTTACTAAGGAGCTGGTATTGAAGTATGTTGAAGTCAGCTTGCAGGTCACTACAGGAAGTTTCAGGAGTTGTACGTCTTAGGTAGATCACTGTATCATCTACAAACAGATAAATTTTTACCTCATTGATGCCTGAGTCTATATTGTTGATGTAGATGGCAAATAGGAGTGGCCCCAGGATGGATCCCTGCGGGACGCCTCCTTTTAACAGATTTGAGGGGAAGAGTTCATGTTTGACCTTGACCTGCTGGTGCCTATCAGAAAGGTAGTTGTGGAACCAATGCAAGGAGGTAGAATCCAGAAAAATAGCTTTTAATGAGGAAAGAAGGAGGCTGTGGTCAACAGTGTTGAAGGCCTTACTTAGGTCTAGAAAAATGGCGCAGACAAATTTTTTGTTCTCTAGTTCACGTTGCCAGTCATTTGTCACCTTGGCCAGGGCCGTGATTGTACTATGTTCAGTTCTGAAACCAGATTGCATTGGGTTTATCAGGTTAGTATCATCTATGAAAGATTTCAGCTGGCCATTCACGATTTTTTCCAGAAGTTTTGATAGTACCGGGAGAAGGGAGATGGGCCTGTAGTTGTTTAGATCACAGGGGTCTCCGGATTTAAACAATGGAATAACATGTGCGGTCTTCCACAGTTTGGGGAGGGTCCCTTGAGAAAGGGGCAAGTTAAATAGATATGTAATAGATACAGCCAAGACATGCTAGACAATCTTTAGGTAGTATGGATCGAAGGTGTCAGCGCCAGCACTTTTTCTGGTGTCCAACTGGAGGAGGAAATCTTCGACCTCTTTTAGTGAGGCAGGAGAGAATGAAAAGACTGCATCTGAGGGACTAGAGTTTGAAGGTTGCATGGTAAGCTGGGAGCATAGGTTGCGTGCAGGTGAGTTATCAAACGCTATCCCTGCAGTAGCAAAGTGATTGTTGAAGGCTTGTAGTATCTCTTTATTGTTGTTAATAGTTACATTGTCAGAAATAATATTTGAGTGGTGAGTGTTTCCTGTGGTATTACCAGAAAGTTCTTTTATTGTGGACCAGAACTAGGTAGGGCAGTTGGAGGCAGTGTCGAGTTCAGAGCGATAGAAGTTGGACTTGGTTTCCCCGAATTAGCTTCTGTAATGTATTTTGAGTATAAGGACTTAAACACAGTAATACTAACAGGAGTCCTCAGTTTCAGTGTTTTCTGGCTGTTCTGAAAATATGCCAGTCTTCGGCTTTGTGGGATTTGCGTCCTAGCTTCTAGAGCTTGTCTCTTTTTAATAGTGCTGCCTTGATGTCTGCTGTAAACCAACGGCACTTTCTAGACTTTGTGCGGGTTTTGACTAAGGGTGCGTGGGTGTTAAGAGCACTAGATACAATTTCGTGGAAAATGGCATATGCTGTCTCTACTGATTTGGCTAAATAAAAGGTCTGCCAAAGTAGGGAGGCTTTCAGGTCATTGATATATGCAAGCGGGTCAAAAATTCTGTTTTGATCTTTTGGTAGAGAACTTTGCTGAGGCTGTTGGTTTAGGGACTGCTCTTATGCCAGCAATAAAGCAATGGTCACTAACATCAGCAGAAAAGATCCCAGCATGGGAGAAGAAATGGGGTTTGCTTACTAGAAGTACATCTAATAGTGTACTTTTCATAGGGTTTTTCTTATTGATACGAGTAGATTCATTAATAAGTAGAGTGAGCCCATGAAAGTCACAGAAGGATTTAAGTGGAAGAGATGCGCTTGACAGCCAGTCATAGTTAAGGTCCCCTAGTATAACTGTTGCCATTGTGTCGGTACTCATAGTAGATGATAGGTGGGACAGGAGCTGTGACCACGAGGAAGGGGGTCTATAGCATCCTATGACATGGAGGGCCATCAATGTAGATATTTCAATTTTTAAGGACAGGCATTCAAAGGCATTGGCAATTGATGTAGTGTTGAGGGTAGCGACCATAAACTTGTCCTTAACATAGATGGCTACACCACAGCCTCTGGTTAGTCTATTGGCTCTGAATAACAGATAGTTGGGGATATTGACCTCTTTGTCTGGCATGGATGGATGAAGCCAGGATTCAGATATGACAAGTACATCCGGCTCCATGTAGATAGCCCAAGCCTGTATTGAGGTGAGTTTCTTTAAGAGACTACACACAGTAACATGCATAAAGCTGATACCTTTATACTTTGTGACTTCGGACGTTGAAGGAATTGCTTATATAGGACCAGAGTTAAGTTTAACATTACATGAGCATAGCAGGAGGAGGAGTACAACTTTCCTCAGGGCAACAAGTGGTAATTTGGAAGAACTAAACCTTCTTTGGCTAGTTGAAGAATTGGCGTAGGAATGCAAGGACCTATTCTTTGTACTGTGCAGTCCTAGTGATATACATGCTAAGACCCTAGCCGTATGACACCAGTAGATGCAGGCACTGGGCCGAGTAGGTAACATTCCTTGGGTAGGTAAAGAGATGCCGGTGGCTGTCCAAGAGGGAGATTCCGCTGAAAGTGGGTCACACGACAACTTGGGCTACTTACGAGTTATATAGGGACTCCATGAGTAGACATTCTTGTGGTAGGGGATACGAGTCCTCTTTGGGGTAAATTAGATCTGGCGTGTACCCTAATAAGGGTAGGGTGCATAAGACGGTAAATAGGTAGAGCCATATTGCAAGTTCCATGGTTAAAGTCTTTGGGTCAGAAAGATAAAGTGTTGTAAGGCCTTAATCTGGGCAAGGTATCACCAGGTAAGGCTACGTGTCCCAGGGTCTGAAAAGGGATATAGATGCCAATACCACTTGAAGGAAGCAAGGAGATGTTTCTATGGCACAGTGACTAGAGATAGTTACAAGAAGTCGTAAACCTGATCTAAGATGTATCACCAGCTAAGGCTACACACCACAGGGTCAGCAAAGGGATGTAGGTGCTGAAACCACTTGTAGGGAGCAAGGAGAATTTACTATGACACAGCGACTAGGGACGGTAGTAAGAAGTCACAAATCTGATCTGAGACAAGTGGTAGGGGAGATTGCAGTGGGTTAGTTAGGATGGGACACTTGAACCTGAAGCGGCAGCCCAAAATTTATATGTCTGTGGGTGTCGTAGGGAGGTGGGGAGGATAGATTTGTAGGAAAGCCAATGGCAGGGGAGGGCGGGGCAAGGAGAACTATATAATTATGGTCAGGGAGGGGGATGGGTGGCAGGAGATATGTTATTTCTTTTTTCTTTTGATTATTACAGCTATCAAAGGAGTTGACACACTCTTGTTTCCCTTTTAGACCAAATTTGTGTTCTATAGCTAGGGTTTTCATCCTATCATATTGTATTTTTATAATTTCTTCTTTAACCAATCAAATTTGTTCTGATACATCTATAGTCCCTAAGTATTGCTGTGACTGTAGCTAATATAACTGTTTCTGTAATGTACTGTGTTTATCTCTTTTAATTTGTGCATTAGTTTTTCCCATAGATTGAAAATAAACCCTAATATCTTTCTAGCTGTCTTCCCACCATTCATCCTTTGCTTCATATAGAAAAAAAAACAATTGTCTTGCCTCTAACACATTCTGGAAGCCTTTTGCAATAAGTGGATTGTCTAGTAATGGTAAATTAAGCTTCCAGTAGCATGGATCTTTAGACGTACACTGAAAATCTGAAATTGTCACCCGTAAAAGACCGTGGTCGGTCAGATGTGGCTACAGTGATCACTTTATTATTATTGAAGGTAAGTGTGTGTGTGATGAACCAGTAGTCAATCCTGGTGGATAACTTACCTCTAAAGTATGTGTTTGGTGCTATCTTGTTTTAACCTAAAACAATCACATAAACCTGTTTGTGTGATTTACTGGTTAAGAAAAGCTGTAGCACAATCATTTTATGGATTTTTTAAGCCTTTATCCGGATTTGTTCTGTTTATATTACATTCTCCCCCAAACAGAATAGTCTTAGCTGTATATAAATATGGTTTTATAGCTGTCAATAGTTCAGTGTGTTCTGGTTTCAGTTGGGGAGCATAGATATTAATTAACCTAAATTCAACAGTATTTATTCTTATGTCCAGTAGTAGGGCTCTGTCTGGAGTTATGTCCACCATCTGAGTTCATTTTAAGTTGGGATCTGTGAAACATATGCCTTCTCCACAGCAAAGGTCTGGGCCCATTGACCAATAGCTGGGATCACATAGCCAGGGTTCTGATGCTCTCTGTATATCCTCTATAGAATGTAAACGAGTGTCTTGTAAGAAGACTATATCATATTGATAGCTGGAGAATGAAGAAAAAGTGGCTAGTCCAGGGGTCGATCTTAACATTATTTTACTAGCCCAAACACTAGTGCAAATTGACCAGGGCTAAGCTAACTTTATACTTGCCCTTCTTGACTAGTGCAGATTTTCATGGCTGTTAATGAAATTAAAAAAGTCTCTACTTTAGCATTCTGCTGAAGTAATCCCCATCCATAAGTCTGGGGATCGCATGCTACCAAATAATTACAGGCCCATCTCCATCCTCCCCCCCCCATCCAAAGCTTTAGAAAAAATAGTATCCACACAGCTCTTAGAATACCTATCTAAGCACAACCTTTTATGTCCGGAGCAACATGGGTTCGTCCTGGCCACAGCACAACCACCCCCTTCTGGAATTCTCCACCACTTACACTCCAGCTTGACAAGGGTTGTCTTGCAGGGGCAGTATTCATAGACCTATCTAAGGCTTTCGATGCAGTGTGCCACCTGCTGTTAAACTCCCTATCCCAACTGGGACTCTCATCTGGCCCAATGAATTGGTTCTCTAGCTACCCAAAACAGATCCCAAAGAATTATACTAAATGGGACCCTCTCCTCCAACCTGCGGTTCTCTCAGGGTCCGCAAGGTTCCATCCTCGGACCCACCCTCTTCAGTCTATTCCTAAACTCTCTCCCAAACTCCTGCTCCAGCAAAATACTGCTCTATGCTGATGACGCAGGTTATCCTAGCATCTCACCCTGACCCTCCTACTCCAAGGCACACTGCAAGCGCCTTCCTCCAAGCCGAAAATGGTTCAATAATCATCGACTAGTCATGAACCTGAAGAAAACTAAGTCCATGCTGTTCTCACACGGCAAAACAGTGCTAAGAACACCCCTTCTCATCACCACCAGCAAGCTCCTTACTCTAGAACAGGTAACATCCTATAAGTACCTGGGCATCACCTTTGACCCTGGCCTTACATTCCCGCCCACTTAAAAACCCTGTCATCTGCCATGAACTCCAGGATTAGGCTCCTCTACGCCACAAAGATTGCCTCCCGGAATCTGCATTAAGATTAGCCATTACCTCACCGGGTGCTGTCTCTGGCCGACTACGGACTTCCTATTTACGCCATGGCTGACCCCACCTCCTTATCTAAGGTACAGACCTCTATTAACAAAGCCTGTAGGCTCCTTACAGGTGCCAACAGCAGAACTCACCCTGCCTGCTATACTCTACCTCCAACTTACTCACTCTTGATGAAAGACTGAAATACCATACCTGCCTACTGGCTAAAAATCCTTGTCAGGGCTTTGCCCACCAGGTCTCTGTCCACTGCAGCTGGCTGTCCGCCCCTACCTACCCGTAACTCCATCGCAGCCACCTTCATAGTTCCCAGGGCTAGGACCTCTCGCTGCCAAAGATCCTTCCATCATAAAGCCCCCCTTTGGTTTAACTCCCTTCCTGAGGCTATCTCTAAGATCCCCGTGATTGGCCAGTTCAAAACTGCCCTCCGTCAACACATTATTGACAGTCGATGCTGCAAATGTCGATAGCTGACCTAACCCAGCCCTTTGCCCTGTGCCCCCTGGTTCCCTTAGGTGACTGGATACTGTCTGTAACTATGTTGTTACTAATTGATGTGTAATATGATGTATAATATGCAAGTTAACTTATGTATATTACTCAACTTATGCTTGTACTTGTATAGTTGCTGCCTGTAACTCCAGGTGTTTTTGTATCTCACCTGTATGTAATCCCTGTCCTAAAACCTCACTATTTGTTGTCTCCCCCCCATTTTGACGAGGTACCTTTGTAAACGAGTCGCTGACTCAAAGGTTGTAAATCTGATTCTTCAATAAATAAATAAAAAAAAATAAATAAAATAAATTCTCTAATCATCATGCTAATCTCTCTCAATGTACCAGATGGCCAGGTGTGATTAACAGCTCAGTAAGAGCTGTAATTATCTGGCAGTTCAAGAGAGGGATCCCACAAAAGACTCACTGTGAGTCATTATCACTCCACTGCTAAGACTTTCAGCTAGTGTCCAGGGTGTGATCAAGGGTAGAGTGCTGTTAAGTCACTAGGTTCCAGTTTTCTGAATGTGTCTATGTCTAACAATTTTTCCAATATTATTAAGACCAGTGCCCCTCATTTCTCTACATTTTGAGTGTTTGTATCCAACATTTCAGTGGCAAAATGCAAAGAGGTATACAAGATCGGCCCTGCAGGTGGTGGGTTTTATTCTAGCCTCACCATAACTTCCCTCTCCCCTCCAAAACTCTTAACTCTGTTCTTTCCCTGGACACCACTGCAGACCAGACTCTGAAGTGACCATCCATAGATCTATAGCTGCCATTACTGGCAAGTGTAGAGGGTCCCCAGCTCTTCTAAATAGACCATGCCATGGAAGCAATGTGGGAGCAGGATAAATGTGCAATAATCAGAGTATTTCTTGGCTTTGCTTGCATTTTTTCTGTATAAGTGATCAACATTTACCATTATAATTAAGGGCTAGTACAACCGTCTGTGGGCTAGCGTAATGCTGAATCAACATGCCCTGCTGGCTAGTGCAAAAAAAAGGTTAAGGTTGACCCCTGGGCTAGTCATTTCTCTTCTGAGAGAATACTATTAGTATTCAAACTTGCTATAGTGATGTCATAAAGTCCTTTTGTGTGATAAGGCTTTTAAGTTGGGGTTTTGAGGGCAGATTTTCTTAAGCTTGCTGTAGTTTCCATTCTTGTTTCCTTTTTTTTTTTATAGTATTTTGTATTTCCTCAGGTTGGTCGATGTCAGAAGTGACATCCATCTGGGAAGAAGCTAAACAACCATTGTCAGAGTCATTTTCATCTTCCAGAATATCTTTTTCTAGAATTACAAACCTGTTTTCAGTTATAATAGGTGTGTCAGGGGGTTCTGTCTGGGCATTTTGTTTTCCTTTAGCCTGGACCAATATGAAATTTCCAGTGTCTTGGTCTGAGTGCCCTGGGGAGGCATCTTGACTTGTTCTGGTGTTGTTTTATCTTTCATTGTGGCTACCATTTCTTCCCTTTGCATAGGGTTCTGTTGTTTTTCTGTTTGTAGTGGTGGAAAGTCCAATGTCCTAGGGGTCTCAGCCTGTGGTCCTACCGGGCCCTGTGATGTGTGTTTTTGACCTGCAAAGGCTGCAACATTTTTGGCCTCTTTGAATATATAAAAGTGCTGTATGCCAAAATCTGCATCTTCTCCATTATGGGATGCATTTGGGCAGGCTGTAAAAGTGTGACCTTCTATGTTGCATAAGGAGCATTTTGGGGACTTTCTGCAGTGAAATCCAGAATGGCCCAATTCTCCACAGTGGGTGCACTTTTTGTATTTCACAAGCGGTGCTTATGTGCCATTGGGAGGCCACATTTGTAGCACTTTCATGGTTGCCCTGGATAAAAAAGGAAGTCTTTGTCATGGCCAATGAAAAGCAGTTAAGGAGCTGTAAACCCACTAAAGACAACTGTTTTTGTTGCAGCACAAATTGACATCTCATTTGCCAAATAACCCATTTAATTATAGTGAAAAGCACTTGAGATGTCCCCTTATAATAACACTGCCAAAACCCAGGCTCATACTGACCACAGCCCAACATTTCATAAGTCATGACCCCGCATCTGAGGAATGCCCCAAGAGAAGGACAATAAACCCCACAAATCCTTAAAATATTGACATTGAAAAACCAAATGTGACATTGTTTCAATAAATGATTCACAACCCTCCCTCAAACAAGACCGCTCTGAAACACCTTTATGAAAATGATTACCCCGGACATTCAAACGGGAATGGCAACAAATTCACACAGTATCCCACATTTTAGGGGGATTCTAGATTCAGTCAATTGACTTAACACATCAGAAAGAACTATGGAATTGGGCAAAATAAGGTAAGGAACATGAAAGCACACTGCATGCAGAATCCTTTGATATTCCAACTTTCTATTAGTGTGCAAAAGGTCTATGGTGGTAACATGCCAAGCCTTAAGTTTCCTGTAAACTTCCAACAAATAAGGAGACATGTCATGTGGAACACCAGAAAATTTATCTCAAGTCAAAGTATCCCACCTGTGCCAAAAATAAAGACACCTATCTTTAAGAAAGGGGGCCCACACAGATTGCTTACCTAATAAGATGGGCACAAAATTATGAAAAAGAAAAATAGAAAAAAAAAAATCACAGGATTTAACATATTGAGACCTCCTTGAGCAATAGGCCAATAAGTACAAGTCCGTTTAATAGGGTTCAAACGACTTTCCAAAATCAACTGAAAGGACACACTATACAATTTAACCTCAAGTTTAATAGGCAAAGGAAATAGTTGACTAACATGAAGAAATAAAGGCACAATAAAAGATTTACACATATACATCCGTTTATTTTTTGACATGGCATAACTTTTCCATCTGCCCACCTTATCATTAGCAAGAGCCAAAGCCCGCTCCCAGTTCAGAGAAGCAGGATCTGGGGCTCCAAACAAAAACCCAAGAAGCTTAACTGGAATACTAACAATAGAGATACCCCTAACATCCATTCCTGTTTCCTCCAAAACTCAAAGACTCATTACTTTACTTTTAACTTTATTAACCTGAGAACCAGAAATACCAGAGAAAGCATCCACAACCAGCAAAGCCCATTCCCCAGAAGCCCTATTTGTCACCAGAACTGTGGTATTGTCCACATACGCAAGTGCAACAGGAAAAGAAATACCCCTTACACAATGCAGGGGTGAGATCCCAATCCTCAAATTCAAAACCAGCAATAAAGGGTCCAAAGAAAATACGTATGAGAGAGGGCTCAATGGGCACCGCTGCCAAACCCCTCTCTGAATCTTAACATATGTCCCAAGTCTTCCATTGACTAGGGGGCAAGAGGAAGCCACAGCATACAAGGTCCTAAGCCAGTTAACAAAAAGATCAGGAACACCATACTGTTTCAATACCTGAAAAAGATAAACATGTGGAACTTCATCAAATGCTATAGCCTGGTTAAGGGAAATCAAATAACCTGATACTCCAGGGTCATCAAAAACCTCTCTCAAAACTTTTGCCACGTCCCCCAAAGTACAGTGAGGAATAGCACATACCTGACTGGGGGAAATGACTTCTTGAGAAATCCTAGAAAGACTTTTGCACAATATTTTACATAAAATCTTCCAGTCAACATTGATAATGCTGATAGATCTCCAGTTCTGAAGAACTGCCTTATTACTTTTATTCTTATATAAAAAAATCAAAATACTATCCGCCAAAGCTGACGGAATTGGGACCTGGCCTGATAGAACATAATTAAAAATGGACACTAGATACTGGCCAAGCAGTCCCTTAGACTTCTTATAAATCTCCCCAGGAATACAATCCGGCCCAGGAGATGACCCAGTAGGTAGACTCCCTATGACATCAACAACTTCTTTACAAGTAACAGGAGAAGTCAACATCACTATGTCAGCCTCCAACAACCTAGGGATGTCAAGCTGAAGTAGAAAGTCAGCCATTCCAGGGAGAGGCAAATCTTTCTCACAAAATGAGGCATCTACAAACTCCTGCACTGCCTCCTGTATAGCATCCCCAGTAGTCATAACAGTCCCAGAAACATTCTGCACGGAAGACATAAATTTAGATTCAATCCTACACGAACAACAGACGTACGGGTTAACATTCTGTGCCCTACCCTGCGTCCCCAATTTTTGTTCTAACAATAAGGAGTGCGCCCTGTCATAGTGATAAGTACACATTTCAGCTTTGACAGCCTGGATATCATCAGAGAGGACTTCTCCAGTTTCTAATGAACGGGACAATAGTGACTGTAAACGATCTTGGAGGTGTAAATAAGTAAGATATTTCATATTAGCAGCCTTCTTTGCTAAGGAGCCACAAAGGTCCTTCAGGTCACGTTTAGTGTCCTGCCACCAAAACAGTGAGTTGTCATACAGCTCAAAAACAGAAAACCTGGCCTCCAATTCCTCCTGTATAGCAGACCAGGTGTCTGCCTCATCCAACAAGGCCAAATTCATGCTCCAAATAGGATTGGGGTTAGGTTTATTTAAAGGGGTGCCTACCAAAGTTTTAATTAATTTATGATCCTTAGTCTCCACAGGAGAGACTGAAAATGTCCTCACCAGAAGCCACTAAGAGGCAAACAGAAAATCAATCCTTGTCATTAAATTCCCCTTAGAAAAGGTGTGATCAGGTAAACAATATATTTCGGCAGCATAGTCCTTCAAACGAGCCTGCTTATACGTGGCATTCAAAAAGTATCAGCATACAATTTCTACGTACAGCCAGTCTTGTCAGAAAGGGACAACACACAATTAAAGTCACCCCCCAAGAACACAGATTTAGTGGTATATAGAAAAGGCTGCACTTTCTTTAAGAGATCCACCCTCTGAAACTTAGTCTGAGAATTATAAACATTAATTAATCTTAGATCATAAGCTCCAAGTCTCGCATCCAAGATACAGACCCTTCCAGGAATCAAATCAATGAGACGAGAGACTTGGAGATCAGGATTTGAAGTCAAAAACACAACACCAGAACAGGATTCCTCCCCCAGAGACCAAAAAGAAGGACCCCAAACCAGTCACAAGATGCCCTATTAGTTTCTCTAAGCGTATGCAGGTGTGTGTCTTGCACCAAACAAACATCCATATGATATCCTGCAAGGATAGAGAAAGTAGTAAGCCTCCTCTTATGGTTTTTGATACTATTGGTACTAACAGAGCCCAAAGTCAAATGAAAAGTCATCATCAGGTGTCAGTAGAGCCCAGATTATCAGAGGGTACTGCCTTAGAAACCTTTCCAGAAAAACGTTTGGATTTGTTTTCCTTTTTAGTCCCCTCTTTAGAGTCCTGGAAAGGAAGTTCGGAGTCAGTAATATTCTCAGGCTGGGAGGAAATCCTGGAAGAGGAATCAGAATCACCGCCTTCCTCCTCCCATTGTTTATGTTTAGTCAAAGGAAGAAATCTATTCTGAAGACCAATATCAGAGTCACCCGGGTCAATCAAACCCTGCCCCAATTTCTGGGAGGCGCTGCATGTCATTCTTCTGGATTTTTGTTGTTTCCATTCCTCCATCATAGAAGGAGGCATGACAGGAGCTCGGGAGGTAGAGGGGGCAGAAGGCAACTCAGGAACAGTAACACCCTGATCCACCACAGAATCCTGTGAAGAAAGGGCAATGTCAGCCACTGCCAGATCTTCCCTGTACATAGAAAAAGGCACAGAAATGAGAAGCTATACTGGATCCGAGGGAGGAAAGGGATCTTGCACAGGAGGTGACACTAAAGGTGACACAGTAAGTTGAGAGGGGCATGAAAGCTGAGGACCAGGCTGATGGGAAAAGTCCCTGGAGCAGGGTGCCGCATTAGGCTGCAGAGCAGGAGACTCATCCCCCGTAACAGAACCAGCACCCCCAGCATTATGGGAGGCCCAAGGGCAATCCTTGAAAGTATGAGAAGTCTCCTCACAGAGATTACAGCTAATAGGGGTTTGGCATGACAAGGCCAAATGACCAATTCCTCCACACAGCGAACATTTCATTTTGTCGCAGGCGCTAATCAAGTGGATATGGGCTCCACATCGGAAACAAGATCGGGGCTGGCCAGCATAAAAGAGGAAACCACGATCTCTCCCCAAATGAAAAAAACTGGGTAAATGTCAGATGACCCCCTTTTCCATAGGAAGCCGTACCTTGATACACCACCCCCTGTCCAAATATCCTCAGAGTCCATGATAGGGTCAGGAATGCCAAGCACTGTACATTTAGATCATAACCAGAACAAAATATCAGAAATGGAAACACTTTCATTCTTAAATAACACAGTAATCATCCAGTAGGCAGGCTTGGTTAAAGGAATGGCTGAGAACACAGGCCATTCTGGATTCCATTTAACAGACTAGTAACATTCCCAAAAAAGTTCCAATCCAGCAGCAGCCTTAAAGCTAACATCAAAAATAGGGTCCCCAGAGGTATGAATTAGAGCATAAAGTTCCTGAGCTGAAAAACACATACTGTCTTTCAATGAGGTGTGACCCACATGAATGTGGTCTGGGAAGGAGTCCAAATCCCCTTTATACATGAAACAAATAGCATTCCTGTGTTTAGCAGGTTCAGGAGGTGTATGAAAGAGCCCTGCATAGGTCTTCTGAAAGGGTCTACCAGGTCCTCGAGAAACACTAGGGTCAGGAACATTTTGCTGTAAAAGCTTGGGGGGGGGGGGCAACCTGGCCAGGGTCCGATGAAAGAACACCAGGTGGAAGTTCCAAGTCAGGAGTCGCAGGGGTGGTGACAATAGGGGGGAAAGGCACAGGTTGTGAGGAACTTAGAGGGGCAGCTTCAGCAGCAGAAAAGGTACTGGAAAGTCAGACAATTCCAAGGATGAAGGAAGGGCCAAAGGGTCAGGGGCTGCATCCACAGGCCAGGGAGGAGATACCCACAGCAGACCAGGCGCTGATTTGACCCAGCCAGCTGCCATTAAGGCTTCAGCCACTGTCCTGTCGATTACCAAGACATTATTGTCAAAATCAGGGAGAGAAACATTGGAAACCTGTGCATCAGGAGCAGCTAGCACAGCGCAGGGTGGGTACTAAGCAGGACAGGAGAGCCCTCTGAAGCAGAAAAATAAGTGTAACCCCCCTGCAAATGGGGGTTCCCAAAAGACTTCCAGGAGCTTGCTTGAATGCTCCAAGCCTGAATGGTGTTTGGCATTTAAGCCATTTATCAGTGAGTGTTTTTAGAGCCTCTGGTACTGTCTCTTTAAGAGCTGTCTGCTTGCAGACATAATTAGTTTGTATGGGGGGACTGTGTGCTTCTCTGAGTACCACTCGAGCTGCTGCCAATTCACTTCATTTTGCAGTCACTAGGGTGCAAAGGGAACCTATCTGAAAGATGTAACTGTTTGCCAGAAATTATTTAGAGTAATAATGAAATTACAGTTTGTCTAACCTGCTTTCTTTGCAGTCAGAACTGTGTCTGCTAGTTCCCCATTCTAGTTTTGAACTGCTGAACTGGACCAATCAGTGTGGGGTAAGCTAGCTCTAAAATGGTGCCTTGGACGAATCAGAACTTGGACTCATAATCTGAGCCAGCCACAAGAGGATTGTATGGGCAGTGACTCTGGGAGATGTAGTTTAGACTTCAGTGCCTTTTGGACCAACAGCAGCAGTCTATTGTGAGTGACAGCCAATCCAGTCAAGAACTGGGAGGAACTCAAAGGAAGTGCCAGTTTTGTCGGTTGGAGTTTCAGTTGAGCTTTGGCAGTGAAGAAGGAAGGAGCCCTGTGCTTTTCAGTGTGCAGTTTTAGTCAAAAACGTGTATAGGGCCCAGAGTTCCAGTCTGCAGCTTGTGTAACAGCTTGTTAGGACTGAATCCGTCCCTGTGAAAAAATCAAAGGATCTCTGAAGAGTAGAAACCAGGCTCACCCTGTAGAAGACTGGAGGAATTGTTGAAAATTGCACTCGGTCTGTCAGGAACTGAATCTGCTGTGTGTTCTCCCGGTATTGTGCAGTAATTGCGATCGGGATACAGATGCAGCCTGCCTGGTATAGTGCTTTCTTTTATATGGATGTGTGAAGAGGTTTGTGTACCTCAAGTGAGCCCTGCTGACATTGAAGGACCCTATCTTATTTGGAGGTCGTGAGTACTAATTCAGGGTCGCTCCCTGTTGAATTGCCACATTAAATCCAAATGGAATTACTGTACTGCTGACTGTTTAATTCTCCTTTTCTCTGTGTGAAAGGGCCCCTACCAGCTGCCACGGTTTGGACTAGCCACTAGGGCTTGGGTACCCAGGGACAGTAACTGATAGGGATAGGCCTGTGCACAGAGCCATAGGTAGATTATTAGAGTGATAAGCTAATTAACCTGATTTCCCCCTGTCCTTGTTATATCCCCCTAAATAAATCAGAGCTGCTTGTTTCAGCAAAGTTATACTGCCTGAGGTATTTGTCTATGTCAAAGTACTGCACTGTGATTGTTGCACTGTATCTCATTTCATAGGAGGTCCCAGTGCCGGAACCAGACCTGGGGGTAAGTGTATACTGTGAAGGTAATTCTGATATATTGTGTGGGCCACTAGTGGGAAGAAAGGGGGTTGCAGTGTCCCAGAGGGCTGTGACCAAGTTAGTTTAACTATTGCAAACCCTGACCTCTGGGTGGAGGCACCCGCCATTGGATCCAGGCCCCTCAACCTGTTAGTGGCAAATCAGGCAGGGGTAGTAGCCCCTGGGATAGCGCCATCTAGGGGTTACATAAGACTTAGCAGGAGCCCCAGAGATCTTCCCTTCTTGAGACAAACTAGAATAATCAGCAGAAATTACAATACCTTCTTGAAAAGGAAGCCCCGAATTCTGTTCCACATCACAGGTAAACGGCTGTTCAGTAGGTCCTAGAAAGACAGGGCTTCCAGTAGGTAGACCGTCCGTTGGCGTTCCAGACTGAACGCAGTAACTAGAGAAGAGCTGTACTTTAGGCCATGAGTGATCCACAGGAGGAAAATCCGAAATGGAGCCAGCCTGATAGTTTTGCAACTCGTGACACTCTTCTTCTGCAAGAAGAGCTCGGAAATAGTCGCTCCGAGACGAAAAAGACCAGTAATGCAAAGACTCCTTGGACAGCGCAGCAGGCGCTGCCTCTGCAGAGAACATAGCAGAAGTACTAGAACCAGAACTAGTGAAACGCTCAACAGGAGCCACTGGAAATCCAGCCCCAGAACAAACTGTAGAAAATCCAACCTCAGTAACATCCATAGCTTCAGGAACAACAGTAGAAGCCTCTAGTAAAAACGAAGCAGGGGAGGAGGCCAACTCCCAAGCTCCAGCAGCCATCACACATTCTCCTCCACCACCAGGATCCAGAGGTTCTGCCATCTTGGCCAAAGTCCAGGATGACAAAGGGCCCCCTACAGCACAGTAGGGGAATTTCCTGAGTGTCCTAGCCAAAATTGCCCCATTCACTAATAAAACCATAAACAGCTTAATGTGGTGCAATTTCAGTTGGTTTGCTTCTGTAACCCCTTCCCACAGATGGCACTGAAAATAGACAGTATTTTCAATTCTCACTCATTTCCTAGTCAACAATAATTAAATAAATAAATATTTCACCAGCATGAAATAACTGGAGGAACTGTCAAGGTTTTGGAAACACTTTCTCTCACAATTTCTGTAGAAACTAGTATAATTCCTCCATGTAGCTAAATCACTGAGATGGGTACATGAATAGTTCTCTTTAAAGAAAAAGCATACTGTATTGAAAGTGTCCTTTGAATGGTACAGACAAAATGGGGGCCCCCCCCCTTTTAAATGCAACACAGTATGTGTAAACATAATATTCCTCGGCATATTAATAGAAGAAACATTAAATCACCCCCTGCAGCCCCCTGTTTTTGCTGGGGGGGGGGGTTTACAGTTTTAGTTCCTACAGGTCAGAGATATTGTAAAGAACTTCTGCTGTAGTCACAGGTAGCATGTGAAAATAGTAAAACTGAATGGTGATGACAAAAACAGCGACTAAATAACAACGTTGATACATATGGCGACTGGGGGTCCCCCCCCTCCCCGAGTTGCGCCCCTCATGGAGTTAGTATATTTAATAATGGGAGTGGTGAGGGGCAGCGCTCCCCATAATGGGGGGACAGGGGGCAAAGCCCCCCCTTAAATAAATATATCACCCTAAGTGCTGGTGCTGTTATTTAGTTGGCGTTTATGGTCGGCGCCATTTCAATTTTTGCTATTTTCACATGGAATCAAGTTGCAGAATTTTCCCTCACAAAGCACCTTGCGAAGTTCCCACTTCATTGCTTTGCAATGAGTATTCCTGGGGTGGTGGCACTTTCTGAGGAAAAATCAGGCGAAGTCATAGTGAAGTTGCAACTTTGCTAGAGGATTTGCATGACTTTGCTTAAAAAGTGCCACTTCACCTGTTGCAAACTTTCTGAAGTTGGCTCTTTGCACTTTACAAAGTTGGCCAACTTTGCACATTTCTCCTGCAGATGTGGGTTTTTTTTTTTGTCTCATGCCTTTTAAACATTTGTGGCATTGTCAATAGTTCTTTTTGGCAACACCTGCCACCTAGTGTATTCTGCCATAAAGCACGTCAACCTGTGTGATTATTTTCACAGTGGTCTGTCCTTCCTCCCAAACTCCCTGTTCTTCTGCAAGTGTACAATGCCCATAGCTTAGGGTCCCCCCTACCCACACAGTGCTGTAAAATCAGTTATTGGTGTTTGATTCCAATAGTATTTCAAAAGTGAAGAGACTGGGTGGAACTACAAAGACACGGCAGCCTTTCCACACTGGAGGTTTGGACCTGGTATAACAACACAGTTTGAATTAGACTTGTGAAGCCTAAGATCCCGGTTCACATCCCGCTATAGGCAGCTGCTAGCTGACTGTATTTCTTTAAACCAGTTTTTTAGTTCCCTGTGCTTTAGTCCCCATCCCCCAGCTGTAAGACTGGGTAGAAGCACAACCCAGTCGAAGCTCTGCATCTTAGCTGGGGTATGCTGGGTAAATAAACTGAAAAATATCATCAAATCACTGCTCAAAACACACATAAACATATCACTTTTCTGCATGATTCACAACTGTCAAGCACTGGAACATTTGAGCACTGACAAAGCGTATAGGAAGAAGGAGGATTTGGTTTTCTACAGTGCCTTCATGACACCCGAATCCCAAAGCATTTAATAATCCAGGAGACAGATGGAAGGCAATGTTGCTGCTGTTAGGTGTTCAGTGAGACTCAAACAGCATGAAGAGGGATTTTAAGATTATAGAAGGCTAAACACAGGAAGGTTAATGAACTTGCTCAAGTTTGCAAATGAGTATGTGGCAGCTGCGCAGTTCATGCCTCCAGGTTAAGAGCTCTGCACTCTAACTGGGTTGCTAGATACTGAACCACTCTGGGCCACTGAGTGCTACTGTATATTGGATCTGTGAATAAAGGGTTGATGTTTCCTATACCATTGATACTGGACTTGTTATGAGCACTCAGATATATATATATATATTTTTAAAGAAGCATTTATGGCCATACTTTAAGTGTCAGTTTCAATGTAACTGTGAGATATGTAATCATTAATTACTGCAACAGGGGTAATTGCACTGCAGTTACAGGTCTGTTTCATGCAACTACATTTCAAATGCAATGCAGTTATTGTGTAGTTACACTGTAACTACAGTGCAGTTAACTGACACTTAATGTGTTAGTGGATTTATTGCAGTTTTAGATCTGCCTCTCACCTTAGCCAGTTACTGTACATGGGTAATACATGTATACAGTATGTGAGTAGAAAACAAAAAATGATAGAAGTCACAGGAAAACTCTGTAGCAGGTTGAGACTGGATTACTGTTTTCATGCCTGTGAGAGCTCTACTGAATTAGCATACTAGTTGCCCATTCTGCTTAACAGTGGTACATGCCTGCTGCATAATAACAGGAAAAATAAAGGAAGAAGTGACTCAGCTTGCGGATCCTGGTGAATTATCCTATACGTACCAGAGTAGCCAGCCCCGTACACCACATGTGGCTGACATATACTGCAAAATATATGATATCCAGGTCTGAATTATCAGGTTCAGACATTTTGCCTCCCCTATGACTCATTGAGATGTATCACATATAAGCTCTGCAAATGCCACAATGCACATTAATTTTGAATTTTAATGGCCACTGATAAGCACACAGAAAGCTCCCTTAATTACTGCTTTCCTGGCAGACACAGCCATTTCCTTCTGTGGTTTTTTTTTTTTTGCCATTAGTTTTCCTCCCCAATTTATCCTTAACAACTCTCATTGCACCTTCCCCAGCTCCCCTGGGCCTTTTCTTCCTCACTCCTCATAGCCAGGCAGCACGCCTCTAATCCCCAGGAGAAAAAGAAGGCCTTGTAAAACCCACTGCGCAAACAAGCATTCTTGTTCATTTATCACATTTAGCATGCGCTCTTCCACACTCCATCAAACGAAGCCTCGGCTCGCTCACTCATTTCCCTCTCCCAATTACAAATTAGTCCATTAGGCTGTCTGCAGTAAGCCCTCTGCCGCCTCTTGGTAATGGCTTCTGAGATTTTCATCATAATCGTAATGGCTCCCCGAGCAGCCATGAGTGCAGATGGAGACCGCTGGTGGGTAATGAGCTATCACAGTACCAAAGGCCACAGCAATGGCTCCATTATTTAGCACTGACTATTTTCTTATATAGAACAAAAGAATACCCAAACCAAAAGCAAATTCTGACAAAACATTGTGATCCTAAACTGCCACTTTCCAGTTCCTCAACCCCCCCCCCTTTTTTAAACATGCATTGTGTCTCCGCTGCAAAAGCTGAATGTATTAATTTCAATTACACAAACTGTTTGTGGGATCATCTAATGGTGTTGCAGTTGCTATGAGAACTACTCACTTCCTTGGAAGTCAACACCTGCATGTATGTAACAAAAAAAAGACTTACAACTTTGGTTCAAAACATTTCAACTGGAAACTCATCTTACTTTTTGAGCCTAGCAGGGATCTGACAGCCCCTAGGCAATCATTTGCCATCAGATGGGTTATCTCATTTGATTGGCTATTTAAATGCATAAATATTAGGTTTTGTTGTTTTATGTGATCTGCAGACATAGGGAAGGATACTGATTGTGCTAATACGTTCCCTTTCATTGTGAATGAAAGTGTTTTGGTTTTCCTTTTTCTGGATAAACAATCAAGGCAAGTCCAGGCTAAATGATGAAACAAGCTCTAAACATGATCAGGTTATTGCCTTAGGCCAAGTGGGAGAGATGACAGCTGAAGTGGTAGCAGCTGATGTACTGGCTCGGTGCACTGACATTCAGAATCCTGAGGCCATGAGTTAAGTTTCCCAGCACTTCTGCCTGGCCTGTGTTTATGGCAGCTGCCACAGCTGAGAGTCCAGCGCACTTGACAACAGTTGTGTTTTCAAAAGATCTTTCCTAAATTCACATAGGTATGGAATGAATCTTCCAAAAAGCATGGAATAAGCAGAAGGAATCATAAGGGATAGGTAAGGGAGGGAAGAGAAAGTGCTACAGACATGGATGGGTCTACAGTGGAAGCAATGCAACTAAAAAGGGCAGTCTGGATGGACCAAGTGGCCCTTATCTGCTGTCAGGTTCTATGTTTCTACATTTCTATGTTTCTATGAATGAAAGGCCATATATGTTTATATTACAGCTACTGCATCTCGTATGGTTAAAAGGGTGTTGACTCATGACCATTCTGCTTGACATAGTCTGCCAGAATAAGATCCTTCTATATGCAGATGATGCTGTTTTCTACACGTGTCACTCTACTCTGGAAGAGCTGGAAAAAGGCATGCAAGATGACTTTACTGCTGTGGAAAAAATAGTTCCTTCAGTCTAAGCTTTTGCTCAACTACACTAAGACTAAAACAATGTTGTTTACCTCCCATCAAAACTGTCATAAGTCCCATCACCTCACTATCTACAATAACAAGTTTGATGCACTCAAAATGGTCACCACCTTTAAGTACCTTGGTGTCTACCTTGACAACTCTCTCTCTCCTACAGCCAGCACATTGACCATGTTGCCAAGGCAGCTAGTGCCAGACTAGGTCAGCTCTACCGGCATAGGCAGTGCCTCACCGAAAGTGCCGTCAAGCTTGCAGTTAATAGCCCCGTGCTCTCTATCATAGATTATGGACTGGTAGTCTACAGGGCCGGTACCGATATAGCACTTAGGTGAATGAAGATTGTCTTAAACAAAGCCTGCAGACTAGTCCTGGGTGTGGACCGTTTAACTCACACTTGTGAACTATACTCAAGCACTGGTTGGTTAAACCTGAATAGCAGAATTCAGTACCAAGTCTGTCTATTAGCAAAAAAATCCGCCCTCGGTCTTGCTCCTCCTGGAGTGAGGCAACTGCTAAGAAACTCCACTTCCTCCAGACTAATTAGGGGATCGAGTAAAGCTGCCTTCATTATCCCATTCCGCAGGACCTCCCTAGGGCAGTGGTGTTTTGAATACAGGGCCCCCTGCTAGCTAAATTCCCTTAACTCTGAGCTGATTGAGGAAACGAAACTATGCCCATTTAAGTCCAAGCTGCTGCAGTACCTGGCCACTCTTAATAACTGTGACTGCATCACCTGTACATAATCCTACTGTTATTGATAGATTATCTGTCCTGCATAACATCCATCCCCCCCCCCGCCTGGTGTGACCCCACTGAGCACTTAATCCATGTCCCCTCTTTATCCCCCACCTTTCAGCTTTCTCTTCACAAATATTAATCCCCCAATTTTCACCCCTCCCCCCCTAGTTTCTCCTTCACCTCCCCCACTTTAAACCCCTTTCCCTTATCCCTCACCCCCCCATATCACCCAGCCCTGCCCTATCACCTACTTACATAACCCTGGGTAGATTCCTATCCAATCTCACCCCTCTGACTACTCAACCCCCTTATTCTGTCACCCCTTTTGTCTCTGCCCCCACTCTCCCCCTGCTCTCATCTATTCTGTCCTCCTCCTCCTTTGGTCACCACCACTTCTGACCCTCCATAACTCTACCTGCATGCTCTAAAACTCAGCTACCACTATAAATTGCTTGTCCACCTTAGGCATGCTCTTAGTACTGTTGCAATAAAGTTGACCTTTCCTACCTGATGTATTTTAACTGTACTTGCTTGAATCTGTATCTGTATGTACCATAATGTACTTGCCTGCTGTATATACCCCTATCTGTTTTGTAATGTCTATGTACCTTGTCTATTGCCTTATGACATGGAACCTCTGTAAATAAACTTTTAGCTCAAAGGTGTTATCCGAGATTCCAATAAATAAATAAATATGGACATATCCAGTTTGCAACACACTAGACAAAGACAGACAGACGGACGGACGGATGGATAGCATATGTGCCTGAAGCAATGGGTGAGGGGTGATGGCAGCCCCCCACTTTTGCACATAAGCATTCAGGGTGCCCCTATAACGCATGCAAGGTCAGAAGGGAAGCAATCATGGTCTTTTCTGTAGTCACTACAGTGCTCCCCCATACTTTTATCCATGTTCCAGCATGAGAGAGAGAGAGAGAGAGAGAGAGAGAGAGAGAGAGAGAGAGTGTTTGAATTTCTAAAACAATCTGCTGTTTTCAGTTATCTTGGAGGTTGGGTTTGTTATTAACAAAGATAACATTTAGTTGTACAGATTTATCACTAATGGTGCCATATCAACATATTTACGCATTGTGGGTGGGAGCTGAAGACTTCTGATAAATGACTTATTTTTCACTGCTGGCATGCCCAAAATGACGAAAAATCATTTATTACCACATCATCGGCATTTATCTCCACTTTAAAACACTTAACCAATGAGAGTAAAGCTAGCACAATGGCTTATGACATCACAATGGTCTCTGCTGCACTTAAAACAGAGCAGCGAAATCAAACAGAAACAGTTCAAGTCATAAAAATACACACAATGTCCTGACTAACAATATTCCACTTGTGAATGTACAGGACTTTTTAGCTGACTCATGGACTAAAACACCCCAGGGTGTCCAGGCGTGTAATGAGATGTATGAATACTTCCTGAGGCCCAGTCAAGTGCATTCAACCACCTGATATGTCTGTATACTATCACAATGGGACATTCTGAAGTGCCTCACAGTTTTTGTCCTATAACTGTTCTGTACCTGAAGAGTTCCAAAATGAATCTTGGGCATCATTCACTGGCATAGGTTTATTAAAGGCCTTGCACAGCTTGATACATGTGAGGGGTTCCCTTTAGGGGATGACATGGGATCAAAAGGGAACTGAGTAATAAGATACAGTAAAAGTGAATATTGGATTTACATAGATACATAAACATAGATACTGTACATAGACATTGATGGTAGAATATGGACTATTTGCCCAGCCAGTGTCTCCGCCCTGCCTAACTACTCTGCATTGGTCCTGGTGGCCATCCAACCCTTTAATTTTTGTCCCCTCATCTGACTAAGCCCATATGCATAGCTCATCCCTGCTTAAAACGTCTTACTAATTTGGCCTTTACCCCTTCTTCTGGCAGCTTGTTCCACTTGTACACCACTCTGTCTGTGAATAAGTGCTTGCATATGTCTTTCTTGAGTCTCCCCTGTGCTGGTATAAGTGAGTGTCCCCTCATCCCTGTATTTGAGCCCAAGGAGAAGCATCTCTTGGTGTACACACTATTTATCTCATGCAGATAATTGTATGTTTCTGTACTGTCACCCTATTCCCTTTGCTTCTCGAGGGTGTACATGTCCAAGCCCTGCAGCCTCTTCTTATATGATTAATCCCCTAGTCCCTGGACCATCTTGATTGCCCTGTGATATGCTGCTTCCACTCTGTCACAATCTTACCTCGGACCATCTTGATTGCCTTGTGATATGCTGCTTCCACTCTGTCACAATCTTACCTTGGACCATCTTGATTGCCCTGTGATATGCTGCTTCCACTCTGTCACAATCTTACCTCGGACCATCTTGATTGTCCTGTGATATGCTGCTTCCACTCTGTCACAATCTTACCTCGGACCATCTTGATTGCCCTGTGATATGCTGCTTCCACTCTGTCACAATCTTACCTCGGACCATCTTGATTGTCCTGTGATATGCTGTTTCCACTCTGTCACAATCTTACCTCAGACCATCTTGATTGCCCCGTGACATGCTGCTTCCACTCTGTCACAATCTTACCTCAGACCATCTTGATTGCCCTGTGATATGCTGCTTCCACTCTGTCACAATCTTACCTCGGACCATCTTGATTGCCCTATGATATGCTGCTTCCACTCTGTCACAATCTTACCTCGGACCAAGTTGATTGTCCTGTGATATGCTGCTTCCACTCTGTCACAATCTTTCCTCGGGTGCACATTCCAGTACTTTGTACAGTACTCCAGATGTAGTCTCAACAATGACCTGTATAGTGGGAGGATCACCTCCCTACTTCTGCTGCCATGCACACTCCCTGTACATCCCAACATCGTATTTGCCTTTTCCACAGCTTTGTTACAGTGTGCTGTGGATTTTAGGCTCTCTGATATCATGAGCTGTAGGTCCTTTCCTCCATGGTGTTGTACAGCACCACTTCCCCCATTTTGTACTGCAACAATGGGTCCCCTTTCCCAATGTGTACCATGATAAATTTCATTGTGTGGAAATACAACTGCCAGATCTTTGACCAGCTCTCCAACCTGTTCTGATCTTCCCTGAGTTCCCTTATCTCTTCCTCCATGTAAACCCTTGCACAGACCTTTGTGTTGTCTGCAAAGAGACGGACCTTACTCTTAATGCCTTCCCCCTATATTGCTTATGAACACACTAAAAAGGACGTGATCCAGCACCAATTCCTTCAGTACTCCACTTGTAACCTCCCACACTTTTGAGAACTCCTCCTTTACTATGACCCTTTGCATCCTTCCGCTGACCAAGCTTTCCACCCAAGCTGCCTGTCTTTCCTCTACCCCCAAATCCTTTAGCCTCTTGACTTGTCTCATGTGGGGGATTGAGTCAAAGGCCTTGCTGAAATCTAAGTGCACTGTATTGACTGCCTGTTTCTTATTGACTGCCCTGTTAACCGAATCGAAGAAGTCAATTAGATTTGTCTGTCAAGACCTTAGCCTCATGAACCCATGCTGCCTGAGGTCCTATAGCCCATTTCCATCCAGAAAGTCCTCTAGTTCCTCCCTCAATATGGACTCCATAACCTTTCCCACTATAGCCATCAGGCAGATGGGTCTATAGTTCTCTGGCTCATCTTTTCTTGCACTCTTGTGCAGAGGGACCACGTCTGCTGTCCTCCAGTCCCTAGGGACCATCCATCTGGTCAGTGAGCATATTATTGCTGTTTATTATGTATTTGATATTTGCTGTTATGCCTGTGGCAGGACCTCCTTGTAAATGAGCTTGCTCAATGGAGCTTTCCTGAGGAAATAAACTTGAACTTGAGCAGTTGAATATATCTATACGTGGCACTGTTATCACTTTCACAGCCTCCTGCAGCCTCCTTCAGGTGCAAGCCATTTGGTCCCTTAGAGTTTTCTACTTTCAACTGTTTTATCTTTTCAAAAAACCTTCCTCCTATTATTTGGTCCATGCTGCTTGTGCACCTGCCCCTTGCTCTTTCTTTCCTTTGCCCTTATTCCAGCAGTGGACCATTCTTCTTCCTAATAAATATTGATCAAAAGTACTTGTTCAGCATTTCTGCTTTTCCTCTGTCCCTTTCCTTCCATCCTTCCTTTCTCTTAAGCCTCACTATCCCTCCTTTGAAATTCTGCTTCTAGCAGATGTATCTGAGGAATGCATTTTCCCCTTGCTTCTCCCCCATTTCTAGCTGTAGTTCAATCTCTGCCTTGGCCTCACTGACCTTTCAACTAGTTACCTTTGCTACTTCAAGGTATTCTTTCACTATCCTCCCCTCTTGGCTTCATTTATATTTCATGAACACCCTCCTCTTGGCTCTTACCCCTTCTTTACTACTACTACTGTGAACCATAATGTGTGTCTTGACCTTTTTCCCTTCGAAAGCCTCCCAACTCAGCATTCTGCTACTTCTAGCATTCATTATTTATACGCTTCCCATTCTTCCTCTACCCCTTGTAACTACCCTATTCTCTCTGTGCTTTTTCTCAACAATCCCAAATCCCATTGAAATTCCATGCTGAAATTATTTTTTTAAACTTTATTAATTTTAAGCATAATACAGCCCGAAAATGTTATCAAGAAATGGTCAGTGAGACTAGAAAATTCCCATTCACATAGGCTGCTGCAAGATGAGTGTTACGAAAGCAATAAGACACAACAGGGTGAGCATGGAACAGATTTTACCGCACGCCCAGGGGTGTAGTGAGGCATGAGGCCACATGCTGAGTGCCTTCAACCCCTAGAAGTGTGGTAAAATCTGTTCCATGCACACTCCCAGAGTGTCTTATTGTGCTTACAAAATAGGCTCCTTTTTTACTTTTTACAGTTGGGAAAAGCATGTTTATATGTAGAAACAATAGATTTACTTTTGTGCATTTATGATAAAATAGTCCTTCCGCCCAGTGCAAATGATGTCATTCATGATGTCACTGTATTACTGCTGGATACATTTTGTCCTATGCTGGCATCAAGATTCAAGGTATGGAATGTTTATCATGGAATGTTTACCATGGAATACATGGATTCAAAATTCTGCTGTTTCACTGGCAGAATGTTCCTCTCCTAACATACGATACACACACACAGAACAAAGGCCTCTTTTAGAGCCAGAGATTGAATTATCTCACTGTCAGGGCAAGCAGAAGAGATTTCCCTGATGAGCAGGTCAAGATGGGGGGGGGTGCCATTGTCAGCAAAGAAACAGTTGTAATGAAACTATAAACAATACTTAATGTTTCTAATTTGTTTATGTGTGTAAGAAAAGTGTGATTATCAGGGAAACAACATTTAATTAATTTGTTTTATTTTTTATTTAAGGTACTGTATTTTTATTTTTAGGGCCCTGTTGAAGTTTTTTACAGTGTAAAGGTAGTAACCATGTTTGTGATGGAAGATCAATTCTGGATGTAGGGGGCCAGATTGAAGATGGTTCTGGTTGTAGGAGGATTGATTTGCTCATTGTGTGATGTGGTTTAGGACCAGGATGACTGTGCATGAAACAGATTTCATGCACGGTCACATGTTATATTTTCAGCAATGAGACTTCTTTATTTTGGACACCCATTTTATAAACATCTCTTGTTTAACCTCTATGTGGGAAATCCAAGTTGAAGGGGAACTAAAGTCAAAATAATAAAAAAACTGTTGTGCAGAGTGTTTTGATTTATAGGTGTAGTCCTAGTGTGTCCTTCCCTTTGTTTGCTGTAAGGAGTGTTTTTTTTTTTTATTTGCCTGCTAGTTTTATGGCCTCTGGGTATCTCCGTGCTCACATTTGTTATGGTTCTTCTATTTCCTACAGTGCTT
Organism: Neoceratodus forsteri; assembly: GCA_016271365.2. NCBI lineage: Eukaryota > Metazoa > Chordata > Ceratodontiformes > Ceratodontidae > Neoceratodus > Neoceratodus forsteri. The sequence continues at coordinate 65,673,138 of JADMNL010000030.1, forward strand.
CCTGTCCCATGTGACAGACATGGATCTAGGACCATTAATATAACAGGAGCTTTTTTGTCAAGTTCACAGCAGCAGAGTGGGATTTTTACATAACTCTCCTTGTCCAGGGAATCTATCGAAGGCTACATTTACAGATGACAAACACCTGAAAGATAACTGAGTGGGTCTGCAAGGAGACAGCTAGCACCTTCACTAATTAGAGCACTGGTGACTGGGGGTGATATTAGTGTTTTTTTTATGGATGTATGTAGTTTGATTAATTGAAAAGCTTTAAAAACAAAACACTCACTCTGTTGGCTAGACTTAGACACATATCTAGAAAACAGAAATTTTGGATTGAAAAGAGTTATTTACTTGAAGCCAGAATATCAGGGTCCTAACAACAGACTGCTGCTGTAGCACTGCTGTCTGAATCCATGGTCCTGGATGTATCCCTGTCACATAGAAACATAGAACGTGATGGCAGATAAGGACCACTTGGCCCACCTAATCTGCCCATTTTCCTACCTAACAGATAAGCTGCAGATCCTAGTTAACCAACAGCTTACTTCCTCCTACCCCCCACTAGGACTGCCTTATGTCTGTCCCATGCATTCTTGAATTCCCCCACTGTTCTTGACTCCATGACCTCCTCAGGAAGGCTGTTCCATGCATCCACAACCCTCTCTGTGAAAAAATACTTCCTCACATTACCTCTGAGCCGTCCCCCTCTATCTTCAAATTGTGCCCTCTTGTTCTTAGCATCTCTTTTCTGAAAGATGCTACCCTCTTGGACTTTGTTGATTCCCTTGAGGTACTTGAAAGTTTCTATCATGTCCCTCTCCTTCTTTCTCTAAGGATATACATATTAAGCTCCTTTAGTCTTTCTTCATATATCTTCTGGTGCAGACCCTGCACCATTTTGGTCCCTCCTCTGGACAGCTTTCACTCTGTCTATGTCTTTCTGCGGAGATGGGGTCTCCAGAACTGCACACAGTACTCAGATGGGGTCTCACCAACTGTCTGTACAGAGGATAACAACTTCCTGTTTTCTACTATTGATGCCTCTCCCTATGCATCCCAGGATCCCCCCAGCCTTCCTTACTGCCTTCTCACATTGCTTGCCCACCTTTAGGTCATCTGATATAATTACCCCCAGGTCCCTTTCCATTTTTACTGTTGTTAGTATCTCACCCCCCCATTGTGTACTCTTCCCCTGGGTTTTTGTTTCCCAGGTGCATTATCTTGCACTTCTTTGCATTGAATCTGAGCTGCCATACATCTGACCATTCCTCCAACCTTGTCAAGTCCCTTCTCAACCTTTCCACTCCATCTTGTGTATCAACCCTGTTGCAGATCTTTGTGTCATCTGCAAAGAGACATACTTTTCCTTCCAGTTCCTCTGCAATGTCACTTATAAAGACATTAAAAAGGACCGGTCCTAGTACTGAACCCTGTGGTACCCCGCTAGTAACCCTCCTTTCTTCACTGTGGACTCCAATAGAACATGGGACAGAAGGCACTGTAGGAAAAAGAAAAGCCATAAAACATACAAGTATGGAGATCCCCAGGGACCATAAAACCAGCGGGCAAATTAAAAAAACAAAACAGAACTCCTTACAGAAAACAAAGGGAAGGACACACTAGCACTACATCTATAAATCCAAACACTCTGCACATTTTTTTTTTCTTCTCCTTTAAGGAAAACATAGTTCACCTTTTAGTACACTATTGAGCTTTGAACACAGCCAATGGATGAGACACATAATCGGTGTAATTGTGAGTCTTAATATCTGAGGCACTCCAGTTCCTTACAGACTGGGTTATATACCCCTGATAGGCTGAAATGCACATATGACTAAAAACAAACCATTTTCCCCGGTCTCTGCCCTGTCCTCAGATCTTCAGTTATTCATGTGCATCTGACCAGGCTGCAGCACAGTTTCTGAGCTCCTGCCATCTACATTTAACAATATATTCAATTGCAACCTTAAGGTAAAATTTACTACTTTGGCTTGTGTATTCATTGCTACAGTTCTAATCACAGGACAGGTTAATTTCCACTAATTCTGGCTAAATCACACCATCTTTTAAGTATATATACTACTCTCTCTATTGCTGGCCAGACCTCAGGTAATGGGAACCAGCCATGTGTTGGCATGCATCGTGATTATCACCAGGTTAAATTCAGGCAGATCACTTAAGGATTCAGCATGCAAATTTCGCTTTTAAACAGGAGCCTTCGGATAACCTGAGTAATGTTTACTCTGATCTCCCATCTCCTCTACTAGCGGAGATGAGTGCAAGCCTATGCATATATGTGATCTCTAATTCAGCCGTCACTCGCCTTGCTCTGTATGCTAATGTCAGTGAAGCACTCCTCTGGCAGTGGGGTGCTCACTAAACAATAACAACTCAGTGCTGCACTTTGAAAGCACCTGGAGCCCCTCTTAGAGGCTTCATGCTTAACTTGCCAATCCCCCTTCAAGACTGCCCAGTAGGGAGCAGGGAGGATTGTCCTGAGGCTGTTAGCTTGTTTCAGCAAGGCTCAGCAATAAAGGCCACAGGTTATCAGAAGGGGCTAGGTCGGTGTTTAGATGCCGTGACTGTTTTACTGCCTTGGTCTGCCCATCTTGAACAGTTCGTCTTCTCCCTGCCCACCCCCCTTTCCTTGCTTAACAAGTTCTCACTAGGGCATTTTGCACTTGTTCCTGCGGACCCTCTTCCTTAATTAGCCCCTATGTGAAATCATGCTAGATTACTGCAAGGCCACAATCTTATAACACGTTGCTCAACCAGTTCTCTCCAGAGCATTTTGCCTTTGCTCCTGTCCATTCCCCTTTCTTACTCAGCCCCTACTTGAAATCATGTTAGATTGCTGCAAAGCCTCAACCTCATATTTACTCAGATAGGTCACTGTTATGGTACCAGAAGTGATCCAAATCTTGTCACTTCCTCTGGTCATTTTGAAGGCACATACTACATTTATGCAGTGCTGCTGATCGGAAGTGACATGTTTTCCATCACTTCTGGTGGCCATGCTGGGGGCACTATAAAAGCACTAAAATATAAAACAGCCTGCTACATACTTATGTGTGTGTGTAGTCTCCCAATACAGGAGGAGTACGAGGACTAGGGGGCATGACATAAAAAGTAGCAGCTTAAGAGGGAATGTGAGGTAGTTTTTCTTCACGGAGAGGGTGGTGGATCCATGGAGTGGTCTGCCACAGGAGCTGGTGGGAGAGAACACTGTGGTTGGATTTAAACACGCATGGGACAGGCATAGGGGAACCATAGAAGTTAAGCATGGGGAGGGTCAAAAGCTGTAATCAAGTACAGGACTTACGGACAGACTGGATGGGCCTAGCGGTCCTTATCTGCTGACGATTTCTATGTTTCCATGTACAGGTATTTTAAGGGAGCAAATACTTTAAAAGAACATTCTTCTCCCATTATGTTTCCTTCTAGTAGCCATCATGGTGACGTTTGAAAAGTGCAGAATCTGCAGCATCCCTCTCCTGCCCATGTAAGTTGGACCACTGTGTCCTCTATGAGCGCCAGAAGATGTTGCAACCCTGCTGAACCAGCAAATCACTTCAGAAGAACAAAGCTGTTTATCTCTCATCAGGCCAGACAAACCAAGGAACAAGCCATCAATCAGAGTCAAACCCTCACACAAGTTCAAGGATACAACCATGGATGCTCCAGATACCCCGTCCATGCTGATACAGAATCAAAAAGTGATGGTGGTTCTAATCTATGTGCAGCTGCAATTTATGACTGCAATGATGCTGAAGCTAGTGGAAATAGCTAATCTACACAGTGCAATTAGCAATGATACCCCATCCACCTTGTCACCATCCACTCCTCAGCCCTCTACTCCTCAGCCAGATGGAGATACCCCAACTCAGGGCAGCAGTCAAAGAATCCATCAGGTCTCTGTAGCTTTAATTCCAGATCCCTATTTGTGCCACAATGTGGCTTTAATTTCAAAATCTATTCATCAGGGACACTGTAACTTTAAATCAGAACTCTATTTGTGCCACATTATGGCTTTAAGTTCAAATCTGTGCCTAGTGACTGATGCCATGCCTAGTTCCCCTACTAGCAGGGTCAGGTACTTGCAGTGTGTCCTTCTGTAGGGAAGCTTCTACCCTGGTAGTGGGTCACTCACTGCAAATCACAAAAAATTGTACTGAGTGGTGCCTTGAGCCCATGCTACTGGTTCCAGGATCAATTGCTCTACTCCTCCCTGCAGAATGCAAAGTGGTAGCAGGGAGGTGTTCTTATGGTCAGAAAGTCCAATCACTTAATGAATGCCAAGCTGCAAGTACCGCTTGGTGTACACGTCATCTGCCATTGTTGCAGTGTTACTCGGTGAACATGCTTTGCTGCCCTCCCCCCTGTTCATCATGGCTGTTGGCTGCTGCAGGAGTGTATGTGCCATACTTGCATCCTTGGTCATTGGCTCCTCTTGTTCATGCATGCATGCCAGTGCACTGATGGCATGACATTGACATCATTGACGTTTTAGCAAGGGCAAGCAGTTCTGATATAGCGTTTAAGTATTATATTGCCATGGGCACCCTAGCATTCAATTTTCATGATTCTGTATTCACGGATGGGGGGGGGGCTAACATTCATCACTAGCTAGCAGTGTGAGATGACCGCTCCCCTACATGACTGCTTCTCACCCATATTCTGTTTTAGGAAACTGCCTCTTGATTGTGTTACTGCCTCTCAGCCATGGAAGTGACCTGATTCACATCACTTCCACCGGACACGATCGATGGTGCACTTGCAGCCCCTGAAAGTGACCAATTTCACATCACGGCTGGCAGCCATACTGGAATATTCTTATCTCTTCTAGATGTCCTTCTGCTACTGCAAGTCACTCAGTTCATGTCACTTCTGATGGCCATCTTGGTGAGGCACCACCAATGTTAATGTTGGCCACTTTAGCACAGATAGTGACTCTGGCAGCGTCACTCTCTGTAGTCATCCCGAGCACACCAAGTGCTCCCAACTGAACTGCTCTGGCTTCATTTTTAATTACATATTGTAGCAGAGGACTGAGTAATAATTCATTGTGGCCCTAGATTTTGCCTGACCTCTACATCACTTCAAAAGTTACATTATCTATGCAGCAGCATGTTTATGACCATATATATAATTTCCATTGTTTATTGGCACTACTGGCATTCAGTATCCTGAGGGAGACACCTGCCGCAGCATATCTGCTCCCGCAAAATCAGCAAGCCATAGCCACGCTCATTCAAGTGCAACAACAGTTTATGGCTGTCATGATGGTGAAACTGGCAAAAATAGCAAACCAGTGCAATCCAGCTCCACAAGAACAGAGGGGACATGGAATACATTCCATATTCTTTATCGTAACCGAGAGAGCAGGAGATTTATGTCCCATGCCAAATTTAAAATTCTTAAAAAGCTTCATGCAGCACAAATGGTTCAAGACAGAAACCATTTGATCCACTCTCACAGCAATCTGGCCCAGAGACTACCTCACCTACACAGACACAAAGGATGTGTACCTCCACATTCCCATCAGGCCGTCACACCCCAAATGAAAAATACTGTGTGCTGCGGGAAATGGCCTTCCGTTTCTCCTTGTAATCTGTAGTTCTCCCCTGAGGTGCATAAGTAATCTTAGAAAAAAGGGGAGGGGGACTTCAAAGTATTACTGTCAAATAAATACAAAACAAGCAAAGCATGCAACAAATATGATATATAGAACCGATTAAGCCAATACATAAAATATGAAATTTTGCTAACTCACTAGCTAGCTAGCTGGGGGAAGCTTGTTCAAATGAATATATTTCCAGAGAAGAATTTTAAGATAGCAAAAACCATTCAACATTGCTCATTTATTGATTTCATTTCATTTAGGAAGTGTAACTAGTATTGGAATGATATGTATTAAATAAAGTGATACTACAAGAACTAAAAAGGTACAATATGTATATAAAACAATCATTTTATATGCAAGTTAAAAAAATGAGTTAAAATAATGAAAGTATTCATAAATGAACATTTTATTATTTTTGAACAGATCTTTACAGAAACCCATTGAAAAAGTATTTATATGTGAGCCATTGGGGAATAAAGTATCATTTGGCTGAAATACAACCGAGTTAGAGCTGATTTGTAAAGTACTTTGACATCCCCCCCACATTTTTTCAACATTACATCACAAATACAGTACCTCAGGCTTCACATACTGGAAAGACACTTACAATATCAGGGATTCCCATTCAGCTTAGCATCTGCACCATGGATATTCACAAAGATCCCAATAGTCATTGCAACAAAACTAGGGGAACAGGGCATTCAAATAATCTCATATCTTGCACATTGGCTGCTATGAACAAGATTCCCATCTCAAGCTCAGAGGGACACACAAACAGTGCTACACTGCCTAGAAGCACATGAATGAGTCATTAACAGACAAAAGAGCAGCATAACACCTAGTCAACACCACAGAGGATCTAGGAGCTTGGACAGACACCAGCACTGGCCTCGTATATCCACCAGAAAAGAAAACAGTCAACATGATCCAGCAGGTGTAGAACTTAATGCACACCAAGTATCCTACTCTGGACAGCTGGGGCAGGTACTAGGAATAATTTTTATTTATTTATTTAGTTTTTGTTTACCGGGTAGGTGCACTAGCCATGATCATGACTATTTTCAGGCATGACCCGGGAGGATACAGTGCAAAACAACAACAAAGCATGACAATGTTAACAGAAACATCTTTGGAGAGAACAAGGTCAACAGAAACGCAATATCAACAGAAAACACAGTAGGTCAAGAGAGATAGGTAAATACTGGCATCATGCATCAACTTGGTGCCCAGGGCATGATAGAACATGTGACCACTTCTATGCCTAGCAATGCAAGAGAGGTTACAGTCAGAATATGACCTATTAACAAGAATCACCGACCCCCCTCATGGTAAGAAAGTCACTTGCTTGGTGGTTGGAACACAAGAACCTCTCCAAGGGAATCAGCCTAGAGTGACAACCATCATGACACAACAGTAATAGACTTCAATGCAAGCCTGTCCGAATGAGCAAGGCAAGGTTGATTTATAAAGTGCCCTTTCCCAAAGGCTCAGGGAGCTGTACAGCTAGTTTAAATCAAATAAATACAAAACAAGCAAAACATACCACAAATATGATATAAAACCAATTAATCCAATACATAAAATATGAAATTTTGCTAACTCACTAGCTAGCTAGCAGGGGGAAGTTTGTTCAAATGAATACGTTTCCAGAGAGGTTTTAAATGCCTCAACCAAGTGGGCCACATGGATATGCCCAGGCAGTGAGTTCCACAGCATTGGAGCTGAAACTTCAAAAGCTCTGTCCCCAGATGGGGAACATCAACAAATCACTGCACAGTACAGGGCAGGTGGACAACAATGGAATCAAAACTACCCATCAATACTCTCGAGATGCAGGCAATGCACTACTACATTTCCCTGCTAAACTGACCAAGAAGATGGTCTTAATATGCTCAGGCAACAGAGTCACAGTGGCCTAAACTGTCAAGCAGGAGAGAACCAGGAGCAAAGGGATGCAACAGAAGCCAGAAAAAGTGATGATTTAGGCATAGAACAACTTAATTCACATAACAGCCATACACCTTGTGAGAAAACTCAATATCACAGTGGACTGGCTCAGCAGACATCAATTCTACCCAGAAGAATAGGAAATGCACCCAAAGATATTATGCAAATATAAACGGAAGATGGGGTCTGGTACAGATCACTCTGATGGCTATGGTCAAGAACTCACAAGTGCCACATTTTTATCAAGATTCAAGGAGAAACCAGTGAAAGGGGTGGATGTCCCATCTGTGGACTGGTACTTTCAAGAGGCATACATTTTCTCACCATTCCCACTAATACCACAGGTCTTACAGAAAGTAAGACTGTCAAGGGCATAAGTAATCATAATAACCCCAGTACTGGTCATGCCACAGTTGGTTTATAGCAGTAGTGGCAATGGTACTGGACCATCCTTGGAGATTGCCCAACAGACCAAATATACTGACACAGCAGCCATTCAGACACCTCAGCCCACACAATATAAAACTAATGGCCTGGCTCCTGTAAGGGAGAGACTGTTGGAAGCAGATTATCATCACTCAGTCGTGGAAACCATGTTACAATCAAGAAAACCATCCACCACCTCAACATATGTCACACAATAGTCAATATTTTCAAAATGGCATGAACATAACAACATCTGTTCAGACGAGACATATAGATATATCAAATATAGTACTCTACCTGCAGCAAGGACTCAAAAAGGGCCTGTCTCCAGTCTCTATGAGAGATCAGCTAGCAACCACTGGGGTGACCCAAGACCAAATGGGGCAAACAGGACTAGGTTCACATGCAGATATACATAGGTTTCTCAAGACAGAATCTAACATTCACCTGAAGGTAAAACAGATTATCCGTTCCAGGACTTGAACTTAGTACTTAAAGCCATGACATTAGCCCCCATCAAACTACTAAACTCCATGGAAACTACGTTGGATGACCATAAAGATCATTTTTCTAGTGGCAAAGTGCTCAGCCAGAAGAACATGCAAACTATATGCCCTGTCACACAAGGCATAATTTCTCACATTTCACATAGACAGGGTGACACTGTGGATAATACCATCATTCACACCCAAAGTGATGTCTGATTTTAATGCTAAACAAACCTCAGAACTACCAGTGTTCACAGCAGCACGACAGAGGCCAAGAGAACACCTCCACACACTTTGGACTCAAAAAGGGTCTTAATAACATTTACAAGTAGAACTGTAGGCTTCTAAAGGTCAGAGATAATGTCCTGTTGCATGGACACAAGAAGGGCAGTTCAGCCTCCAAGCTGACCATCACTGGGTGATGCCAATGAAGAGGCATAAAAATCGATGTCTGCTACACCACCAAAGGATATTCGCGCACACTCCACCAGAGCAGTAGCTGCTTCCTGGGCAGAGAAAACCTTGCCACAGCAGGCAAAATATGAGCAACCACAACATGGTCCTCTATCCACACATTCACAAGGTATTATAGGCTATATACTCTCACAGCTACTAAAGTCAATTTTGTTCGCTCAGTGCTTAATGCGGCTCTGGCCCCATCCTAACATGAGACATCTATTCCTTCCAATTAATAACAGTATTGGTGTTTCATACCCAGTTTGTAAGGAATTGCAGTGCCTCAGAGACAAGGGTAGTTTACTCACCTGATGAAGGTGACTGTGGGAAGTATCTCTCTGAGGCCCACTCGGTGATGAGAGTCGTGAATGGGCCACCATACTTGAATGTGCATATGTATATATAGATATAGTTATGACATCATAACACTGGCATGCTACACAGACCAGCCACTCTCTTGTGATATTGGGATGAATACTTTTCACTTACATACATAAACAGTCACTCTTCAATGTTTTGTTCATAAGCCTAGACACTTAAGAGTTTCTCCTCAGGTATTAAAGATATAAGAAATTGAACAAGCCTAACTGAAGATCTGAAGATAAGGCAGAGCCCATGGGGGGATAGATTGTTACCTTTTTTGAAGCACTGGGGCTGGTCAGACATCCATGGGGTGCTGCTTACATGCTTATTTGCACTGTGTGGGACTGGATTGCAATTTGCCACTGTACCTTGTTTGTCATAGAACCTGCACAGTACGTGTCCCACCAGTAAAAAGATCATTACTTCACTAACATGCCTGGAGTGCTGTTTTTTCATTGACTCCGATGTCATTTATTTTCCAGCACCCAATCCTTGCCATGCAACACAGTTCCATTGGCTTTACTATGTCAGGTGGGCATAACCCAGTCTGTGAGGAACTGGAGTGCCTCAGAGATATACTCCCCACAATCACATTTTGCCAGGTGAGTAAATTACCATTACCAGGGTAACCTTATCAAGCACTCTGACTTATCTTAGATATATAATAAAAAACTTCACAACAGCATAGTCCTTTCTATGAACCCATGTATGATTTGACAGTGAAAGGGGTATAACTTCCCTTCCCACTGCCAGACAGAATGTATATATATATATGTATAAAATAAAACTCTGTAGAATTTTAACTATAGTTATAACAAACTAGATAGTACCTATATGTTGACTATACCTTATTATGAACTGAGGATCATAAATAGAGGAATCTGATTGGCCAAGAGCTCTTTGAAGCCATGATGATAACGGGCTACATCAGCACGGCTTCAAAAAGGTTCCAGCACCACTAGTCTCTTTGCTCTCTACTGTCTGAGAACTATTTTTTTCAAAATGTACTCCTACACCACCCAAAAGCTCATTCACAAAATGTTTTAAAACCTGTTTGTTTTATTATTTTTTTTTATTTATAAAACTTCAAACTCGGTTCATAATAGCAATAAGTCATTCCAGGGTGTGGTATATCATGGGATATCATCACTTCTCGGGTGGCTGGACGCACTCGGCCTGTGGCCTCGTGCCCAACCACCAAGGCGTGACGATATCCCATGATATACCGCACCCTGTCATGCCTTATTGCTTAATTAAACAATCATAAACATTTTTGCATCTCTAAGGAGGTCAAGAGTGAACTAAAGAAACTCCGCTTGAAGGAAGAGGTATGTAATGTGTCCTGTTGTGTGAATCCATTGTGTGGTTTTGGAGATACAGAGTGTTCAAAATTCCTACATTTACATGTTTTTACTGTTTCTTAGTCCACCTGTATCTCAGAAACTGTTTTAAACTGTGGTCTGAAATTTTCAGGGTAGAACGCCTTTGCCTCACAGATGTACCTTTTGCTGGTTTGGTGAATAAAAATGAATATGTTCCAAAGGTATTAAATGTTGAAGTTCTCATTATTTTCAATTGGAAAAAATTGATGTCCAGCATGAAAATTGATTCATCTAATCCATTTTCGCAGACGTTGGAAATCCTTTTTCGATCTGCCGCCTATTTGTTTTCTCAGCGAGAGAAACAAAAGGAAAAAAACACAAAAATGAAAGGATTAAAAAACAAGCAAATACCAGAATCTAGCACATTCTGATGTTTGTTTATTTTTTAAATGAAGGGAAGAAATACCTTTTCTGGGCACCCACAATCCTGAGTGTCCAGCTTAGCGAGAGGAGTGCTTCCCCCACATTCTCTGTATGAGAACAATGGGATTTTCTTGGCTTCTGTAGCTGCAGCTGGAACTTGTGCTGCTGGCTGCAGGATTTGCTGTGATCTGTTGTTTTCCCTGGTGTCTAGTGGCACCCCCCACCCTTTGATCCCCATAGTTTATTTTTATACATTTCGTTGGTGTTAGTGGTACCCCACCTCCCACTTCTTTCCCTGGTATCTAGGGCCACCTGCACCCTCTAATCCCTATATTTTCTTTATTTCATTACTCAGTATTAGTGGTACCCTCTCACCCTCCTGTATCTTTCCCTGGTGTCTAGTGGCTCCCTCACCCTCCAAGCCCCATATTTTATTGGCTTTTTTTTGTTGGTAGTTAGTGGCTGTTCCCTTGTATATTTGAAATGTCATGAAACACAGAAAACTTTCCTCTATGTTTTCTTTTAAACCTGTAAAGAAAAGAAACTGTCCCCCGGCAACCAGACCCGCACCCCCAACTGACCTCCCACTGTGCGGCTACCTCCCCACACTCCCCTTGACACCCCCACATGCCCTCACTCACCTGAAGAGGTCCCAAGTTCGAGATGCACTCTATGATCAAAGACAAAGACACGTCTTGCTGCTGGAACCAGCGACTCTGACTTGTGAAAGTAAGGTAAATGCAGCTCAAATTAGTTCATGGAGGTTTCAGCTTTTATGCATAACTCAGCCATTTTTTGAGATTTTCACCCCAAAGTTTCAACATGACCTGTTGGGGACACCACTTCATGAACTCTGGCACTGTTATTTTGTTACTCGGGCCTGGAAGGTGATTTTACAGTCGCTGCACAAAATCACCTTTCAGAACTGAATAATGAAAATTTCACCACTAGTGTTTATGAGGTATGCCTGGCCCAGTGGCACAGAGGATTGTGGCATCCACCTTACCTCATGCCGTGCCAGTGACCTGGGTTCGGGCGCGAATGTGGGCCACCAGGGGTCAGCAGGGGAGGAGAGGATTGAGCATCCGGAGGACAGCTGTCCTCTCCTGGGAGGGAGAGGTGGGGATTTCCCTGCCACATAGCAGCTCCCACTGGAAGCTGGAAGCACTACAGAAGCTGGGGATGTACATTGGGGAAGGTGGCAGTGGACATCTGTGGGTGAGGTGTGGAATCGTGCCCACCATGTGCTGACATTGCACATCCACGCCTTCGGGGAAGGGACCAAACAAGGAAAAACCCCGGTCTGTGGGAGGATGATGTCACCATGAGGGGCTGACCCACACACCCACTGCCAGACCCAATCTGACCAGGTCTCCCTGGTCTCACTCCGCTCCTGAGCCTTGGTCGTCCAGATTCTAGAAAGGGCACCAGACGAGGTAGGTGGTCCAACCCCAGGGGGCACAGAGCTGGGCGGGGGGGTATAGCGAAAGCTTAAGGGAAAGAGGAAACCTAGTACCTGATTTCCTGGTTGGGGAGCCTCAGGCAGGGTGGTATGGAGCCAAGTTGAGAGTGGACGCATGAGGGAGTTCCCACAGACGGCAACTGGAGGGAAAAAGAATCAACAACAAAAACGTATTCATGAGGTAGGGTCCCAAAAAGGCCATGTTGAAAATGTGGTGAAAAAAGTCCTAAAAATGGCTGAGTTATGAACGTTTGTTGACATTTTTCTATGCGCATGAATAACTTTAGTAATTTCCAATATTTTGAGTCCAAATTTTCAACATTGCCATTTCTTCACACCACCTCATCAACAGTACAGCTGTCATTTTTCACATGCTGTCCGAAACATGTTTTTGCACCTGTGGCATGGAATGGCATTTTGGCACAGATTCGAAAATGTTCACCAGTGGGGTTTATGAGGTGGGATCATGAGAAGAACATGTTCAAAATTTGGTGTCAAAAGATGAAAAAATGCCAAAGTTATGACCATTCATTGCAATTTCCATACACCTGCTTGTAACTTCAGAAATGTTAAATATTTTGACCCAGATTTTCAACATAGCCTTCTTCTTACCTGACCACATGTATGTCACTGCTGTCATTTTTCAAATCCTATCCAATAGGTGTTTCCGCACCTGTGGCACAGAATAGCATTGCAGTTGCATAGAATTACGTTTTGGCAGGGATTCGAAAATTTTCTGTACCAGGTACATGACATGGGGGAATAAGATAGCTATAGTGACAATTTGGTCACTGTTGTCCTATAAATGGCTTCCACAGCTACATACATATATGGATCTATGAAGGGATGGCAGCAGGCTCTGCACTCCCACAGACAAATAAGGATATGATTATACTATCTGAAAAAGTAAGGAAATTAATTGCAAAAAACTTTGTTAATGCATCAGTTAGGGTTGTTACTAAAGCAACAAAAGTAGGGAAATGTGACGTTAGGGTTTCCGATACTGGGTCGGAACATCACCGACAACAATAGCACAATCAAGAATCATGTGGCAATAATGCCGTCAGTTTTTTGGGGGGGAGGGCTATGCCCCACACATCCCCCTACTATAAGATTCCCACTCCAGGGGGGAGCAGATCATGGGGCAAGTTGAAATTTGTGGGGCCGTGGAATACTATTTCCACGACCCCATGTAAAAAAACAAAAAACAAAAAAAGAGTCCCAGTGCACAAAGATTCTAGGAGACCAGGATTAGAACCCTGGTCTTCACTGCCATCTGGCCGATCTGCTCTATGCCCCAGCCCTCCATGCCACAGTAGCATCTCAGCCAATCTCCTGGATTCTGGTGTCCTTGTTCGTACTGAGCACCACGGACAGCAACCTGGGGAGTGTTTACTGAAGTGCTGTAAATTCCCTCTCACTGTCCGTGGTAGCGCTATTTCCACTTGTGCTTAAAGGGGCACTGTCAACTTTGCCCCTCAGTTTTGCCTCAGTTTGCAACAGTGATTCCACAGGTACATACCTGTACCAATATTAGAGTAGAATGCACCTTCATAAGCAAAAAACTGAACTGGTTACCTGTTTTTGTAAAAAAAAAAGCATTACTTCAGTTAACTTTCGGACCGAATGCAAACTCAGCCCACCGGAAGAAGATTCCATGCAGAGAACGCACATGTAGTCGGAGCGCGGTGCTGAAGTGCATTTTTTATGGTCCCCATTACAACAAATACATCATTTAGTAGAACTCCGTAATGAAAAGTGCTGCTGGTATTCAAAAGTTAATCCCGAGCACCGGTTGAGCCGCAAAACACTTTCAAATTGTGGCAAAGAAATCCCACGCACGGGTAATAGCGGCACGTTCTTGCGCATGCGCGAGATCTTTTCCTCCCGCTGCTATGCTGCGCATGCTGGATTTCGTGCTACAGTTTGAAAGGTTTCAAGGCCTGAACCGTGCTCGGGATTAAATTCTAAATACCAGCAGAACTTTTATTACGGAGTTCTACTAAATGATGTATTTGTTGTAATGGGGACCATAAAAAGTGCACTTCAGCACCGCGCTTCAACTACATGCACGTTCTTGGTGTGGGATCTCCTTCTAGTGGGCCGGGTTTGCATTCAGTTGGCGAGTAAGCCGAAATAATGCTTTTTTTTACAAAAGCAGGTAACCAGTTGAGTTTTTTGCTTATGTAGGTGCATTCTACTCTACTATTGGTACAGGTATGTGCTTGTGGAATCACTGTTGCAAATTGAGGCAAAACTGAGGGGCAAAGCTGACAGTGCCCATTTGTCTGAAATCAGATATGTGTTGTTGTTACTGAGTAGTTGAACTGCTGACCTGTCCTGTTACCCTACTGTGAAATGTTGTCTTAATTCTGCACATTCTCATTGATTTTGTCAGTATCTTGCATCGCTCTGTATCCTGGCCACTGTTGCCTGTATCAGTTGAAGTGTTGTTAGTGAACCATTGTCATGTCCTGTAACCTAACGGTGAAATCTTGACCAACTTTGTACCAGCTCACTTATCTTTGTCAATATCTTGTACTGCTCTGTATCGTGTTTCATCCTGTTTACTTTCTAATGTTAATTCCTTGTCTATTGTATGTATTTTTACCGGGTCATGCCTGAAAATAGTCATGCCTTGGCTATGGTACTTACCTGGTAAACAAAAACAATAAATAAAAAATAAATTAAAGTAGCGCTCAGTTGACTGGTGCTATTCTGGTAGCGTTATTCCAACCGGGTACTAGGGTTTCCAACGCTAACACCACACCCCCACCCTGCAGACATTGACAGGCATCGGGGGTGCCTTGTGGTCATCAGCCCTAACACTCACCCCATTGTCCTATACTGTACCTAGCTCATTTATTTATGGAATGGGGTGAGCATTAGGGCTGACAACCCCAAGACACACACCCAGCACCTGTCAGTGTCTGCAGGGTGAGGGTGTTAGGGTTGAAACCCCTAATGCCACATTTCCCTACTTTTTTCACTTTAGTAACAACCCTGAGTTATTAATGAAGTTTTTTGCAATTAATATAACTATAGCTCTCTCTCTCTCTCTCTCTCTCTCTCTCTCTATATATATATATATATATATATATATATATATATAAAATGCTTACAAATAATATCCTGCATTAGCTGCTTTATTATTTGTCTGCATTGCAGTTCATGATGAAAAGGTGAATACATTAAATGATTTAATCCAACACCCCATCAGCTTTGTGCGTGCTTCACTAAAACATCTGTATAGGTCTATGAAAATATCAGACCCCTACATACAGGTTAGGGCTTTGTTCAAGTCCAGAGACTATGACCTCATAAATATTCCTGGTTATAAGATCTTATTAAGAACAGTAAATCTCCCAGGAACATAAAACCATCAAGCTGTAAATTTTATTTAATTTCCCAAGAGATTTCTAGGTCTCGTACATATAATTAGAGTGCAGTATAGAGCATTTTTTTGTGTTTTGTCAATAAATCACTGGGGAACAATCAACGTTTAAGAGGACAAGATTTAATGATTTTTCAGACCCCTAAGCAATTATGACTGCTTCATTGCCATGCCCCTCTTTAACCTTCTCTAACAAGGACTGGGGACTGAGCTGGTGGATAGTCCCTCAAACATTTAATTCCACTATTCCCTCAGTACTGCCAGTCACTTGGGGAGACGTTGATTTTGTTATGACCATGAAGTAAGGATTACCAGTTGAGATGTATTATTTTTAACCCAAGTTTATTGGCAAACCTTGACTGGTGGTCTAATCAAAATTTAGATTTGTTATTAAGGGGCAGTGCACACCTAATGTACCATAAGAGACTGGAAGATGAAAGCATTACTGCCAGTTGAACTTTCCACCATTTGTTTGAACAACATATATGGTGCTCCTTTCCAAGTGTGTCAGAAAATTGCATAAAAGTGAGGGGGCTGATGTATGAAAGGGCACATGGAGCATATAATGGTGGGCTTAATTATGAAAGTGCACTTAATGCTTGAAATGCAAAAGGGCACAAGTGTAATGCAGCAGGGAGGGGGCTCACACCCCTCTTAGCCCCATGGTTGTCCCATGATTTGCCCCTTTCATAGTAACAGAGGCAGGCTTTTTTCTCTTTTTCCTCAGTCTCTCTCACTTTTTCTCTCCCCTCCCCCCAAGAAATGTGAGGAGATACGAGTAAATAATATCATAGGGCAATACATTCTAATCAAATTAGTATGCTGAGAATACAAGCCATGGTAGCCCAATGCTGTATGAATACTATCAGGGCGACTGTACCTTCTGAGATCACAGTCTGATTTTTACTTTTCTTCATGATGCCTTGGAGATAAACCCATTGTTAATTAAAGTAGCCATTTTGCCAAATGGATATGATTAACAATGTGCACTTCATGTCAAAGGACTAGCCAAAGACTGAATTCAGCATCAGATGGTGTCAGAATTGGGTTGCCATTACATAGTATGTTTCTTTATAAAATGCAAGACAATGATCCTGTACTGTGATTGGTAGAATACAAACCAAAATGTGTGAGGTCCCTTGTTCAGATAGTAAGGATATATGTGCTGTTTCAAATATAAGTACTGTATGTCAGAGGGAAGCATAGATATCACACTTCAATGTGGGCAGTCTGGGTTCAACAGTGGGTTTGCATCTGTGCAGACAGGTGGCCAGGCTGGCTGGTAATGAATCATAACTGCAGAGAGGGCTGTTGTCAATGCCCACTGCAGCAGTAAGCCCTCACAAAGGCCTGGAAAGTGTTATCACTTATGGGGACGGTGTCATGCCATGATACTGTTGCGAAAGCAGCCACAGAGACTATGACTGATGCAGGGAGGTGGGAGGGGCACAATATGGATGCAATATGGATGCATGCATCAGGTCACATACTACAGCACACTATAACAACAAAGGGAAATACTTCCCTGAGGGCCATCTGCATCACGACAGATTGATACACCAGGGCCATATGTGGCTGACCCACCCTCCCAATCAAATACTTGAACTGGGTGGGGGAAGGGGAGCTGGACCAGTAGGTGGCCAACCAGGACAGGACTGCACCAGATAATATACACATCCTCCATTTGGGATGGGGTAAAACTTTAAAGGATATGCATTTCAAAAGTATTTTTTATTTTGTTAATAATTATTTAGTATATATGTATTTAGGTTGATGAAATGTGACCAGCTATGTTGGTTCTTCAGGAACTAGAATGTTAAAATTCTGAATAACTTGTGTACCAAGATTGGTTACAATTAGACAAGTGCTACTTAAACTATATTCCAAATTGTAACTGCTTGTCACAAGTCAGAACTGATGCATCAACAGGTCAACATGATTAACACTGTGATAGCGTAAATAACCAGTTATATCAAATTACGGATGTATGAGTATTGATCATTAATTTCCAAATACTAGAAATAATGTACTATGTGTTGTTTGGGACCAAATAACAAACAGCATGCACTGTTTAGGCTATTCACATTTGAGAACTGATGTAAAATAAACGTTAAAAAAATAGAGAAAAAACTTTCCTTCTCCCCCAGGAGGCCAGGGCTAGTCTTATGTTCACCGTCACCCTCTACTGGTGTTCTGATAATGCTTTTGTGGCTCCGACTACATTCCATCGGATAGTGCCAGTATCTGCCTCCAAGACTAATCATAATTCGATCAAAGTTGGATTTCTGGGCGGCCCGTCGGTGCAGCGGTTGGATTTCCTTGCGGCGCTTGGCGACCCGAACTTTTCGAGGCGGACCCGAGTCGTCAGAGGAAGCTGGCGGGGGAAGGATCGGCATCCGTGGACTGCTCCTTCTGGGAGGGTTGGGGCAGCATCCGGGGTGATGGGGACTCTAAGCGGAGGCAAGGAGCACCCACACTGCCGAGCCTCAAGCACATGGGGGTGGGGCCGGACGCGGGCGTCATTGCGACCCCGCCTCCCGGGAGAAAATAAGGAAATGGATGAGCCGTCCGCGCCGTGAATGAGGCTACTTGGCGGCTTCAATTTGCCTTCAGGCCGGGCCCCGACCTATTACAGTGCCGCAGGCGCATATAGGGAGCCGTGTTCGCAGGCCCCACCGTGGGGTAAGCCACGTGCACGGGTGGCAGCGGCCGATTTGAAGGCAGAATGCGTCTGACCGGGCAGAAGGATAGACGGCGGGAGGCTCTGAAGGAGGAAAAAAGCTAAATTAAAAAAAAAAAAAAAAGTTGGATTTCTGAGCCAGAGTCAGATAGCTGTGGCCCTGAAGACAGATAGAGGTATCTGTGGTTGGATCCATCAGATACAATGTTGGATACTTAGATCCGATGGCCAAATATCTAAATCATGTGGTCAGATTCATCATATCCTGGTCAGATCCATAGGTACCTTGGATAAATACTGTGGATCCAAGGAGGTCAGATCCATGGTCAGATGTCAATACCATCTGAGCCATATGAAATTCAACCAGTATGATGGTATCCGATGGTATCCATCCTAATAGGATGGTATCTGAGCAACACTACTACCCTCCTAAGTCAACTCATGCTCCCACCCCCTACCTGATCCTTCAGTCATAAACAGCCACATTCATTTAGTGTCCTGCCAGTCTGTCTCTGCCAAAAAGCATCTTTTCCAACTAACCCTGCTCCCTGCCCTGGGGCCTTCTTTGGACAAAAAGATGTCAGTTTTGCTAGGGTGCCTCCCCTGACCCATGACTGGGGGCAATACAGGTAAATCCTGACAGCTTAGTCAGGTCTCACTTCACCACCTGACACTGTCTTTAAAACATATTCCTTATTCAGAAACCCCACCACCCCCCCTTATGGGCAAACTAAACACTAGTGATAATGTTGACCCCAGTCCTGATCCATGATGAGGCAATAAGTAACTCAGCTAGCTCTCTCCAACCCTGTAGCCCCATCTGTCTGAGATTGTCAACTGACAGTTGAGCATACCAAGACTTATTAATGTGATTCTAAAGGGTAAACTGTCACAAATTGATGCAAAAGAACTCATTAATACCTTCCTGTGCCCTTCCTCACATGGTCGCAAACACTTTAGCGACAGTACAGGGGGTATGCCGCTACTTTACCGATTCATTGACAGCGAGTCACTTAACAGCTACTGAAGTTCGGTGATTGCAGAGTGAATGAGGTGTTTGCACCACCGACAGGTGTGTTATGTCATTGAGTTAGTGGGTTATGAGCAGCGCCTGACGGAGTTGAAGATGCAGCAGGTCATGTCTGGAAGGGGGATCAGCAGTTCCAGGAAAAAGTACAGGAGCATGCATATGGTATTTCTTTTTACTCCATAGTATGTGCACTGTGGAGTATGTTATATTAATGTATGGTGGTGTAGGCGGTGTGGGGGGCAGAGCCCTCCATATTTATAGATGAACTGTGGCATTCTGTTACCAGTTGCTGTGGCTGTTGTGGTGTTTTGGTGGCATCAGCTGGCAGTGTAGGGGCTGCTGGAGCGACGTTGTCGCTGTACTGTCCATTGGTATTTTTACTGTTGAACCAGCTTGGTGGAATCCAGCACAGAGAAGAACTGGGACCTCACACTGTGCATAGCTCTACAAGGTTGAATGTCACAACTGATGCAAAGTTGTTGCAGGCTCAGTGACCACTTTGAGACAGAATTTGTGACTGAGGACAAAGCCATGAATGTCTGCATCAAAGATTGTTGGTGATCTGATAAGTGCTTCTCAAGTCACAAAATGACAGTAAACATGGCTCATCTGTATGTACATACGGAGGCCTTCCCTATGTTACCCTTCCCTCATGGGCTACTACCCTTCAATGAATTGTGAGGAAGTATCTGCTACTCCCAGAGGATAACAGAAGTTGCACACTGTCCTTATCAATTATCCTGTTTTAGCTTACTGTCCTTGACAGACATTTTTACATTTTGGATCCCATAATATGACACATTTGTGGAGAAGCATGCCCCTTTGACCCCTCTGGAAGAATTTTAAAAACATAGGGCCGGATTTTCCAACCATAGTGCAGGACTTGCATCCAGCCCTGCACCATGGCACTTTCGTTTTGGTGGTGCACGTAACACTTTGCTGCAACTGCACCCGATTTTACAATCTCGGGCGCAGTTGCAACAGTTTCCATGGATTATGGCAGCTTGTGCCAAATATCTAGTGCAAGCTCCATAATAATGGCACCCCAGGATTGCTGCACATTAGACCAGAAAAAGTTGGTCTAACCTGCGACAATTGCTGTACGGGATGGAAAATCCCATTAGATCGCCGCAAGCCCCATGTACCGTATTGTCGGTGCACCGGGGCTTGGAGAGATCTAAGTTTTTTGAAAATCCTGTGCATAATATTAAAACAAAATGGAACTTGTATTTCACATTTTGTACACTGTCCTTTATCCTTATTCTTTATTATTTTGGACACTTGTATGTAACCAAGTTCTTTCCCCCTTAGAGTTGATCTTCCTTAGCTATTTCTTCTCCATCTGCAGTCAGACTTTTTAGTCAGTGACATCACAGTCATTTCCATAACAATAGATTGTAGTGTGCCAAGCAAGGGATTATTATGACTTCAAGTGAGGGAACAAGCAGCTGGAGCAGATGAGCCAAAAGGGTTAACGATTCTGGGCCTGATTCTCAAAGAGTGGCACAAGCTGTGCTAACAGTGGCTTGCCCCGATCGCTGGTGCACCAGGGACCCTACGCCAGATTCTCTAGCAAGTAGGGCCCTGGCATCAAAGTCCCACAGTTTGCAACAACTGTGCCCATGTGCTGAAAAGACGGTGTGCCTGAGAGGTTTGCTGCAAGCTACAGGTGCGGTTTGGCAGCAGTATTGGAAGGTTAGGAACACTGTGTAGGTGAATGCCAATATGTTGGGATATTTTGGAAGCATATATATATATATATACACATATATATAATTCCCTGGTAGCTAGTGGTCTCTGCTCCCCATCCCTGATCCCATATATGCAAAAAAGTCAGTACTGCCCTGGTGTCCAATGGTCCCCGGCTCCCCATCCCCAATCCTATATACAAGAAAAAGGCAATACTGCCCTGGTGTCCAGTGAACCCCTTCCTCATCTCCAAGCACCCTGTCCAACAATACCCAAGAGTCCCTGGTGTCTAGAGGACCCCTCAACCCAGCAGGTAGTGCCTCATCACCCTGCTTCCCCCATCCCATCCTGAAGCCAGTGACCAGCACAGCCCTCCGATCTCCACCATGGCTGGCTGCAGACTGAGCTCTCAAGGAGCGTATATTGTGCAATCAGCTGTTGCAAAATATGCTCCTTGACAGCTCAGTTGATGTCTGGCTGTGGTGGAGAGCGGAGGGCTCTGCCGGTTGCTGGCTCCGGAATGGGATGGGGACAGGGTAGTGGGGCACTGCCTGCCGAGTAGGGGGTTCCCTAGACACCAGGAACTGCTGGGTATTGTTGGATGGGGTGCTCAGAGATGGGGAGGGGGGAACCACTGGACACCAGAGCAGTAATGCCTTTTTCATATATATGGGATCAGGGAAGGGAGAACACTAGATACCAAGGCAGTACTGATGTTGTCATATATATGGGATCGGGAGTGGTAAGGGGGGACCTCGGCATATGTTCCCTCCTGCCCACGGAGGGCTCTGGCAGTGCTGCAGGTTCTCTAAACCCTCCCAGAGGACACACTTCTAAGTACCATTAGGCTAGCCCTGACTGGTCTTATAGTACTTAGAAGTGAGTCCTCTGGGAGGGTGTAGACAATCCCAATTTAGGGGATATGACAGCTTGTGTCTGCTGCAAGCCCCCGGCACCCTGGTGCACCCAGCAGCTTGGTGCAGATCTGGTTCAGGGCCGGTCTGCTGCACTGAGTCCTGGTTTGGCACAGGGGGCCTTTGAGAATCCTGAAATTCACAAGTTTTAATAATAATAATATTTTTATTTATATAGCACAATTCCAGTACCAAAGCACTGCACATAAAAACATATCACAAATAATTTAAAAGATCTTACACAAATTCAGCTTCAGTTTAAAACTTTCACCATTCATAAATACCAATCACTAAAAGCCTGTTGGAAAAGATGTGTTTTCAAGCTGGTTTTAAATCTCTCCACAGTCCTGCACTCTCTAATCTGATGAGGTAGAGAGTTCCACAGGGATGGTGCTGCAAACATAAATGCCTGGGCCCCAGATGTTTTTAAACGTATCCTGGGAACCTCTAACAACCCCTCATCAGATGAGTGGAGAGGATGGCCGGGGCTGTAGGGGACCAGGAGCTCTTGCAGATAACTCAGTCCCTGTCCATGCAGGGCTTTATAAGTCAGCAGGATGACCTTAAAGGTGATCCACCGCTGTATAGGCAGCCAGTGCAGAACATGCAGCACAGGAGTAATATGACTGGAGAGCGAAGACCCAGTCAACAACCGAGCTGCTGCGTTCTGCACCAGCTGCAAGTGGTGGATATCAACCCTTGGAAGCCCCAGGTAAGGGGAGTTACAGTAGTCAAGGTGTGAGGTCACAAAGGCATGGATCAACATGGGCAAATCATCAGACGGAACAAGGTGCTTAATTCTGGTGATGTTCCTAAGATGGTAAAAGGAGGACTTGACGACTGCCGACACCTGTGCATGCAGCATTAGCTCATCATCAAGAACCATCGCCAGATCACGCACCCATTCAGAGGCAGGCAGTTGTACACTATCAAGCCAAAGCCCAGATGGTAAACTCACCACCTGCCTCTCTATCCAGCGCCCCAGATCCACTACCAACACCTCAGTCTAGCCTTCATCCAGTCATGGATCTCCGCCAGACAGCTGTTAAACATCAAGACTGCACTATTCTGGTTGGGTGCAAAAGACAGATAGAGCTGGGTGTCGTCAGCATAGCAGTGAAACCTCAGCCCATATCATCTTACAATGTCTCCGAGGGGCAGCAAATACACTGTGAACAACATGTGGGACAGCACCGAGCCCTGAGGGACCCCACATGGTAGAGAGAATGGTTCAGAGGAAAAGATCCAAGATACCACCCTCTGAGACCTGCCGGCAAGGAAAGAGTGAAACCATCTGAGAACTGGACCAGCCAGGTCACAGATAACCCTCAGGCACTCAAGCAGCACCCCATGGTCCACAGTGTCAAATGCTGAAGAGAGATCCTGAAGTACCAAGATGGAACAGCATTTCTGGTCCCTCGCCATCAAGAGATCATTGAGCACCCAAACCAGAGCGGTCTCGGTACTATGCCTCTTCTAGAAGCCTGACTGGAGAGGATCAAAGATATCATGGATGATAAGGCGGTTCTCCAGTTGCAGCACAACCATTTTCTCAATCACCTTCCCAACAAAGGAAAGGTTAGAGATAGGTCTGTAGTTAGCACAGTTGTTCAGGTCCAAAGAAGCTTTCTTAAGAAGCGGTGTCACCACTGCCTCCTTCAGGGAGCCAGGGAATTCTCCTAAGTCTAAGGAGCACCAAACAATCTGTGCAAGGATCGGGCCGATAAATGCAATACACCCCAATAATAAGCGTGTAGGGCCCGGATCCAAACTGCTGCATGTTGTTCGCAAGTTCTGGACAATCCACATGATATCCTCCCATCTCCGGCCATTCAAAAGAATTCCAGGGTGACCGAAAGGAAGTGACCAAATACCGACCACCATCAACTCCCATTGCGCCATTGCTTGTATGAAGCAGGCACCTTGTGTCAAATTCGGAGCTTTGAGAATCTGGCCCTCTCTTTTCATGTAAGTGTGCTCTCTAAAAAGGAATGTGTAAATCTATTTACTTATTATGTCTTTCAATGATTTGGCAGCACAGAAACATAGACGATGATGGCAGAAAAAGACAAATGGTCCATCTAGTCTGCCCATATTACCCTATTATATCTCAGGATCTATTGTGTCTTTGTGGTCTTCGCTTACACTGTTCCCTCTTTTGTTATTTGTGTTTCTGTCCCCCATTTAACACTGAGTAGCTAATATCCCTTTGACTCTATCCCAGCGGTGTCTGAAGCCATTTACAGGTTTGGCACCCATCACCTCTGCCGGCAGACCATTCCATTGCTCAACCACTCTTACTATAAATAGTACTTCCTCACATCCTTTTTAAACCTTTTCCCACTAACCTCTACTTATGATCCCTTGTCCTATGTTCTTGGTTCTGGGTAAATAAATCCTTATAGTCCACCTTATTAATTCCTTTCAGGAACTTGAAGGTCTCTATCATATCCCCCTTTCTCTTCTGGGTTTGAGCGAATATGTGTTCAGTGCCTTTTGCTGATCGTCATATGATCTGCCCTCTTGGCCTGGAATTATCTTGGTCATCCTATGGTGTACCTTCTCTAGCCAGTCCCTGTCCTTTTTTTAGATGGGGACTCCACAACTGGGCACAGTAATCCAGGTGTGACTTCACCTGCAACCTATACAAATGGTGGTTACAGTACTTCCTGCCTTCTACTATCCTATCAAACCCTCTCCCGATGCACCATAGCATCCTGTTATCCTTATTAAAGACTTTGTTACACTGGCTGGTTTGTTTAACAGAATCCCTAATGATGGCTCCTAGGTCCTTTCCCTCTGATGTTGTGTCCAGCTTAACTCCCCATCTAATACTCTGTTCTGGGGTTTTTGTTGCCTAAGTGTATAACTTTGCACTTTTTGGCACTGAATTTCAGCAATTAGACTTTGAACCAATTTTCCAGACTTTGAAGGTCTCTCTGCAACTCCCTTATCCCCTCAATGTTGTTAACCCTACCACAGAGTTTAGTGTCATCTGTGAATAGACACAGTCTGCCCTGAATTCCCTCTACCATGTCGCTGTTGAACATATACAAAAGGACTGGGCCTAGAACAGATCCCTGTAGTACTCCGCTAGTGAGTTCTCTTTCTTTTAATCTGATCCATTCACCACAACTCTCTGCTGCCTTCCCAGCAACCAATTCCCTACCTACCTTATGATTTCCTTCACTTTCCGAGATCAGCTATCTTTTTCAGCAGCCATCACTGTGGGACCCAGTCAAATGCTTTGCTGAAGTCAAAGAAGGGTACATCTACAACGTGGACCTTATCAACTACGTTGATTAACAAATCAAAAACTACAATTAAGTTGGTCTGACAAGACCTCCCTGCAACAAATCCATGCTGTTTACTATCCTGAAGTCCGTATTACTCCAGGTATTCCACTAGATCTTTTTGACTAGCGTCTCCATTACTTTCGCTACCAGAGAGATAAGGCAGAAGGGTCTATAGTTTTCTGGTTGCTCTTGTCCCCTTCCTCATGCAGCAGAACCACATCCACTGTCTTCCAGTCTCTGGAAGCCATCTTTTACTGAATAGAGTTATTGAACAACCCCAGCAGGGGTTTGGCTAACACCAATGCCAGTTCCCTCAGCACCCTGGGATGCATCCCATCCAGCCCTAGGGCCTTGTTTACCTTCAGGGCTGTTTGCCCCTTTTGGACACTTTTGACAGTAAATTTCTGCAGTTTCATTTTTGCAACCCCTCTGTCAGCTGTCTTTATGCCCCTCTCCAGCAAGGGCATCTATTTTCAGTAGTGACTGCTAAGCAGAAATAGTAGTTTAACACAGTTGCTTTCTACCCATCCTTCTCTGTTTCCATCCCTCCCATTTGCCTGACAATTCCCCCTTCCATCTTTCTGTTATCTGTCATATACCTGGAGAACTATTTTTCCCTTCCCTTGATCCCCTCTGCAATATGTAGCACTTTGTCTGATTAGCGATCCTGACTGCCTCCTTGGCCTTTCTAGTTTTCTCCTGGTACTTGTCCCATTCTTCATCCCCTCCTTTGCTTTGTACCTTTTAAGGACCCTCTTTTTAGCCCTCACTGCCTCCCTGACCCTTTAAAAAAAACAAATTGGTTACTTATACTTGTTTCTCTTGATAACTGTTCCTGTGCATGTTCAGCAACATCAGCTCTTTAATCATCTGAGTAAACGGATATACTGTTAGGGTGACAAAGATTCTGAGGTTCAAGCCCTCATAAGCCAGGGAAAAGCTGTAGATTTTTTAGAAAAAAACATTCATTTCAGCAGTCTACAATATAAAGTACCACGCCTGGTACCTACTTACCCAGATTGGACACTCTCTACCATTCTTTCTGCCACTTTGCACTTGACTGTCCTCCTTGCACTCACCACTGTACTCTGTATCAGTCTCTCTCCTCTCCTCCCCTCTCTCAAGGACTGACGCCATGCCCACAGTGTCAGCCTCGTAAGTAAATTCTGGTTTGGCTCCCTCCCCCTACATCTCAGCCTCTCTCTCTCTATATCCTCCCTCCTCCCATTCCCTCAGGAGCTCAAACTGTTGCATTTTGGCTGTACCCTCCACTTCAACGTCTGCTGGCCAAGCTGCTTTCTGCCACAGTTCCCCCAAACTCTGGAATTCCCTCCTCTATACCATCCATAATGCCTCCTCTTCTCATGTCCTCTACTCCCTCCTCCATGACCTCACCTCCCTATCTGCAACTGTCCTTAATTTCTTAATTTTCTTTGTTCTTCATTTTGTCCTCCTCCCTCCTTACTCCCTACCCTCTACCAGCTCCTCTCCCTTTATCTCTCCCTTTTCCCCTTTCTCCCCCACCTGCACTGTTCTTGGTTTTTGGCCTCCTCCTTCCCTACTCCCCCGCCAGCTCCTCCCACCTTACTTCTTCTTTTCGCCTTTTTCTCCCTCACCTGCAATTGTTCTTAATTTTTTTTACTTCTTCACTCCCTACTTCCCTCTCTCCTCTACCAGCCCTCTCCCTTTGCCTCTCCTATTTTCTCCTTTCTTATCTTTACCTATCTTCCTGCACACCCAACTGCCTTACCAAGTACTAGTCATAGTCTGACTTCTGAACCCCTTGCATTAGCTTCTCTGCTACTTCTGTTCTATATTACCAATCAGTTAAGCACGTGCAACTTTGTAATCCTTCACCATGTATTATTGTGTTATTTGAGTATATACCTATTATTTACCTATATACCATGTTTTTGTGTTGTTGTTATCCACTTCCCCCTTCCCCCAGGATGCATCTGGAAATGAATACCTTGCTCAGTATGCCTTTCCTGGTGAAACTTTTAAATAAAAATAAAAAATATATATAAGATGGGTAAGACATAGCAAGAATTGTGATGTCTCAGATGTGATCATATAACTATGCATTATTCCAGTGCAACAGCATGTTAGAATACTTAACATGTATTTATTTATTTATTTAAAATCTTGGATGACAATACCTTTGAGCCAAAAAACAGCTCATTTACAAAGGTTCCACATCAGAAAGGATGGTAAAACATACATTGGGTAACAATACAAGAGTTACTTGCTAAACAGTTACAGAGATATCAAAAATTAAACATTAAAACTGTAGGATATGGTAATAGAGATTAATTATAAAACATAAAAAAAGTTTAAAAATTGTGCTGGCTAAAAGCCTAGTTGGTAAGGAGGACAGGCACAGCCTTAGGTGGCTTTCTCATACATACGGATGGGACTCCGGTACAGCAAGTAAAAATCAAAGGAAGCACAGTGTTGGGGTAGGGGGGAGAAAGGGAGCAGGGGAGAGCAAGGTGTGGAGGGAGGGGGTGAGAAGAAGCAGGTAATGTAGAGTGGGGGTTGAGGGAATGAATGGTGCGATATAGGACAGTCAGTAGGGGGTTGGTAGGGACAGGGTAGTATGGTACTGCAATTAGGGGGAGTGCTAATACAGTGACAGAGAAAACAGTTGGCAAGTTATCAGGGACAGTCACAGCTGCTATTCTCTAGAAAATGTTAACGTAGTAGGCTTTTGAAAGGGCCCAGCTTTGATGCTGACATGATTTCTACACAGATGCTGTTGAACCAGAGAGGTGCCCTATATGTATAAGACCACTGGCCTTGGGTTGTTCTGCGTCTTGGAACTGTGAGCAGCCGATGGATGGAGCTTCTAGTGTGCTGTGAGCCAGAAAAGAGGTCTAGAAGGTTTGCAACTCCAGGAGGTGTGGATCAAAGTAGCGTTTCTTTAGCTTACAGGCAGGTTTGGTAGCAAATTCTATTGTTTAGTTGTAGCCATCCAGATTGCACATAAAGGTCACAAGTGTGCATGAGGCAGGGGGAACCAGTGAGAAGCCTGCAAACTTTATTGAGTGCCACTGCTATCCTACAGAGGGAAGTAGCAGGGGCACAGCTGCATATGACCAGACCATAGTCAATAATGGAGATGATAGAGCTATAGACTGCAGTTCTTAAGGCTGCGGGTGTCAAGCTACGTTTGTGTCTGTGTAGGAGCCCTATTCTGATATTAACAGCTCTAACCACATTCTCGATGTGCCTTGAGTAGGATAGGGAGTGGAACACAGTTACCCCCAGATATCTGTAGTGGTTGACTTGTTCAAGTGGAATGCCCAAACAGTTTCTTATAATGAGAGGGTAGGATTTGTGCTTACTCCTTGTACTGCTAAACAGCATTACCTTTGTTTTGTTTTTTTGTAGTTCAGCACCAGTTTGAGTGCTCTGAACCAGCCTTTAACTTGCTCAAAAGCAAGTTGCAGGTGATTTTCAAGGTGATGAGGTGAACATTGTGGACCTCATTGCTCACTTTTTAAAATAAAATCAGAATAATCCATTTTATAATCGCAATAAGGTACTTCAGGGTGCATGCATAATTGTAGGACAATGGCACTTCTCAAGTGCATGAAGAAGTTGGTGTTGCCTTGTGCTTCACTTTCTGAGGTGTGCCATTATTCCATAATAACATACACCCTGTCACGCCTTATTGCTTAAGAGAAAAGGTTTGCTACCAAAGCAAATACTGGCTTAGCTGCAGCAGACAGATGGTAATCCAGAGCTGGTCTGACTGTAAAATCAGTAGCACAGTTGGAGATGGAGGAAACATTTACATTGCACAGAGACACAGAGGCATAGTTATACTGATCAAATAAAGCAAGGAATTAGATTTAGTTCCGGAAAACATAGTGACATGCACACCATCTACAAAAAGACTAAATTACTGCATCTACAGTTGTAAAGTTTATCAAGGCTGAAATCACAAAACTATGCAATTAGTTTCAGAATAGTATCAGAAATATGTATTGAAACTGGGTTGAAGGCATCATACAGATGCCTTGTAGTATAAAAGAGGATGCATTACATACCTCAACCTCTCATTACCCAAATATGGATTTAACCACCCAGTCCCCTGAGGTTACTAGAATCCCATCAGCATTAGACCAGAAAGGTCTCTGGGCAGCAATAGAGGGTTTTAAACTCTCTACACACATTACCTCATTGTTTACCTAGTTAAGCTAGGCAGAGAATGAGTGATATCATTTAGAACTATCACAGCAGAATAAGCTTTTTAGCTCAGCTGCAGGGAAGCAGTTTAGAATCTTGGTGAGTTCTAGCTTGGAGAGTGAAGAGGAAGGAACTCTCTGTACCAGCAGAGGGTTAGAGGTGCCTGCCAGCCTCCCTGGGCTGTGTGAAGGACCTCTGGTTATCATTTTTCTCACCCTCGTGTGGGGAACAATGATATTTGCCTAAGAAGTGGTGGAGACCTGTGCCAGTGGAGCCCCAGTGGGTTCAAGTTCTTTCAAAAGTGGAACAGGACTGAAAAAATTAGTGGTTCTAAGGTGCAACCCCCTGATGAACTGAAAGATTGTCACAGCTGCCCAGAGAAAGGAGATTGAGACAGTTCTATTAAAGCTATGGACTTTGAGAAAGGAATGTTTCCTCAAGTGTGTTGTCAAATGCCTGTAACAAGGGAACACCAAACCGTGAGTACAATGTGCATTTGGAGATAGACTTTTGGGTTATCTGGTGTTGAATGTGCCCTACACTGGCTACATTACAGGCACTCAGGACCCTGTTCACAACAAAAATTGTGCTGTTAAATGTGCTGAATTCCAGGATGTCTTTAGCAACCCAGTGGGGTTGAAGGATCCAGTTTTGTGTGTCCTAAAGTAATGGCAGAGTCTGACTAAGGCCAGAGTGGGCAGAACCTCACTCATAGTCAAAGTTCAGAGCTAACTGGTTACCATATGGGCACAGTTGCCTGCAGGTGTTAACAATGGTCCATCTCATCAGGAGGTTTAATTTAAGTATGTGGTAATCTCCACTATATTTACACTTGGTCTGAAATCCAGAGATCCCAAAGCAAAGGGGTGGATAGTTTATTTGGTGGAAAAAGTTCATGTTGGAATGTACAGTACTGCTTGTGTTTCTGTGTGAAAAAGTGCTTCTTCTACTGTAAGTTGTCATCTGTTCTGGACAGTACAAACTTGGGAGACTATCCTAGTTCTGCTTAACATATTGTCAGAAATAAAGCCATACAATACAATCCCAATTTGATGATTGTGGACAGTTCATCTGGAATCTGAGTGAAAAGTTATGGGGCTCCCTCAGATTGGAGACACAGCATAGCCCTGGCACCCCTTTCCCAGATTCGAAGTAAATAAAAATGTTATTTTGTGCTCTAACCCCCTGACCTCTTAGATGCCCAAGACAGGTATTTACTCTAATGACAGGGGTGATACTTCTTTTCTGCCAACTTGTGGTTTGTTGCCTTCTCTGTGTAACAAGTTGGGGGGTCCTGGTTGCAAGATGCCGCTTTTGATCAAGGTAAGGGTTACATGGGACACAATGTGGAAAAGGGGACTAAGTATGAGGAACCCTATCAAATCTCAGGATAGATGCTCAGAATACTCTGGAAATGGGACTTTTTTATATTCATAAAGTTTGTTATTGGTTCAGCAATAAGAATTAATATGCATGCATGTTTTACAATCTCAGTATTGAATGTGATACAACACCTACTCTATGAGGAACTGAGTAAGGTGTGCGATGAGGGATATCCTTCCTAATGTAGGTTAGTTGAGAGGTATGATGCAATTCTTCTGTATTATGGAGCAGGCTAATTCATTTAGGACAGTGCATGCATGAGCACAAGACTTTCAATTGCTTCATAGGGAGCTTCATATGGAGCTGGAGAATGCAACAAGAGAGGACAGTAGTCTAATGGGAGATTCACAGGCATACAAAAAGCACTAAAATGGGCAGATGGGGTGGGCCTTTGTGCCCTTATCTGCCGTCAGCTTCTCTGTTTCTGTTCATTTTCTCCCTTGAAGCAGAGACATGGAGCCTGGCTTACGCCCTAGCAAAGCCAGTAATCACTGCTGTCCCACCGGTTGTGGGTAGTCACAGCTTCAGCTAATGCACAACATAAATTTCTTCTTTTTTTAAATTTTATTCACTCAGTGCTATGGTAAGACAACATATACCAAGCATGATTAGGCTGTGCAGACTTTCAGTGCACCATCATGTTGGCATGGCATTACTCTAAAAGATACACTCCTTTGATTCAAAGTTAGTGTTGGATAGGGTGGGTATGGGGCCCTAAGACCTAACCTCAGGTGGGGAGGCTAAAGTCATAAGAAATTGCTTGGAAATGGATACTGTCAACATTCTTATTCCCATTAACAGATAGGCAGTCAAAACATCACTGATTTGAACTATCCCCCATTATGATATGCTACATCTTCAGCCTGCAAAACAAATGGTGAAAATATATCCCAAACTGTTTAGTTCACGTTTTTTTTTTTCACAATACAAAAGTCAGTCACCTGGTGAAGGGATCTCTATATCCTCAAATGCTTGTGCACTTTCATATGCAGTACAATACCTCTATTGACCAAATACAACTTAGCACCCCATCCAACTCCTCTATCCAGGGATCCACATAGCTCTAATCATTATTGTGCAGTAAAACAGAAGTAAAGCTTTGGGAACCAAAATTCTACCAGTAAGTCATATCTAGAGTATTGTCTGCTCTGCCCTTCTAATATCTCAATTACTAAAATGTTTCTAATTCTGGCTACTGAACAGTAACTACTTTGACTAATGGCCATGCTCAGAAGCCTGCATTTTATTGATGGTCTGGACAGAGGCATGATCTATGATACTGTGATAAATACTAGAACAGGCAATATTTTTGACTGACTGCTGGAATAGATAATCTTAAGTAAGCCACCAGCGTGGTTTCTTGGTATTGATGGCTGCCATTGAATCATCAATTTTTAAGCCTAGTTGACAGCTCTTCACATGCGCACCAAAGTTAGCATCTCTTGTGGCTGCTTTTACAGTCATCCCCTTACCCGTCTTTCTCCCCATTCCCATTTCTTTTCTAAGTAATTATCTAGTGCATTTATGAATGTTGTAATACATTCCGCTTGTCACGATTTGCAGCAAAGCACCCCATGGTCTCAATAATAGTTTCTGGAGAAAAATGTCTTCTAACTTTCCCCTTTTGTCACTCTAGTACTTATGTTGAGTTTATGCTCCTGTGTGGGTGAATTCCTCACCAATGGAAAAAAAATCTACCTCTGTTTACCCTCACTGGTCCTTTTATCAATTTAAATGCAATGTTCTGCTTCTTAGATTTGCATTTAATGGCAAGTGACATGAAAGACTACCACATAGATTAATACACTTTAGCGGAAAGTACAAAATAAAAAGCCTGGGAGACCTTTTTAATGTAGGAGTCTCATATTTTATCCATAGTTGTACATTAGACGAATTAAAGTGTAAGACAGTATCATAATGTACTACTAAAACTGCCTCTTTGAATTTTGCTACGGAAACATAAATTAATTATGGAAATGTCAACAAAATCAATTGCATGCTGAAAGAATAATGGGAGGGCAGTGATTTGTGACTGAGGGATTTGGCACCAAGTGTGACCTGCACAAAGGGTGTTCAGCCTCTGGCAATGTTCCACTAGTTCACAGGGAGTTTCACCTTGGAGAGTACACTTGAAATTGGTTTCTCCAGGGTAACTGATAGTGTCTCAATTGCAGACTGAAGTGAGGAAGAAAGTGAAGAAACACTAGATCTGGACACTTTTTTTAACTTTATACCACAATTTTTCCCACCCATTAAAGGAAGAAAACATGATTATAGTAATTGAACTTGGAGCTGACAGATTTTTGAGCTATGTCTCATACATAAAATCCTCTTTCTAGGATGCAGCTTTGGTTGCAGATGTGAGTACATGTGCTAGCACAGAGGCCAGAGGGACAAATATCCATTAAAATGTACCCCCTCCAAAAATACCATTTAGCTATAATTAAGTAAAACTGACCTCCTAAAAATTTGTTTAGCCATGTAGCCAGAAACATGTAAAGTGAAGGAAACAGAAAGGAATGTTAATTGAATTAACTTTAGGGACTGTATTTTCAATGCCATAACGAGGAGAAGGACTCACGGCATGATCATGCTGAATCCCAGATGGGTGTGGCCACAAGTTAAACCACATAAAAGACGGTATAATGTATGTGCGCATCAGCGGCAATTTGAGGAGATGCAGGAGTCATATATTAATGTATTCATTGATTCTTGACGCATCTATCATTGTGCTGTAAGGTGGTGTCCTCAGCCATAAATGTGGTCCAATATTTGAAAATAACATATAAGTATTTTGCTGCATTTACCCTTCCACAGGCACAGTCCAAAACTGGGACTTGTGCTTGTGGCAGTTGCTTTGAAAATTCAACCCTTTTTATTTATTTACACTATTTCATCCAGGAAAAACATACAGAGATAAAACAGGAATCTAATTTACAGATGTTTCCGGGGGGTGGATTGGGAGATATGTAACTTATGAACAATATACAATATGCATATTTGTGCATAAATATTTGCTATGGCACCCAAATAGGTGTACATTGCAATGTACAGTTACATTATACTTCAGAGGTTGCAACAGTGTAGGTTAGCATTGCCAGCAACATAGACGGAAGTGGGTGAAGTAAGAATACTGTTACATAGAAACATAGAAACTTGCCAGCAGAAAAGGACCCAATGGTCTATCCAGTCTGTACTCTTTAATGCTTTAGATACTTTCAGAACCTCTAACATAGTGGGGAGAGTGCTCCAAACGTGTGGTAGCCTAAAGCTGATAGGATAGCAGCTTGTCAGGCCTTCATTCTGTAGCTGATAATCTGAGATCTGTGTGTCTGGGGGAATCTTAGTTGGTAGGCACAGTGTGAGGTGGTGGTGGTGGGGGGGACATGAAGTTCCATAGATACTGCGGAAGATTACAAACCAGTACTGAGTCGTATAAACTGCAGAGTGAACGGCACATTTGCTGTCCAGTCAGGGCCAACCCAGCTGCATATGCATGGAGCAGTGGTGAGTACAGAGGGGGATATCCCAGTACAAAATGACATAGGAAGTTGTAGAGCATGTCTAGTTTGGCTAGCTGGGTTTTGACAGCAGATCCATAAATTTTTAAATAAACTCCTGCAATAGATAAATAATGTAAAAGTTGGTTATAGGAAACAAAAGGGGGAGGGACGGATTCACATATGGCTTACAAGTGGAACCAAAGGGTTAGTGGCAAGCAAGATCTCTAGAGGATGGTAGAGAAAAAACAGGAAGAGGAAGCGGAAGAGGAACTAATGCTGTTACCGTAAGTAATGGCATTTTTCACATAATTAAAACAATCTCATTCAAATGTTATTTGTTTTAACAAAATACTCTCTTCTCCCAGTGTACGACTAGCACTACAAAGTGGGTACATGGCTGTGAATGTTATGCAGATTGATTGAATGGTTGATGTTCCCATGACAACTGTCTTTTTTTAGTTGTGAAAGTGACTATGGAGTGACAGCACATTGAGGATAGATATCATTGAACTGTTGTTTTGGGAAAAGCCTTTAGAGTGGACTAAGGGCTGGTAATCAACCAATCAGATCTTTGCTCTTAACTGCCCATAGATCTAATGATACATTTTTACCTTGAACTGTGATATGTTTCTTGATGCATCTGACTGTTGTAGTACAGTAGCATAAACAAGTATTCCTTTTCCAGGATTTAAAAATATTCCTAATTGTGTAATTTTTTTTCTGGCAGCTACTTATCTCTCCTGGTTACTGTATGTATGTATGTATGTATACTGCATCTGACAATTACCTGTTGTTGAAATGTAATGCTATATATTATGGTTGATTTCCATGTTTCTCTTGGGCCTCTAACTATTCAAATGTACTACTGTGCAGCAGTACAATGAAACTGTGCAAAATATTTGACCCCTCCTTTTTTCACTATAAAAGATTCCAGGCATCTTCTAGTTTTATTTGGTGGTGAAATCTTCTAGTTCCAACAAAATATTTGTCTCTTATAAATGTTTTAATTTAGTTCTTCTCAAAAAAAAAAAAAAAAAAAAGAAAGATGGCCACCACACTTGGCTTATTAATAATAGCACTGTAAACCTGGCAAGGGTTAGGATAGAAAACATTTAAAAAAACTCATGGTGCACAGCATATGAGGTGCCCAGAAAAGTAGATCTGACTGGTATGCTAATATTTTTGCTAATATTTTTTTTAAGTTGTAGCTGAAATTAGTTTTTTGGAAAAAAAAAAAATAGTTGCACTGCTCCTTTAAGACAAGGGGTCTGCAGGGACCAAATGGTCAAATTTGGTAAAATGGGATCAGAATAAATTATGGGCACCAGTACAACCCCTTGGAGTTTCATATGGCTCTGTTAAAAATACTTAAGGTTTATCACTTTTACTTTACCCTGCCCCAGTAATGACTGGGAAGGTGTCCGATTAAATCCTTTGTAAGTTAATAATTTGAATTGTCAGTGTATTGCATGTTATCTTTCCAGAGATATCACTTGTTAGAGTTTCTTGCAAAAATTATATCAATAAAAAGTTAAAAAGATTGTGTCTTGGGTATTTTTCACCTACATGAGCCTCTCTTGCCTATGCAAATGCTGTGCCGCTTCTGCCAGTCTTGAACAATAACATTAGAAACGGCAGCGCTGTCATTGTACTGCATTCCCATACTGCAGGATGCTATATGTTTTTTAAAGAAAAAGACATTTTTTTTCTTCCAGGGACAGTCAAAATAGATGTCACTTTAAAAGAGACAGAAATAAAGCTAAAACCATGCTTCTGTTGTACTGCTTCTCCTTTTGGATGCATGTGATATCTTTATCCTCAACATTACCTCCGGCTTCCTAGTTTGATTGATCTGTTATGGTTTAAAATCAATAAGAATGAGAAGTTAAACATCACTCAACTCATTATACATGGCAGTTTGTAATCACTGGTTCGAAAGGCCCCTGTAGATCGCAAATGAATTTTAAAATTACTGGGATGAGAAAGGGCATTTAAGGAACTTAAGTGATCCAATCCTGGTTTTAATATGACAAGATTAAGAAAACTGTTTAGCTGTCGTATGTCGGATATATTGTATTAATCATGCCTTTTTTTCTAAATATGTACTGTATTTATTCATCGGTATGCATATAGCCATTGCTAGTGGTAAGAGCACAATGCTCTTGATCTGGAGACCCAGGTTTAAAGCACACATGTATTCACTGTACGAACATTAAGAAAGCCCCTTAAACCCCATGACCCCGACATTTATACAATTAGTGCATCACTAACAGGAATAGTGCCTTGCTAACTGGATAGAATGCATCTGAACTGGTTGGGGCAATATTCAAACGTCCCCAATATACAGTGCTTAGTGATAGTAGAAGCAGGCTAAATACACCCCTGTGCCCATGCAAATGAGGGAACCCTCTCGTATACAGGATGCAGTGGTATATTCAGACAGTTCTGGAAGTAGTAAAAGGCTGCCACAGCAGTGCTACTTACTGCTTACAAAACCCTACCTGCAACAATGTGCACAGTGAAGCAAGACCCCGCGCCCCCTTCCAACAATGGCGCCAGTGGCAAACACACCCTTGTGCCTCAATCTCCAAGATGGGAACATTACTGTCTCTGGCAGTCTAGTGGTCTCCTCTCCCACCATGATCCCTGACTGAATAAAGATCATCCCCTGTAGTGCAGTGGTACACCCCTCTAGCCTGATCACTAGTAAATAAAAAGCATCCTTAACATTTCACTGGTACCCCATCCCCCCCCCACCAAAACCCCAAGTAAATAAAAATAATTCCTAGTAGTCCAGTGGTGCCCCCCCTCCTGCCCAGTCCCCAGCTGAATAAAGATTATACCTGATAGTCCAGTGCTATACCCCTCCTATTAGATTCCTGTGACAGCAGTCAACCACCCCTCCCCAGCCCACCAACGCAGCACCCCCCCACCTGCAGAGCTGTTCCTACAGTACATGCATGCTTACTCCCTGTCACTCAGATCCTAGTTGGCTATGGTGGTGTATGGTTACTGTCTGCAGATCTGTCTATGGACACTAAACGCCTATTGATGGGTGAGTCTGGGGCAGGTAGGGTGGCGGTGGAGTGGTAGGTGCTGAGTGGGTGTGATGGAGAGGGGTGGGGGGTATGACTGCTATCATGCTGACATAAACATCAATTAAGGAGTAATCATTTCAGGACAGAAGGGAGAAGATCATGGATCTCCTAGAGGGTGGTGAGTGTCTGGAATGGTTTACACTCACAGGTAGTGGCCAGTGATACACTTAGCAGTTTTAAGGTACATTTAGATAAGTACCTAATAGATATGGGTATCTCTGGTTATTCCCATTGAAAAATGGCTTACGAGCCTGAGGGCATTCATCTCCTCTTGTCTAAATGTTCCTATGGGGGTTGGGCGGGGGCACTCCTGGTCTACCACCAGGAATGATCTTTATTCAGTCAGGGATCTGGGTGGGGAGGGGGGTGAACACTAGACTTTCAGGGATGGTAATGTCAGTATCTCAGTGATTGGGTTGGGAGGGTGAAACACTGGACTGCCAGCGCTTTTCTGTTTGGGATCAGGTGAGGGTGTGGGCAACAGCCACTGCTCTTCACAATGCCTCTGTGCATTGTACTCAGAGAAACTGTGCAGCACTGCTGGTGGCCACACAGTGCCATGCTAACGTGGCCCTTTAGCACCTTGCATGCCCTACGTGGTCATCAGCATGTCAGTCACTAAATATGGTTCCCAGGAGTAAAGGTGCAATCCCATTTGGGATGCACTGCCTCCCTTTGCTCTTGGGTGCCTGTTGCTAACAGGGCTCTGTGGCAGCATTGTGCATATGCTCTTTTCTTGGTGCTAACAAAGCCTGATATCCATGCTAGCAGGGCACACCAGACAGGGTGCACAGCCTGTATGAATAATGGCATCCCAATGGATGTGCATGGCACTATGTTTTGCATGGTGCAAGCAGCCACTTTTGAATATCAAGACCCATGTGCTTTGATTAACCTCCTCTCTCTCTCTCTTGCTTGCTTGTGTTTCACTTCTCTAAGCTTACCTTGACCTTCCTCAATCTCATTTATCCTCCATCTACACACCTGAAGACTACTGCAGCTGTTCATGACTGATAAAGTACTTTAGGACACCATTTACAGGGAAAGTGGATTATCAAACCGATTTCCTTTCCTTCCATTGAACACTTGCTCTTTACAATTACCTGTCAGATATACACCCCAGTCTCTTGCACTGTCACCCATACGCCTATGACGATACTGGGCCTCAAATTCAGTGCCAGTCCTTTGTGTCATGCAGTCATGCTGCATGTCTCTGGGGTCACATTCAGACAGAGAGCATGCTGTGACCAGAGTACACTGTTTGAATATAGAGCTGTGTCAGTGCACTCCACAATGGCTATGTGTGGTGCTCACACAGCCCCCTACAGGAATAGGTCAACAGCAGGGAATGTCTCTAGCATGTTCCAGAGGGTATACTGCTACAGCGAGCCATATCAGCCAGGCTACGCTAATGAGCCCAAAGGGCATGCAAGGCACTAAGGGGCCAGCTGCATGATATTATGGACTTATTAGCATGCCACACAATTCTGCCAAGCACAACTGAATACAGGCATTATGCAGAGCTGTGCTGGCCCCTCATCCCCTCCGACTGCTGAGCTGACAATTGTAAAATACATTTGTTATATCATCCCTGGTGTGTAGAGGTCCGCCCAACCCTGATCGTCATTATGATGGCTGTAAAAGGTATTTCTCAACACATCTCTGGCATCTAGTGGTCTCTCCACCCAGACCACTGTTCTAATGATAATAAAATATGTTGTGTATCACATCCCTGGCATCTGGTACCCTCCCACCAATTGCAGAACTCCCCCATCCTACTCTCTGTGGTGCTTCCACCTCCTCCTGTGGTATCCCTCTCTTACCATCAAGGACTCTGGAATTCTGCGGTTCTGCGGTTGCAGAATTTGCCGCAGAATTTGCATCATGCCGCAGAATATATATAGTGCTGCAGAATTCATTGTTTTTGGTGAATTTTCATATAAATATACTGTTTTTCCATAGTGTCAGGCTTTCTTTCCCACCTCGTTTATCCTGAAGCCCCTCCTCTATGCTCAGCGTATGATGTCATCGATGACATCACATCATATTTAGCCAATGACAGGACTGCATTCTGCCAGAGAAATGAATAAATCATGCCGCAGAAATCAGAAAATGCTGCCGCAGAAGTCAAGGTGCCCACCGCAGAAATCAGAAAATTCTGCCACAGAACACCAGGGGCCCTGCTTACATATATATGGAACTTCTGCTTCTAGATCAGACCAGCACAGCTACTCCACTCACCACCTCGGCTGACCACTGTCTGAGCAACAGGTAGCAAGTATACGCCTGCTGAAGAAGCAGCATTTTCTGTTTTTAGCATCCCTTTTTTAAGACTGCCTGAGGTACTCAGGGCAGACTTCTTGGGATTACTGTAAACATGTCTTCTGAATCCAGAAGATCCATTTTACTCATGTTATTACCGCAATCAATGGTATGAGGACTACTTCATACCACATCACAGTAAACCCGGCACTAACATACACAAGAACTTCACCTCATCAGTCCAGCATTCCATTCTCATTTTTCCCTTCTTCATATAATGTATTTAGAACACACTTGAGTTCTAAAACACTTGGCACAGCAAAGCTGCCGGTAAAACTTAATATAATAACTGGCTTAGCCTTTTTCCGATAGGAAAACCATGGCATAATTTGCCGTTATAAATGAGCGTTTATAACAGCAAACACGCGCATGGTTTCCCTCACTCTGTGCATGCCCCACTGCTGCTTTTCCCTTCAGAACGCACGTGGTCGCTTTCCCCTAGAAGACTGAAACGTCACCTACAATCGGTCTCGGCAGTAAGTTTTACTTAAAAAAAAAACTTTTAACTTTTAAAAAGAACCTGTTTCTACTGCTCAACCCTCTAAAAAGTTTTAAATTTATTGAAAACGCCACTGTGAGCCACTGTCGGAGACCGGATGGTCAAATCGAATCTGGCGGGCCGCGCAGCAGCCTGCATTCATTTTATATAATTGCTGAGGTGAAAAAGACAAACCCAGCAATTATATAAAATAAAACATGGGTCTGGGTGTGTGAAAATTGGAATTTACACACACTCTCAGGGTTTGATGCTACGCATAAACCCCTCAAGCTTCACTCTCGGGGTTTATGTAGCATCAAAGCCCTTGGGTGTGTGTAAATTCTCATTACACACCCAGACCCATACTTTATTCTGTTTATTCAATACTGTGTCAATTACAGCATTCAATACAAAAGCCATTTATTCCAAGTACATTCCATCTAACTGAATGTTATTACGATTATATGACTAGGAGTTTTGAAAATGGCATTTTAAAAATTCTGTGCTAGATGAAGTGGACCAAGTCAGTGATGTATTTTTTCCCACATTATTGTGAATCAAATCTGGCTAAACTATTGTAGCCATGTATTAAATACAGATAAGCTTTTGTGGGTATGTCTTCGATGTGAATAAACTATCATGGGCATGTCTTAAATGTGGATAAACTGTTTTGGCTTTCTCTAAAATGTGATTAAGCGACTACGGAGTAGTTGTTGTAGTTTATTGGGTATTAAATGGCATTTTCATCCATTCTGATTGGCTTACAATAGATACCTGTTATATCATTTGAAATAAAGTGAATGGCACAGCCTTTTCCCTGCATATCTTTAAGTCCACTGGTCATATTTCATTGTACCCCACATCCATGTCCAGTTACAGGAAAATTAATTCTGCATAAAGAAGACTTAATTACTCATAGAAACATAGAATTTGATGGCAGATAAGGCCTGCAAGGCCCATCCAGTCTGCCCATTTTTTCTACCTTATGAATGTGCCATCGGCCTTTACTCTGTCAATGGCCTATGTATTCATACTCATCTGGATTGCTTCCGTATGCCTATTCCACGTCTGTTTGAAGCCCTACACTGTATTCTTATGCACCACTTTCTGAGGTAGGCCATTCCATGCATCCACCACCCTTTCTGTGAAAAAGAACTTCCTCTCATTACCCCTTAATCGGCCTCCCTCTAATCTCATGCTGTGTCCTCTTGTCCTGCTATTTTTCTTATATTAAAACATGTTAGACTCTTTCACCTTGTTAATGCCCTTAAGGTGCTTGAATGTTTCGATCATATCACCTCTCTCCTTCCTTTGCTCAAGGGTATACATAGTGGGCAGGATATTCAGAAGGGTTGCACATGGCGCAACACAGTTGTGCCATGCGCAACCCACTGATGCGCCCCGGCACGATATTCAAAAGTGGAATGTGCCTGGCACAAATCCCAATGTGCCGGAGCGCATCAGTAATGTATGCGGCGCAAGTGGGGGGGGGGTGTGCCCATGCATACTCCGCACATCCCGATATTCAGCCTGGGATGTGCTGAGCCCATGCATGCGCAACCCCAACTTACGCTGCACATAGGTGAGCCAAAAAAAAAGGAGCAACAGCTGGCCACCCACAGGTGAGCTGCCGTATTGCAGGGCGCAACATGGCAGCAGCCAGCTGTGGGTGGCCACCCGAGCTCCGGCGGCACCTGCGTGGTAGCAACCCCCCCATGCCCGATCACGGGCATATGTAGTAATGGGGGAACCCCCTAAATCCCTGGTGGTCCAGTGGACCGCTCACAGCCTGATCGCGGGCAGAAGTACA
The DNA here is from genome assembly GCA_016271365.2 of Neoceratodus forsteri. Classification (NCBI taxonomy): domain Eukaryota; kingdom Metazoa; phylum Chordata; order Ceratodontiformes; family Ceratodontidae; genus Neoceratodus; species Neoceratodus forsteri. The sequence continues at coordinate 65,715,442 of JADMNL010000030.1, forward strand.
GTAATATCAGCCCTCCCAGATCCCTGGTGGTCCAGTGGACTGCTCGCGGCACGATCACGGGCATATGTAATAACTAATAGTCCAATATCCCTGATGGTCCAGTGGACCACTCTCAGCCTGATTGAGGGCATATGTAATATATAACAGTCCAATATCCCTGGTGGTCCAGTGGACCGCTCGCAGCCCGATACCGGGCATATGTAATATATAACAGTCCAATATCCCTGGTGGTCAGTGGACTGCTCGCAACCTGATTGTGGGTGTCAGTAATAAAACATGGCAATCCAATCCAACCCTGGTGGTCAGCATTACCCCCCACGCCACTGAGCCCCACTACCCGCCCCCCCGCACGCGGATGGCAGTTTCAGCCCCGCCGCCCACCGACTGACTCTGCACGGCAGCTGTACGCCCATTGGTCCACAGCATGGGTCAATGGGCATGAGGTCTCATACTGCACTACACAGACCTGATATGTGAATGGATCCATTCACATTTCTGGACTGTGGTAGTAGCACGGGTTGCAGCCCATTGGCCCACGCCAGGACCAATGGGCACAGCCCCACCGCAGGGAGTCAGTCGGCGGGCGCGGGCGGCTGGCGGGTGGAAGCTGCTGCCCACCTCTGCCGGGGAGCGGGGAGGGGCTTAGTGGTGGGTGGGGAGGGGGTACTGCTGACCACCAGGGATGGATTGATTGCCATATTTTATTACTGACACCAGTGATCGGCATGAGAGTGGTCCACTGGACCACCAGGGATATTGGACTGTTCTATATTACATATGCCCACTGACACTAGTGAAGGTCCACTGGACCCCCAGGGATATTGACTATTATTTATTACATATGCCTGCGATAGGGCTGCAAGCGGTCCACTGGACCACCAGGGATATTGGACGTTCATTTACATTCCCTATGCCCATGATCAGGCAGTGGGGCACTTTGCCGCTTGAGCAGGGGGCGTCGGTCCCCGATGGCTGCAGCCTGGCAGGGCGCCAGGCGCAAGTTGCCAGGGATTGGCACACCTGCATGGAAATGGGGCCATAATGACATGCAAAGGGCCCCATTTGCGCCTTGCATACATTATGACCCCATTTGTATGTGCACTTTTGAATATCATGGTGGTTGCGCCTATCACAACGGTACTTGCACTAGCTCATCCCCCTGTTCTACTCTGGCCACTTGCGCTGGCACAGTTTCACTGCACCATGCACACTGTGGGTGGCCAAGGAGCGATATTCAATGATGCTGTGCCATGGTGCTGCTCCGTTGAATATCACCCTGTCCACACCCATGCGCATCCCAGTTGTGCTGCGTCCAGACTTGTGCCACAGCCTGGGGCAGTCTGAATATCCCGCCCATTGAGCTCCAGTAATCTGTCCTCATATGTTTTCTGATGCAGTCCCTGCACCATTTTGGTTGCCCTTCTCTGGACTGCCTCCATTTTGTTAATGTCCTTGTGCAGCTTCGGCCTCCAGTACTGCACGCAGTACTCCAGATGGTGCTAACCAGTGTCTTGTAAAGAGGGATTATTACCTCCCTCTTATGACTTGTGATACCCCTACTAATACACCCCAACAACCCTCTAGCCTTACCTACTGCTTTATTTTTTTTTTTGTTTTGTTTTTAGTTATTTAACCAGGTGAGACACACTAAGCTGAAAGCTTTTTTACAGGCGCAACCTGGGAGCACAGGGAAGTTAAGTGACTTGCTCAGGGTCACACAGTATGCAAGTGGAAGCTGTGGGATTCAAACCCAGGTCTGGTCTGCTGGATGTCACCAGATTTGCAGTTCAGGGCCTTAAATCACTGCGCTATACTGCCTCCCTTTAGGGCTTTAGTGCTTTAGTGGTCTGCTTGGATGATTTCAGGTCATCTGTGATGATGATGCTCAAGTCTCTTTCTTCCCTTGTGATTGCCAGCAACTCCCCTCCAAACCTATAGTTAGCATCAGGGTTTCTCTTCCCTATGTGCATGATCTTGCACTTCTTTGCGTTAAACCCCAGTTGCCACTCTTCCGATCATTTTGCCAGTTTATCCAGATCTCTTCTCATTCTGCCCACCCCATCTGGATCATCTACTCTGATGCAGATCTTGGTGTCATCTGCAAACAGCAAATCTTACTGTCCAGTCCATCTGCAATGTCACTGATGAAGATATTGATAGAGGATTGGCCCCAGGACTGAGCCCTAAGGTACCCCACCTGTGACTTGCTTCTCTTCTGACTGTATACCGTTTACCACCACTCTTTGTTTTCTGACCACCAACCAGTTTGCCACCCAGTTGACCAACCTTTGACCCACCCCGAGCCTACCCAGCTTATTAATCAATCTTCTATGTGGAATAGTATCGAAAGCTTTGCTGAAGTCAAGGTAGGCGACATCAGCTGCACCCCCTTGGTCCACCACTCTGGTTACCCAGTCAAAGAAATCTATGAGATTAGTTTGACAGGACCTGCCTGTTGTAAATCCATGCTGTCTTGGATCCTGTGCTCCTATGGATTCCAGGTGTTGCACTATCCTTTCCTTAAGGAGTGCCTCCATAATCTTTCCCACTACTGAGGTAAGACTGACTGGTCTGTAGTTCCCTGCCTCCTCCCTGCTGCCACTCTTATGAAGCAGGATCACACAAGCCCTTCTCCAGTCTTCTGGGACCTCTCCTGTGCTCAGAGACTCACTAAACAGTTCTACTAATGGCTCTGCTAGTTCCACCCTTAACTCCTAGTTCCACCCTTAGCTCCTTTAGTACCCTGGGATGTATGCCATCAGGTCTCATTGCCTTGTCCACCCTGAGATTAGCGAGCTCTTGAAGGACCCTTTCTTTTGTGAAGGGACTTGTGCACACCTCCCTCCCCCCTTTATCCATGGTGTTGAGCTGTGGGCCTTGCCCTATCCTCTCCTCAGTAAATACTGAGCAGAAGTATCTATTTAGGATAGATGCTTTTCCTTGGTCCTCCTCCTCCACACACTTCCCTTATCCCCTTTGATCTTAGCCATACCCCCTCTGGACTTTCTCCTTTCACAAATGTATCTATTGAAAGTCTTGTCCCCTTCATTTACTATTTGTGCTAGTGTTTCTTTGATTTGGGACTTTGCCTGCCTTACTGCCTTCCCTGCTTCCCTTAGGGAAGTTTGATATGCCTCCCTATCTTCGTCCCGCTGTGTTCCCTCATAGTTCCCGAAGGCCAACCTTTTGGCTCTGATCTTTTCTGCTACTGTTTTGGAGAACCAAAGTGGTTTCAACCTTCTTTTGCTCTTGCTTTTCTCCCTAACACAATGGGATGTTGCTTCAAGTATTGCATCCTTAATGCTTGCCCACTTTGCTGGTACCCCTCACCTGTATTTCATCTTGCAAGGGCTAGCTTAACTCTGTTGGCTATCTTATCAAATTCAGCTCCTCTGAAGGCCCATCTTTTTGCCTTGGAATGGGATGATTTAGTTCAAGTGGCCAAATTGAAACATACCATGTGATGGTCACTGGCCCCCAGGTGACCTTCTACCTGGAGATCTGTGATTCTTTCCCTGTTAGTCAGTACTAGATCCAGTATAGCCCTGTCTCTTGTGGGTTGTTGCACCATTTGTTTGAGGCTCTCCTTCTGCAGGGAATCCACTATGTGTCTAGTTCTGGTGGATATTCCTGCTGGTATTGACCAATCTGTATCTGGCATGTTGAAGTCTTCCATTAGCGGAACATCCCTTTAGCTGTCATGTTTTGTATATCTTCTAACAGTAATGTGTATATGCCCTCTCCCTGGTCTGGTGGCCTGCAGAAAACCCCAGTTTGTATGGTTGTCCCATTTCCTGTTTCCAGGGTGACCCACAGTTCTTCTGGCTCCTTATGTGTATTCTGAATTTCTGCAGCTTTGATATTTTCATTGACATAAAGGGCCACTCCATTCCCCCTTTTTGCATCTTGGTCACTTCTGAACAGTACATAGCCAGATACTGAAGTCTCCCAAGTGTGGTTACTGGTGAACCATGTCTCGCTAATGGCTACTATATCCAGTTTAACCTCTGTCATTGTTGCCTCCAGGTCTGGGATCTTGTTTCCCAGACTGCGGGCATTTGTGCACATGATTTTCCATTGGCCAGATTTCTGTGCATTAGCTGTTGGGCGAGGTCCGATGTTTCTCCTACGCGTCGTATGGGGAGCAGGACCTTTTTCCCCTACCTGGTGAAGCAAATGAACTACAAACATGCTGAACTCCTGTTTGATCACTAGCTGGGGGGGAGGGGTGTTCTTCCCATTCAATGTATCATCTCCTATATTCTATTTTTTTTCCTTAGTACAAGTACTTTTTTTAACTTTTTTTTATTGTAATTAAACTTAATAATGATGTTTTGATCCAGATGGATTCAGTTTGGTTTCCTTGAATTTTAAGTTAATTAACAGACTACTGCCTGGTGAAAGAACCTATTAACAAAGGGAGGTAAAATTACATTTTCTTGCGTGAATATTTTTAATGGATGGATTTCATTTTATTGGGAACAGGATAATTACTTTTGGAACACACAGTGGTATAAAGGTGGGAAGCTTGTTTCTTACAAATAAATTTATGCAGTTTTTCACAATCAGCACTACAGAAGGTGAAGTGCTTTGGAGAGATCTGTTCAGTTTTTGTAAGACAGACAAGAGCTGTTCTCGTCAATTATCTACCACTTTGGAGCTTAGCAGCCATCAAGGTTGTAAGAATTATTTCTCTTTATTGCAGCTCAACCAAAGTCCTTGATTAGGTTGTACTAGTACGCATACAAGGTCGTAAGCCTTTGTTGCAGCCTGTGCAGATAGGGACTTGGTGTGTTTATTGTCTACACTAACTCATATAAAAAAATGAGTGTATAATTGCTAATCTTTTCCTTTGATGGGTTAACCTGTTACACATTGATCAAGAATTTCAAGAAATTCCATTTGAGGCTCTGTAATTTAACAACTTCCCCCTCAGTAAATTATGATTTGGTTTAGGTAAGAATTCAGATGAAGCAATTTCCGTTCAATGTCACTGCCTTGTTCAGCTGCATTTCCACCTTCCTCCAAGGTTCTTGCCTTGAATGAAACCTTTTCTCACATTGTTACCAACACCAGGCAGGTGCTGCTAAAAAAAAGTTTCGTTTCCATAATGTACAAAAACAAATATCAAACATTTTTGACATCATTCTACTTATTTTGTTTTCATCTTCCATGATTTAAGAGACATGTACTGAATGGGGTGCACTTTTCTTCCTTTCTTTCTTTCTTTCTTTCTTTCTTTCTTTCTTTCTTTCTTTCTTTCTTTCTTTCTATTAAGAATTTGGAAATATACCTTTGAGCTGGGGCTCTTTTACAAAGGTTCCGCGTCGAGGAACAATGACAAATAAGTACACCATAATAACATATTATATCAAGTAGATACACAAGAAAGCACTATTGGTGTTGTCACATTTGTAACACGACTAAATATAGGTAGTAGCATATTACATACAGTAAATATACAAGGAAGCAGCCATAGGCATTTTCAATTTTGTAAAGCAACTAAATTTAGATAGTAGAACAGTATACCAGACATCATAAAGTGTGTGCCTAGGGAGGTTAATGAAGGAGTAGCTGGTACAGAGAGCAGCGTGGGGTTAAAGAAACTGGGTGAAGGGGATAGCAGCCAATAGGCATTGTTGAGAAAGGGGAGGGTGGGAGAACAAGAGTCCAAGGGGACACGGAGGGGGGAATCGTGATGGTGTAGGAAAGAACAGAGAATGGGTGTGAGGATAAGGGTTGGAGTGAAGAGGGGAGGAAAGACTGGGGGGTAGGGAAAGGAGGGGAGAGAAATATGTACAGGAACGTTATATAAACAGGAAGTAGGCAAGGTCTGTGGGGAGGACAACATACGTAGGAGGGAGACAGGGCAGAGGGTGAAGGTGAGGGGTGAGAGCAGAGTGGGGAGTATGCATAGAGTAGATTAAGTGAAACAATCACACGTTGCACTAGTCACAGTTTGCACTTAAATTTGCCGAGCGTGGCAGTGTTAGAGACTTCCACAGGAAGCGAGCTGAACCAGTTCAAGGCTCTTGCATTATAGGAGCACTATCCTTGGGTAGTCTAGCAGTGGGGGACGGAGAATGTTAGGCTTTCCAAACTTCTTGTTAGGCAGGGGACACAGTAAGGCATGAGTATATTCAGAAACCCTAAGGGCAAAAGGTCTAGTGAGGTCTTTTTGGCTAAGATGCTTTTCTGATGATGACACACCTCGGCTAATGAAATCTAACAGTAAATCAATCATGGACTGTAAATTTCTGTGATTCATCAGTACCAACAGACTTTCCGCTGATTACCTATTAATAAATGGTTTAAGTCTATTTTTACCAGATTTCAGAAGCTGACAATCTCTGTTATACACACATGTGGTGTCACACCAGTGTATAACAGTGGTGGCTTGTACTTTCGAATAACTATCAAAGGCTATGTGCCCCAGCCCTCACAAAACTGACAATGATATTCCACCTCACCAACCCCTCCACCCAGATGCAGCTCCAGACCCACTGTATTTTAACAGCTGATTTAAAGTATACTTATCTGGTGACCCTGGTGATCCTAAGCTGTTTATGCAGCCTCCATGGTTCACTCTCCGGTCTTGCCCACCACCAAGTGGTCTGTTGATTGGATGTGGGGGAGACATGCCACTGCTGGGGGATCATACACATTTTGGCACAAGGAATTTCGACATGGGAAAGCACAGCCAAAAGACCACAAGTAATGACAGCACCCAGCAACTGCACTGCAGACACAGAGGGCACAACCCAAAGTATTGCGGGGTTATGATGGGGGGGTTCCACCCCCGCATCTCCCCTGACATTAATATAATCACCTCTGTGGCAGGGCACATTGGGCAGTGGGAGGCAGAGTGATGCCCCCACCCCACCATGCCCACAAGTCCTGGACATCCACTTGGGGTGCACCCACATTATGGCACCCTTGTTCCTGCACCCTCGTTCCCACGCTCTTTTGATGGGATACCACTGCTGGGGCAGTTAATAGCGTTGCTGTCAGTGAACACCCAAGGGTTACCAAAGCAAGAACAAAGAGAAAGGCAGCACACTGAAAGTCAAATTTAAAACTTATTTTATTGAGGCAACAAATCAACCAAAATACACAATTGTGCAAAGAATGTGATACACACACACAAATCCATCAGAGCCCCTACAGGTGGCTGACCAGACTCCCTAATGTTTCACCTCGCACTGACATTTTGACAGGAGGCCCCTGTCGAAGTGTTAGAGCAATACGAAACATTGAGGAGTCTGGTCAACTGCTCCCTCTGGGCTCTGATGGATCTCTGTGTGGATGTCACATTGTTTTCACCCATCCGTTGGTCAGCACTGTCTTCACCTGGCAGTAGGTGGGATTGGAGAGTGAAGCAGAGAAGCTGCATTAAGCAGCTGGAGATCGGGATTAGATTGGTATGCTCATCAAATACGTTTATTTGCCACACAGACTACTTAAAGTAAGAATATATACCTCAGACACTGAAGCACAACCGCAAAAGATGCAGACCAACAGGGACAGTAACTGAGGTACTTGAAGCAATTAGGGAGAAAAAAAGGCGTATAGGAACAGTAAACTGCAAGAAAACAGTGAAAACAGAGAGTGCTACAGGGACAAACTCAGGAAATGCAAATAGCAATACTTGAGGACAAATCCAATAATAAAAAAAACTTGAGATACGTAAATGAGCAGTGGAAAACACAGAGAGCTGTCGATCAACTAAATAATCAGGGGAAATGGTAACAATAGCAACGGATGACCCAAGACAGTATGAATACATACACACATACAAAGTTGCCAGCAGATTGGGCCCAATGGCCTATGCTGTCTGCCCGGAATGCAGCTCCTAATTATGTTTCAGCTGCTGCCCCCTCCCCTTTAGTGCTCCCTTCCTTCTGGCACCCCCCCAGCCCCCTGTTGATTACCTGCCCCCCATGAACCTGTACCTTGCCCATGTACCTGTCCCACCCCACCTTGAATTTCTCCACTGTTTCTTTTTTCCAGCAGCTTCCCTGGTAGTGCATTCCAAGGTGCCACTGCCCTCTCTGTGAAGTAATGTCTCCCCACCTGCCCCCGTACCTTCCCCCTACTAGTTCAAGGTCATGTCCCCTCATATCCCCCCACCTTCAATGGATATGTGGTATCATCATTCACAGAAGATTGGGAAAGCAGGGTACTGGACAGTGAAATGTCATTCAAGCAAGACAAGAAAGACAAACTGCAGTACTTATATGTAACACCTGAAGGAGATGGGAAAATGCACACAATAGCAAAAGTAAACAAGGTAACGTAAACTGATGGAGCATTCAAAAATCTTGAAGAAGCCAACTAATGAACTAGCTGTACCATTAGCAATAATATTCAGTGTGTCTGTATGAACTGACAGCATGCTTGATAACTGGGGGAGTGGCCCACATATTGCCTATAGATCAAAAATGACTCTAGGATGGAACCAAGAAACTGTAGGTAAGTCGTTTTTTATTTTTTGCTTTTTTTTTCCTTTTTACCTGGCAGGTCCTCTGTCATACTTCTGCCCTGGTCATGGCCCCTGGTGCTCCCACCAACCGTCAATTACCAACATTCTCCCGGTCACCCCCGCGGCTTACCCCCCAGAGGGCAGGGCCATGGCACTGGTACCCCAGTTCCGGTGCCACCGAACTAGTAACTGCTTGGGAGTGCTGGCGACAGTGGCTAATTGAAGGCCAGGGAGGGCTTCATGGAAACAGAGAACCCACCCCCTCCTGATTTTCTATTTTCCTCCGGGAGGCAGGGATGTGCAATGATGTCCGGTGTCCAACCCACCTCCGTTGCGTTCAAGTGCCAGCAGCTGTGCGACTCCCGGCCTCCGCCAGGGGCCCATCTTGCACTGGGCACTGCCTGCCCCTCCTCCCGGAGAAGGAGAGCAGTCCGTGGGATGCTTTCCTTCCTCCTCACCAGCCCCTCCAGCGACCCAAGTCCATTCCTCGAACCTGCCTGGCGCCGCAAGCGAAATCCAACCACTGGGCGCCGACAGGCTGGCGAGGTCAGTCAGTTTGACAGTACTAGAAAGGAAGCTGCCAGAGACAATCATAAGGAATGGAATTATTGGACACTTGCAAGGAAACAACTTGGACTCATTGGCCGAGTGTGGATTCTGTAAGGGGACAACATGTCAAGCAAATATCATTATTTTTTTTTGAAAAGGTCACCAAGGAACTGGATGCTGGAAAATTGGAAAACATGTAGATACTGTACAGTATATCTGAACTGCAATAAAGGGTATGATACCATACCACACAGAAGGCTAGTTCATAAGCTAGAGAAAGTCGGTATCATTTAAGCCAGCAATGTGTTGCTTTGCACTGCATGGCCAAAAGGGCAGATCACATCACAGGCAATGGAGCAAGCATTTAAAAGAACAAAAAGACAGTAAAGGTTCTTTTGTTCTTTTAAATATGACATGCCACACTGTGCCATGATCTACTAAAGTTGCTACGGTGCAGCAAAGCAACATGCCATTGGGCTTGACTGTATGCTGGGGGGTGATAGGTTCAAAACTGGAAGGGGGATGGGAAATAAAGGGTATTAATTATTGGTAACCTAGCAACATGGAGAAAAGTAACAATATGTACTGTATTTATTTATAAGTGACCTGTAGGTGTGTATCAGCAGGTGGATCGCTAAGTTTTGCTAATGACATCAAAATGAGAAGGGCAGATACATTCCAACAGGAGCTAAATGAAATGTTGACATATCTGGAAAGACTTGGGAAGCAGACAAAACCAAAAAAGGCAGATAAAATCAGTGTTGAGAAATACGAAACATATGAAAGTTGCCAGCAGACAAAAGGCCTTAGTGGGCTATCAAGTCTGCTCGATTGTGCAGCTCAGTCTATTTTACTGGTGCTGCCCCACCCTCCTCTTGCCTCCAAGAGTGATCCTCCTCCCTCCCTTCCTTCACCACTCTCATTTTTACCCTGTCCCACCCCCACCTTAAAACTTCCCACTGTTTCCAAAGATACCACTTCTTCAGGCAGTTCATTCCACTTTGATACCACCCTTTCAGTGAAAAAGTGCCTCCTCATTTCTTTTCTAAATCTACCTTACACAAGTTTCAGACTGTGGCCCCTAGTGGTCCCCTCCCTTTTTAAATTGAAAAAGTCCTCCACTCCAACCCTGTTTATACCCTTTAGATACTTAAACATTTCTATCATATCCCCTCTTACCCTTATGTCCTCCAAGGAATACATATTAAGCTTCCTTAACCTCTCATCCTATGGTTCATCTCCCATGCCCTGGATCATCTTAGTCACCCTGTGCTGGACCCCCTCAAGTAGCATTATGTCCTTTAACAGGATGCAAATGTTCAAATATGCTGTTAAAGCAGCAGAATGTTAGTTGGTAAAAAAAAAATCTTCATATAGTTTTTTATCATCATCAGTATATTGTTATGTCTTTAAGATGTTTTCAAAACAGCTTTTATAACTGATTTTATAATTATTGACTCAAGTCATTAAAGATGGCTGCCACTAACAACTTTTAATATTCCATTCTTTTAAGGTTACTTTTTGACTGCACATACTGGATGCATACTGTGGATGTATAAGGAGGGAACTAGCACACATTTCTGAGGTAAACAGCACAATGCCACACCAACATGTGTGATTTATTCACAGTGGGCGTGGCCAGACAGCAGGGACTCTAAAACATGTAATGCTCCATATCACACAGTGAAGTACAATGAAACGAAAAATGGATATACAGTATATTGATATTTTTGCTAGAAATACATTATCACTTGGAAACTATATGATGAAATCTTTTGCCGCTGACAAATTGTGCTGCTTTAAATAACATTGCACTTGTGTATTTGATGAGCCATGGCAATCAAGAATATTAGAGATGAAATGGGTCATAATTTGGAACCATTCTAAAATCTTTTAGGAAAGGAAGGAATTTGGTCATATATAACGCCTTTCATATACATGGTATTTATTTGTTTATTTAAACTTTTGGTAACAGGGGAAGGCACGCTGAGCCACGGCTTGTTTCCAGGTGCGATCCGCCAAAGCACTTACAATCCATGAACCACTGTATCAGCCATTAGGCAAGCACAGGGAGGCAAAGAGAGGTTAAGAGGGAGGTTGAGAAAATCTTAGGAAAGTGAAATGCAGGGAGAGAAGCTGGGAGGGCAGGATTTTCAGAAGGATACATTTGATATTTGCCAACCCCTATCTTCAAAAGGACAATCCATCCAAACTATTAGACCAGCTATTAGATGAATTTCATATCCAAAAAAAGAAACTATTGTAGCAAAAAAACACATATCACATTTGTGGCAATTTTTTCCACAAATCGTGACTTTCTGTTGCAAATTGAAGCATCTTTTGAAAATCGCAGCAGGGCTGCTCAGATGCATTCAGGCGGATGCAGATGCACATGCAGCATGCATGTGCATCTGCGCCTGACCCTTCTGAAAAGCCTGCTCAGAGAGTTTAAATAAAAGAAGGGTGAAATGACTTAGTGAGTAAATGGAGTGGTGGGATTCAGACCTGGGTCTTCAAGTTCACCGCTCTACAATGTAGCAAGTAGGCTACACTGCCTCCTGTTCTACGATTAAGGTAATTTGTGAGCTACTTACTATACTTTTTGATAGTGTTAACTATCATGTTTTTATTTACTTGCTGGCATCAGAGAGTCAAACTGATATGCAATGTCTCATTTTCAGTGTGATCCTGCTTTCATCTAGTTTTAGTTCTGAGAAGACTGAAGCTCAGGGATGTCAGGTGACTTGCTGAATGTCCCTCTGTGAGCCAGTGTCTGATGTGGAACTCAAACCTTGGCTCTCCTATATTGCAGGTCATTGCTCTAGCCACTAAACCACACTGTCTTTTCCGGGTGTGAAGTTACTGGGCCAGGTTCCCGAAGGATGACACAGGGTTTGCATCAAACCCAGTGGTCGGAGCAGCTGCACCAAACCATTTGCCACAGAATGTACCTGATTCAAGAAGATCCGGTGCATTTGTAACAATTTTCCTGATTTATGGTGAATTGCCCGAATTATTTATTCTAGTTTATGTTCCTTGGACAAAATCATGTATTTGTCTCCTGAATTGCTATTTTCTTTGTATGTAACTCTCCTGGGTCGTGGTTGAAAATAGACAAAATTCTTGTCTAGTGTACTTACCCATTAAACAAAAACTAAATAAATAAAGTGGGTACTTGACATTGCTGCAAGCTAGACCAGAAAAAGCTGGTCTAACCTGCAGCAATTGGCATGCAGGATTGAGAATCCTGATTGCCATCCAGGGAATGCTGCAAGCGCTGTGTGCCATTATATCTGGCGCATCTAGGGCTTCCAGGATTCCCGGGACTTTCAGGAATCGAGCCCACTGTCTTTACAAAACTATTTTCCAGACCTTAAATGAGAGTCTGAAATGTAACTTCTGGTTCTCTCATGTGTGTTTCCATATTTTGTGTTTCCACTCCAGTTCTTCTGCTTACCCAAGACCCTCTAGACCTCCTTTAGCATGCTCACTGGGACCTCCTGCCCGTCTCTCTGGACAGGTCAAGCCAGACCTGAGTGCTCAACCCCTCCTCTTCAAAAAGCATGGAACCTACCCACACTGGAGTGATCCCTTCTGTGTTGCTATAGACGGGAACCCTACATCCAAGTGAAAGAGGTGAAGAAGGCATACATGCTAGATGTTTCAGTTGGCTCAGGCAGAAACAATGATTGGACATGGGTGCTGGGTGACCCCGCCCATTTCCCCTGTTCTCTCCAGCCCAGTCCCCTCCCAGGTGAATCTCTAAACCTCCGTGCTCTCAACCTGCCAAATGCTATGCATTTTTGCCTGCAGCTTACCTCCTGGGGCACCAGCAATCGGTGCTGTAGCAGAGCTCTCCTATTAAGTAGGTATGTTAGAAAGTTAAAATTTGTTGCAAACAAATTGTGGAAATGTGTGGAGATCCATGTGTGGAGCTGACCCAAATACTGAAAACACAAACACTGTCATTTCCAACTTGTTTGTGTTTGTAAATTTAAAATTCGCCCACCAACTGTGTCGCATTTGGCTGCTAAGTGCTACGGAGAGCATTTGTGACTTGCGCACTATGCAAGATGCCGCACTTGTGGCAAATTTCACTATGTGAATTGCTGCAGTTTGCACTTTGCAGTGAATTTTTGATGTGCAGTGTGGCAATTTGCATAGTAAAATTTGCACAATTGCTCAAATTTGACTATATGTATTTGCACACTATGCTATGCACAATGCAAATTGCGTAGTATTTTTCATTTGCCCACAGCTACCACTAACCCAATCCAGAGTACAGCATCCCCAGGAATTCTGGATCCCCCTCATCTGGAGGAGGACAGCATCCACCGAGATTCTGGATTCACCTCTGCTTGCTGTAGCTGTGTTCTGCAGGGCTCCCAGATCGTCAGGAATCCCTGTACTTTACAAGGAAATGGAGCCATCTGCAAAGAGACTGTTTCCATAGACTTGAACTGGTTGTACAGGAAACCACAGCAACTCAGCTACCATAGGAAATAATGTAATTCACAGGAAAACACATGGAAATTACCCCAGAGTTGCAGGGAACATGCCAAATCAATCTGGGAGCACTGGTTCTAGGCTTGTGGCATAAACCCAAAATACTGGCATATCAAGCATCCTCCCAACTGCTGTGCTATCCGACTGGCTGGCTTTCAGCATTTTGAATTCTACATACTCTATGTACAGACAATGTTAAATGCTTAATTTCACAACTCTCAGTACTTGAGACTGCCACAGGGCACTGCAACCCATCACTCTGCCTTTTTTTTATCTGGCAAGACAGTCACCCCACAAGAGCCAGGCTTGTTATTATAACAGTGATAATTTCCACTTAGTGCCCTTGAAGGCTTCTGATAGATATGAGCAGTGTTCACAGGAAAGATTTCACCCAGCAGAAGAAATGGCTGGGAACAGAGCACTCTGCAATGCTGAAAATGTTCAAACGCTGGAGACATCCTAGGTGGTACTGACTGCCGTGTATGTAATGAAGGCTGCAGTTTCACGGAGGCCTATCATTTTTCCTGACATCGCTGACAGAATCTTGTAATATAGAAGTTTAGCAGTGTGGGCAGGTTAAATTGTACTAGGCAGGAGAAATCAAAATGTGAATTGAAGCGTTGCACTGGGCTGCTTCTAACTCTAGCTTGTCATTCATAGCTTCTCATATCTTCAGTCTCAGATGGGTTTCTTAGAGCAGAGGATGCTGGGTACACTGGTTAACATTTGGCATACACAGCGAAGTAAAACTGTTGAGACTGTACCATTTAGTTATATTTTAACAGAGCACAAATGTAGATTCAGCTCAGTCAATCTAACAGCAATTCCAGATTAAGAGAGGATTCTATTATGCTTAGAGGACTCTTCCCATCTGGGAAAAACCTTGAAATACATACTATTTAGCCAAACGTTGGTTTATTTGTTAGATATTATTTCTTTACATTTCTTTATTCTACCTCTACAGGAGAACTGCATTTTATCCACCAGAATTTATTGCCCCAGCCATGGGTGTAGGAAGACAGACTCTAGGTACTCCCTGGGGCACAGTTTAATTCAGTGGGGCAACAATAAGACTCTTCACTGCTGACATTGTTCCATGTGACATGATAAAGGTTCAGATGATCCTTTCTGTAATTTCAGTCTTGGGAACCAAAACTAGAAGGGTTGGGCCATTGAGATTGTCTTTGTATCCCAAGAGCCATACAAGATTATAGGCTCTGAGGTGGTATATGGGTGTCTAAGGCAGCAATATGTGCAACTGTATTTATCAGTGCACGGATAAGGGGCACTTGGTACTACTCTCCCTCCCCCCCGTGTATGCTCTCCTACTCCTTGCACCTGAGTCAGCATGCCCCACCTTCCCCAACCTCCCTAGCTACCCCCACCTTCCCCCAAACACCCATCGCCCACTTGCCCTGCCTCCCACGTACACCCCTCAGCAGCCTTCCCTTACTTTGCCCACCTTCTTGGCACTATCGATAGACTTCAAATCTGCTGCTTGGAGTCCCCGGTTGCTAATCTAGTCTAACCATTACTAATCCCCCTACATACCTACCTGTGCTTTTCTGATATAACTATCTCCTGACTTTAATATTACTTATCACCTATACTTGATTGCCGTAATGTCACATTGTGCAATGTCTTCGTTTCAGTGTAAATATTGTTTTTATTGCTGTTTTAGCCACACTATGTATTAGCCACTAGGCATAATGTTTCCACAGCTATATAAATACTGTATTTATGGAATTTTCTATGTATGTATATTCTCCTGTATATGATGTTATATTATTGTCCCTATCCCCTACCCCAGGTCACACCTGGAGACGAGCCTTGGCTCAGTGTGCCTTTCCCGGTTACCAAAATTTTAAATAAATAAATAAAAGGGGCAACAAAAAAGTGCCGTGGTGTACACCACTTGTGTTTATAGTGCTAGACTGGGCAAGAAAACATGCTCCTGGTGTGCACATTTTATACTCAGGCTACAACCCCCTGGCTCTTGTTGCTTATTCCCTAGGAGAAGTCATAATCCCCTACATACAACATCATAATCCTTTACGTGGTATTAGATTGTGACATCACACAGAACAGATCAGGGGAAGGATTGTCAAAAGGATCCAGCCCAGGTCTGTCATACTGTTAGAACAGTTATACAATGGTCTGACTTCTGACTACATCTAAATTTCACATCTAAAAAAAAGATTCAATTGGTGCAAAAAACAAAGATGTAAATCACATTTGTGGCAATTTGTTTACTGCAGATTGCGACTTTTGACACCAGCTGATGCATCTTTGTAAAATAGCAGCAGGGCTGCTCAAATGCAATCAGGTGTGGCATGCATTCGTGCTCATGCCCAACTCTTTTAAAGCCCCCAAAACTAACTTCATCTAGGGAATAAGAAGCAGGGGCAATAACTTTGAGGGACTCATATCCTTCCTTCTTAGAAATGGTCTTTGTTATTAAAGAATAAAGTGAAGAGAAATATACAAAATGTATGAGATACAGAGTACTAGGAATGGGCAGACCAGCTCTGTGACAGACCCCCCCCCAGCCCACCACAACCTGACTCTCAAAATTGCAATAGTTTATAACTTCATACTAATTTGATCCAGTCTGATTCATTGAATAGGTGCAGATCTTCCAGCGACCTGGCTCTGATCCAATGAAGTAACTGATTTGGGAGCTTTAATCTTGTTAACAATTAGGTCAAAACATAAACATCTGATGACATAAACAATACACTTATTGAGGGATAAGAGGGCTACTTGGTTCTGTTCTTTGACCCGGTCTAGACCTGCTGCTAAACCTGCTTTGGCCCACAATGGAAACTTTCCAGATTTTTTTAGGCAGATATGAGTAAATCAGAACCCTTTGGAAAAAGATACAAATCTGAATTGGAACCAGGTGACAGTGAACCGGCCCTTCCCTGTAAGATATACCAGAGTGTCTGTAAATGTTATGTTTTTCAAAGTTTTCCAAATGTGATAGCCCCTCATTAAACCACACGAAAGAACATTTACATCTCACAAGAAGTCAAGAATTCCACACCCAGACTCAATTTTGAATTTTCTTTCCTCTCAGTCTATCACATTGTTTGCGAAATGATACCAACTAAAAGCCCACAGAAGTCCAGAAATTAAATACAGGGTCTGCCTGAAGGCCTAACAGAGGTAGGTTGCACTTCTGTGCCTGAGACCTTGGTCCAAGAGTGGACTCAGAGAACCAGGATCATGGAAGACAGGTCTGGGGAGTGCCACCAAGCACAGGCCAGCCTAGGGAAGGGAGATAGCTGGTTTGTCCCATTAGAGCAGCCCCTCAGGGAGTGACAGGCAGGCTGCTCCTTAATGGGGGGTAGCAGTTGTGTGCAAGTGCACTGTGACATGTCAGACCAGCAAGTAAAATGGCATGCCATCCGGGGAGGTGGGAGAAACTAAAACATAGAACATATAACTTATCTAACACAGTGAGTGGGGCTTACGGGATTTTTCATGAAATAGTGATCGAGGCACTAAATATGCATGCACCACTGAGAAAAACTAGGGTGAGGAATAAATCCTGCCGATGGCTCTCACCGGAGCTGAAGGATGCTATGTTGAAAAGGGACTTGTTCTGGAAAACTGCATGCAAAACTAAGCTTGAAAAGGACTGGTGTATGTTTAGGAGGGCATGGAACACCTGCATCAAGATGATCAAAGAGGCTAAGGCTAGTTATTACCGTGCTGAACTTGAAATTGCCTCTAACAACCCTTCTAGATTTTGGAAGACAGTCAAGGACTTATCAGGTCATACCACTGAAAACTCTCTACCTGCAAAACTTATGTCTGGCAATTCCATTATCTCTGATAGACCATCCATCCTTGTTGAAACATAGAAACATAGACTTTGATGGCAGATAAGGACCGCTTGGTCCACCTAGTCTGCCCATTTTCCTACCTAGAGGATAAGCTGCAGATCCTATTTAACCAACAGCCTATTTCTTCCTACCCCCCACAAAAATTGCCTTATGTCTGTCGCATGCATTCTTCAATTCTCCCACAGTTTTAGACCCCACAACCTCCTCAGGAAGGCTGTTCCATGCGTCCCCACCCTCTCTGTGAAAAAAATACTTCCTCACATTGACCCTGAGCTGTCCCCCCTCTATCTTCAAATTGTGTCCCCTTGTTCTTGCACATCTCTTTTTCTGAAAGATGCTACCCTCTTGGACTTTGTTGATTTCACTGAGGTACTTAAACATTTCTATCATGTCCCCCTTCTCCATCCTTTCCTCAAGGGTATACATATTAAGCGCCATTAGCCTCTCCTCATATGGCTTCTCTTGTAGACCCTGCACCATTTTAGTTGCCCTCCTCTGAACTGCCTCCATCCTGTCTATGTCCTTGCAGAGATGGGGTCTCCAGAACTGGACTCAGTACTCCAGATGGGGTCTCACCAACTGTCTGTACAGGGGGATAACAACTTCCTGTTTTCTGCTGGTGATGCCTCTCCCTATACATCCCAGTATCCCCCCAGCCCTCCCTACCGCCTTCTCACATTGCTTGCCAACCTTAAGGTCATCTAATATGATTACCCCCATGTCCCTTTCCATTTTTGTTGTTGTTACTACCCCCCCCCATTGTGTAATCTTCCCCTGGGTTTTTGTTTCCCAGGTGCATTACTTTGCACATCTTTGCATTGAATCCAAGCTGCCATACTTCTGACCATTCCTCCAACCTTACTCTCTCAATGATCACTTCACAGCCGCAGGGCTTGCCTTTGACAACTCACCTGCTTGTTCCTTATGCTGACAACTTAATGCAAAAGACCATGAATCCATCGACCTAAAACCATCCTTCATGTTTCAGCCTGCTACTCTGAAAGAGGTTGAAGCTCTCATACTACAACTGGATCCCCAAAAAAGTGCTGAAGCAGATTTTATAGACCCGTATTTCATAAAGATTGGTTGCCAAATTTTAGCTGTGCCAATCACGCATCTCTTTAACTTATCTCTATCCTTGGGCACCCTACCTCCCATTTGGAAAACAGCCCATGTCATCCCTATCTTCAAATCTGATGACCCATGTGACCTAAACAACTACAGGCCAATTTCTCTTCTTCCTATACTGTCCAAGTTACTGGAGAAAATTGTGAATACCCAGCTAAAGAACCATTTAGAATCCAATAGCCTGCTAAACCCACTGCAGTCAGGCTTCAGAGCTCAAAACAGTACAATCACAGCCCTTGCCAAGGTGACTAATGACTGGCAACAGGACCTAGATGATAGGAACATTGTCTGTGCAATATTTCTGGGCCTAAGTAAGGCCTTTGATATTGTGGACCATAGCTTACTTCTCTCCTCCCTTCTGAACACTGGCCTGGACCAACTTTCCTTGAGCTGGTTTGCCGATTACCTTACAGGCCGGCTACGTCAAGTAAAGGCCGAAGGTGATTTCTCACCTCTCAACCCTCTTCTGTGAGGACTGCCACAGGGGTCCATCCTGAGACTTTTGTTGTTTGCAATCTACATCAATAATATTGATTCGAGCATAAAAGGGGCCAATATACACCTATTTGCTGATGATACAGTGATGTACATAAGCAGACCAACACCTAAAGCTGCATACTGTGACCTCCAATCTGATTTCAACCAGCTGCAGATCCAACTCATAAAACAAAAGCTACTTTTAAATGCTAAAACAACTAAATCAATGCTGTTCTCTCCCTATATTCAGGCTCCAAACCCAACCAACTTTGGATCTTTTCCACCGATTACTACATTACTTGGAAAACCATTAGAATATGCAACAAACTTCAAATACCTGGGAGTCTGGATTGACAATCGACTATCCTTCACGTACCATATCGAGGAACTGACAAAAAACTAAGACAGAGACTTGGACTATTTTTTAGGATCAAACACCTTCTTACTAAAGAAGCGAAGATGAGGTTGGTCCAAACTACCTTCCTTTCACTGATAAATTACGCTGATTTTCTTTATAGCCAATGTCCTGCCGCAATGCTTACCAAGCTTGATACACTCTACCATAGAGCACTAAGGTTCATCACTGGCCTCCCCTTCTCAACACACCACTGTTCCCTATATGCGGCTGTGGGGTGGTCTTCTCTACCCTATAGATGCCAAAGAAATGCTGCACTTTGGACTTATAGAGCTATTACCAAAAAAATGCTCCAGTACATTTTTGTCTGCCTTCCACTAAGTTTGATAGGTATCTATGCACTGAGAAGTATCACCTATATCTTGCAGAAAGTACCAAAGGTAAAATTACGCTTTGGTAGGGCCGTCATAAGTTACGTGCTGTCCGTTCTGTGGAACAAGTTGCAAAAAACATTGAAACTCATCATTCCTACCAACCTGTCTATCTTCAAGACTCTATATGCTCGTTCATTTAAGGAATCCTGCAAATGCTTTCCTTGTCCCTAGTCTTCCCATTTGCTATAGGTAGTGCACTTCTAAATCCTATCTGGCTTTGTTGCTTCCACCCTTGCCCACTTGTTCCCTTCCATCTTCTCACCTTTAGCTCCTAAATACCTTATTTTTGGTCATTGTGCTGATACCTAAATACTTTTGATTCCCATAGCTATGCGTCATTGCCCTAGCTACCACTAATTAGGCAGGAACAGTAATCTATGGTTGCTGAAACGTATACCCCATTTCAGCACCTTGGCCCCTAACCCCTTAATACTCCCTACCCTTACTGTCCTTATACCTTTTTTCGCACTCCCCCTTCCCACCTTCCTTATTGCCCTCAAGGTACTTTGCCTCCTCTTCACCTGCTGTGCTATCCTAGTCCTACTAATTTTTTTTTTTTTTTTGATTGCAGGAGATATGTTGTGGACATCTGCAGTAATATATCTGTAATTATGCTTATGTTTCTTGTGCTGGCTCTTGTGTATATACTGTCATCATTTACCAAATGCGTTGTACTCGCTAATACTACCGCTCTCTATTTGACACTCTTTCTGAATACTGTAACCATTGTGAACTTTGATGTCTTATTTGTATTGTACACTGATCTCGAAGCTATCCAAGTCTATCTTGAAAATGAGTTTTGCTCAATGATGATCACCTGGTTAAATAAAGATTTGATTGATTGATTGATAATTTGTTGGCCAAAAAGGACAGTTTTTACCCACTTAGTCTGCCTAGTCTGCCTCTGCAGACCCTAACTCATCTCTGGCAATCCTCCTTCCTCCCTGCCTATTTATTAATATTACCCTATGTTACCCCCTTCACATGCTTGAAGCTCCTACTGTTTTTGCCTCCGCCACTTCTCCTGGCAGTCTATTCCAGGTGTCTACCACTCTTTCGGTGAAGTAGTACAGTGCTCCCTTTTCTATCCACCAGCCTCCCTACATCCTAAATTTTGGTAGACAAAAGAGAATGGCATTTAAAGGGGGAGACAGCATTTCTAAAAAATGGGACAGGTGCTCACACTGGTGTTAAGACAGGGTGGTTGATAAGGGGGGTAGATAAAGGAGGTAGCACAGAGCTTCCTGAAATCCTTCTTAAACTCACCCCATTCCAGCTTCATTGCATGGTCTCTGGTCCTGCTGCTCTTCCTCATTTGAAAAAAAATGCTCCCCCTACACCCTGTTGATGTTCTATATTTGGACTTCAGCAAGGCTTTCGACTCAATTGGTGGAGTGGGTGGCAAACTGGCTGGACAACAGAGAGCAGAGAATGGTGGTGGGGGGGGTATAGCCTCAACTCATAGAAGGTTCATCAGTGGAATCCCGCAGGGTCCAGTGCTGGGTCCTATTCTTTTTAATGTTTTCATTGCAGACATAGGGGAAGGAGTCAGAAGTAGAATGAGCCTGTTTGCGGATGATTCCAAGATGGAGCCTGAGGTGAACAGCGAGGAGGGAAGAAGGGCACTCCAAGAAGATTTGATGAGGCTGGAAAAATGGGCACACACTTGACAGTTGGAGTTTAATGCACGTAAATGTAGCGTTCTACATCTGGGCGCTAGAAACCCTGGGTAAAGCTACCAGTTGGGGGGAGAGTACAATTGGCTTTATCCACAACGGAGAAGGATCTAGGGGTGATGATTGATGCTAAATGGAACAACTCAAGAGCAGTGCAGGTAAGCAGCTGCTAAAATGAATAAAATGCTTGGGTGTATAGTCAGGGGTATAATGTCCAGGAGCAAGGAGGTTATACTTCCCCTGTACGACTCACTGGTGAGGTTGCACCTGGAGTGCTGTGTGCAGTTCTGGCATCCCTGCCTAAAGAAAATCATCACACTGCTGGAGAGAGTACAGAGAAGGGCGACAAGGATGAGTGGCGGTTTGGGTGAAATGTCATATGAGGACAGACTTAGAGAACTGAACATGTACTCCCTGGAGGAGAGGAGGGATAGGGGTGTTATGATAGAGGCCTTCAAGTATCTGAAAGGAGTCAACAGAATCAAAATGGAGGGACTGATCAAATTGAAGGGGGAGCGGACTATGAGCGGCCTTAGTTTTAAACTGGTAGGGGGAAGGTACAGAGGGAAGGGGAGGGGGCATTATTTCACAGAGATGGTAGTGGCACCCTGGAATGTGCTTCCAGATGAACTGATAAAAGTGGATACTGTAGACAGTTTCAAGAGGGCCTCGGACAGACACAGGGGCTTGGTATGGGTTGGAGATAAGGGGAATCTCAGGGGTAGACAGGGAGGGTGGGGTGGGAATGGAGGGTTAAAGGAGTAAGGCAGAGCAGATACTGTATCTTACCACTGAGCTGTGTCAGGCAGCCATGACAGACCATTAATCTGCTGGCAACTATGTATGTATGTATGTTTGTTCACCCATGTGAGAAACATGTAGGTCCCTAGCATGTCCTGTCTCATTCTCCTCTCCTCCAGGGTGTACATGTTGACATCCCTCAGTCTCCTTGTAGGGATTTTGGTGCAACCTGTGCACCATTTTAGCTGCCCTCCTCTAGACTGCCTCCACCTTGTCTATGTCTGAGGTGCAACCTCCAGAACTGGACATAATACTCCAGATGGGGTATCACCAGTGAGTGATACAGTGGCAATACCACCTCCCTCCTCCTGCTGGAGATACTTCTCCCAATGCATCCCAGCATTATACTGATCCTGCACACTGCTTTGTCACAGTGCCCTGCTACTTTGCGGTAATCAGATAAGATACTCCCAATGTCCCTTTCCTACTTAATGACTGTCAGCGCCTCTCCCCATCGTACACCTAGTTCCTGGGTTCCTATGCCTTAGGTACATGATTTTGCACTTTTTGGCACTGAATCCCAACTGCCATGCTTTTGACCACTCCTCAAGTTTCCCAAGATTCCTGTGCATTCTCTCCACCCTCTCCTGACTGCTCATCCTATTACTGATTTTGGTACTATCTGCAAAAAAGGCATGCTTTTCCTTCCAG
This sequence comes from Neoceratodus forsteri, assembly GCA_016271365.2. Classification (NCBI taxonomy): domain Eukaryota; kingdom Metazoa; phylum Chordata; order Ceratodontiformes; family Ceratodontidae; genus Neoceratodus; species Neoceratodus forsteri. The sequence goes on from JADMNL010000030.1 coordinate 65,738,352, forward strand.
TTCATCCATAATGTCAGTTATGAATACACTGAAGAAGACCAGTCCCATTACTGAACCCTGCGTGTACCCCGTTGGTCACTCATCCTTTATTATAGTGAGTGCCATTTACCACCATCCTCTGCCACCTATCCATTAACCAGTTTCTAACCCAATTTACCACTTTGGATCCTACCCCTAGGCTGCTCAATTTCTTAATCAGACTCCTGTGCAGCACGGGTGCATGACAACTCACTCCCGTCAATTTGCTCCCTCCAGATTCGCTCCCGTTAAACTCGCACCTATTCAAACTCACTCCTTCACAAATTCACTGCCGCTCCCACTGTGACAGTCCCCTGACCATGCATTACATGCAGCCGAAGCTCACAGAATCATCGTAATTGCTTAATTGCATGAGCTGCAATGTATTCAATCAACTATAATGTGACAGCTACAGCAGCACTGTAATTACTTAATTGCAATGTTCCCAATCAATTGTAACGTGACAGCTATCAGCAATTAGTTTCTGCTTTTAATCCTCCTCCCTGCTACCTTCAGGTTTGCTTCGTTGTTATCTCCTGCTGGTATGGCTTGCCTTTTTCTTACCTCAGAGAGACGGAAGAAGAAGCTGGTCGACAAGGGCAATTTTATTTACATTCATCGCAAGCACGGCTTCCAAGGAAAAGCAATCTGGCAGTGTGAGAAAGCAGTTCAGAAGCCCAAAGGTTGTAACGCCCGAGTGCACACCACCAGTTACAATGAGCCAACAATAATTTATAGATTCAGCGCACACACTCATGCTCCCAACCCTACAGCGGTTGAAAAGGGAGAGGCAATAAATCTGGCAAAGCAGTGTGCTGCAGAAATACAGGACAGCACTGCACAAGTACAAATTCACACCAAACGAAATGTGTTGTTGGCCGCTCAAGGCAAATTAGTTGACAGGAATCTAAAACGCACAATTCAGAGGGTCCATGTGCATGGCGCCCCTCCAAACCCTAAATACCTTGTGGAACTTGCAATACCAGACAACTATAAAACTTACAAGCAGGACTCTGGTGATGAGCCCATCAATTTCCTGCTCTACGACAGTGGCCCTTCTCCAGACCGCATATTGATATTTGGCACTCACAATAACTTGCATTTCCTAGACAGAGCAAGAAACTGGTATGCAAAGGGAACCTTTAGTATTGCCCCACCACTGTTCCGTCAAATGTACGTTATCCTGGGAGAAAGGTTCGATAATATGCAGCCAGCAATCTATGCTCTGTTGCTTGGCAAGAGAAGGGAGACATATGAACATATGCTTCAGGCATTAAAAGACCTTAATCATAACTTGAATCCAGAGTTCGTTATGACCGACTCTGAGAGAGCATCAATCACAGCTTTTCAAAATGTGTTCCCCAATGCCAAACAAATCGTCTGTTTTTTCCATTTTACACAATGTATCTACAGGAAAATTCAGTCTGATGGATTGGCTAACAAGTATGCCCAAGATGCAGATTTTGCTCTCAAACGTAAATACTTGCTGGCTTTTTCGTTTTACCCCCAGGCCAGCCATAACAAGATCTGAAGAAATCACAGATGAAGCCCTAAACATTTTTCCCCAGACCTTGAGTCTTTAATAGACTACTTTGAAGACACTTGGGTGGGAAGAAGAAATAGAAGGGGCACTGGCCATAGGCAACCTCTGTACAGTATAGATCTGTGGAACTACTCTGCCAGTGTCAGAGACAGACATGCCAAAACTAACAATGTTGTGGAAGCCTTTCATAGAGGTATGCAGACCATACTGTCTATGGCACACCCAACGTTGTGGAAGTTCATCGATGGCACCCATGGAATACAAAAAAAAGGGACTCGGAAACTGAACAGCTACTAGCTGGTAACCCTCCGATTGGCTCCCGCAGAGTGTACAAGGACAGCGTAGATCGGCTGGCTTACGTTCTACAAAAATGCGAGGAGGGCACAGCAGAGGAGTTTCTCCATGGTGTCGCACACTGCTTTGACTACTAGCTACCTGAATTACTTTTAACTGTGTTTTTAAAACTGATTTAATAAAGATTATGAATTTTTAATGCAACATGGAATACTCAACAGCATGGCAGGGACAAGGTAAGGTAAGCTACCATTTTCATATTGCTGTCATTTGTTATTTCTTAATCCATTCCGCTAACTGGTGCTGCTACTGATTTTACTGCTACCGCTATTATTTCTTTTCACTCAGTTACTACCTCGTTACTGCTGGTGCTGCTAATACATTTCATTTGTTTTGTTTACTGATGCTACATGCTGCTAAACTCGTGCTGTTAATGATTTATTTTACTGCGGGTGCTACTATTTAGTTTAGTTTACTGCTGCTGGTCAGTCAGGGAGTGTATTTATACATTTACAGTTACTACCTCATTGCTGCTGGTATACATTTATTTTACTGGTGGTGCTAATATTTTGTTTAGTTTATTGCTGCTCGTTAGTCAGGAAGTGGATTTGTCTGGAGCGGACTGCAAAAGGAGCAAACTGACGGGGGGGGATGAACTGTCGGGAGCGAAATGTCACAGAGCGAGTTGTTGGGAGCGTAATGCCGTGCTCCCATGCAGCACAGTGTGAAAGGCCTTGCTAAAGTCCAGATAGGCCAAGTCCACTGCCCCCAATCTATTTCTCTGGTCACCCAGTCAAAGAAATCAGTCTGGTTCATCTGGCATGGCCCCCCCCCCGTAAACCCATGATGACTTTTGTCTTGCAGCCAATCTGATTCAAGATTCTCTACCAACCTTTTGTTTATCAACGTTTCCATTAATTTCCCAGCAATTGAGGTGAGGCTCACCAGCCTATAGTTGCTAGCCTCTTCCCTGCTGCTGCTCTTATGTAGAAGGACCACATCTGCTTTTCTCTAGTCCTCCAAAACCATTGCCTGATTCCAGCGAGTGTTGAATAGGGCCATCGGCAGGGCAGCCAGCACCTCCCAGAGTTCCTTTGGTACCCTTGGGTGTATCCTGTCCGGTCCCATAGCCTTGAAAGATGCTACCCTCTTGGACTTTGTTGATTCCACTGAGGTACTTAAAAGTTTCTATCACGTCCCCCTCCTCTCCCTCCTTTCCTCAAGGGTATATATATATATTAAGCTCCTTTAGTCTCTACTCATATGGCTTCTCTTGCAGACCCTGCACCATTTTAGTTGCCCTCCTCTGGATTGCTTCCATCCTGTCTATGTTCTTGCAGAGATGGGGTCTCCAGAACTGGACGCAGTACTCCAGATGGGGTCTCACCAACTGTCTGTACAGAGGGATAACAACTTCTTGTTTTCTACTGGTGATGCCTCTTCCTATACATCCCAGTATTTCCCTAGCCCTCCCTACTGCCTTCTCACATTGCTTGCTAACCTTACGATCATCTGATATGATTACCCCCAGGTCCCTTTCCATTTTTGTTGTTGTTACTACCCCCTCAATTGTGTAATCTTCCCCATGGGTTTTGTTTCCCAGGTGCATTATTTTGCACTTCTTTGCATTGACTCCAAGCTGCCATACTTCTGACCATTCCTCCAACCTTGCCAAGTCTCTTCTCATCCTTTCCACGCCTCCTTGTGTATCAACCCTGTTGCAGATCTTTGTATCATCTGCAAAGAGATATACTTTTCCTTCCAGTCCACTGTAATGTCACTTATAAAGACATTAAGAAGGACTGGACCCAGTACCGAACCCTGTGGTACCCCACTAGTAACCCCTCTTTCTTCAGAGTGGACTCCATTTACAATTACCTTATGTGTCCTGTTGTCCAGCCAATGTTTTACCCAGGCTACCACCCTGGGATCTACTCCCAGGCTGGTTAATTTGATTATTAATCTTTTGTGTGGGACTGTGTCAAATGCCTTGCTAAAGTCTAGGTAGGCCATGTCCATAGCCCCTCCCTGGTCTATTACTTTGGTCACCCAGTCAAAGAAATCAATTAGATTCATCTGACATGACCTTCCCACTGTGAATCTCTTCTGCCTTGGGTCCTGTGCCCCACTTTCCTCTAGGTACTCAACAATTCTTTCCTTCAGAAGTGATTCCATCACTTTCCCTACCACAGAGGTCAAACTGACAGGTCTGTAGTTTCCTGCCTCTGTCTTGCTCCCACTTTTGTGAAGGGGAATCACATCCACCTTCCTCCAGTCCTCAGGTATCAAACCATCCTCCCATGATTTGTTAAAAAGGGTAGACAGTGGTGTCACTAGTTCTCATCTTAATTCTTTTAGAATTCTGGAGTGAATTTTGTCAGGCCCCATTGCTCTGTCCACCTTCAGTTTTAGGAGTTCTTTCAGAACCCTTTCTTCTGTGAAAGGACTGGGATTGACCCCCTATCCAGAGTGCTTCTGTTAATTGGATTAGGCACCTCCCCCTCCTCCTCTTTTGTGAATACTTAGCAGAAGTATTTGTTCAGTATCCCTGCTTTTTCACTGTCCCTTTCTGCCCACCCACCGTCCTTTCTATTCAGCCTCACCATCGCTCCCTTTGTCTTTTTACGCTCCCTAATGTACCTATAAAAGGCTTTATTCCCCTTCTTAACCGAGTTGGCTATCTTTTCCCCAGTTTGGGCCTTTGCTATTCTGACTTCCCTCCCTGCTTCCTTCTACCTTAACTGGTACAGTTCTCTGTCCTTCTCCTTCTGTGTTTCCTTATATTTCCTAAATGCTATCTTTTTCTCCCTAACCTTCCCCACCACCTCTTTTGAGAACCACAGTGGCTTTTTCTTTTGTTTTGATTTATTTGCTTCACACAAAGGCTTGTTGCTTCTATAATGGCAGTTTTGATGTTCCTCCTTGTTGCTCCACCCCTCATTCTAGCCTGTTTCCTAGTGCTTTTCTAAGGCACTCTCCCATCTTGCCAAAGTCAGCCCTCCTGAAGTCCAGTACCCTCAATTTTGCATGGCTTGACTCTGTAGTGGAGTTTATCATGAACCACACTGTTTGGTGGTCACTTGTTCCCAGATGGCTACCTACTTCTAGATCTGAGATCCTCTCTCTGTCCCTATTTGAGAGTATGAGGTCTAAGATTGCTCCCTCACGAGTGGGTTCCAAAACTAGCTGTCTGAGGCATGCCACCTGTAGGGCATCGAGAATGGCCCTGCTCATGGATGTGGCTGCAGCAAAGGTGCTCCAGTTAACATCTGGCATATTCAGGTCCCCCATCAACAATATCTCCCCTTTCTCTGCCATCCTAAGGATGCCTTCTATCATATCCTTGTCCATTCCCTCTCCCTGACATGGGGGTCTGTATACAATCCCTGTGTGGATTGTGGTGCCATTTCCAGTCTCCAAGGTGACCTACAGTGCCTCCTCTCCTCCCTGTTTACATGATATTGATATCATGTATACAAGCTATTAGGTAACTGCTGCCAAAATTGTAGTAGTCTGTTTTTCCCCTTATTTTTTTTGCAGTGTGCTATCGGTAGTCTGTTAGTCAACTCACATACATTTATTTGATAGTCTTCCTGCTGTGCCCTATTCTGTGACTTGCTCACATATGGTGGGACGTCTTTAATGAATGCCAGTACTTATTTTCTTAATAAATATATATAATTTAATTTATCTTCGTGCTTACCTTCATGCTTTGTAAAGTTCCAGTCAGCTACTACTGCTTCTGCAAGTAAACCTTCAACAGTTCTTGTACAGTTTGCATTGGAATTGGATCATAAATGCATCATAAAGCAGGCTAGAGTAAAGAGTGCAACGAATTTTCACAATACAGTACATTGAACCACACTAACCTTAGTTTCTCATATTGCAATCGGCAGTTCCAGCAGCAAGACATGTCTTCTATTGGTGAGTGGGTCATCACGGATCATCATCTTGTGATCTGTTCAGGTGAGTGAGGGTGTGTGGGTGTGTACTGGAGGCGTGTGGAGTGGTGGGTGCTGAGTGGGAGGTGAGAGTAGGAAGTCAGATTGGAGAGGGACTATTTTCTTTTTTGCAGGTAAAAAAAACAAAAAACAAACATTGAGGGCCATTTTTTGTTTTTTTATTTCAAATGGGGACAGCGATTGGAGGGTGGAGGTGCCACTAGATGCCAGGAAAAGATTATTTCATTACAGACAGTGATCGGAGGGTGGGGGTGCCACTAGACACCAGGGACAGATTAATTTATTACAGAGATGTTAATAGGGGGGTGTGCCACTAGACATCAGGGAAAAATTAATTTACTACAGGGATGGTGATCAGAGGGTGGAGGAAGCCACTAGACACCAGGGAAAGATTATTTCATTATGGGGACGGCGATTGGAGGGTGGGAGGGTGCCGCTAAGCACCAGGAAAACATTACACATTTACAGGGATGGCAATGGGGGGGGACACACCACTACACATCAGGGAAACAGCGGCACATGGCTCTCACTGCAGCCCGCAGCACGAGTGCCAGCTGCGGCTGTAAAAGTCAAGAAAGTCCCACTGTTCTCATATAGAGAATGTGGATGAAAGGCTTCTCTCGCTAAGCTGGGCACCCTGGATTTTGGGTGCCCAGAAAAGGTATTTCTGCCCGTCATTTAAAAACAAACATCAGAATCTAGCTAAACCAGTCCCATCTAGTTAGGTTCTGGTGTTTGCTTTTTAAAATGACAGCATATTTATGTATTTTCCTTACTTTGTTAGTTCAAGGAAAAAGCTACAAGATGGTGGTCTCACGGCACAAAAAATGTTTTGTGCTATGCCAAGCAAGTGGTGAAAAACCAAAAAAGGGGCCTGCGATATCCAATTTTCATTTTGCACCAGAATGTTAACTCAAAAAACCTACTGCACATGATCAGAATGGAAAACACAAGGCTTACAACCCTTATAGCTCTGGAACCATTTAATATTTGTTCACCAAACCTATCAAAGGCACTACCTTAGGACATGATGCATGTCCCCTGCAGGTTTGGGGAACAAATTTCATTCCATGTAGGCTATAGATGAGAGCAAAAAAAAATGACTAAGCGGATCTCAGAAACCGCACAAGCTGCTGTCACAAAAATTTCCACAGATCACGACCTTGCCTCCTAGACAACATATGCAAAATTTCAGCTCATTTCGTAAAACGGTGCCAAAGATATTAATGTGCAAAGTTAGGGGTTTAAAACTGAACACCCTGCTCAACCCTAACTATAGTGGTGCTATCATGCCACTATAAAGTGCCTTCACTGGAACTGTGACGGGAGGGCAGTAGGGTGCTACAGGGTAGAAGGCTGAGGGTAAAGAACACTGAATGGTCTGGGTGTTGCACAGTGCACAGTTCTCGACTTTGGACCAACTTTGCTGATGTAATTAAAATTCACTGCATCTGTAATGGTTACCCTACCATTAACTGAGTAAGTGGGGGCTAGCAGAGAATGAGACTATGGCAGTCACCATGAGGGTACATCTCCTGGCCCGAGGAAAGTGGCGAAGAACAAAAAGCTATAAATCTCCGTCTGTCAGTCTATCTGTCTCTCTCTCTCTCTATCTATCTATCTATCTATCTATCTATCTATCTATCATCTATATGCAGACAGTATCTATCTATCTATCTGTCTGTCTGTCTGTCTGTCTGTCTATCTATCTATCTATCTATCTACTCTAGCTGCTCTATATATCCATCTATCTATCTAGCTATCTATCTATCTAGCTGTCTGTCTGTCTATCTATCTATCTACTCTATCTACTCTCTCTCTCTCTATATATATATATCTATATATGTATATATTGTATGTATATATATATATATACAGCTATATATATAAATGACATACAGAATGTGTCCCAAGAGTGGCAGTGCATGATTGATGTGCAGTATTTGTATGCAGGTTCTTTTTTCCAACATCATGCAGAAAGTGCTCTCATTTATCAAGATGTGGTTGTCATTTACCTGATATCATGATATGTTTGTCAGTGCATCTGCCACCAACTGAACTATCTTAATAAATGTTTCCCTTGCTTACATGTTTTTTCTATATTACATTTTCAGATTTAGTTACCTTTGTCAGTTACCATGGTCACACAGTTTATTATTTTAGCAATGTTTGCAATTATGTATGAACCTACAAATAAAAGCTCATATAAAAATCAGAAACATAGCTGTTGTCAGCAAATAACATTTACAAATAAAATACCTTGTGCTGACAAAACTGTTTAGGTGTTTGATAGCAAACTGTGAGTAATCTAACACTTAATTTTATTTTCCAGACAGAGGGCAATGGAGGAAGTGTACACTGCTTACCCCAAAAGGTGCCACTGTTAGACAAACAACAGAACAAGGCAAATGAGAACAGTGCACACACCAAGGGTTGAAGTTACTGTTTTTTTTATTTGTCCCAGAACTGTGTCAGATGCCAGGTTAGCGGTGCCTACATATCACCTTTCCAGAAGGTGTCAGTAGGGAGCAGAAAGAACAGCTACATAAGAACTTACCTTAACAGTAGATCTGTAAGGAGATCTCAGTCATCCGGTCACACCATAGGAACTTCACCATCAGTGAAGCAGGATCCACATGGAAGATTTTCCACCAGTACAACTGGGTCCGCCCGTGACAATGTCACCTGCTGACATCATCAACCCTATCAAGGCGTGAGCGGTCCCGCTCTCTCCTCAGTTCTTTCCCCCAGAGACCAAGGCAGCAAAGTTGTGCTGCAGGGGACCGAGGAGAGATAGAGATGCCCAGGCCAAAATAAAAGGCTGGATACACCAGATAGCCATTCTGAAAAAAGGACCTCAAAAAAGGGGGATGGTGGGAGGGAAGGCTGACCTGATGACTGATATCCCCTCAAGGATCTACTGTTATGTAAGTTGTTATGTAACTGTTCTACCTTCTTCAGGGGTATCTCAGTCATCAGGTCACACCATAGGAATGAGTCTCAAGCAGTTACAAGTACAGCAGAATGGACTGGGAGGTAGGCAAACTGAGGCCTAAGGCAGAATGCCTTGAAGAACAGCCCAGCTGAAGCCTGCTTGGGTCCTGGAGGCAATGTCCAGACTGCAGTGCTTGGTGAAAGTATGACTGGTACTCCAGGTGGCAGCAGCACAGATGTCAGCTGCTTAGACCTTTTTGAAGACAGCCACAGAGGTAGTCATGCCCCTTGGGGAGTGGACTTTCACTGCCCCTGGCCAACTCCTTGCCATGTTTGTTGTAGCAGAACACACTACAATACAATGGACCAACCATTTGGACAAACATTGTTTGGAAACCTGAATGCTCTCTCTTCCCTAGGCAAAAAAAAACAAAAAGCTGCTTTGACTTTTTGTAGTCCTTAGTTCGGCACAGATAATACTTCAAAATTCTGTGCGCATCTAAAGTATGGAGCAGTGCTTCTTCTGGATTGGCACACTCTGAAAATACACAGGAAGGTGGATAGATTGGTTCTGGGTAAACTCAGACACCGCCCTGGGATGAAACTTAGGATATGTGTGCAAAGACACCCTGTCTTTGTAAAAAATCAAATAAGGCTCCTCACACCAGAAAGCCTGAAGCTTGGAAATCCTTCGATCAGAAGTAATAGCAACCAAAAACAATGCTTTTCATGAAAGGAAGCATAGCTCACAAGATGCAGCTGGCTCAAATGGAGACCGGGTAAATTTTTCCAAAACAAAATTCAAATCCCAAGCCAGGACAGGGTTATGAAGTGCAGGCTTCGGATGCAGGATGCCCCTGAGAAAGGTACAGGTCATGTCTAGCTGTACAACAGTAGGCCCATCCACACGTTCATGGAAGGCGGAAATAGCTGAAAGATGCACTTTGAGGGATGAATACTGGAGGCTTGAATCACATAATGATATCAGATAGTCCAGAATCTGAATCACCGGACAGGTGAAAGGGTCCAGATGGTGCTTGGCTGCACACATGGCAAACCTCTTCCACTTCATGGCATAGGTGGCCCTCATGGAGGGTTTCTGAGCCACCACTAGGATGACAGCCACCTTGTGGAAAACCTCAAACTGGGAATTGGCTATGTCCTCAGGAGCCAGGCATGCAGGCAAAGGGACTTGAGGTGTGGATGGGCCAGAGTCCCCTGAGCCTGCATCAGCAGATCCCTGCAGAGGGGCAGAGGCACCATAGGTTCCACTGCTAACTGATGCAGTAATGGAAACCATATCTGCCGTGGCCAATAGGGTGCTACCACGATCATGCTGGCCCCCTCCATCTGCAGTTTTATTAGCACCCTCTGAATCAGAGGAAATGGAGAGGAGGCATACAAGAACCTACCACTCCAAGACAGGACAACACATCTCACCAGGAAACTCCAGGCCCTGGATCTAGCAAGCAGAAACTGGGCAGTTTTGCATTGAGTGGGGGCATAAAAAGGTCCAACTCTAGATGACCCCATCTGTTGAACAGATCATCTGCGATGGACAACAAGAGCTCCCATTCATGTATGCTGGACTGAGCCCAGCTGAGGCTGTCTGCCAGAGTGTTTAGCATGCCTGGGACATGGACTGCTGACAGCTCCAGTCCATGGTCCAGTGCCCAGTACCAGACCCACATTGCTTCCCTGTGAAGACAGTTTGAATGTGACCCCCCCACTTGTTCATATTGTAGACCACACTGAGACTGTCTGACTGATTCAACAACTGACCAAGAGAGTGGTAGTTCTGGAAGGCCTGCATAGTATACAGAACTGCCTTCATCTTGAGGAAATGTATATGGAGGGATGTCTCGATCTGACAGACCAGGTACCCTGAGTCTGGAAGGGACCCAGATGTGCTCCCCAGCCCAAGCCAGAGGCATCCATAATGAGGATCTGCTGGGGAGACAAGATCAGGAAAGGGGCCCCTTTTAAGAGATTGTGGGGTTCCATCCACCACTGAAGGACCTTGTGGACCGGTGAGGAGACCAACACCAGCTGACTCAGGTCATCTGTGTGTTGTTCCCACTGCACCCAAAGGGTCAACTGAAGTATCAACATGTGCAGCCTGGTCATGTGGGCAGTGACTGCAGCCATGAGACCCAGGGGCCTCAAGTAAACCCTAGCGGAGACATAATTGCTCTAAGCTACCTCCTGAGCCTGTGATATAAGGCACTCTGCTCTGTCTGGCAGCAGGAAGGCTTTGCCCTTCACTAAGTCCAGGACTGCCCCTATATACTGCAACCTCTGGGACAGGATCAGAACAGACTTGGACAGGTTGACAGTGATGCCCAGGGAGTGGAACAACTGGAAGGTCCTCTCCAGAGCTCAAAGAAACTGAGCCCTGGATGGGACCTTGAGAAGCCAGTCATCCAGGTAGGGGAAAATATACAGGCCTTCTCACCAAAGGGCAGCAGTCACCGCTGCTAAGCATTTTGTAAAACCCTGCAGTGCAGAGGATAAGCCAAAGGGAATACTCTGAATTGGTAATGCTCACCCTGAAAAATAAACCAGAGGAACTGCTAGTGTGGTGGGCACACTGAATTATGCAGGTAAGCATGCTGCATATCCAGGGAGCACAGCCAATCACCCTGTTCGAGCAGGGGCAACAGATCTGGCAGAGTGACCATGCAAAACCTTTTGTATTGAATGTAGAGGTTGAAGTCTTTTGAGATCTAGAATAGGCCTCAGGTCTCTGGTTCTTTTGGGGACCAGGAAAAAAACTGGAATAAAACCCAGTGTTCTTTTGTCACCTGGGCACGGGCTCAATTGACCTTTTCCATGGAAAGGAGAGTACCTCCTCTCCTGAAGAACTGCTGCATGGTCTGGAGGGTAGGTGGAGGGTACCGGAGGGAACTCTGAGTGTTGTTCCAAAAGCTCCAGAGTGTGACCGCTCTCTATGATCCAAAGAATACAAACATTGGAAGTAATGGTTCTCCACTGGCTGAGATGGGGGAGAACCAACCTCTGACCACCACATCTTGGTTGGGGACCGGAAGAGGGGGACCTGGCAAGGAGTCAGGCAGAGGCAGATCCAGCCAGTGGGGCGGATCCATTGCCTCTGGGCTATTTCATGGCAGGACCCATGGAGGAGAAGGGGGTAGACAAGACAGGACTGGCCTTCCTTTTACCCTGGAGCCCACACAGGATTTGTGGGACACCTTACAAAAGGGCAGTCGCTGTCTGCTTTCAGGCAGGGTACGGTAGAGCAAGTGGACGGACATAATGGCCCTACCAGAGGCCTGTAAGTCATTGATTATGTCCTGGACATCTGGCCTGAAAAGCTTTGAGCCATTAAAGGGGGCATTAAACACCTTTTACTGGACATCTGCTGTGAAACCAGATACCCTCAGCCAGGCATGCCTACAGAGGCAAATGCCTGTGGCAGCAGCCCCGGGCACTAGTGTCAGACATATCGTAAAAGGCCCTGCGGAGATGTTTGCTAATATCCTTGCTGGCCTGGAGGGACTTGAGGACCTCCTGTTTCTGGAAATCTTCTGGGAGGGCCTGAGCTGCCACCCTGCCCTTCTTCCATATGGTATTTTGGTACTTGACCATATGAGACAGGTAGTTTGTAACCCTGAGTACCAGGGTAGAGGAGACATAACCCTCTTACCCCAAAGGTTTATCCTTCTGGATTCCCTGTCAAGAGGAAGGTAGCTAAGGTGTTCAGTCTCAGGTTGGGCAGCATAAGAGGGCTGGCACTGGGGGGCATAATAGAGCTTATCTGCCCTCCTGGGCATGGCAGAAACCATGCCAGAATGGTGCAATGCTGCAGTGGTGGCATTCCTCAGAGCTGGCAAACTGGGAGGAATGACCTTTGGGGGAAGATTCTGGGATCTCCAAAAAGAACACCAGGTCTCTTCTGGTGGCATCCTCTTCCTTGGTGTGGAAGCCCATAGCAGTAGGCAGCTGCTTTATAATTTGTTTGTGAAAGATGGGGTAGCCGGCACCTGCCAACAGGAGTAACCTTTTAAACATTTTCAATCCCCTTTTCAAATTCCCAGACAGGGAACTTAACACACTGTATAAATAAAAGAAGACCAACCTTGTTGTAGTCCAAAGAAGTGCTTAACTTTATTCAGGTGCTTTTCAGTGAAGACAGAAATCCAACATCCAAGGAGCTCCTTTACACAATCCTTCCCTCTCCACTATAAACAAATGTACACCTCATATCATCTTACATGTTTCACGCCCCCCAGGCACATTATCAAAGTTTTGATAAAGTGCCTGGGGGAGGGCATGAAATGCATCAGGTGGTATTAGGTGTACACTGCTGATAGTTGCTTCATAATGTTAAAGAAAGTAGGGTCTTCAGGAGGGGACCTGAGAGTATGCTTGATAGAGCCCTTATTCATTGATGAAGCTGTAGCTCAATGTGAGGAAAGAGGTTTCTTCTCCTCCTTCTCTTCTTCAGAGAGGATACGCTTAGTGTGGTACTCCTCCTCAGTGTTGACCCTCTCTAGGTCAGAGTATAATGAACGAGGGACCAATGGCACCCCAAAGGGTGCAGGTTGATAGGGCTGAACTGGCATTGATGACGATGGAGCACCTGACAGCACCGGGTACATCAGTCTATGTGTGCCTAGCAGTAGCACAAGAGCTGTCATCAATTGAGTTAAAATAGCACTGCGGTCGATGGCAGGTGAAGGCTGCATTGAAGGCAGAGGGGTCATCAGGACAGGATGTGATGAACCATCCATCAGGTCTTGAGAGGCCGAAGGCCCCAGCATCTGAGGACCTGGAGAAGTATCAGACCTCGACAGAGGGGCTGGTGTTGACAACCTGTGGGTTGATGACTGAGGGGCTGACAATCCGAGGTTTGACGGCTAACCTCCCTGGGAAGTGGAAGGAGGAAGTGCTGCCAGTATGAGACTCATAGGAGCACAGGCCAGGGCAGCAAAGGATGTTGGTGCAGCCACAGCTGGCAGAGTACCCCTGGAGGAAGAGGAAGAAGCAGTCAGGAGGAGCACTGCTTGGGGGAAGCAGTCCCAGTTATGGTCTTTTTGTGACTTTTCCCTGAGGACTTGTCTCAGGCCTTCGAGGCCTGGGAGCTCGATTAACCCACTGGTGACTGGGAAGGAGGGACTCAGAGGACCCCTTACCAGAACTGGCTATCTGCCATTCCATAAGGGATTTCTTCAAAGCCTTTTTTCAATGCCTTAGGGTTGTGTAGTTGAATTTTTGGCAGAGTTCACAGTCTGAAACTTTGAAACTCTGTGGTTAGGCCCCAGACAACAGACACAGAGATTGTGGTCATCTAAAGAAGCAACCTTCTTTCCGCAGCAGCAGCGGCAGAAGAGAGATGTGGAAGGAGTGACTCTCGACAAAAATGAGGCAAAATAATCTCTTTCTTAAAAAGGGATTCCAAAAATATAAACTATAGAAAAGTGTAGGCAAAAATGGCATTAACTGCATCGGAGCTTCTGCGGAGACCCATGCAAGAGGAATCAACGGCGGGAAAGAACTGAGGAGGAAGCGGGGCCGCTCATGCCTTTGCAGGGTTGATGATATCAGCAGGTGATGGTGTGGGCGGCCCCAATTGTACTGCTGGAAAATCTTCCATGTGGATCCTGCTTCGCCAACAGTGAAGTTCCTACGCTGTGACCTGATGACTGAGATACCCCAGAAGAAGATTTAATGGGCACAAGTGTCAGCACAACAAGGGTTAAATAAAATGCAATGTGACATTTCATTAGGGAACATAAATTAACAGGCAGAGGTTCATATAAAAAAATACAGGTGCAGATATCAATGTTCAAACAAGACTGTACACAATATATAAAAAAATATACAGTTCATATTTAATCTGACTACAACTCAGTTGCTTTCAGTCAACAAATACTACTTACCCAAACGATACAGGTTCACAGTATTTAAAATATTGTTTATTCTTAAGTATGGAAACCTATAGAATTGGTGAGTCATAACAAGTAGTAGTAATTTTATCTTCCACTAGGATTCACAAAACATAGAAACATAGAAACATAGAAGTTGACGGCAGATAAGGACCGCAAGGCCCATCCAGTCTGCCCATTTCTTTTTCTACCTTATAAATGTGCCATCAGCCTTTGCTCTGTCAGTGGCCTATCTATTCATAGTCATTTGTATTGCTCCCTTATGCCTATCCCATGCCTGTTTGAAGCCCTGCACTGTATTCATAGCCACCACTTCTTGTGGTAAGCCATTCCATGCATCCACCACCCTTTCTGTGAAAAGAATTTCCTACATTCCCCTTAATCAGCCTCCCTCTAATCTCATGCTGTGTCCTCTTGTCCTGCTATTTTCATATATTTAAACATGTTAGACTCTTTCACCTTGTTTATGCCTTATGGTGTTTGAATGCCTCGATCATATCACCTCTCTCCTCCTTTTGCTCAAGGGTATACATATTGAGCTCCGTTAATCTGTCCTCATATGTCTTCTGATGCAGTCCCTGCACCATTTTGGTTGCCCTTCTATGGACTGCCTCAATTTGGTTAATGTCCTTGTAGGTGTGGCCTCCAATACTGCATGAGTACTTCAGATGGGGCCTAACCAATGTCTTGTACAGAGGATTATTACCTCCCTCTTACGACTTGTGATACCCTACTAATACACCCTAACACCCCTCTAGCCTTACCTACTGCTTTAGAGGTCTGCTTGGATGATTTTAGGTCATCAGTGATGATGATGCCCAAGTCTCTTTCTTCCTTTGTGACTGCTAGCAACTCCCTCCCAGCCTATAGGTGGCTTCAGGGTTTCTCTTCCCTATGTGCATGATTTTGCACTTCTTTGCATTAAATCCCAGTTGCCACTCTTCTGACCATTCTGCTAGTTTATCCAGATCTCTTCTCATTCTGCCCACCCCATCTGGATCATCTACTCTGTGGCAGATCTTGGTGTCATCTGCAAACAGACAAGCCTTACCCTCTAGTCCATCTGCAAGGTCACTAATGAAGATGTTGAAGAGGACTGGCCCCAGGACTGATCCCTGAGGTACCCCACTTGTGACTTGCATCTCTTCTGACTGTATACCATTTACCACCACTCTGTTTTCTGCCCATCAACCAGTTTGCCACCCAGTTGACCAACTTCTGACCCACCCCGAGCCTACTCAGCTTATTTATCAATCTTCTATGTGGAACAGTGTCAAAAGCTTTGCTGAAGTCAAGGTAGTGACATCAACTGCTCCCCTTGGTCCACCACTCTGGTTACCCAGTCAAAGAAATCTATGAGATTAGTTTGACAGGACCTTCCTTTGTAAACCCATGCTGTCTTGGATCCTGTGCCCTATGGATTCCAGGTGTTGCACTATTCTTTCCTTAAGGAATGCCTCCATAATCTTGCCCACTACTGAGGTAAGACTGACCGGTCTGTAGTTCCCGCCTCCTCCCTGCTACCACTTTTGGGAGCGGATCACATGAGCCCTTCTCCAGTCTTCTGGGACCTCTCCTGTGCTCAGAGACTCACTAAACAATTCTGCTAATGGCTCTGCTAGTTCCTCCTTTAGCTCCTTAAGTACCCTGGAGATGTGCCATCAGGTCCCATTGCCTTATCCACCCTGAGCTTAGCAAGCTCTTGTAGGACCCTTTCTTTTGTGAAGGAGTGGTGCTCACCTCCCTCCCCTGTGTCCATGATGCTGAGCTGTGGGCCCTGCCCTACCTTCTCTTCAGTAAATACTGAGCAAAAGTATCTATTTAGGATAGATGCCTTTACAGGGTCCTCCTCCTCACATGCTCCCTTTTTCTCCATTAAGCTTAGCAATACCCCCTCTGGACTTTCTCCTTTCACTAATGTATCTATAGAAAGTCTTGTCACCTTCTTTTACTGTTCGTGCTAGTGTTTCCTCAGTTTGGGACTTTGCCTGCCTTACTGCCTTACCTGCTTCCCTTAAGGCAGTTTGGTATGCCTCCCTATCTTCATCCCGGCTGTGTTCCCTTATATTTCCTGAAGGCCAGCCTTTGGCTCTGACCTTTTCTGCTACTGTATTTGAGAACCAAAGTGGTTTCCTTCTTCTTTGCACTTCCTTTTCTGTCTAACACAATGGGATGTTGCTTCAAGTATTGCATCCTTAATGTTGCCCACTTTGCCTGTACCCCCTCACCTGTGTTTCTTTTTGCCAGGGCTAGCTTAACTCTGTTGGCCATCTTATCAAAGTCAGCTCCTCTGAAGTCCCATATTTTTGCCTTGGAATGGGATGATTTAGATGTAGTAGCCAAACACCTGTAGCACAATTAATATTTCGAACCTATGGTGATTTGCACTTTTAGTCATGATAAAAATGATTAGGCCTCCTTTGGTTAAACTTTCCGTCTTAAGCTGGACTTCAGGTAGACCTGATTTCTTCATGCAGCTGTAAATGAGAAATCTGCTGCTCTTGCAAAGCTGTGCAGTCTGTTTCATGCCCTGCAATATACACACTCTACTGAGATGCACTTTACTCTGAAGTAATATGCTTATAGGGCCTGTGTGTTTGTTCAATTGTCAGAGGATAGTCTAACCTCTGGGGAAGACAGAACCTGTTTGGGCCATCGACATTGAATATCCTTGGTCAGCAAAGTCAGGACCTCAGAGGTATCCATCATTATGCCTGCCTGAAGCACAAGCTGGAGCAGAGGAACTTGCCAGAGAAGCTAGTAAAATTTTAATGCACTCTGTAGTGCGGTCATGTCATACTCAGTTATGGCAAATAATCCCAGATGCCTGCAGAGCTAAAATGGAGCTGTAATGTGCTTGCCTCCTAACCCAAGCTGACAGCAGTGATGTACGACTACCATTAGTGGAAAATATCACTTCAACTAACCCATGATCCGGCTCCGCTAAGGGTCATATTATCCATGAGGAACAAATTACGCTCCCAAAGTAAATACAAATTTTCTATACCAAACAGGTACAAAGCAGGGAAGGGGGTGATATGTTACCTATGACAACACTCTGCCGAGTGACAAAAATGATAAAGTACACGACAAATCATTGGCTGACAGAGCACTGTGGCACAATCAGCCACTGCTTCGGCCTAGTGAGCATGCACTCATGCCTGTAAACACTACATTCTACCCTTAACAGTGGGAATCATATAATCTTTAACATTGACATGCATTGTTCTGGTTTTATTACCTGTACAGCCCTCCGGGGGGAAGGCATGCTATTATAAGTGCTATATAAAAGAAAAATTATATTAATATTTCTGGAAGGGACATAATCGCTTAATGGTAGAAGGCCAAATATATTTATTGCCTGTTTGAGATTTGTAAAAGAAATTGCATCTCGCTGTTGAACAATGGAAGCATTATTGTTTCTGTAATCCTCTCAGACTATGTCCATTTAAAAAAAAAAAATTCATCATGCCAACACCCTTAGGGCTGACAACACTGTTTACAGAAACATGGACTGGAATCCCCAATCCACACAGAGGGCTCTGTCCTGAAGTGCTTGATGTACCCTTTACATGCCTGGCCTCTTATCAAAATATATATGGATTCATGCAGCTATAAATGGGATGCAAAATGTATCTGAGCACAGTACAGAAGTTTATGTCATGGAAAGATTTGCAAAAAACAACAACCTACCATATTTGTGGCCCCCATGAAAAAAACAGTAATGGCAGGTAAATAGTGCTAGGTTATCACATGTTTCACAAAAATATTTTGGAAAATAGCTTGGCTTACGTAAGAGGACAAATGTTTATTTTATGCATGACAAATCAGTAGATCTTGGTTCTTGTTAACAAAGGTGCAATGCTGCATTGAATATAAATTTCACATCACCCTATCTCTCAAACATTTGTCACCCAAATGTGGGTCACCATGTATGAAAAAAACTGACAAAATGTGGGACACATTACCATATCACGAAAAAGGAAGCTCAGAACACTGTGGGAATGAAGTAAGTGCTTTTATGTTTAAAACCTTTGCTATTCATTGAGCAGTACAGATTATGAGGAAATTCTGTTTTACAGCGTCCTTACAGGATGTGGCATAGCACAGCCCTCATGTGGGACACAGGGCTTCCAAAGTGGCAAAAGGACAGATGTCCCATATAATGTGGGACAGGTGAGAGGTATTATTTCAATTAATATTTTCACAAACTATTAAGTCACAAATAAAGCATGAGTATATATATTTAAATAAACTGTCTGATTTGTGACTGGAAGAAAAACTAAGTCTGATACGCAGCCAAAACACTGTTGCCAAACTCAGAATGTTGATATTAAGATATAAACTAGTGAAATGAGCAGGAAAAAAAAGTAAAGAAAAAGAGGCTATTAGTCTGTAGAGACCGAGGCAAATTCCCTTACATTCCCAAAGTATTAGCAGTGCTGACATGCCTTCCTAGGGATCTCCTTTATCCCAGTAGGGACTACAAAGGAACACACTGGGGAAATCTCATCAAGTCCCTGAGATGCCTGCAGGGCAGATGTCATGTCTAAAGTATCTGTGCTTTTTGTCACAATAGGGGAGTCCTTTAAGAATCCTTCATACAAATCCCCACAAACACATGCTGGCTCTAATAAAGCCAAGGTCATCTCCGAGTTATCATACTTCCTAACAAAAAAGACAACTGACCCCTTTGCTGGCAACCACTGATAAATAACTATTGGCTGGCTTCTTGCATTTGTAAGAGTTGTGTTCTATCATCCACCGAAGCACTGCTGTTTTCTGTCCACACTGGCAATGCGGGCCTTACAAAGAGGCCTACAACTCTGAAAGTCTTCAGAGTCCTGCTGAAAAGCTACAAGATCCTGTTGTCTGTAGCAAAGAAGTTCCTGGTTGTCAGTTAAACAAAAGAATAATACGCGGCCTGCTTGATAGCATGTACTTTACCTGTCATCCAACAGCCCATTATCATGTCATGGCAGAGTGCTCTTTTCTACAGGTCACTTTGTTTAAAATGACAAGGATAATGCACATGTCAGCGAGCTGACAGTCCTGACCGTCCTTCAGAGATAAAAACGCAAGACGAGCGCCTGTTCTTATCTTGCGTACATGCCTTCGTCTATCATCTAAGTGAGGCAGAACATGATTTCTCCAGAGAGCACTTTTTCCATTTCTCGATTTTAAGGAAATCAAATAAGCACCATTTGTCTTCATCTGAATATGCTTGACCTACAAAAATGATGGTGCCTTGCATTTTATAACAGACTACATATGCTGAATTTAAATTAACAACACATTACATGTCTTAGATCTAGGTCTACTGGGCTTTCAAAAGGTGATGGACAAAATTTGTGACTGCCCTACCTGGGAGATATTTGTCAAACTTGTGCTATTAAAAATATTTTATTCCCAAAAATATTTAAAGCTTGCATCCCTCTATTTTAAGATAAAATAGGGTTTTCATTAGAATAAAAACAAGCATGTTGCTTGGACATGTTCATTTTGTCAGGGTGAAATTATGATTAGGAATTACAAAACAAATGTAAAGAAAGGATGATGAGAAATGGGAAGTTGTCTAGGTTAGAAAACAATGCCTATGATACAGTACATTTTTTGCAAAGTGGTGGAACAGGACATAGCAGATAGTATCCTAAAGATAGACTGGCAGATAAGTAAGTGATAAACCATGACAGGGTATGGTGTTATGGGGATTTAATCCACACTCTGGGTGCTATGAGGGTACTCAGTGACAACTCATGTTATAAATTTCTATAATGTTTGCTTCCCTTTCCTCGGCTAGCCAACATTCTAAACACCCTACCCATTTCCTGTTTAGACTTCAGATGGGATCTACAGAAAGGCATTAATCATGTACAATAGAGCCCTATCAAAATCCTCATCCTCCATCATACAACTGACTCAGCTTTCACTGTTTGAACCAACTGAGCCACTTTAGTCTTGACAACTGATTTCTGTTCCTTAACATTCTCCATTATAAAATCATAGACCAAAGCAAGCTAACTACATGGAGTCTGAGGAAGCTTTCTAGTCAACACAACAAAAGGTGCAGAGAAGAAAGAAAACACTGCAAGAATACAGTGAAATCTCTCTGGAGACTGGCCAGTGAAAATACAATCTCCCACAAAGCAGAAAACAAATGACATTTGATAACCCTCCCTGAAGCCTGACTATCTGTTCCAAGATGCAGCAGAGTGAATCAAACTCTTTACAATTTTTTTTTTAACATTTTACAACAGATGGTTCATTAGCTTATGGACAGAGATCCATCCTTTAGCAGAAAACCCTTCTGGGAACACACACACAAAAAAACATATTTCCTCTAAGACTGCATATATGATTTTTTTAAATCAGGATAAAGAACGTTTATATATATATATGTGTGTGTGTGTGTGTGTGTGTGTGTATATATATATATATATATATATCTATATATATATATATCTATACACACACACATATGCACACACATATTTTGACAACACTATATATATATATATATATATATATATATATATACACATACATACATACACACATTTATAAAACACAATAGACAGATAGATAGATAGATAGATAGACAGATAGATCTAGACCCATTTAGACGACACCAGTGAGAATAATGGGCTGGCAGTATAGCCTAGAGGTTAGAGTAATGAGCTGTGAATGAGCTTGGTACATCCAGTAAACCAGACCTGGGTTTGATTCTCACAGCCTTCACTTGCATACTGTGTGACTCTGAGCAAGTCACTTAACTGCCCAGTGCTCCCAGGTTGCCCCTTAAAAACAGGCACTTGTGCCTAGTGGGTCTTACCTCGTTACCAAAGACTAAAATAAAAAATAAAGTTTTACAGGTGAATGGTGCTATTTTTGCTAATAATACCTATTATCAAGATAAACAATTATCTTGATAGTAAATCTGTCACAAACAAGAATGCTGTACTCAGCCAGTGGGAGAGCAGCTGAAACAATGCTTGATGACGTTACAGTGAAGCTATGCAGCACTCTAACATAGAAACATAGACAATCACTGCACACAAATACCACTAGTCCACCCACTCTGACCAGACAACCCTAACAAACCATGGCTATGAAGTCAAAATAAACAGGTAAGAGCTTCACCACTCCTCATGAATGGAAATAACACATCCTGAATAAGGCCATTGCATATCCCATATATTTTAAGTATATAAATATAGCCCATATATTATATGTATATGTATATATGTATATATATATATATAGAGAGAGAATGAATGAATAATGGGTATGTGTGATATACAAGGAACTATAACCACCAACTGGGCAAATTATATAATAAAACCAAAAGCCTGAAGTGCAAGAGGTTTTATTATCTAATTAGCCCTTTGAGATGGGTATATTGCCATGTGTGCCGCACCTACTCATCTGTTTTATATAATACATGGTTTTGTGTGATTTCATTTACCTTGTATGTCATGCTGGATCAGCATTCTAGTGAGCAGTGGTGGGGGCTATTTTGGGGTTTGCCTTGTTATTTGACCTCGTGTTTCTGTAGTGTAGTGCATTTTGGTAATGGGTCCTCTTTTGTCCCTTTCTTGTTTCTGTAGTGTAGGGTTCCCTTATAAAAAGGGGTGTGTCTGGGCCAGTCATTCTTTAGATCATTTGCGGGGTCATGGATTGTGGTGGTGCAGTGGTGTGGAGTGTGAGCAGCAGTGTAGCATGTCGGCTCCAGTTGGTAGGGTAACCTGTCAAGGAAGTCCTGTTATGGCTGACAGCATCTGCAGCAGTGCAGCCTGGTTATAGTGGTGGCAGGAGCATGGAGGGCATGGCATCAAAGGAGGCAGCTGGAGGCTTTAGGGAGACAATGGCATGAGCATGGCGGGCTTGGCAGTTGAGGAAGGGATAGGAGCATCAGTGGATATGACTGTTTGATGAGTAGCAGGGAAAGTAGTGCATTATGTTGTCCCCTAATTGTTTTTCTTTTGCAGTACAGTATTTAGATGGAGCATTGAGGGACATGCTGTTGAGGCTATAATATGGGAGGGGGTGTGATCCCTGCAGTGTTGTATTTTTACAGGTGTGTTCAGTGTGGCAATGTACCCAAATTGGTGGGTAGGTGTGTTTAGTGCAGAAAGTTAGTAAATTGGTGGGCTGTGCTTCATTGAGCATTTCTTGCTCAACTGTTTGTACGTCAGTTGTGTTTACATTTTCTAGTGGTGTATTTGTTCCTACGGTATGTAGGTGTACTTCTGGGGGTATATAAGGACACCTCTGGAGGTATACAGCTTTAACTAGTGGTATATAGCATTAACTTACGTATACTGGGAAATGCTGAGCAAGCCTGTATAATATGTATAGGCAGTGTAAATAAGAAGTCACAAATATCAAGGCTATTTTTGTTTGTCAGGAATCTACGGTGAGAATATCGTGATATTCTCACTATAGGCAGATAACAAAGTAAATATTCTCAGTTGAGGTCTTTCAGAATAGAAGCCTGGATTATTTTTTCATTCTGAGACTTGCATATTCTCAGAAAGTTCTATATACAGAACTTTTAACTATAAGTTCCTTTGAAATGCAGCACTAACAATTATTTTACCATACAAATCCATGCCATTGCATAAATCAGATATGGCATGGGCCCGATAAAAATATGCCTGATATTTTACTTAGGATATGTGATCCATGTGACTTGACTCCTCACTCAAGACGTCATGGGATATATTATTTATTTATATATATGTGTGTGTGTGTGTGTGTGTGTGTAGAATAAATAATGGGTAAGGGTGGTATACAAGGATATATACCCATTGAAGGGGCTAATTAGATCTATAAGGCCATGAGCCCGAAGGTGAGTGGCTTTATTGTCCTAATTAGCCCCCGAGATGGGTATACTACCTAGTGTTCCACCCTTATCCACTGTTTGTTGAATATACTACATTAGGATGGTTATTGTTGTGGAGATTAAATATGCAATCACATTATGACACCTGAAGGTCTCTTGCAGCAAGATGGGAATGGTGTGTAGCGAATGCAGGTAGGAGTTTGGGGGGATTTCTGGGTTTGAGAGGGTTTTGTGTGTCTTTTTTCCAGGTTCTTTTGTAACTTGTTAATTGGTTTGGCTAGCTTCCTAATGATGTCTTGATTGTGTTATTAATATTGTTGCCTAGGGTTTAATGTAGTGAAGGTACATGCTGTATATTAGTGTAAGTATATACTTTTGATTGTTTGATTAGTGTAGGTATATAGCTTTAATTAGTGTAAGTATATAGCTGTAATTACTTAATTAGTACAGGTATATACTTTCAATTAATAGATGAGTCACAGGTATCCAGGGAAATGAATGATGGCATTTTCAAGGGGGGAAGTTCCCATCCATGAACTTTTCCCCACAGAAAAGGCCGTTTATTTCCCTGTATACCTGTGACTAATCTATCAATTAAAACTATATACCTGCACTAATTAAGTAGTTACAATTATATACCTACACTAAATAAAGCTGTATCAAACAATCAACAGTATATACCTACCTTAATAAAAAGCATATACCCACACTACATTAAACCCTATGGGGCAATACTTATAACACAACTAACACTTTTCTACATAGAAAAGGTAATCACTTACAGTATTTCCCTGAATACCTGTGATTACTCTATCAAAGTACATAACTGAACTAATTAAGCAATTACAGCTATATACCTATACTGATTAAAGCTTACTACTACAGTAATGAAACAAACATATACGCCTACACTGACAAAAAGTATACCTACACTACATTAAACTCTATGGAACAATATTAATAATACAATTAATGCATCATTAGAAAGCCAACCAACAAATTAACAAGCTGCAAGACAACCTGGAAAAAGGACACACAAAACTCTTCCAAACCCAGAAATCCCACAAACTCCTACCTGCACTCACTACACACCATTCCCTCCTCACTGCAAGAGACCTTCAGGTGCCATGACATCATCACAAGTAAGATCTTCATAACAATTCTAATGTATTAAATTCAGTGGCTTCTGCTTTCAACTCTTACTTCACCACCTGGGTCTCCTCTCTCCTATCTGCCTTTCCCTCCTCTACTCACTCACCTACCACCCTCCCCCATGCTTCTCCTTCTCTCCCCTTCTCCTTCTCACCAGTTACCCTTGCTACCTCCATAAGAGCCCTTCTGGCCTTCAACTCTCAGAAAAGCAGGAGCCCTGAAGGGCTAGACCCCAAGCTCCTGCATCTCTCTGCCCCTGCCGTTGCCTCTCTTCTTAACCTCTCATTCTCTCTAGCATCTGTCCTGGACATCTGGAAGCATGCAATAATCATTCCCCTTCCCAAGGGAGTGATTCTTCTTCTGGTAACTACCGGACTATCTCCCTCCTACCAACATTATCCAAACTGCAAGATCACATACAGTAGTACTGTCTCAGCTTTCTTCCTTCTTTGACTCCTGCTCCTTCTTCACCCTTTTCCAGTCTGGTTTCCACAAACACCACTCCATCACCTCCTCCCTCCTCTGGCTCACCGACTCCATCCACACATGAATGGACCATGGCCTCCTCACTACCACCATTTTGTTGAGTTAGCCAAAGCTTTTCACATTGTTTCCCACCCTCTTCTCCTCAGCAAGCTAAAGACAGTGGGTCTCTGACCCTGCTACTCGCTGGTTCAGCTCTTACTTAGTAGGGAGATCTCAATCATTTAAAATTGGAGAGTCCCTATCCCCCTCCCCATTTGCACCAGCATCCCCAAGACTCCATCCTTGGTCCACTACTATTCTTCATTTTCCTCAATGACCTTCCCTCTGCCTGCTCATCTGCAGCCATCCACATGCATGCAGACAACATGCTCCTATTTGCCTCCAGACCTTCCCCAGCTGAATTAAAAGCCAGGTTACAAACTGATTTTGATGCTGTCCGGCACTGGTTCAGATCAAATCAGCTATCCCTAAATGGAAAAAACAAAACAGTCTCCATGTCCTTTGTAACTCATTACAGTCTTTCCAGGCTCCCATTCCACTCCTCCTTCCACACCCTAGATGGGGTCACAATTGTCGACGTGGCCTCATTTAAGTACTTAGGGGTCTGGCTTGACCAACACTTTGACTTTTCACACCACACAGATGCCATTCATAAAAAAACTCCACCCCAAGCTCAGTGCTCTATATAGGCATAAAAGATGCTTCCCTCTTCCTGCCCACCAATGTAAACCCTGCTCCCCTCCAACACATCAATGTTACGTGAACCATTCCCCCGCTCCTCAGTATCCCCCATCCCTAAGTTTTACTTTCGATCCCTCACATCGTTTGACTCAGTCAGATACCTCAACAAAACCAATTCCAGACCAAGCATTGGTCTTGATTGTTTGGATTACCGTATCCTTAAACTCGTCAGTATTCCCATCACAGTCCCTCTCACTGACATTTTTTACTGCACCCTGTCCACAGGAATTTACACCAGCATCTGGAAAAACACTACTATCAGACTTGTCCACAAATCCGGGTCAAGAAATGACATCAGCAACTACAGGCCCATCTCACTCCTTGCACCACTCTCCAAAATCATTGAGAAAATTGTCCTCGACCAGACCACCAGTTTTCTTAACAAATACAGTATCCTATCCAGCTCCTAGCATGGATTTAGGGCCCACCCACATCACTGAGACTGCTTTGGTCAACTTTACCCACAATATTTATCAGGCCATGAATGATGGCCTGTACACTGGTACTGTTTTCATAGACCTCACCGAAGTGTTCAACCTGGTTGATCATGGCATTCTGCTCTAAACTCTCAGCAAACTGAACTTCTCTAATAATGTAGTCAACTGGGTCGACAACTATCTCAACCATAGGACACACAGAACCTTGATTGAGGGTCACTCTCTGATGTCTGTCACATTAAATATGGTGTCCTACAAGGCTCCATATTGGGCCCCCCCTACTGTTCTCCCTTTTTGTGAATTCCCCTCCCAGGCATATGCACCTCCACTAAGCCCGTACTCTATGCAGATGATGCAGCCCTTTACTGCAGCAATAAAAAACTCTCTACTCTTCACCAAAAACTCCAATCTGATTTCAGTAGACTCCACTCATCATTTTCCTCACATGGTCTTGTCCTCAACACCAAAAAAACAAATCCATAATTTTCTCGGGTATCACTTAAAGCATTGACTTTAACTTCACCCTCATGGACAATGATGGCAACCTGATCAAATGAGTCCCCAAATTCAAATATCTCAGGATCATCCTTGACAGCTATCTAACCTTTGATAAACACATAAATCTCCTTATCAACAAAAGTGCATCAGAGACTCAGGATGTTGTACCGCATCAGACAGTTCCTCACTCCAGACTCTAGGGCCTGATTTGATAACAGTCTTCTGCTCCCCCTCTTGGACTATGGCTCCCTAGTCTACTCCCCTCTAAAAAAAATTTGACAGATTGAGGTCCACCTACCACAGCATCCTCTGGTTTGCCACTGGTCTCCCCAGGATGAGTCACTGTGACAGGGTGACCCCTGTCATGGATGGGTTCCCCCGATGTTCCTATAAACTTCCCCCAAGAAAGAATAAAATAATACTGTACAAGATGTCATGGCTGGGCAAGTTAGGGCAGCTAGCAGGTTGTTCTAAGTGAAAGAGCCAACACAGAAAGTAGTAAGTTTGCTATGTGCTCTCTCTCCTTTCTTATTTTTCCAGCTTCCCTTCGTTGCTGTTAAAATGAAATATGTCCCTGCTTCAATTAAGAAGCATATGTCACGTGGTAGGAAACCCCCCCAAATGGAAGCATGATACTGATGAGTCCTGGTAGGACGAAACACGTGTCTATGTCATCTGTTAGCACCCTTTGCAAACTGTGTGAGAGGCCTTTCGGCACCTTGCAATTCTGCTTAAAATTGAACCAGCATAACATTCTGTGGTGATTTGCATATGCAGCCCATGATGCTTTGCACTGTGTGGGCATGTGTGATTTTGTATTTTCTTGAAACTTGGCTTCCCAGCTAAATGCCCTTTGGGGTAACCCTTGCCTCAGTGTTTGCGCATAGAGGTTCTTTGTCTTTTAAATTGTTTTTTTATTTTAATGGGTTCACCACGACATAACCCAGACAGACCATCTTAGGGTAGCTGGTTCATTCCACTGGGGTGTCAAACAGACGAGGCATACTGATGAGTCCTGGTAGGATGAAACACGTGTCTATGTCATCTGTTAGCACCCTTTGCTAACTGTGTGAGAGGCCTTTCGGCACCATGCAATTCTGCTTAAAATTGAACCAGCATAACATTCTGTGGTGATTTGCATATGCAGCCCATGATGCTTTGCATTGTGTGGGCATGTGTGATTTTGTACTATAATATATATATATATATTTATTGCAAAACAATTTCATTAATGTCACTAGTTAGGGTTAAAGCAATAAAAGTAGGGAAGTTGGTGTGAATTTCCAACCTAACACCCACCTAACCTGCAGACAGCTAAGGTGTGGGGTGCCTTGCGGTTGTCAATCCTAATGCTCACCCCATTCGGGCATACCACACACCTGTTGCTGCCTGCAGGGTGGGGGTGGGGTGGTAGGGTTGGAAACTCTAATGACACATTTCCCTACTTTTGTCACTTTAACCCTAACTACACTTAGGTCATTAACAAAGTTTTTTCCTTATTTGCCTGTGGGAGGATAGGGCCCTGTGAGCCCTGCATACCAATCCATCCATAAAGTTTCAGATAGTGTAATCATATCCTTACTAGCCACATTCATAAAGTGATGTAAAAAAATGGCTACGTTGAAAATTTGGGATCAAAATATTTAAAATTACCAAAGTTATGAGTAAACGTAGCAAAATCTCAACAGATGCAGATAACTTTGCCATTTTTACATATTGTGACCCAAGTTTTCAACACAACCTTCTTATTACCCCACCTCAGCAACAAGGGTGGTGAAGATTTTAAAATCCCAAGTAAAAGGTAATTTCACCAACCGACCATGAAATCACTTTTTGAGATGATCTGCATAATTCCACTGACATTGCTCATGAGGTGGGGTCTCAAAAAGGCTATATTGAAAATTTGCTGCATGAATATGCAAAAATGGCAAAGTTATGCAACAAAGTTGAAAACCCCATTGAAATACATTGAAGCTCACTTATCTCACTTTATCATATAGCAGTTGGCAGTTCCAGCAGCAAGATGTATCTTCAGTCAGAGAGCGGATCTTCACCCTGGGACTTGTTCAGGTGAGTGAGGGTGTGTGGGACGGTGCAGGATGGTGGGTGCTCAGTTGGAGGTAGGGTGGGGGATTGGATCATCGAGGGACTGTTTTCTTTTTTACATGTTTAAAAAAAGACATAGAGGGGTTGTTTTCTTTATTACAGTGAGGACAGCGATCGGGGGGAGGGTGGGATGCCACTAGACTCCAGGGAAATATAATGTAAATGCAGGGAATAGTAATCAGAGACTGGGGATGCCACTAGACACGAGGGAAAAAATAAATAAGTACAGGGGCAGTGATCAGAGGGTGGGGGTGCCACTAGACACCAAGGAAATCCAGAACAGTTACGGGGATGGTGATCTGAGGGTGGTGAGTGTGGCTACACACCAGGGACGCCTAGACACCAGGGAAATCTAAAATAATTATAGGCACAGCAATGAAGGCAGGGGGTGCCACTAGATACCAGAGCAGCATACCAAAAAGGACTTTTCCATCACAAAAAAGGATTGGCACGTCATACAGTTATTTTGAGGTACTAACTGAGCATGCACAGAAACTGAAATTTCAAAATGCAGTAAGTTTGGAACAGATTAATACTTTCTCACCAAACCAGCCAAAGGCACATCTGTGGGCCAAGCCCTTTCTAGCCCGAACATTTCTGACCAAATTTCCAATACATCTGGCAGCAAGGCAATGACAAAATAAAAGCAAGAAAACACTGTACAACCAAAAATTTTAGTATCACGGAATACGAACAAAGGGGAAGCAAGTCACAAAAAAGGATTTCAAAACTAAAATTAAAAAAAACACCTTGGGTGCATTTTCCAACAGTTAACTGCAGAATGCAGCTGACTGGGTCCCGATGACCAACATACATGTGTTGGTCTCCCTCTACTATGCCAATTGTGTGGCTTTTCAATTTTATAAAGAAAAAAAAAGATGTCGGCATAGAAAAAAACCTCATGGAATGGATTCCTCATACGAAAACTTAATACAGCTATTTTGAAGTGCTTATTGACCATGCTCAGAACCTGAATTTTTAAAGTTTAACAACTTTGGAATACATTAATCATTTTTCACCAAACCAGCAAAAGGCACCACTGTGGGCCAAACCTTGTTATCTTCAAAAGTTCAGATCAAAATTCCAAACCGTCTGCGTGCAAGGCGATGACAAAAGAACAGCAAAAAACTGTGATTTTTTTTTAGGTTTTTTTACTATTCCACTGTTCACTGTTTTCATCCAAATACTGGTTTGGTTCCCTTCCATCTACCCCTACTCTCTCCTCTCCCAACAACCTCATACTTCCTGTTCCCTCCATTCCAGGGACCATCATACTTTTGCTGCTCTTCTGCTGAGCAATCTGCCTTCTCCAATAAACTTCCCCTCACTCCGGAACTAACTCGCCTCCTTCCTCAACTTTTCCCCATTCCCTGGTTCCCTTGGGCACCAGCTGAAACTTCAACCCCTCCTCACCTGTTCCTGTTATACTCCTCTTGATACCACCACAGCAGAGCCTTAACCATCCTGGTTAGCAGCCAGCTGTGTCCCAGTCCTGCCTTGGTGTAACTTACACACCACTACAGTTTCTCCCCCCACATTACGAGGTTGAGCAACTAACTCATCAAACAGGTTAATTGCCTATTGTCAATATTGTTCTTGTCCACCAAGTATTGCTGCCACGTCTGAATATGCACTTGCTAGGCAGTCTCATTAAGCTGTACTGCACTTCATTCTCTGTACATACAATTGTTTTATTCTAATGTGTACCTTTTTTTGCCATATGTTGTTCAGATGTTCTGCTACTATGTATTGTGCTGCTGATCTTCCACTGTTCCCCTCCCCCGAGTCACACCTAGAAATGAGCCTTGGCTCAGTGTGCCTCTCCTGGTTACCAATTTTGAAATAAAAAAAAGAAAATAACAAATAATAATAAATCTCCAGCAAACACCTTCCTAAATGAGGTGCCCTCCACAACAGAAAATCAAGTATCACCATCCCTGCCAGGCAAGATGTCATTTATAAAAGTATTCACCACATTTTTGACCATGGGGGGCATTACCTATAGAGCATCACCAAAGTCTTTTCTTACCAGACTGGACACCCTTTTCCATGCCTTCTGCCGATTCACCCTAAACAGACCCCCCCCCCCCAAATCTGTAAACACCACTGTGAAATGTATTCCAACTTGTAACAACCTTCTCTGGAGAGATATAAGTACTTGTATAGTACCCTGTTAATCATCAGACTATGGACTAACATGCTCACTGACTACTTCTGCTCCCTCCTCATATGTACTCCTTCCCTCTGTTCACAACCACCATTACTCAAAGTCTTGTTCATTCCTTCCTTCTAGGTATCATCAGTCTGCTGGAAAAGCTGCATTCTCCTGGAGACTCCTCCCTGTGAAGCACCCTCTCTTCCAAGGTTCAGGCCTCTGCATTATAGCTGTCTTTCAAGAGGCAAGTCACAGAACTGAACAAGCCTTCCTGTGGCTGCTCCCTCCCCCAGTTGGCAATCAATCCTACTTTTTTTAATTGATGTCAATAACATTGTTCAGCTTAATTTGTATTTGCATTTGGCATCTGTTCTTTAATTGTGTATGCAAACTCCAGTTTTGTCTTTGCTGTACCTTGTTTGGACTATTAAAATACTGTACTTTTGTATTTGTTTCTGTTAGTTCCATGTATCCTTTCCTTTGGAGGGAGGTATTATGTTCTGGACAATATGTCTGACTAAAATAATAAATAAATAACAAGCCCATTTGCTCTTGATGCTTCCTTCCGGTATGCCACCCTAACAGCAACATTTCTACGGCGACATGCATCGATCTCGACAACAGCGCCATGCCGCCTTAGAAGTACTGCTGGAAGGGGGCAACCTCTTCCCCCGACCTGCACCCCCTCCCTGAACTAACTCCAACCTGGAGTTAGAATCCTTTAGTTCGGAGGGTTCGGGGGTGGCGAAGCCCCCCATTGTAAAAATAGAGCCAAACTGTATGGCGCCATGCTGACTGCAACTTGCATTCGACATGGAACCCATTGCTGTAATGCAGGTCGCAATCTTTTTTGTCACGCCAGCATGGTAGAGCCCTTGCTTCCTTGATGGGGTCAGAACTGTCTGCTTGTGATATGATTATCTAATGGTGTGGAAAAGATACTGATGTCACAACCTGAGGATTATGAGTCCCTTAGTCAGGGAATTAGCATCTGGAGTTGATGAATTCCAAGGAACAAATATCCTGTCTCTGTGCAAATGGCTTTAGTAATAATGAATGCAATGGCTTGAAATACAACATTAAATGCTTTGTAACTTGAATCCCAGTGATGTTGCTGGTGTTTCTGCTGGTGTACAGAGAATCCCTTTAACAATTAAACATAACCCAAGGTTTCCATTCTTCTCCTGTAACATGCCTATAATCATATAATGCACAGTAAACTGACCCATATTTCTGTAACTGTTTAATTAAAAACATTAGGTTTGTTATCTGAGAAGTGTATAGTTTTAGACATACCTTCTCTTCTTGGTCACTTTCACTGTCACACTGAAATAAAAAAACAAAAGAAACATTAGCAATAAAGAACAGCAACATTTTCCTGGAAAGAAGATAACTCATGACTGAAAAAAAAAGCTGAGATGAACTCATACAGTGATTTAACAGCTGCGGTTTGAAATGAAATACAAAGAATGCATTCTTTATGTTTAAATTACATTAATAAGCAGATCTTGTGTGATCCAGGATCATGGAATTTACTTTAGGGCATCATAACTATGTTATTCTGTGTCATAATAGTAAAGTAAATCATCCACATAGTACAACACGTGATTCACAGTACATGACTATTACTACATTTAAAAGGTGAGACTTCAAATGAACTCTGAGAAGTGAGTTTTCTCTGGGATTCCTACTGTTGACACCATGATGTAAGATACAACATGTGCTACCTACAAACTACAACAATGGTGGACACTGCTCTAGCAATACCGTCTGCATTCCACCGACGAGGGATTGCTAGAGATTACTAGGGTACAATTAAAGATGTCTGGTTCACGTGCCTTTGCTTTTTCAGCACCCAACCCTGTGGAATTCTCTACCTCGTCAATTGAGAGGATGCTCAACCGTCAGTAGATTTAAAACTGAGTTAAAAGCTTACTTATTTGATTTGGCCTTCCCTAGCGATGGATAATGTAAATTTTATGTTTTAATGTTATTTATCTTGGCTGTTTCTGTTTTTATGTTAAGCGCCTTGGTTTTGAGAGGCGCTATAAAAATAAAGTTGAATTGAATTGAATTGCATGGAGTCTCTGAGAACTTTAATCATTTAGTTCAGCTCTAACAAAATGTATAAAACTGTTTGCAACCGAATGTTATTTGTGATGGCCTTTTCTCTTCTGTAGTCATCAAAGGAAGAGTATTGTGAACAAGATAGTATATGATCATCTCGGTGAACTAAGTCAAACATGTACATGTTGAAAAAAAAAGGAATAATTTATGAAGCCAAGTACACATAACAAGCATTAAAAATTTAGATAAATTTATTTTACACAGAAGAGTCAAAGCAATCAATGGTTCAGTCTTTGCCAAGATATTGAAGCACTGATCAATTCACGTTACTCAACTCAGTCAAAGTAATCAATGCTTAAGTCTTTGTCATAGTTAAAGCAATCAATGTTTCAATTTGTCCAAGCTACTCTTGTGCTGACAAATCAAATGTCAACATCTTGGATAAGATCACAGACTGGTAACAAATGTCTATTTATGATACAAAGAACACTAAGGATAAGAACGACTGGACTCCGGTTGAAGGATTCATAATCAACATGTTGATTGACAGGTGGCAGACAGCCATTACTGATAGCCAGTGTCATGTTTGGGGGAAGGGGGTGTCAATACATTAGAACTGGACAGAGCCTGTCCTGTTAATCCACCCCTATTATTATACATTCCACTGAACTCCAAATACTGAAAGAGTTGCCCTTTTATAACTGCATGTTAAGTGGGAATGGGAGGAGTCAAAGCTGGGTCTTCAGGTTCACAACATAATAGCTTACCCCCCCAAAAAAACTGACTTTCCTATGGTCACAGAAAGTGGTGATGGGAAGAGTCAAACCTAAATCTCCAGGTTTATTGCTTGGCAACAAGCCCACCACCACAATCAAAGTGATTTGCTTAGGTTCATAGTGAGTAATTAAAAGTGGAAGAAGTCAAGCACGTGTTTCCTGGTCCATAGCTTAGCAGCACTATAACAATCATCCACACTTGAGAGACAGCATTTCCCTGTGCTTATCCTTGTGTCTACATGAAAATTGTGTATAAACTGTGTGTGAGTCAAGTCTTGCTGGGGTACAGTCCTGTGTTACAAAAGCGTCCCCCTGACCATCAGATGGAATCCTGATCCATTCATCCACACTGCCTTTGTTCTGATTTTACAAGTACTACAACAAAATGAAATGCATAACATTTAGTGGCAGCTTTAACTGTGCTTAATGAACATAAGAAGTCACTTTAAAGTTTCCTTGTGGCCACTAATTAAAAAATGTCAAAACTTACACTGGGATATACAAAACAAATACAGATCCCAACAGTAAATGATGCAAAACAACCTGTCACAGTTGTGGGGGAGGGGGCTGTTGAATATGAGGAAAATACAGTCACCACAAAGCAGTGTAATTTAGTAGTGAAATCTGTGTATGTCTGTTATAAGCAATGTAGTCATCTAGTGGTGGTCTCTGGGATAGCAAGCATAGCAGTACAAGAAGCTCTGTAACATCCCAGCTAGAAGGAATTTCCTTGAACTGAATGGACAGAGCTGCTGTCTTTAGGACTCAAAGTCCCAGGTTTATTTCCCAGCAAGGACCAGAGGTGCATCTGTGCAAATAGAGAGGGGGCAGACTCAACAGTTTCCAAGCATAGTTCAAAGTGTAGAGTTACACAGTGAAATGTTGTTCATTTAGAAGCTCTCTTAGTGGCTGAGGATGTGCTCAGCTTGGGACAAATCAATGCACCTTAACATTATTATAAATCATGACATCGTTCTTAGCCAATCATGATTGTTTATTTCCAATTATAGAATGGAAATAACAATCCTGCAACCTTTTTGGCAAGCTAATGACTTTCCCATGGGTAAATCCTGCAATAACCCACAACTTAGAAAGGGCATTTATTAAATAAATAGACAATGAAACACGTTTTACAATTTATTTTACACATGGGTCCATTGTATAATCACAATAAAACACTCAAGGACATGAGTAATTTGGTGACACATCACATGAGGCATGGGTAAATCCCCTAAAAACCCATGCCCTTTCATGCCTTTTTGCTTAAACATTCCAGGCACTATTACAGTCACAAGAAAAGACACAGTAACTGTACTTAAACATATAGCAGATGCCACCAATGTCTCAAGAGCAACGCCAAAAATACAAATGCAATAATAGTATATCAAAAAATACTAGGAGATATAACTATTTTTGAAATGAATTTATTGACATGAAATGACATACAGTAGTACTTGGAAACAAGCTGATATGAAATACAGTAGATTATGGACTAGATAATGTATTGTCAGTGGATGCTTTCAAAATGTGTCTGCCTTCCTACTACTCTTTTCTATACTGATATCAATGTTATCTAAATAAATGTGGTAGTTTAAGCGGCCCCTTGATATATCCTATACATACAGTATGTACAGGGATATACAATGGCCTGACTCAAAATAATGCAATTTATCTTCATGTTTGAAGGGAGAGACCATAACTCACAAGTGATGGAGCCATGAATGAGTTATAGAAGCCTGTCACCACACAAATGATAATAAACAGCATATTATGTGTTCGGACATTGCATATTCAGTGTACAGTATATATCAGTTTGCCAGTTCTAACTTTTGAACAGCTGGGTTTGTGAAGAATTAACTGTTTCTCTTTGATTTAAACATCTGGCTTCAGTGCTGCATGGAGCTATTTTGATGTCTGTGGCATTGTGAAAGGTGTTTTCTGATTGATTCAGAAGTCTATTGTACTGTACAGTTGTGCCCCAGGTGCAGTTCCATAATGTTTAGTCATTGTGGTTAATATCTTGAGTGAGGAAACATCAAGAATAGTCAAAGCCATCACGTTAACTTGCTAGCCGTCTTGCAGTTTGCCAGATGACCATGAGAGCCCACAGCCTTAAGGGCTTCTGAAGGTAATTACATGCACAGTACTGTTTCCGTACAGCATCACCTTCTTATTACCCCCCTAGACCACCAGGGAATGATATATTGTATGGGCAGATCTGGGAAAGGAAGGGGGGTACACTAGACCACAAGAGAATGATATATTATTGTATGAGCAGATCTGGGATAGGGAGGGGGTATGTTAGACCACAAGGGAATGATATATTATTATACGGACATAGAAACATAGAATTTGATGGCAGATAAGGCCCGCTTGGCCCTCCTAGACTACCCATTTTCCTATCTAATGGATAAGCTGCAGATCCTAGTTAACCAACAGCCTACTTCTTCTTAACCCCCACTAGAATTGCCTTATGTCTGTCCTATGCATTCTTGAATTCCCCCACTGTTTTAACTCCACGATCTCCTCAGGAAGGCTGTTCCATGCACCCACAACCCTCTCCATGAAAAAATACTTTCTCACATTACCTCTGAGCCCTACGCCGTCTTCAAATTGTGCCCCCTTGTTCATGCACATCTCTTTTTCTGAAAGATGCTACCCTCTTGGACTTTGTTGATTCCCTTGAGGTACTCAAAAGTTTCTATCATGTCCCGCCTCTCCCTCTTTTCCTCAAGGGTATACATATTAAACTCCTTTAGTATCTCTTCGTATGTCTTCTGGTGCAGACCCTGCACCAGCCGCCCTACTCTGGACAACCTCTACCCTATGTCTTTGCGGAGATCGGGTCTCCAGAACTGCACAGAGTACTCCAGATGGGGTCTCACCAACTGTCTGTACAGAGGGATAACAACTTCTTGTTTTCTACTGGTGATGCCTCTCCCTATGCATCTCAGTATTCCCCCAGCCCTCCTTACTGCCTTCTCACATTGCTTGCCCACCTTTAGGTCATTTGATATAACTACCCCAGGTCCCTTTTCATTTTTGTTGTTGTCGGTATCTCACCCCCCATTGTGTACTCTTCCCCTGGGTTTTTGTTTCTCAGGTGCATTTCTTTACACTTCTTTGCATTGAATCTAAGCTGCCATACATTTGACCATTCCTCCAACTTTTCCAAGTCCCTTCTCACCCTTTCCACCCCACCTTGTGTATCAACCCGGTTGTAGATCTTTGTGTTGCCTACAAAGAGACATATTTTTCCTTCCAGTCCCTCTGCAATGTCACTTATAAAGACATTAAAAAGGACCGGACCCAGTACTGAGCCTTGCGGTACCCCACTAGTAATGCCCCTTTCTTCACTGTGGACTACGTTTACTATTACCCTCTGTGTCCTGTTGTCCAGCCAATGTTTTACTCAGGCTACCACCCACTCCAGGGCTGGCTAATTTGTTTATTAAAATTTTGTCCAGGACTGTGTCAAATGTCTTGCTAAAGTCTAGGTAGGCCATGTCCACAGCCCCTCCCTGGTCTACTACTTTTGTCATCCAGTCAAAGGAATCAGAAGTGATTCCATCATTTTTCCCTACCACTGAGGTCAAACTGACAGGTCTATAGTTTCCTGCCTCTGTCTTGCTCCCTATTTAGTGAAGGTGAATCACATCCACCCTCCCTATCAGGACCTCCTCCCTATCAGGGATAGGGAGGGGGTCCACTAGAGCACCAGGGAATAATATATTATATGGGCAGATCTGGGCTAGGGAGTGGGGTCTGCTAGACCAGGAGGGACGTGAGTACTTTTACTAAAAAGGGGATTGAGGCTGGGGGAACACAGCGCATGTTACCTCCTGCCCAGGGAGGGCTCAGGGGGTGATGCAAGGCATCTAACTCTCCCAGAGGACACACTTCTGAGTATCCTTAGACCAGCCCTGGTCTAATGGTAATTAGAATTTCACCCTCTGGGAGGGTTTAGAAAATACCAGATTAGGGGATATGGCAGCTTGGGTCTGCCGTAAGACCCCTAACACCATGCCACAGCCCATTTCACACCACAAGGATGGCACAAGCCCCCTTTGGTGCATGCAGGCTGCATTTGAGAATTGCTCTTCTTGCACTTTTTGGCACAAGAACACCATGCACCATTCCCTGTGATGTAAGCCATGTGTATCATTCAGAGAAGTTTTGAGAATGGGGCCCCATATGTCTAACAGATGCTACCTTGTTCACAGTCAGCTGCAACCATAAAGGTAATGCCTTTGATCTTCCCAAATTTGTTTAAGGAATAAACTCTTGTACTGCTGAAAAGTTTTTCACATCTCTAAAAAAAAAACTAAGCTTAAAACTGTTTTCAGCTAACCAAATGTATTATATTAACCAAAAACTAGAAAGGCACTTTGTACTCATGATAATACATTTACAGGGGTATAAAGATCTCATAACTCCATGCATCTTCAGGATCATGTTTTTGATCTCATTAGACCCCCTCGATGGCATCATTTTCCTGTACACATACATTCATCTACCATTGAGGCAGTATAGCCCAGTGGTTTAAGGCTCTGAGTTGCAAATCTGGAGACCTGGGTTGGAATCCCACATACCCCATT
The DNA here is from genome assembly GCA_016271365.2 of Neoceratodus forsteri. Lineage (NCBI taxonomy): Eukaryota > Metazoa > Chordata > Ceratodontiformes > Ceratodontidae > Neoceratodus > Neoceratodus forsteri. The sequence continues at coordinate 65,776,873 of JADMNL010000030.1, forward strand.
TGCATACTGTGTGACCCTGAGCAAGTCACGTAACTTCCCTGTGCTCCCAGGTTGCACCTGTAAACAAGCTTTCAGCTTTGTGTGTCTCATCTGGTTAAACAATTGGAAGTAAAAAAAAAATGAATGCTCTCTTGTTTCTCACTCCACACACACACACACACACACACACACTAGCTCTCTCTCTCCTCTCTAGACAGACAGACTGATGGACAGATAGATAGATAGATAGATAGATAGATAGATAGATAGATAGATAGATAGATAGATAGATAGATACATGGCTGGATGGATAGATACTTTGGTATGATATGACACCTTGGACTATGTAACTGAATTTACAGAAGCAGTCCTAAGAGATAACAAACAACGAATAATCAGCTGTAAAACCCAAGCTGCCTAATTTTGCTGAAATAACTAGACATACCATGTGACAGATCTCAGCCAGTCAAATTGTTAGATTTTTTTCAACTGGTGTTATTATTGAGGCACTTTAGCACCCCTATAGTTAGAGTTGAGTAGGGGGTTCAATGTTAACCCCCTAACTTTGCACCTCAATAGCTTTGGCAGTGTTTGACAAACTCAGCTGACATTTTGCATGTGTTTTCTAGGAGGCAAGATCTAAATCTGAGGAAAGTTTTGTGATGACAGGTTGTGCAGTTTCTGAGGTCTGCATATGTCATTTTTCTGTAGATGTCTAATTTTTTCCTATACTAAGCATTGGATTTTTTTGCTCTGTCCTACAGTATACAGAGAAAGGAATTTTTTCCCAAAGCTTTCAGAGTACAGTTGTGATATCCTAAGGTGGTGCCTTTGAAAGATTTCGTGAAAAATATTAAACGGTTCCAGCATTATAAGGCTTTAAAATTTTGTGTTTTTCTGTTCTAAGCATGCTCAGTAGGGTTCTTGGGTTAATGTTCGGATACAACACCCCAACGTCTGTGTCGCAAGACCATTTGCGGTTTCTCACCGCTTGCTTCTCACAGCACGAAACATTTTTTTTTGCACTGTGAAAGTCACCATCTTGTTTCTTTTCTCCTCAAACTAATAAGCATGGAAAATACATAAAAATGCCAACATCTAAACACCGGAACCTAGCTAAATGGAACCCATTTAGCTAGACTCTAATATTTGTTTCTTATATTAATGGCCAGAAATACCTTTTCTGGGCACCCTAAAATCCTTGGTGCCCAGCTTAGTGAGAGAAGCCATTGATCCGCATTCTCTATATAAAAACAGCAGGACTTTCTTGAGTTCTGTAGCTGCAGCAGGAACCTGTGCCGTGGACTGCTGTGAGAGCAGTAAGCTGCCTTTTCACTGGTGTCTAGTGGTGCCTCCCACCCTCCCATCATAGTCCCCTTATGTATGTAATTTTCCCTGGTGTCTAGTGGCACTCCCCCACCTTCTGATCACTGTCCCTTATTTATATAGTTTTACTAGGGGCTAGTGGTACCCCCACCCTCCAATCACCTTCCCCTTATGTAATATAATGTTTCCCTAGGGTCTAGTGGTGTCCACAGCCTCTGAGCTCTGTATCCTTATGTAACGCAATGTTTCCTTGGAGTCTAGCTGCACCTCTTACCCTCTGATCGCAGTCCCATATTCTATGTTATGTTTCCCTGGAGTCTAATGGCACCTCCCACCCTCTGATTGCTGTCCTCTAATGTACATGATGTTTCCCTGGTGTCTAGTGGTGCTGCCACCCTCTGGTCACTGTCCCATATTGTATGTTATGTTTCGCTGGTGTCTAGTGATGCCTCCACCCTCTGGTCATTGTCCCATATTGTATGCTATGTTTCCTTGGTGTCTAGTGCACCCCCACCCTCGATCACCGTCCCCACATTAATGCAAGAAATGTCAGCTGTAATAAAGAAAACTGTCCCTCAATGTTTTTTTTAAACCTATAAAAAGAAAATGGTCCCACGCCAATCTGACCCCCCCAACCCGACCTCCCACTCAACAGTCACCACCCCTCACCCCCCAGTACACCCTTCACACACCCTCACTCACCTGAACAGGTCACATGGCGTAGATCCACTCTGCAATCAAAAACACATCTTGCTGCTGGAACCGGAGACTGCAATATGAGGAACTAAGGTAAGTGAGGATCAATGTGTTTCAATGGGGTTTTGAACTTTGATGCATAACTTTGTCACTTATGTATATTTTTACCCCAGATTTTCAACATGGCCTTTTTGGAGCCCACCACATGACCAATGGCAGTGGAGATATGCCAATCGGGCCTGAGAGGCAATTTTGCGGTTGTTTGTTAAAATCATCTTTCGGGTGGGATTTGAAAATTTTCACTGTCATTGTTCATGAGGTGTGGTCACAAGAAGGCTATGTTGAAAATTTGGGGTCAAAAATATATAAAATTGGCAAAGTTATGAATGTACATTGAAATTTGTCTATGCAGTCTGATAACCTTGGTCATTTTAATTATTTGACCCCAGATTTTCAACATAGCTATTTTTTCACACCACCTCATTAATATGACAGCTGTCATTTTTCAGATCCTATCCTGGATGAGACGTGTTTTTGTACTTGTGGTATGAAATGACATTTCCGCCAACATACTATAAATGATGCATGCCATGATTATAAGGGGTCAAAAACTAACTCTTGAAAATTTGAGGTCAAAATTGTAATAAAAAGAGTGAATGTGTGAAGAGTGAATGTGTGAAGAGTAAATGTATGAAGAATGAATGTTTGAAGAATGAATTGTTTAAATGGTGAATGTGTGAAGAGTGAAAGTGTACTGAATGTATAAAGAGTGAATGTGTACTGAAAGTGTAAAGCGTGAATCTCTAAAGAGTGAATGTGCCAGGCCCCATCTTCTGCAGGTGGATGGAGTCTTCCCATAGCACACAGTCCAATAGGCCCTGCACATCTGCATCTGTTCACACAGTTCCCTACGGGACCTACATGAATGACGATACGATTACACTATCTCAAAAAGAAAGGAAATTCTATGCAAAAAAACTTCATTAATGCACCAGTTAGGGTAACTTAACACCACAAAAGTAGGAAAATGTGGTTTAGGGTTTCCAACCCTAACTCCCAACCCATAAGCAGCAAAATAAAAAAATATTAGGGTGTTGGGACTCTAGAGTCTTGGCAAATCAGTGGTGGTGTCTTCTTTGTGGTTATCAGCCCTAATGCTCACCCCATTCCCTGAGCAAACAACATCACACATGATCTCCTTTCTTCACATGGGGCCCACAGGACCCTGTGTGAAGAAAGCTATAACAAATTGTGTTGGCAACATGTGGTGAGCCATACTCCTCTACCTTTGAAGAGTGCATCACTATGAGGCACTGGCTTGGAGCTGAACATTGTGCTTCAGACTTGACGCTTATAGGTTGGAGGGAAGGGTGAGCATTAGGGTTGACAACCCCAATGATGACCCTAACACTGATTTTCTAAGACTCCAGAGACCCAAAATCCTAATACTTTTTCCTATTATTGCTTGGGGGGTTAGGTTGAAAACCTAATGCCACATTTCCCTACTTTTGTGGCATTAAGTTACCTAACTGGTGCATTAACAAAGTTTTTTGCAAAGAATACACAGATATAGATAGATGGATAGACAGATAATGTGCATGAATAAAACATATTTTAATGTTACTTATAATATTTCACAAACAAAAATAAAATATGTTAGATATGTCATAATGCAGTACTTAGGTAATGAGAGAGCATTTTAACAGTGATTAATGACATCACAATAGATCTATGCGGCTATTATTCTCACTATTAAGGAGGAAAAAATAAAGTAGATTTTTATGCTCTATATGATTATTAAACATGGTATTAAAGTATTGGTCAAATAATCAAACCATAACATTTAATGAGTGACATGCAGGGATTTTAGAAGAATAGCATCTACACACATTTCATACAGTATCAACAATAACCTAGACAAGTAAAAAACAAAAGAAGAGAGAGCATATTGAAAATACTTAAAGGAGCATTATGTTGTAGTTAAATACTAAAGATAATGTCATGGGATGTATAGGCTTTTAAATATTTAATCAGCTGTAGCACGTATAACTTATTCTGTAAGTTTCATTATTTCTGTGATCAAATATTTATATGTAGCATATATACCAAGTAAGGTTTTTATTGTGAATTACTTAATGTATGCATAAATCCAGATGCTCTGTACTTTTATTTTATTGTAACATTTTAAAATCTGATAAAACATATGACAATTTAAACTGTCCAAATTGCCAAAAAGAACTAATTTGAAAGCTTTATATTTTAAAAATGTGATGTATAAACTGGACACACAATGGCCTGACTCAGAATATGACAGTTCTCATTACTTCTGAGGGAGCAGAACTTTAATAACTAATTTGTCACTTCACCGCTATTCTGAATTATGCCAGCACATATCATATTAAACAAACAGACATGCAGGAAGGCAAGCAGACAAGTATAAATATATGTACAACACCTGTAGAAATGAACGTACAAAAAAATACTTGTAGCTTCATTATATGGCAATTACGTGTCACAAACCTCACTGGTGGGGATACATTTAAAAATGTGACAGAGGTGCAGGAATGCACAGATAGTTGTGCAAATGGAGAGCGAAATTAGTTTCTATCAGTTTGTGCCCAATTTAACCCCTGATTATACATGTGCTTGTGATGGCACACATGTTGTGTGCTATAAGGAGTGCTTTCTGCAATGCAACAACATACAAGTAGAAAAAGCAGAATAAATACTTAGAGCCCACAACACAGAAACCTTAAAACAAAAATGGCTTTGTAACAGAAGGCCTTATAACGAGGACATACAGGGTGCATGTGACTTACTCTATATAAATCGCTTAAGTTTAGTTTGATCACTTTCAAGTTTACTTTTTCTTTTTAATTCTATTGTTCCATACTCCCTCCTGGCATTGAAGTGGACCTCTCCTTTCCAGCACTCGTGCACGAGAGTGCACTGCACATGGCTAAGCAGTACAGTAGCTCTGCGTACTGATTGGCTGAAAACACATTAGTGATTTATTATGGAGTATAAAGCACTGGGCAAGGGGTATGATAACCAAAAGGTGTAATGCTTCAGGTCAAAAGTTTATAATACAAATCATACACAGCCATTGCTGGACCCCCCCCCCAACACACACACAAATGATAGAGACAAAAAAGCCAGCTAAAACTTTCCATTACAGGCAGTATCCAACTAGACACAAAATGCAACTTCATTAACGTGAAATACATGGCCCTCCAAAACCCTACCTAGAAAAGAAAGCTAGCGAAAACTCTTCATTACATGCAATACCCAAACTCACACAAAATACAACTTCCAAGTAAAGCATACACAACCCTTACCTCCTAACATTGCAAAACAATAAATACTGAATAAGTATTCAAAAACATACCTCAATGCTGCATCTACATAACAAAATCAAACTGCTGCAAAGACCACAGATTTTAAAAAGGAGACTGGCGATGTCATCCATGATGTCATACTTTCAAGGTGGCTGATGACGAGCTCAAGCTCGTACAGTAGATCATTATTATTAAGCATTAAGCTCTTAAAGACACATTAGAATTATTATACAAAACCTATTCTGACTGGAAATAACCTTACCGCTTTAAATCATTTAACATTACAAATCATTTTATAAGCGGAATATGACACACCACAGTGGGGTGTTATACTCCATTAACAAATTCTCTGGCTGCAGAAAGTACTGTGCTGATGGTTTCATGCATGAATCCACTAACTGTTATGTTAACATGGTATAACACCCACTCTGTTATGCCTTTTTCCTTACATATAACAATGATACTGTGGTAGGAATTCTGAGACACACTTTTTACCTCTTCATCCACAGAGGCACACTGTTTTGAAATCACCAGTACCAATACCGTGATCTGACAAACTGACAATTGTCCCAAACCAGGAAACCTCACTGCTCTTTATTTACAATTGTTATGATTTTACTCTTGTGTTAAAAATGTCACCTAGATGATAGGCTAATGAAAAACTGAACTTGAAGGGAGATCTAGTATTACAGCCTGAACAGGGGAGATAATTTTTAACCTGTTTTTCATCTTCAGTGAAGGTGACTCTCAACATTTAGAGCATGAGGTAATAATCTTTCCAACAAAATGTTGAGCCTGCAATGAGTGTGGGATTAAACACTCGTTTTTTTCATGAAAAACACATTCTAAGTGACTTTAACATAAGAATGCCCCAAAATGCTGAAGATCTGTGGAATATCATTTTAACTGCACATTTGTGTTTGTTTCATTTCACTGATGGAAATAATGCCCTCTGTACCCGGGGGAGTGCTAAAACCCGACAGAGGACTGAGGCAGTGCACTGTTGTCCTCAGCATTAAAGAGGCAGTCTGCTTCAGCTTCTATTAGAACCTTTAAAAACAGAACAAAAAGCCAGAGCCAAAAGAGCGGTTATTCCCATCAAAGTGTTAATAGCCTTTATGCCTTCAGTAGTCCAGTTCTAATTTCAAGGTCCACTTAATTCTCCATCAGCTAATTACTTCTGTACCCAGAAGCACCGCGTCTCCAGAGCAAAGCATATGGCAGAGGACTGAGACCTACTGGTGTCCATTATGGAAGCAGCTTGGTATGCCAAGCCGATTAAAAAGCTTACGCTCCCATCACAACCTGCAGGTGATTGACAGCTTTGCGATTTGGCCAGTCACTGCTTCTGCTTAAGTCGCTGCTGTGCTGGGGCCCCCATGACACTCCAAGGCACTGGTTCCATTTCTGGCATTGAATTCCCACGCTGACCCCAGGACTTTGCTGCTAGCTCAGCAGAAACACACCATCCAATTTACGGCTTCGTCCTCATGAGCCCCTGAGTGCCGGCCGCTGGCAGAGACGAATGATGGTCAGCTCCAGTGGCTCATAAATTATGCAAAGGCAATAAATGCAGAGAGCAAACAGTTCTAATGCTTGCCTGTCCTGTCTCTTAATATACTTTGTAAAATGCCAGGAGCTCTGCATAAAACTTATTCATTTCACACATGAAAGGTTTTGTTGTCTAAAAACATATTTTGCGTTTTTTTTCCACTTTGCCAACAGACAGGTTTGATGAGGTAGCTTAGAATTGCATATTTATGTAGCAACACTTACAATACTTCCTTACACACTTACAGTAGCTTTTTATTAACCACACACAAAAAAAACACTGCAAGACAAGGAGAAGAATAGATCCAATTCCAAATGGAAAAAAATAACATAAAATACAACTAGGCACACTTGTTTCCTTTAATGATCTGAGCTTGGAGGTTCATGCCTGAACTGAAACATAGAATACTGTGCCTGCCCGAGCCCAGAAGATCTGTGGTCTCCATTTTCCGATGCACTACCCTTAGCTAGTCTCCCGAGGAGCACACCTCATACCAGAGGTGTCTAAGCAAACAGAGGTCCAACATAAAGGTCCAAACACTTATTTGGGGAACTGGGGATTGTGGGAAAACAAATAAATAAATACTTAGGAGGCAGTATAGAGCAGTGGGTTAAGGCTCTGAGCTGGAGACCTGGGTTTGAATCTCACAGCCACCTAGGTATGCACTGTGTGATCCTGAGCAAGTCATTTAACTTCCTTGTGCTCCCAGGTCACATCTAGAAACAAGCTTCAGCTTAGTGTGCTACTCCTGGTTAAACAATGTTCCCTAAATATTAAAAGTTGTTATTCAGAATATAATGATATGGCACAGCACATCTGATATTCTATTTTCCAGAGGCTCAGCTTGCCACCTGCATGCTTTGTTTGCACAGTATTCATACTCCGGGGTTAGTTTGCCCACACAGGACCTTTTGAACTGCTCATTTCTTGCACTTTAGGTGCAATAAAAGCATTGAATACTTGGACCAGCCTAGTATGCTAATTTTTCTATTTGACATTTCAGTGAATCTATGACTGATGTTTAATATACACAGCCACTTACATTTTAGATTATTGACTTCCAGCCCTTTTTAAATCCAAACTCTAATGCTTTGGAAGAGCTGCATGATTTTTATTTTTATTTTTCTACTACTTACTCTTTATTTTCTGTGCTGGGTTTTCTTTATCAATATTCCAATGTCTCCAATAAAAAGACATTCTTAACTCCATAACCACCTTTAAGAACCAGCAATGCTAAGAGGTTTTTTTTTTTATGTCAGGCAAATAACAATAAAGAGACAATGAATAGCTTAGTAGTGGCATCCACTGGCCAAAACATACTACAGCTATCTGCAAGTGACACAAGGTTGTGAGTTCAAGCTTCTCAGTAGGACTTGGGTTCATGTCCAATGGTGGCACTGCGGTACAGTATAGAGGGTGCTTCACTGGTGGAGGTTATGTCCTTCAAATGATTTGCTAATCCGAGGCCCCCTTCTGCCCCTCTCTACTGTTTAACAAGTTGGAGGTCAAAGATATCATGGTGCTAATCAGGCAGAGTAGCTCTCCCAGAGGTCCTGCCCAAGATGCTCCTCTCCGAGTAAAAGAAATTGTGATGCAGCTGTCCACAGCTGTGCGTGAAATGTTTTCTGAACAGGGCTAGCTCCTTTGCCTGTATGCAGTCACTGCACTACAGGTCTCTGACTCACTTGTTTTAAAGTGCTTAGTAATATTTTAAATTCTGTTGCATGAAATGCTCTTCCTGTTTCTCTATAGAATGGAAAAGAATTCAGTTTATGCAGTCTTTTTCATGCACATTGTACCTACAGAACAGAAAGGAATTCAGTTTATATAGTCTCTTTCATGGACACTGTTTCCTAAAGCATTTCACCAGCCGAGGACAGCTGAAGCAGCTATTACTCCCACACAGGGAGGTTACAACAGATTGAAGGAGGTTAACAGAAACACCAGGAGGTTAAGCAGAGAGAAAAGTGAAAGAGGTTAAGCACTGGGAGAGTAAGTTAATTGTTCCAGGTCACAAAGTAAGCGGCGATGGTGCCACTCAAATCTGAATCCCCAGGGCCACAGCGGGATGGCCTAAATACTACGCTGCACTGCTTCTACTAGTGAAAAAGTCAGTTCCAGACTGATTTTCTCCACTCTAGCACCTAGCACCATCAACAGGGGCAGCTTACTCACAGGATGTTTGAACTCCTATATAGCTAAATTTACTGACTAGAATCAGGACCCCACTGAAAACAAGATGTTGCATCTTGGTTGAATTATCTGAGTATATAAGTTGTAAAAATAGAGGGAGGCCTACAGACTTCATCTCCTGTTAAAATAGCTCAGTGTATATTCACAAAGTAGTGGGATTCAGTAAGCAGTTTATGTCCCAACTCTTAAAGGTGTTGTTTTCTTACTCAGCACACCTTTACAATTTTCTGTTTCTTAAGGTCTAATTGGCAGCTGGCAGAAAATTGTATAAAGTAATTCTGTTCTTTCTGCCATGTGCATAAAGGTACCATCAAACTTAAATGTTCCATGAAGGGGAAGCTTACTTTTTGACGCACGTCTTCACCAAATGTTCATACAATCATGAATAAACCACTGTACCTAACAGTTACAAGCAATACACTCCCATGTATTTACATGGATGCCGGCTATACAAAATAGAGTATTTCATGTTCTGCAGAAAATGGTTCTGTCTACATAAGAATGTCTTGTTTCATGACAGAGAATGCAAGCAGAGAACAGATGGCCTCAGTTCTTTTGGAAGACATGTGATAATACAGCCAGTCCACTAAAAATGAAAACTTCCATTTCTGGGAGCCCAGAATGGAACCCTAGGACTGCACTATTATAGTTTTAGATCGCTGCCACGTTTTTGTTCTTTAAATTATTCTCTTGCAAGTTATGCTGATGGGCTCCATCCAGCTATATGCACATAACCCCAGCTATTCGGCACGATTACATTTAACGAACCTCTGATTTAGCAGAAGGGTTACATAAATTGTGCAATATTCTTTGAAATATCGAAGCTAATGAAAATCAATGTGGTAATGGGAAAGTTTAGCATGTTATGGGTTAACATAATAAGAGAATCTATTTTTTCCACTGTGTTGTGATCCATGAAAACACCCTGAGCCTTTATTCTTTCTTCTGTCTGTGAAGCCAATTGCTTTGATTGCCGTGATATGAGCATGCTGAAATGACTTGCCCTTGCTTGTGAGGCAAATGGAACATGCTAATAGAACTCATTGCATTACCCGATGCAAAAGTGCCATAGCTCATTACTTTAAGATAAAAGGATATCATTGCAGACGGCAAGCAGAATTGACTTTCTGCGGCCCGACTTGATGATGATTTAATCAACTGCTCTCTTTCACTTCTCATCCTGGTGCCTGTCGGTTTCACAGGTGGCGTTAAATGAGACACTCAGAAAGTGAGCAAAGGGAGAGAAATTGCTGTCATTACTTTCCAAGAATGGAGGTATGCAAATTTCCAGTAAAAAGATTGCGTCCATAATGGGTCCAGTAAAATACAAGTATTATGCTTGACAGGTAAGGGCAAGTAATTTGTACGCCCTTAGAGTGAAGCAACCACACTCATTTATAAATAGGCTGCACTCAATCCGAAGAGCCGCCAGTGAAAGTGTTGCAGTGTGGCTTGGATGCAGCATGCTAGCCTTATAAGCCAGTGGCTGTGGGGATGATCTGTAAAGCAGCTGGGCATTCTTAAAAGCCCTTTCCATTTGCATATAGGCTGCCTGCTGATGGCACACTCCATGGTGAGGTAGTGAGAGTAATGTCTCAGGGAGATATATGTGTGTGTGTGTGTGTGTGTGTGTGTGTGTGTGTGCATGCATGTGTATATGTGTGTGTGTGTGTGTGTGTGTGTGCGTGTGTGGGCGTGTGCGTGTGTGGGCGTGTGTGTGTTCCTTTATCCACACGTGGGCGTGTTAAAATTAATTAACTTGCACATTTACGTAAAGATTTTTTCACAAAATGCTAAAATTGCCATGTATTGTGGAACAAATACTGCCTGAAAATGACCATTTTAAATTCCAAATCCCACCTTTCACAACAAATTGCTGTTTTTACTTCAAAGCTGATGACTGCTTCATGTGAAAACAACAATTATGTTTACAAAAATAACAATTTTCACATGATTTCAGCATTGCACATGAACAGCCAAATCCTTCCATTATTCCTGATGATACCCGTCAGGTGAAAATTGTGTTTTGCATGATCTTCACATGCAAAAAAAAGCTTGCTCAGACCTTATCTAGACTCGTGTTCATGTAACTATTTATAGACAGGTAAGAATGGGTAAAATCAGTTGCTACAAACAAGAAACAAGCTCCTAGAACCTAACCAGGACCAAACGTTAGATCCACAAAGAACCTTCTCATGAAATAGTTCAAGAGGCTTAGAAAGGAAATGGGAAAGTAATATTAAATTCACATATAATTATTGTGCATGCAAGTTACTAAGGGCAAAAAGAGGCTAGGAAACAAAAAACCTCTGTGGGTTCTATTACCGCTTGTTCCTCCTGTTAGAGGACCTGGTTCTCTAACCAGAAAGAGTTGCTGATTTTTATGCCTCATGTATGGTAGAAGACAGGGCAGGTATAAAAGACTGAGTGGCATGGGAGAGAAAAGATGACTGAAGGAGCTGGTTCCTGTTGCTTATTGAATATGAAGGTCTGAAAAAAATGAGAATAAATGTGCTATTCGTAAAAAGACGACCTGATTTTGAGGGCTTTTTTTATTTCCATTTTTCACTTATGTAGCTTTAGTGATGATCAAATGGCTGTGTACTAGGTTCCCATACACAAAGCTGCTGAGAGAGATGCATTATCGTTGCTGCCTAATATCTCCATTGACAGCATGAAGAATAAGAGTTGAGCCAGTAATATTAATCTTTATAAGAAAACACAGCACTGCTGAGCTGCGTAAAGGCAATAATTTAAACACAGAACAGAATGAAAGAAATTTGCATCAGCACAGATGCAAAGTGAGGTGTACAGACGCTTCAATAAATAACCAAAGCTTCTCTGCTGGCAGAAATCAGGAAATGAAGTCCAACAGTGGCTCAATAAATGTTAAAGACGGTAGCAGTAAAATGTCTATCATTGCCTTCCAGTGGATTGGCTTCTGGCTTCTAGAGCTTCCTTCTGCCGGTAATGTTAACTAACATCAGAGGAGGACTTAGTTACTGTACGTACCCTGTTATTAGACAGTGTCAATAAACCAAACAGCTACAATAGATTTATTATTGGTGTGACATCAGTACGAATTATGTATTTTATTGTATTTACACTCAAACTGGACATATTCTGCCTTTAGTTCCTAATTTTATCGAATGCTGTTTATTTTGTCCTGTCCGTCCAGTTCTGTTTATAATGTGTTACTGCCTCTTTGCATGTAACCTTTGCTGCTGTCCTCCTCCTTTGACCCACACGTAAAAGTGTTGCACCGAAATGAGTCTATCCCAGTGTGAACAGTGCACGTAAAAGTGTTGCACCGAAATGAGTATCCCAGTGTGAACAGTTTAAAAAAATATTCACTCAAGATCTGCAGACTATTAATAATCCAGCAGGGTTTTTTATATTAAAAGCTGGAGAATCAGAGACTCATCCTCTAACTGTTACATAGGTAGGCACATCACATCAACTGCCCCCCCCACACACACACACAGGCAGTGATAGAGGGTAGAGACTATCCAAGAGAAACGAGTCCCACTGGAATGCAAGACAGTGAAGGTATCAAGGGATTAGCAATAGAGGAAGTGGGGAAAAGAAGCACGCAATATAGAAAGGTAAGCAAGGGGGGATGCTAGAAAAAGTGGAAAGGGACACCAGAAGGACAAACAAAATCTGGACAGCCATGTGTGCTAATGTTAGAAGTCTGGGAAATAAGATAGCAGACTTGGAGACCACCATGGCTGAGGCAGACCTAGATTTTGTGGCCACCACTGAAACATGGTGCACTGACAAGGTTCGCCCATGTCGTAATGACAGATATGTTGCCGATGCCAATTATGGCATGAGCAACATGCTGTCAGGCATTACAGTGCCAGGCATGATGTTTCCCAGGAGTTACAGTGCCAAAGCGCCCGCCTGGGAAACAATTGTTGTTTGTGGGGTGGGGGTTGTTCCCCATACCCCCAATATGAGGGCCTAATAACACACACTAAAACTAAATATAACCTCTTCTGGGGCTGGCATGCCCCAGAGGGGGTAGAAATTGTGTGGAGGCAAAGGGCAACATGAGTGAGAGGCGATCTAATATCAAGATCATCCCTTTCATTGTCGCCCTTGTTGCGGCACTGTAATTCTGGCAACAAAATTCAGTCACCGTCCTAATGGTATACCCACTGACAGCCATGACTGGGACATGGCTATACCTGGCTACAGGATGTTTAGAAGAGACTGCGTAGAAAGGAAAGGTGGGGGAGTGGTGCATTATGTTAAGGAAAACATAAAAGCAACGGAGGTACAGGGAATTCAGGGTGGCGTTGAGGTGTTGTGGGTCAACCTCAAGTCAGGAAATGGAGCTGCCATTTGGATAGGCTTGGCACACAGGCCTCCAACACAAAGGGAGGACTTAGACAAAGACATGTTGGAAGACACAGGCAAAATGGCCAAGAAGGGGGAGGTGGTGCTCATGGGGGACTTTAACCTGCCAGATGGAGCCTCCCTGCTACAGCATCACATAGAAGTAGAGTCATCCTGGAATCCCTGCAGGGGGCATTCCTCAGGTGACTAGTCAGTGAACCAACTCAGGGTGGGGCAGTACTAGACCTGGTGCTTACTAACAGGGACAGTGTTGCAGACATCAGGGTGAGAAGTTATCTGGGGACCAGTGACCATTGTACAGTGTGGTTTAATATAAGAACAGCAGTGGAATCCAACCACACAAGGGAGAAGGTCCTGGATTTCAGAAGGGCTGACTTTACAAAGATGGGGGAGTGCATCCGAGAGGGCCTGGCAGGGGGAGAGGTCCTGGGTGGGGTGGAGGGCAAATGGGCCAGATTAAAAGAGGGCATAGTAAAGGCAACAAACCTGTATGTTAAGCAAGTAAGCAAAATTTGCAACTGTCACTGTTTGCAGAGGTCGCTCTGATATTCATTGTCCTATTGACATGGGGCAGCTTTTGAGGTGGTGTTTTTGGTCAGTAAGATATAATACTCGCCCCTTATCACATAAAACCATTATCTAGCAGTAATCTTCCATTACTGTGGATCTGGGTTCAAATCTCAAGTTGCGCCACAAGTGAAACACATTTGAGAAGTCCTACAAGACAGGAATTCCTACAAGACAGGAATGCACATCACAAAGCCACCAGACCCCTAAGGGTACTAATTTCTTCAGTGGGCACTCTTCTCTCAGAACAGTCTCAACATGGAATGCCCACAATGACTGGATGAACCTTTTACCCTGGATTGGAACAGAGTGACTGAGTGTGCACTATACCTACTCATATGATTGCGCCTGACCCTTAAATAAACTGAGTGCTGTATTTTACATTCCATCAGTATCAATCCTTCACCTCTTCTGAATGTTAAATTCAGCATTCATGGTACAAAATATCACATTAAAACAAGACAACCACCAATCTGAGCCCAAATGGCTGGCAGCATAGCCTAGAGGTCAGAGTAACGAGCTGTTAATAAGCTTGGTACATCCAGCAGACCTGGGTTTGGTTCCCCCAACCTCCACTTGCATACTGTGTGACTCTGAGCAAATCACTTAACCAGCCCAATGCTCCCAGGTTGCCCCTGAAAACAGGCAGTTGTACCTAGTGGGCCTTACACAGTTACCAAAGAATAAAATAAAAAAACAAAGAAAGAAATGTACAGATCATCATCTCAGCACAGTGTTAAGGTCGAGCACACTTATGTCTGAGCTGATTACGCTAATCATTAATGTGCTCTCATCTCAGTAATTCTTGAAATATATTTTTTTAGTCATTTACACATTTTAATCAATGTGTTGCAACAAAACATTGACTATTTTCAGGGCTTCTGAAACAATTTGACTTCAAAAATAGTTATACAACTCTGACGCAAAATATTGTAATAGTTTTGACCCTGAAAGCTATAAACCTGTTTTTAGTAACCATCCAAATAAGCTTAGGAAAAAGCTTCTATGCTGTTGAACATTTTGTTTCCATGTACACTTTAAGCCTTTCAGTATGTCACAGTGTTATCTGCTAAGCTTTTTGCATATCATTGCAACAGCAACCTGGCTTTCTCAGACAATAAAGGGTTAAGTCCGCAGATTGCCTTGCTGTGCATGTGGGACAGTATGAAGGATGGCTGCCATTGCTGCGGTCAGATCTGACAGTGCCAATTTGATGTGCTGCCATCAAGGGCCTTCTAAGAGCCGAGCGCCCTGATGGTTTTGTGATGCGAACAGTCACATTGCAAAATGGTTTTCCTCTCCCGCTGCCTCCGCTTCCATCTGCTGCTGGGCCATGGCGCAGCCGGCTGCCTGCCTGTCACAGCGTGTATTAAAATTAGCTGGGGAGGAGGCACTCAGTTGTGCTAATTACATTTTAATCATTGGAAATGTGTTGGCAAATCAAACCTTGATTGCCATCTCGGAATCTGTCTCCTCTAGCAGAGAGGAGGGCCTGTCTGCATTAGCCGAGGCCTGCTGGGCCTACTCCTTTCACAGAAGATAGAATATGGTGCCTGCTGGCTCACCACTGAGACTGCTTTGGCACGTTATTAAAAAGCCACAAGGCTTGTTTCAAATCATCACTGTGTGAGATCTGCTCATTCGCACATCCCTAGGTATTCAGTCGCTTGGTACTTTTAACTATATTTTGAGTGCTCTGCTGTACCTTATGGGCTAGAACACTTTGTGCCAGTATAGTTTAAGGCAGTGTTTCTGCAACCAGGAGCTGGTGGCAATGTTTAAGTATTCTACAAAATGGGATGCAACTTTCAGTTAACATATATCAAAACACACGTTGCTATAGGAAGTCTGAGCTATTGCAGTTCTTGCATGGCAATACAAAAACTAAAATAAAATGACGGAGAAGGCACTGTGCTCCTCAAAATATTGGATTCCTTTTTTAAACACATGAAAGCCACACTGTATACTGTATCATAACATGGGACTCATAACAATTTCTAAAGTTTTTCCACAATGTCCTTTTCCCATGCTTAACAAACCTGCAAACCTGGAGACCAGGGTTTGAATCCCATTAGCCCTCACTTGCATACTGTGTGACCCTGAGCAAGTCACTTAACATCCTTGTGCTCCCAGGTTGCACTTGGAAACAAGCTCCGGCTAAGTGTGTCTTTCCTGGTTAAACAATTTCCTCAATTTCCCCTTACCAAAAATCAAGTATCATGCAGGGCAGAAGCAGGGTTTCTGGAATTCTGCAATTGTGTGGCTGTGGAATTCGACGAAGACTATGCATCCTGCCAAATGATATACATTATTAGCAATTAAAAAGTTGCCTTTTACCGCAGTATATCTTAAAGAGTTGCTGACACCTCCAAGACAACTTTGAAAAACATAATAATTAGGTACATTTCAGCTTGCACTCCATAAATAGTCTCCAGATTTCTCCTCCCGTTTATGTATTGCTGAGGACGTTTGCATGAATACATGATCTTTATCCCGTAGAGTTCATCTGCAATTATAGCTCACTCCCTACTTCAAGTTACAATCCTCCACTGTGACATCACAATCTGTTGCCATGGGAGTAACTGTGATGTCACAAGCAGTGTATTATGACCTTAGGTAGGGAGAAACCAACTGAAATAGATACATTTTTTAGGAGCAAAGCTCTGTTTTCTTACAAATGTCCTCAATAATAAATAACAGGGAGGGGACATACAAAACTAATGTGAAATACAAGCTGAACTGTGTCTAAGCATTATGTTTTGTGAAAGTTCTTTTAAAGGCATCAGCTGCTCTTTAACATACCTCAAGGTCGTTTGATCAGATCACCGCCGAAGACACTGAACTTGCTGCGGCTTGGTTACCTCACTTACTGCAGCTTTTCAAGGCAATGGGAAACTTTTGGGTTGTCACCGCTGCACCTACTGACACATAATTTATCATTCTTGGTGATTTTTCAAGAAAATGCACATTTTCTCCATGGGGCCTGGTTCCCTTCTCCCTATCTTTATCTGGAAGTAGAGCAGTGTGGAATGTGGAATTCCAACATCAGAATTAGTACAGAATGGCAATGTTGCTTCTGAAATGCATTTCAGAATTTCTTTTAAATTCCAACTAATTTCAAAAAGCATTTCTGCAAAAACTACAGAATAATTTTCTGTGGATCATGTAAATCACAAAATATCTGTCAGTGGATTGTGGGGAAAAAATCCATAGTTTATGTAAACTGTGATTTATTAATCTGTGAAAACCATTTTGCATGCAGAATGTCAGAATTCCAAAAATTCTACACAGCCCTGTCTGACAGCTATTTCTTCCACTGATACCATAATACAATGGGTGGGGGAAGGGAAAGGGGAAATTGTTTAACCAGGAGAGGCACACTAAGCCAGATTTTATTTCCAGGTGTGACCCAAGAGGACAAGGAAGTTAAGTGACTTGCTCAGGGTCACAGAGTATGCAAGTGGGGGAGGATGGGATTCAAACCCAGGTCTCCAGGTTTGCAATTCAGTGCCCTTAACCACTATGCTATACTGCTTCCTATACAAAATTTAAGCTAATGACTGACTTGTATTTAGCCATAGCAGTAAATAAAGCATGCTGCAAAACTGAGTAGCAAATCTCCATAAGTGTTGTAAAGATTGGGTTTTTAGAGCACAGTAGCATAGAATAACCTGGCTAAAGTCCTAGGGACCAATACAAAATATTCTGTTATACACTTCTGGATTTGTCAGAAGGATTATTCACTGCAATAGCCAATGATGTTTAATATTGACTGATTTATGTAACTGTTTCCCCTATATGTAGAACTACTTGCAAGGCATGACAGATTTTATATTTTCCTTAAAACCACACCCAGTATGAATTGTCTGTTGTCCGTTTTGGTTTAATCTCCTGTTGTCCACTTTGGTTGAATCTATGTGTACTGCACAATCAAAAATTTATAAATAAAATGTTTAAAAAAAAGAAATGAGTAAACTCTGCTGTGGAAGCTTCAGAGCCCTGCCACAGAAATTAAAACTGAAGTGGCACAGAGAACCAGGGGCCCTGTGCATCAGGAAGTAGTGATGTGCTACAGTTTAATCTTGTTAGTGAAGTTGTACAAAACTGCCTATTTCTCTTGTGGGCAATTTGCACCAACATTTCACAATGTCTCAGTCTAGCTCTTTAGTGCGTTTGAAAGAAAATGCACATTTCGTACATATGCATCTTGTTAAAAATGCAGGCTATCATGAATGATGGCTACAGATTGGCCAAAGGCCACAAGATTCGCACTGTCATATTGCGCAATTTTAAAAGTCCATTTTTTACTTGCCACATAGAAGCACAGAAACATAGACAATGATGGCAGAAAAAGATCACTGGTCCATCTTGTCTGCCCATAAGCCCCAACAACCCTAACAACCAGGACCTATGACGTCCCGGGCCTCATTACGCCCTAGAGTCCAAGTGCCCAATACAGCCCACCCCGTTGGGTATTATTACCTTGTACCTTTTTCTTTTGATTACCATTCTCATGCAAGTCTCTGTTGCCTCAAGAATTTCCCTCTTGATTGCCCCCATCTTCCCTCCACATCCCTGATGCTGTCCACTCTAACTTGTCCTAGATCACCTCTCTCATCCGGCTGAAGTCTGCCCTTCTGAAATCTAAGGACTTCAGCCTTTGATGAGGGCTTACTTGTTCCAAGGGCAGATCGAACCATATAGAGTTATGGTCCCTGGACCCTAGTGACTCCCCCACCTGCAGTCCTCCTACCGCTTCCAAGGTGGTGAGCACCACATAGAGAATGATAGCCTGCCTAGGGGGTTCCTTAACCAGCTGCACCAGCTGGCAGTCCTACAATGGATCCACTAAGGCCTAACTTCTGGAGTTCCTGGCCGCTGGAATGAAGCAGTCAATATTAGGCAGGTTTATATCTCCCACCACCACCACCACCTCCCACTTTGCCCCTTTGCCACCCCCTTTCTAGTTCTGCCACTAGCTCCCTCTCTCTCTCTCGTCCCCCTGTCCTGGAGGTCTATAGCTCACCCCCATTTGTAGTTTCTTGCTTGAGGATGATCTGAACCCACAGTGATTGTTTCCCTATTAACTCCCCTGATGTTTGCATCCACCACTGTCTCTAGGACCTCTCTGGCATATAGGGCTATGTCTCTTCCTTTACCTTTTTCTCTGTCTTGTTTAAACATGGTGTGGCTTGGGACTGTCGGGTCCCAATCATTATTCTCTATGGCCCAAGTTTCTGTGATGGCTGCTAGATCCATCTCAGTGTCTGCCACCATTGCCTGGAGCTCACTAATTTTATTTCTCAAAATCCTGTCATTAAGACAGACCCCTTTTCATCTTTCTCTTGATCCCCTCTTGCTTTTTCCTATTCCTTTTCCCTTATTCTTCCCTAGTCTACTTAATTTTTTTTAATGTAGGCTTTGTCAGCCTTCCCTCACTGGTCTCGTCCCCTAACCTAATTTGAACTTCAACATTACGGTTACTCACCTTGATGCTACTAGTCCCCTGTTCAGGGGGAGACCTAGCTAGGTTCCCAACCTGCTCTCCCTTCTCAGTAGTTCCCCTAGCCTCCGTCTCCCCCTCAGTCAGTTTAACTGTCCAACATAAACATCAAACTTCTGCCCCAGAGCACTGGCCCCCTCTCATCAAGTGAAGGCCATCACCCTTGAAGAGCCTCCTGTCCCAGAAGCCCCAGTGCCTCAAAATGTGGTACCCCTCCACCTGACACCATCCCTTCAAACACACATTAAACACCTCAATCTCTACCTCCCTTACTGTCTTGTACCCATCCCCCCTTATTCCACATGAGTAGGATATCGGAAAAGGCCAGGGAAGCTAAATGCAAAGTTTGCTTCACTGTCTACACTGGCAGGTTCACCAGATCATTGGTACCCATGTACCAGCACCACCAGATTCCCTCCCTCCCTCCCTCCTCTTCCCACCTTCCTCCCTGTCCTACGTATCTATATCCCTGGTGGTTGATGCACCAGGAAGGCATCTGACCATTTCATTCCCCTTCCCTCCTCTGCCCACCACCACATTTTGTAAAAATGCACAACTTCACCAACGTGCACAATATTTTCACTTTTATAAAGCACAGTTTAAGAAGTGCCCATCGTTTCAACCAAAACAGTCACACTGTTAAAATGGAGTCCATTTTTGCAAAATGATACAAAAATATAATAAGTTTTGTGAAAACTGGGCAATACAAACTATGCATATTTCACCAAGCTTTATAAGCAAGGTAGATGAATGTAAACCAATGTTTAAATTACTGTTTGTTTATGTTGCACCTGTGTCTAAGGTCACTCCTGTTAAAGGGATTGAGTTCCAAATGAGCTTACCCTGTTAACAAAATTAAAGACGTACATACATCAATAAGTGAATGATTAAATAAATTAATACAAGTTACATAAAGGTTTTGCAAGGCAAAGTCATGCAGAAGTTAGCATCTTTGTATATTTTGTATCATTCAGATGTAATCCATGAATTATGTTTTTTCCTTAGCTTTCTAACCATATCAGTGAAACATTTTAGGATGATTATGCTTATATACACCTTGTAAAACTCTTGTCTTATTCTGTTAACCTTAGATTTATTTTTATAATGCTTTGCATGATTCTTGTGTAACAGTGAATATATATGTGTGTGTGTATATATATATATATTTATAAAATGGGTAGGGAAATTGCTGTTCTTTTATTGGACCATCAGCATCACATGACCGTGCGTATATCAGACCGCGACCGCACACCTGCACTTTCACCCCCTCCTAAAAAACTCTTTTACCATTTTATAAGAAAGATAACCCACTCTAGGATGTGCGGTCACGCTCTGATATACGCACGCCTTGGGTGGTGGACGACCGACTGCGGCCTCGCGGCGCATAACGCACACCAAGGCGCGGCGATATCAGAGTGTGACCACACCTAAGAGTGGGTTATTATTACTATATATATATATATAACTTTTTTTTTTAAGTTGTTTAAGCAGGAGTAGCACACTAAGCTGAAAGCTTTTTTACAGGTGCGACCTGGGAGCACAGGGAAGTTAAGTGACTTGTTCAAGGTCACACGGTATGCAAGTGGAAGCTGTGGGATTCAAACCCAGGTTTGGTCTGCTGGATGTCACCAGATTTGCAGCTCAGAGCCTTAAACCGCTGAGCTATACTCCCTCCGATAAACTTCATCTGCCCATCCCTCCTTTACATTAACTGATCTACTACGGAATCCCAACATGTGTTTGCCTGACACACAATATCCCAACTCCATCTGCCCTACAGTGTACTGCCCAACAAATGACTGTGGGGCAGTTGACTTTTGGGCTTTTACACTTGTTAAGCAGTTGATTGTCAAATGAAGTCGCGAGATTGTGTGTCGGGCAAGCACATGTTGGGATCTTGTAGGGCTCCCATGTGAGCCATCCTGCATTTTGACTCTGTGTCCTACCCCTTTGGAGCCACTCATTAGGTAAACATAGAAACATAGAATCTGTTGGCAGATAAGGACCATACAGCCCACCCAGTTTGCCCATTTCCCTACTCACTGCTGTGGCCCCAGATCCTATTTGATCTGCATCTCTCCTGCTTTGCGCATCTCCAGGATACCCTTATGTCTATCCCATGCACTCTTGAACCCCTGTATTGCTTTCACACCCACCACTCCTGCTGGAAGGCTGTTCCATGGCTCCACCACCCTTTCAGTGAAAATGTACTTCCTAACATCACCTCAGAGCCTTCCACCCTTCAGTCTCATATCATGTCCCCTTGTTATTGTACAGAGTTTTCTCTAAGGGGTAAAACCTGTACCCTGTTTATTCCCCTAAGGTACTTGAAAGTCTGTATCATATCTCCCCATTCCCTTATTTCCTCTAGTGAATAGCTGTTAAGTCCTCAAGTCTTTCCTCGTAGGGCTTCTGGTGTAGTCCATGTACCATCTTCATTGCCCTTCAAGGTCTTTCTTGTTCCTAATATCTGGCGAGTAAGATTGCAGGAAAGTCAAAATTCCCTCTCCACAGAGCACAATGAAGTCCATGGTTTCCCCCACATGGTATGCCACATGATTGGGAGACAGTAAACTTATCCAAATGAGGTACTCTAGTATTGTGTTATGCTGAGTCACGTAAAGAGCTACAGTAGTGTACTGCCTGAAAGTAATATTAACTTTCAAAAGTAATGAACTATTACTTTTTACACCTTAAGTATATTTTTCAATTTCCTTTTGCAAATTAGATTTTCTACCTGACCGTACTCAGTGTGATGTGTTGAACAGTGGTCTACCTGGTGGCTAACATAGCTAGTTCTTTTCCTCCTCTTTAATCATCAGCCCTATGATCCTGCTGTCCGTGACATCACAACTGACCAAGAAGAGCCAATCACCTACTGAAAGATTGGCCACTTGTGATGTCACAGTAAGTGAGGTCACAATGCTGATGATGGATGATGAGCAATAGAAATAGATAAGTCAGTCTCCAGGTAAAGTACTGCTATTGACATCCCACTTAATACTGTGCATGTTCATCAAGCATGGGCATCCTTGTCTATGGATCATGGACACACCATGGATGGAGTTATTATGTATAAAGATCAAGGACACAGAAGGGATGGCCATGGGTGTCCGTGGGCAACCTTCTTTGGACATGAAAACATGGACACCTGGAGAGTGGGGTACAGAGGTTCTATAAGTAATTTCTAGTTTTTAGGGATTGATCAGTAAGTGATGGATCCAGATGGTAGCAAGAGAAAGAGATGCATGACTAATGGATGGCAGGCTAATCCTGGTGCTGATCCTGAGTACAGAAAAATGCAATTTATTTTCAGAGCATACATAGACTGAAACCACTGTCTTCAGTGAGATATAGAAGCCCAGTGAAGTATTAGGGACGATTTCCACTGACTGTTGAATGTAAAAAAGAAATAAAAATCAGTACATCTCCCTTCTGTTTACCAATAAATTTGACAGGTTGGCCACTCCCTTTTTTGAATCTCCCACCCAATACCCATCCCCAATCCTCAAACTTGAAGGTTCCCCCCAAAGCAACAGCTGCCTTCAACCATTACTATACCTGTTGTGCTGTTATCTCTACTCCTGTCACTGATCCTTTCCTCTTCTTTCTTTCACTCCTTCCTTGCATTTCTTCTCTTCCCCCCCCCTATTACTTTGGCTGTTGCCCTGTCTGATCTGTGTTCGCTTAACTCCTCCAAATATTAAAGCCCTGATGGTCTTGAATCTATGCTTTAACATATAGCATTCCATGCTCCTATGGGCTTCTCCCTCCATTTTAATAAGAAGTAGATGGGCTCTAAAATAAGCACGTTTCATGGTCAAGCAGGAATGGAAAAACAAAAATCGAATAGAGGACAGGCTAAAGAAATGTCTTTCCCATCCTGGCAGTAAACTGCCACTATTTATGCACCTTGATGTAGCCTGGCTACATTTTCAAGACAAATGAATGAAGTGCTCTTGCTTAGTGCTGTGCAGAATTTTCAGATTCTGGTGGAACAAAATTTCGCTGACTTTTTTAATTCTGCCGAAATTCCACAGAATTTCACCAGAAATGGAATGGTGGAATTCTGTAACAGAAAATGGCTGCAGAATGACTTTCCATGGAAAAATTGCTGTTCCATGGAACATTATTCCACAGTTTAGAAATATTTTCTTGGAAATGGTTGCAGAATAATTTTCCATGGAAAAATGCTGTTCCATGGAATGTTATTCTGCGGATCACAGCAGGCAGAATTCCACAGAAGAACCAGCAAAATTCTGGCAGATATTCCACTGGTAGAATGGTCATTCCATGCTAATTTTGCCAATGGAATTCTACA
The DNA here is from genome assembly GCA_016271365.2 of Neoceratodus forsteri. Lineage (NCBI taxonomy): Eukaryota > Metazoa > Chordata > Ceratodontiformes > Ceratodontidae > Neoceratodus > Neoceratodus forsteri. The sequence continues at coordinate 65,800,713 of JADMNL010000030.1, forward strand.
ATCCCTTTCCATAGTGATGGGGCCTCCCTCTCCCAGTCCTATCCTTTGAGCCTTTAGTGTAAAAATGCATTCTTTCATTTTCTACTGGACATGGCATCCCTAGCAATATCTTATACAAAGTCAGGTCTAAATCTCTTGTAATGTGATCTCTGCCTATGTACTGCAGAGCCAGCAGGACAGTTTTTTGTACCTTACTGATTCATCTGGATCTTGAGCGGGACTTGCAGAATGGTTTTTGCCCATCAAATTATACAGACAAATTTTTGAGCTGTTGGATTTGAGTAGCTTTCCTTTTTCAGGGCACTGATGATTTCCTTTATTGAAGTCTGACACTAAGCTTAAATTAGGCCTTGGAAAATGAATAGCACTGATTGAATACGCAAGGCTACACTTAGCATGGAAGAAAGAATTTACTGAGGCTTAACGAACAGAAAGCATTATAGACTCATTTAAATTTACAACTAAAAGCTTAAAAGCAGTCATTGTGTTTTTCAATTGTTGAGTTCTTGATCAGTGGTTATTCTAACAATGCCTTCTGTTTAACTATGCATATCATGAAAACTTACCGCTAATCTAAGGGAGTGTCCAGACCTGCCTTTATCCATTTCACTGAATAGGAATATCGAACTGGAAGTCATGATATTTTGATGTATGACTGGGGAGCATTGACTTTGCAGCTGACCACTTGAAGATGGACTGTGACAACCAGACAAGAATTCCAATTGGCATCAGCAGCAACTGCATTCTAAAAAAAGAAGTTTCATGCTATAGGGATCTTTCACGAATGTGTCTTAGCAATGCATGGGGTGAGTGACCATGCCCAAAGATTTGCAAAAAAACTCAAATGTGTACCATGATTAGCAGCATGGTACCAGTTTGGCATTTTTTGCAATCAACCAGTTTGACATCACCCTGTGTGAGCATGAAAGCCCCATATCCTTCTCTTCATTACTAATGGGGTTTGCTTGAATTGTTGTCCTAAGAGTTAATTAAGGTTAATATTTATTCCTTTGCTGAAGTCATAACCCCCCTGCATATGACATCACAATCTTTTGATGAGCAAATGACTGTGATACTACAAATCAAGGATTATTATAGCTCAAGGGAGCACTCCTGACTAATCAAATTGCTCCTTTCATCTGCACGTGAGACACTCTTATTCTGTGAAGAGTGTCTCACATGCAACTGCCCTGGAACAGGCACGTTCAGAGCTTTTTTAAAATATTTTGATATATTATTGCTTAGTAATAACTGGCTTAACCTTTTTCCATAGGGAAACCGTGGCATAATTTGTCGTTATAAAGGAGTGTTTATAATGGCAAACATGTGCATGGTTTACCTTGCTCTGTGCATGCCCCACTGCAGCTTTTCCCTTCAAAACACTGGTTGCACGCTTTCCCCCAGAAGACTGAATCTGAGGCGCAGCCAATCAGGTTTTACTTAGGCAAAGACACCATGTATTCATTCATTCCAGTACTTACCACAGAATGATGTGGATGTCTCTACAACACAGGGCAGTTTTCTTTTCTTTTTTTTCCTTTTTTTTGTTACAGGTACTAAAAGAGAGGTTTTCGGGATACTCAGGGAGGCAAGGACCAGAAGGGAGTTGGGTAGGGAGAATTCACTACACAATCAGGGTCAGGTCAGGTGGGAGGAAGGGGGGAGTGGGTTTGGTGTGCGGGGGCAGGGGGTTAGGGTTTTACTTACAATATCCGATCAGCTGAATTATGTGTGTGTAGTGCTGAAGTTTGCCTGGGAGGGGATTTCATAGCAAAGGGTACTGGGGTATGGGCAAATGGAATGTTAAGTACCTGAGTTTAGGAGGGGCTGGGAACAACTAAACTAAGTTAGTGTGGTGTGACTATTTTGAAAAAAACATGGAACACTTTGCATAGTTCTCCAGTGAGGTGCCACTTTGCATAGTTTTGTTAGGTGAAGTTGGACACCCTGCTAGGTGAAGAAGTTCACAAAGTGACACTTCACACTTCACGGAGTTTGGGATGCTTTGCAAACCAGGATGCAAAGTGACCCAGCTTCACACATCCCTAATCATAATCCTCTGCTTGTGACATCACAGTCTGTTACCATGGAAATTACTGCAATACAACATGTAGATCAGTATAACCCTTAGGTAGGGAATTAAGCAACTGAAGCAACTGCACCCAAAAGGACAGAGATCCTGTTTCCATGCAAATACCCTTAGTAAGGAACAGCATAGTGAAGATAACTTCAGAAAATATGCAGAATATACTGTATGTTGAATGGTGTCTAAATATTGTACTTTTCACAGTTTGCACTTAGGTGACAGCTGTTCATTAAAGTCAGTTTGGGACAGCCAGTGTAGTCACCAAAGTCAGTCAGTGTAGTCACAAAAGCAAGAGCAGTAGATAAGGGAGGGGGTAGACATCTCAGGCAGACTAGATAGATCACAAGGTCTCCTTTTGCCAGCAACTTCTTATGTTCTTAAAGTCACAAACTAATTGATAAGCAAAAGCATTGACGGGTAAAGAAAGCAAAATATTGTCTACCAAATTACGACATTAGTGTACTGTTCTGGAATAATGAAAGAGAGAAGTAACACAATGGCTTGGCTTGGACTGCATTGTCCAGCAGTGAGCCCCTGTAGCTCACTTAATGCCTTTTACTTACAAACGGAAAGTAAACTGTTTAAATCTAAGGGACCATTGTTTGTTTGCTTGCTTGTTTGTTTATTTATTCATTTAGTTTTTCTTAACCAGGTAAGCACACTAGACATGAAACTGTCTATCTTCAAGCATAACCTGGGAGACTACAATTTGGAAAACACTAGACGGACAACTGACAACAAAATAAACAGATGACTTGAAAGAAGAGATACACAGCAACACTACAACACTAAACATCCCCCCCATAACTCTCCAAACTCCAAAAGTATAATTCCAACAGTTTACAGTACTAAATCCTTCACCCTCCACTACCAGACATACATATAGTTACTTACACAGAATTATGAAGACAAAATTAAGGTACTGCAGGTAGAGTGCCTCACCCAACATGATACAAAAAAAAAAACATAGATTCAGGTCTGGTTTTTACTAGCATCAGATCATAACAGACTTTTCAGTCACGAATGAACTTTAAAACTTAAAAGTTGACAAAAAAAATCTTTAACTATACTTCCAGCAAACATCACATGTTCTAGCAGCTGTCAAAAAGCAACAAACGTAAGTGGCAGATGGTCGCTTGTGACAGCTAGACTACAGCGACTTTGTTTGAAGACTTCACAGAACCCCGCACTGGTGCCATAAGGTGTCTAGAATACTGGCCAAGATGAAACCTTCAGGGCCACACATGGTACTGCTTTAAAATCTGTTGTTTCATCTGATATGCCAGTCTAGATTACTTCTGCAGCATGGTCAGGGGCAACCTGAAGGACTTCATCAAGTAAGGTTGACATCCATGTGTGCAATGTCTGCAAATAAGCAATTCCCTGCCTTGTGACACAGACGGTAATATATATTACACAAAGGTATATCATAAGCCAATAGTATACAAACCAAGAGGTCATTTATAAGCTCTGATCCATCTTCATAATAACAATGCACTACTTTTTGGAAGTCAGCTGCAGATCATTATGTCACATAAGTTCATTTTTCCTCTGTGAAGCAGTTCAGATACAATAATCAGGGCAGCATTTCTAGGATTTACATTCAGGTAGACGTTGAAACACACTGTACCTAACTTAATGTTGCTGAGAAATGAACACGTAATGCCCTTCTTATTCAACTCTCATAAAAAATTTAAACTTAACAGTCCTCCAATAAGTCCATTGTATTGTAGGGTTCCTCAGGGCTCAGTTGTAGAGCCTCAGTTATTCCATTACTGGTAGGTAGTCAGCTTCATCAACAGGTTGATTAAACAATAATACACGACAGGGTGAAGTGTGTCATGGGATAGTGACATGTCTTGGGTGCACTGCGAGGCATGAGGCATAAGGCTGAAGGATGAGTGACTCATACATTCAGAAAGTGATGATACCCCATGACATAGCAAATCGTGATATGTATTACTGCTATTATGCAATGTCCCTATTGTTTATGTATTTAAAGGTAAAAAAAAAAACTACAAATATTTTCATTGAGAGTACGACAGAAAGCCAGAAGTCAGGATCCTGACATTCAGGATCTCGAGTTCGGCTGTCCGATATACACCAGCCCAACAGACTGATGCAAGTGCCGGCAGGGGGAAGGTAATAGATGTGATGAACCACTACCTTGCCTCTAGTCATGCACCACAAGAAGGGGAAAAATCTGGTGGTTGGCTGAGCTGCTCCCGTGGCATGGAGGGCCTGGAGGGCCAGTGCGCTCAGACCCGGGTTCTATTCCCAGGTCTACACTTTTGAGTGGTGCTCTTTTGCCCCCTGTAAACTGTTTTAACCTACTCTGAGGTCCACTCCCCCTCGGAGTTGGATATTTTAGTTATGCAGGGTACAGGGGGCTTGTTCCCCGCATGGCAGCAACACCTTGTCAATCTTCCAACAGTCGGTCTCCTAAACTCAGGCTTATGGAGTTCAGGAGACTGACTGTTGGGATTCAGAAGTAGATCCATTTTCATTGTGTTTTTATGAGTATATATATATAAAAAAAGGTTCCATTTTGTTCTGTTTTGATCAGCTGGTGGTGCTGTTCTGAAGGATATGGAGAACTGTGTGGTGGAAGCATTCAAAGTAGGTAAAAACAAAAACTGTTGGTTGGAACTTTTTCTTACCCATTAGTAGAGCCCCATGAAATTCTTTTTATTTTTTATAATTTTTCTTTTTATGTTTCTGGAATTTCGTGTTATTTCTTTTTATTAATTGGAAATGTAGTTTTATTTCTTGTTATCACATTTACATTCATAAAACACCTCAAAATGACCTTATGCACACTAGAAATCACATTCCTAGTATACTACACTGAATTAAGCATCATTATGCTATGGTCTAGAAAGGTTTTGTGAATCAGACAATTCCGCTGCCACTTCCTTGCAGACCATCTCTGTGATAACAATGGAGCCTAAACAACAACTGCTACAAGTATTTATTTAGTTTTTACCAAAAAAACTAGTAATTTTTTTTAACTTTTTTCCTGTGTTTGTTTTTGTTTTATTTCTTTTCATACCTTGAATTTCTTGTTATTTCTTATTTAAGAAAAACACAGATCTATACCCATTAGTATGTGCTGGGATTTAATCATGGATAAGATCTCTCAGCAAAGCAGGTTGCTGGATTCTTTCTATTCATTACATTATAATGTTTAGTTCTGTGTGTCCTTTGGTTCCAACCCTACTTTTACTTCATCTGTACTGTCAAGGTATGTTAGAGACTTCAGCCAGTTTTTCATTATAAATTCTTTGTGTTAGCTGAGTCCAGTCCATTGAGTAACTGTTATATGAATGCTAATACTACCACAAAGACCACTCTTGCAGTTATAAGGGTAGTCTCTCACGTATATTCTTAGGCACGGCAAGGCAAAGTTTATTTCTATGATGCCCTATCCTATAGGCTTAGGCTGCCTTACAATGGAGACCAGAAGACTGAAAAATAGCATAACAAATTAAAATAAATACAAATTCCATATGATGAAACTATCTAAAATAGTAGGCTTCATTAAATAAGTATTTCTGACAGTCCCTTAAAGGCATCCACCAAGCAGGCAGAATGGACATTGGGCGCAGGAAGCAAAGCCAAACACTCTATCACCTGATAGCTTAAGACAAGACCAGAGAACCAACAACTGGACTGGTTTGATGGTGTGGAGAGGGTGAACTGGGGGTAAAGTAACAGGAGATCTTTTATGTAATCCACACCTACTGTTGACTGTGCAGGGCCCTGAATGTCAACAAGCTGACTGTGCAGGGCCTTGAATGTCAACAAGCTGACTGTGCAGGGCCTTGAATGTCAACAAGCTGACTGTGCAGGGCCTTGAATGTCAACAAGCTCATCATGAAGGTGATGTATCACCATAATGGCAGCCAGTGCAGTATGTGCAGGACTGGCATGATATGGTCTGTTCTAGAAAAACTGCCTCTTCCAGCTGGGCTGCAGTATTCTGGACCAGCCGTAGGTGGCACATCACACCTCTAGACAATCCTAAATATGGAGTGTTACAGTAATCCAGTCTCAAAGTGACAAAGGAGTGAACCATCATCACCAGGTCTGCCAGCCCCGATGTTAATTCTGTATCTGTTTTATAGGATAGGTGTGAGTCCAGCCATAAGTCAAGGTATTTCAAGCTTTAAACAGTTTCAAATGGCAGATCACTGAGTTGAGAGATGTTAAGGTTAGCAGTCATACGGTGTGAGCTCTGTTGAAAAACAGTATAGCTAGCCTTTGTATTCTATATTGTACTGTACAGAATAGATGTCATAGCAAACCATTCTTGTAGCTAAATCATTTCAGCAAGAATGTACTTTTCATTGTTGCTGAAGTACAGCAACACTGTGGAGATCCTTTGGTGGGAAGGGGTATGTCTGTAATGGCTCAAAACCACAATGTAGAAAAACAATGAAATAAAAATATTTCTTCAGAACAACTTGTCAAGTACACTGTTCTGCTCAACAGATGTAGAAGCTGTGCCCCGAGCTGATGCTGGCAGAAACAGATGGTGCCTGAGGGCAACTTTCTGTTCCACTGCTCTCGGGGCAAGGCAAGATGGGGGCTTAGCATCTCTGAGCAGCAGGTAAAATCCATTTGTTACACCAGCTCCAACTGGGCTTTCAGCGTTGAAGGTAATATCTGAAACCAGTGAGGCATTGTACCCTACGATTTCAGTGATGAGGAAACTGCTATTGGGCTTCAACCTTCATTTGTGCTTTTCCGAGGGGGAATTTAAACCTTTATTCTGCTGAAGGAATCACAACAAAAACTTGGCCATAGCATACATAAGAAAACATTGTTCGATCAAAAGGGACACAGCAAAAGAAATAAATGTGCTCTTCCTTTCTTGACAACTATAGCTTGCCTGCCACTGCAAAATTATTTCAACAGAGCTATAAGGGTTGCAAAGCCACCTTGCGAATCCCCCCAAACACACACACACACACACACACACATTTTATATAACCAAATCCTAAGGAAATCATCTTTAGAAGGTTAAATATTACAATCAGTTGACTTCTTCTGGTACAGTTTTAAACTGGTTCCCATTTGAACCTCAACAGGTTCTAAAAGGTTCTTGTGCTCAGCCCTCTTTTCGAGCCTACAGTAGCAATTTGCATAAATTAGCTGTGAGGTGTACCTTCTGCTTTAATGTCAAGCAATGGAATGTTTGGATGTCTAGAAGCACTATTGGAGATAGAGAGCTAAGCTGACATTTCCTGTGGCTCATTTGGTAGCATCCTTGCCCCTTGGCTAAAAGGACTGGATAGTCTATGTTCAAGTGCCAGCCCGGGACTTGAACTAATTCCCAGCACTGGCACTGAACCGTGCATGAAGGGTGATGCAATGCTGGTAATCTTTAAGTCAAGATCCCTTCAGCTTTTCTCTGGTGGCTGCCCACATGAAAGTTAAGTATCCCCATGGCACTTTTCAAAAGGTAGGGGCATTATCCCAGGTGTCTTGACCGGTATTTCCTCTTTAAATAACAAAGGTTCTCAAGTAATCTGCTTGTGTGCACGGTATAAGTAAGAGTAAGCCATTCTGAGTTGGTGGTTGTCATGGGTTAATGCACGCCCAAGTGTGTAGTGAGGCACGAGGCACTTGTGCCGAGTGCCTTCAGCACCTGGAAGTGCATTACCCCATAACAGCCACCACTCCAGAGTGTCTTATTACACTTATAAAATGGGTCCCTATTCAAGAATAATAAGGAAAAAAAAATAAAATGAAGGAAAACATATATAAAAATCCCCACTGTGAAAAAAAAAGTTCCTGTGTCTGATTGTGATCGTATGTTGTGCTGTTGTGAGTGTGAGCAAGTCCACCTAATATTATCAATAATGATAATAAGTACTTTATTTACTGTCATTGTCACTCTTTATAAAGACTCCAGGGAGGTAACCATGAGGTTTCCTTGCTATTTTCAAGGGTTTACAGATGCTCTGGAGAGAGACTGATGCAGCCACTGATTGTGAGCATTTGACCATGTCAAGGGAGAAGGAGTTAGACAGAACAAAGAGAAAGAGCACCCACTGCTGTATGTTGCCTGCTGCCATGGTTGCAGACAGCTAGAGTGAGAGCCTGCAGTCAGTATTAGCACAAGGAGGAAGTGAAAGTTTAAAACCAATTAAATTTATACTTTTTAACATGATGAGGATGGCTGAGCAAGTGTCACCGCAGTGGAGCTGGCGGGTGGAGGGGTGATCGTCCAGCCAATTCAGCCACTTGAAGAACTGAGTGGATAATTTTTTTTGGGGGGGTGAGGAGACAAAGGATGAAAGAGCCAGAGAGTATGTGATGCAGTATGCTGCCTGCTGCCGTGGTTAGAGGCAACTATAGTGAACATTGGCAGTCAGTAGCAGTGCAAGGAGGAAGTTAAAATTTTAAACAAATTAAGTGTTATACTGTTTAAAATAATGAGGTTGGCTGGGTGGGTAACCATGGGATGGAGAGGGTTGGTGGGCAAACAGCCAGGCAGTTCAGACACTTGAAAAATTAAGTTTGAGGGGATGTTAAGTGACATGTTTTGCTGTGGTCTCTGTCAACAGACTCCAGCAACTTGATATCGAGGACTGGAAGGCATAAAAAGGAACAAGCGTTTGTCAACATCTAATGTTTGCTTGCTGGTATTGGCATTGGTAATGCAGGAGTTAGAGAGATGCACAATTGGAATGGCAGTGATATAGTGAACTAATGCTAACCCCAACCCCCTCCCAGCAGAGACTGACAGGCATTGGGGATGTGCCTTTGGGTTGTCAGGCATAATGCTCATGCCATTCCACCTCACCCCACCCTGCAGACACCGAAAGGTGTCATGGCATGCCTTGGGGTCTTCAGCCCTTAGGCTCACTCCATTCCATAAGGAAATATGTTGAGATGGGTGCAGTATAGGAAAATGAGTTGAATGTTAGGGCCAAAGACCCCAAGGCACACCTCAATGCCTGTCTCTGGCTGCATGGTGGGGTGGAATGGCATGAGCATTATAGCCAATAACCCCAAGTCACACTCCGACACCTGTCAGTCTCTACAGGGTTGGGCATTACAGTTGAAAACCTAAATGCCCAGGACATTTGTTGGTATTTTCGATCCAAATTTTCAACATGGGCTTCTTGGGACCCCACCTCATGAACAGAGGCACTATCATTTTGTTACTCAATCCAGAAAGGTGATTTTGCACAGCGACTGTGACATTCCATGCCACAGGTGTGAAAACACATTTCAGGCAGGATGTGAAAAATGACAGCTGTACTGGTCTTGAGGAAGTGCGAAAAATGGCAATGTTGAAAATCTGGAGTGAAAATATTAGAAATTAGTGACGTTACTAGCATGCGTAGAAACTGCGCACTGCACACTCATAATGCAGTCACTTTTTGGAATTTTTTCAGCAAACTTGCAACATGAGCTTTGGGACCCCACCTCATGAACAGCGGCACTTTCGTTTATTAATCTGTCCTAAAAGGTGATTCTGTGCAGCGACCATGAAATCACCTTTCAGGACTGAGAAATGAAATGACAGTGTCAGTGTTAATGAGGAGGTGTCCCAAGAAGCCCATGTTGAAAATTTAGGACCAAAACTTCAAAAATTGACTAAGATATCAACCTAAATTGAACCCCCCCCATTCACTGCCATTATAGGGCTTACTGTCATTTCTTCAGTTCCTGGTTGGTCTTTGAAGAGTGCAGATGTGTTCCCTGTCCACAGAAGATCACTGCTCCCAACCTATGGAGGTAAGTATGGGTGAGGGAGAGTGCAGGGAGGTGGAGTGCGCAGAGGAAGGGTGCGGGTTGGGTGAGGGGGGCCGACGGGAACAACGAGGGACCGTTTTCTTTTTTCTTTTCAGATTTAAAAAAAAATGCTTCATGGGACTAATTTCTTCTTTACAGGTGAAATATTACAAAATGGATTTTGGCACATTGGAATAGGCTCCCAGTGTGCCGGACTAGTGGAGGGGGCATCAATGCTGACCTGGGGATTAGGAACCCTGAGGTTGACTGAAAAAAAGAGGGCATGGGGGTGCACCTGACACCAGGAGTGGACATTCTGGTGTTGGAAGAAAATTAAAAAAATAAAGAATTACTTTATCACACTGGGGTGGGCTCCCAGTGTGCCACAATAGTGGGGAGGGGAGGGCATGCCGACACAGGGGTTGGGCACACCACTGTCCACAAAAGATATGTTCTGGCTTTGGGGGGGCATGCTGACATAGGGATTGGGTACCCCATTGTTTGGCAAAAGATATGTTTGGGCTTGTGGGGGAGTCATCCGACACCAGAAGCGGGCATCCTTGTGTCAGAAAGTAAAAAAAAAAAGCATTTATCTGGGCACACTGGGGTGGGCTCCCAGTGTGCCACAATAGTGGGATGGGTTGGGGGGCATGCTGAAACTGGGATTGGCCACCCTGATGTCAGCTTTTGGGGGACTCTGTGGTGGGCTGTAGGAGCCGCCAATGTGCAAAGCCATGGTGCCACCCATTTATTATGTTTTGATGTTTAATTAACTTTATTTATTGATATGCTTCACCGTGAAAGGCACACTGAGCAAATGGGTTGCTCGTAAGTCCAGCCATGTGCATTACTGTGCACCGTAATGTGCATGGCTGGAGGCTTCTCCATCACTGTGTGCCTGGTTGTCGGGGGGGGGGGGATGCAACTGCGATTAGGGATGACAAAACTGTCCCTGATTGGAGCAGCATATTTCTTTCAAGTCTGGCACTCGCTCTGAAACAGCCATTATCGGCAGCTTCCCTGTTGATTGATTGCTGAGGGACATGCCCCTGAAAGGTTTCACTGGATTGGCCAAACACTGCCGCACCTTTGCATTGCTCTACTCAGCTCAAAATATCTCTTGTGTGATGTGCGCAAGCAAACATAAAAATGGTGGACAATGGGAAAAAAGGTAAGTAGATGGGCTTAAATGTTTTATTTTAAATTGTTAAGCATGTTTTATATCATGGCTGGGTAATTTTAACATTACAAACATGGCTGCCAGAAATCTTTTCTCAAATAATTTCTGTGAGGCATGAATTTCTAGGTGCACAGCATCCAGGTTGCCAGAAGGGTTTCTTGGCTGGTGGTTGTACCCCCATAAGGCACTGGGTTCTAAATCATCTCAGCCAGTCAGGACACAACAAATTCCTTACCCAATTTTTAATTTTTTTTAATTTCTGTTTTACTTCCTCAGCCCCACAGAGCTGCATCCATTGGGATCGCCCATTAAGCCTGCCCCTGTCAGCACCTACCTGCAACCTCCAGTCCCTCAATCCGGCCATGGAACTCCCCCCGGGCGGGGGCGGGGGCAGGGTCTGGGCAATCCCCTGAATCTTGAAGTCTCGTCAGGGTCCTGGGTCACAGGCAGGCACTGGCACATCGGGACCCAGCTCGGCATTCCGCCATCCAGGCTCTGAGGTTTTTTTTCCACTTTCCTCATCGGATGCTATGTGTCCATGCATCAAGGCATCTGCCAGCCTACACAACATATTTTTTATCCATTTTTAAGTAAATCTATATTTAAAGAGACTGCCTAGTATGCCTTTGAATTCTTTTCTTTTACATGTGAAGTACAGATGGTTAAAGTTGACACTGTCCATAAGCTTAATGGTAATACCAAACTGGGAAATGATAAGAATTTTCCTAAGGTCTTTCATAGAGTTTAGGGTTCATTTTGGAACCTGGTTAGGTGCCCTTAGGTGAAAGATATCTGGCATTCCCCGAAGAGCAGAATTATCTGAGCCTGTACATTTGGGTATGCTAGCATAACGTTCACAGTTTAAAACCCTCCAGAACTTGAGACCAAAGGTGATTCAGACCCACAAACAGACAGGAGGGTTACCCTGTTCTGTTAACTGTTTACAATACTGCGCTCGGAGGTTCGCACTGTGGGAGCAGAGGGCCTGACCTGCTGAGTGGGTTTGTGGCAGATTGGTTGGCAGCGGTGCGATAAATTTGGTAACACAAGCTTTAACTATTCAGTGTGTCAGCTTAATACTGTACAGCTCACTTGCAAAAAAAAAAGGCAGCGATTTATTTCTAAAAAGGAAACAGAACTATATCATTTTGCTTACAGTCAAGTTCCTAGCTGTTTTATTTTTTTTCTAATGTGCAAGTTAGAGTAGCCATAGTTAGGGAAGAAGATGGCTTCCAACTACAGTGGACACACTGCAGACTACTTGAGGCAGTTGTGCAGAGACAGAGGAGTCCTGTACAAGGTGAGAGCCACCAAGGAGAACCTCGTGGATACCCTGATGGTAGCAGATACCCAGAACATTGAGTCACTGGCTGTGACTGTAAAAGACCAAACCTTGAGTGTGGAAGGGCTAGCGGCCAGTGCAGTGTTCAGATCCAATGAGGATGACAACAGGGTCAGTGCCAGCAAAGGGCAACAGCAGCAGGGGAATACACCAGCATTCTGGAGCCAGAAGTACTCAGGCTGCAGATTGAGTTATGCAGAATGGAGCTGGAGCTCCAGAGGGAAGTGGAGCGAGAATGCCAAGAAGCAGAGTGAAAACACCGGGAGGTGGACCGTGAATAGCAAGAGGCAGACCGTGAGGAGCGTGAGCGGTAGAGGCAACATGAACTGGAGAAGCTACGACTCCAACCACCAGCACCAGAGCAGGTAAGTGGCTTGGATTTAACTGGAACTACAGGACTGGGTTACAAATTGAATTCCAAATTGATAGCTGAATTTAAAGAGGGGGAGGATATGGATACCTTTTTAAATTCCTTTGAAAAAGTTTGTATTCAGGCTAAAATTCCTAGAGGGTCCTGGAGCTTCCAGCTATCCCCGCTATTTACCAGGAAAGCTCGGGATGCATTGGGTCAAATGGACAATGAGGACAGTAATGATTACAGCAAACTTAAAGTTGCACTTTTAAAAAAGTTTGATTCAACTGCTGAAACGTACATAGCTAAATTCCATAAGCTCAGGAGAAGCTCTAATATGAGCTACAAGGAGCTAGCCATGAAACAACATCCATTTTAAAAACATTGGTGGAAAGGAATTGAAGCAAACTCTGTAGATAAAATTGAAAATGCTAGTTTATTAGAACAGTTTTTTTGGGCATGCCCAGCAGAGCTGAAAACTTGGCTGGAGGACCGAGATCCCAAAACAGTGCAAGAGGCTGCTGAACTTTCGGGCCGCTATGCCAAGAGCAGACCTGCTCTGAGAGCAAATGAGGAGGGCGTGGCAGTGCAGAAAGGGAAAAGCGTGCCTTCAGGGCAGCTAAAACCCTCACTGCCTCCACCAAAACCCATTAGCCCCAGGTTTCAGAGAAAAGATTTCTCTGAGAAAAGAAATGAATGTTGGTTGTGTAAAGAAACTGGGCATATTGCCAGACAGTGTCTCAAAAGGATGAGCAATTTGCAAGGTGGTGCTAGGAAGGAAGCAGGTAGTTTGTATGTGTCCCTGGAAGCATGCCTGTGAACATGAGGGAACACATGCACCCAGTCACGGTGAATGGTGTACAGACACAAGGGTTAAAGGAAACAGGGGCATCCCTGACATTGGTAAAAGGGGATCTGATAGAGCCTGGTCAGCTTATACCCAATGAATTTGTGACTGCGCAGGGGTTCACTGGTGAGGAGATCACATTGCCACTTGCTAGTGTTCTCTTAGACTGGGGTGAAATGGGGGAACTGTGCAACAGGTGGCTGTAGCCAAAACCTTAGCAGTGGACGTCATCCTTGGCAACAATCTCAAAGGGATGGTGTGTGCAGTTACCCATAGCCAAGTGGCCAGGTAAAACTGTAGTTCCCTGGATGCCACAGAAGCCGTTGTGGAAACCACTGGGAGGCTGGTTCCACAGCCTGTGTCTCCGGATGGGGAGACTAATAAAAAGGGGGTAGAAATTTCCCCAGTAGCAGTTAACCACACCACTACAGAGGGTTATTCCGAAGAGGGACGGGTGGCCCATTGTCAGAGGGTTAGGGATGAAAGTGATACTGAGTGCTCTGACTTTAGTGCTAGGGACCCTAGTTTAGAGACTGAAGGGGACCTATCCCATGCCTTGGGAATGTGTGAGGAGTCTGTAGCTGCTCAGTGAAGTGACCCTAGTCTGGAGAAGCTGAGAGCTTGGGCAGACTTTGATGGAGCACAAGGAGATGACGGTAGACATAAGGTTTATTGGAAAAATGGACTGATGTATACTCAGGCTGTGCAGACAGAGGGAGGGGTGCTAGGCAGGCAGCTTGTCACTCCCCAGGGGTACTGTGAGCAGTTGCTCAAGATTGCACATGATATTTCCTTGTCTGGTCATCTGGGAATTGCATGCACTATGCAGCGGTTGGCCCAGAATTTCTATTGGCCCAACTTCACCCAACAGGTGAAGGAGTATTGCAGGTCTTGTCACCAGTGCCAAGAAATAGGGAAGGTGAGCAAGAAAACCCAAGCCACCCTGATTCCATTGGCCATAGTGGAAGAGCCATTACAGAGGGTGGGAATGAATATTGTGGGGCCTTTAAATACCCCCAGCTCCTCAGGGAAGAGATTCATCTTGACTGTGGTGGATTATGCCACCTGGTACCCAGAGGCAGTCGCCCTATCCTCACTGAGGACAGACAAAGTGGCAGATGCCTTACTTGGGATTTTCTCCCATGTTGGGTTTCTGCAGGAGGTTATCACTGATTCAGGGGGTTCTTCATGTCGGACCTGATGAAATGTTTGTGGGAGAAGTGTGAGGTGGTGCAGAGATGCATGACACCGTATCAACCCCAAGCCAATGGGCTTGTGGAAAGATTTAATGGTACCCTGAAGTCAATGGTCCAGGCATTTGCTGAACAGCATGGGAGGGACTGGGAGAAATACCTTCCCCACCTGTTGTTTGCATACAGGGAGGTGCCCCAAGAGTCGGCAGGATTTTCCCCCTTTGAACTCCTATATGGACGCCAGGTAGGTGGGCCCCTAGACTTGATCCGGGAGGACTGGGAAGGCAAGCACACCACCCAGGGAACTCCCATAGTGGATTATGTCCTTAGGTTTATGGAAAGGCTGAAGGAGCTCCTGGGGACAGCCCAGAGCAACCTGGCAGCTGCCCAACAGAAACAAAAAGTGTGGTACGACCGCAGAGCCAGAGCTCGCTCGTACATGGTGAGTCAGGAAGTCGTGGTCCTTATTCCAGTCTGGAAAGACAAGCTGCAGGCTGAGTGGGCAGGACCGTACAAAGTAGTTAGGAAGGTACATGATGTGAACTATATTATAGAGTTACCTGACAGAAGACAGACAGAAAGGATGTACCATGTCAACATGATGAAGCCATATGCTAATAGGGCTGACGTGGTGTTTGCAGTGTGTAGTCCTGGGGAGGGGATGAATGAAGGAGACCCCCTTCTGGACTTACTGGAAGAAAGCAAGCGGAGTCCTCTGTGGAGGCAGTAAAATTGTCTCCCCTGCTGGCCCCGGACAAGATCCAGGAAGTAAGGGAGGTTTTAGCAGACTTTTCCCCATTGTTTAGCACCAAGCCTGGACTAACCCACTTAGCGATGCACGATGTGGAGACAGGGACACAGACGCCCATACAACAGACAGCATATCGGGTGTTAGAGGCTGTCCAAAAGAACATTAGGAGGGAAGTGGAGAAGATGCTGGATTTAGGGGTAATCCAGAGATCCCACAGCCCCCTGGGCCTCACCCGTAGTCCTTGTGCCCAAGCCAGATGGTTTTACTCATTTCTGTGTGGACTATCGTGGACTGAATGCAGTCATGAAATCAGATGCCCACCTGATGCCCCAGACGGACAAACTCTTGGACAAGTTGGGAGGGTCGACTTACCTTACGACCATTGACCTGACCAAGGGGTACTGGCAGGTAGAGTCAGTGGACATAGCTAGGGAGAGGTCATCCTTCATCACTCTGATAGGCTTATTTGAATTTAAAGTAATGCCTTTTTGGGATAAATAACTCCCCACCCACTTTCCAAAGGCTGGTGAACCACATGTTAAATGGTGCTGAGGAGTACACCGTGGCATACCTGGATGACACTGCCATCTTCAGTGCCAGATAGGATGAACATCTGTCTCACCTTAGGGAAATGCTGGGCAGGATACAGAGGGCCGGGCTCACTGTCAAAGCTGAGAAGTGCCAGGTGGCCATGGGAGAAGTGGCATACCTCAGGCATGTGGTAGGCCGGAGACAGCTCCGTCCTAACCAAATAAAAATAGAGGTGATCCAGGCATAGCCCAGACCAGAAATGCAGAAGCAGGTCAGGAGTTTTCTAGGGACAGCAGGGTACTATAGGAAATTTGCATCCAATTACAGTGCCCTGGCCACTCCCCTATCTGACCTGGTAAAGAAAAGGCTGCCAAAGAAAATGACATGGGAACCAGCCTGTGAAGAAGCCTTTACCTGACTGAATGAGGCACTGTGCAGCGCCTCCTATATTGACAAATCCTGATTATAGCAGACCCTTTATAGTTCAGACTGACACCTCAGACATGGGAATTGGAGCAGCACTCAGTCAGACATCCAACCAAGGGAAAGATCACCCGGTAGTGTATCTGAGTAAAAAGTTACTTCCCAGGGAGCAGGCATACTCTACTGTGGAAAAAGAGTGTCTTGCCATAGTGTGGGTCCTAAAGAAGTTAGAGCCATAATTATATGGGCAGCATTTTGTGGTACAAACTGACCACAACCCCCTGGTTTGGCTGACGCAAATGGGAAAAACTAATGGTAGATTGTTAAGATGGAGTCTTGCTTTTCAAGGGTACAACATGACAATCCTACATCGGGCTGGAGCGAAAAATGAGAACAGCGATAGCTTATCGCACATCTATGAGGAGTGAACTGATTTGGGAAGCTCATCCCATGCAGGAGATAGAGCCCCCAAATTCAGTCTAGGTAGGGAGGATTGTGATGCTTGGCCAGCTGGTTCTGATTGCTGTCTGATTTTTGTTATATAAAAAATGTAGAGTGTGATTGTCTGTCATGAGACATCCTGTGCTCCTGGGCCCCCGTTTCAGCTCAGATGACAGGATATGTTAAACAGCAGATCTCTGTTATGTGATTAACTTCCAAGAAGTCACATTTTAAAGCCTTGTTTATGATGTGTGATACTTTAAAGCCAGGAACTAAAATATCTATTTTATGACTTTGAAGCCAGGAACTAAAATATCCATTTTATGACGTCTTCAGAAGAAGGAAAGTTAATTTCAACTGGTGCTAAAAGAAGGTATATGATCTCTGGGTGAGAAAACTGCAGAGTTGTAAAAGTCCTGTGATGTCTTTGAAAAGCAGGAAACCACACTATATCAAAGGAAAGACTCAAGATTAAAGATCCGTATTGGGAAATTAGTTTTTGCTGATGTCACCTTATTTAATGTACCTCCTGAGTGATAAGACATCCTGGTTGTATAATTTTTAATATACAAGGAGGAGCTAGGTGACATCATGGAAGGTGCAGGTTTAGAGACAGTTTAAACTACTCTATATCTGATCTTTAGATACATTTCTGTTGGACTCTGAAACAACAACATTTAACTATAGCACTGTAAGAAGGTAATACTACATTAGATAGACAAGTCTAATTGTAGTATGGTACGAATTTATGTTTGTATTTTAACCTTGTTCTTTTAAGTGATTGTATGCTTTGTGATATATGGTTCTGTGTTTACATTTTACATATTTTTTGTTATCCATTTTTAAGTAAATCTATATTTAAAGAGACTGCCTGGTGTGCCTTCAAATTCTTTAATTTTACATGTGAAGTACAGATGGTTAAAGTTGACACTGTTCATAAGCTTAATGGCAATACCAAACTGGGAAAAGGTATTTCATAGAGTTTAGGGTTCATTTTGGATACCTGGTTAGGTGCCCTTGGGCGAAAGATATCTGGCATTCCCCGAATAGCAGAATTATCTGAGCCTGAACATTTGGGTATGCTAGCATAAGGTTCGCAGTTTGAATCCCCTCCAGAACTTGAGAGCAAAGGTGATTCGGACCCACAAACAGTCAGGAGGGTTACCCTGTTCTGTTAACTGTTCACAATACTGCGCTCAGAGGTTGGCACTGTGGGAGCAGAGGGCCTGACCTGCTGAGTGGGTTTGTGACAATAGGGAGTTTTTTTTTATTTACAACCAGTTCTGTCTGTCCCCACTTTAAAGGAGCTGCTACTACCATTGAAGGTGTTGCAATATTTATTTAAATATGCATGTATTTAATTAGTTGAATGTCACACCAAGATGTCCTCATTTAGATGGCATTTACACCTAATTTATAAGACAGCACTAGTGAGGGGAGGAATACAGGGGCCAGACAGCGGGCATCCAATCAGAGTGGATCCATAGTTTCATGCACAGCAGAGAATTATGGGATATGGTAGTCCTCCAAGTACTGCCATATCCCTAACTGTTGATTCTTTGAAAAAATAAAAACAGGAAATAGATGGCTCCTAGCCCTCAATGCCAGCTTGAGGGGGGATGGCATCAGGTGCTGGGGCACATCAAGACAGTCTAGGCAGCATGGCATTGGATTTATGTGCTGGAAAAGCCAGCATTACCGCTGACCCTGGGTCATGTAATGTCACTACCCCCCCCCCCCGAATGGATATGAATCTGTACCAAGTGTCCACTCCAACCTGGCTGTATGGGTTAACATATTGGCAGATCAGGATTAGGGGAGATGAGACATGCAAGAAATGTTGTGGTTTCTGCAGAGTACCCCCTCATATGTGGAGACAGCTCTCCATGGCCATGCCAGCACCTGCCCACTTGCAGAGGGATGACATTCATATTTGCAGTTAGAGTATATGGAACTAATTTTAAATAAATGCATCACTAACTTCAGGTAACTTGAAAGGAAGGAAGGAAGGAAGGAGAGAGAGAAAGAAAGAAAGAAAGAAAGAAAGAAAGAAAGAAAGAAAGAAAGAAAGAAAGAAAGAAAGAAAGAAAGAGGGAGGGATATGTGATGTAGAGTCAGGGACATGGTTCACAGTGGGCATAGATGATGACAGAGGCAGGTTAAAATCACATGAAGCAGCTGGAGAGGTAATTTTACATAGCCTGTCTGAAGTGAAGCATTTAGAAGTTCCTGGCAGCTGTGGTGCAGCAGGGGATCTCAACCACAACCTCTGTGTGTAGCCAGTGCTCTACCATGAACATAACAAGTCGGGCCAGGTACAACTGCATGAAATATGCAAGCACATACATACAGTACCACCACAACCAGGAGTAACCATTCCTTGCCCTTCAGCACTCCCTAAATCTGTTTAGAGAGCAGTCTTGGGAACGGAGTTGAAGTGACAGCCTTCAGAAAGACCAATTTTCAACCCATTGTTTCTCTCTCTCTCTTCCTACTGTGTGTATTGAAATCCTTATCAATAAACCATGAAAGAAAAAAAAGATCACCCTGCCTCCCAGCTTCCTATCTCACTATTTTGTCATCCATGCTTTACTGAATATCAGAATGAATTTTTAATATCTTGTCACAAAACGCTTTGGTCTTCCATCATAAGCTAGAACTATATAAATCTGATAACACTTGGGAGTTCTCAGATATACTCAGCACTGAAGAATCCGCTTTAAAGTTTAGTCATCTTGACTGAATGTAAAAGCTTATATCAGTGACAGGTTGACAGAAAAAGCTGTTTTCCTTTCCATTTCACAGACTTCCATGTATGAACAGCATGAAATATGTCAGAAACTTCCTTGGAGTCTATGAAGACAGAGATGGCATCTTCTCCCAGTGGGGCATGCTTCTAACCTACAGTGCTGTATATTTTATTTGCCCTGACTCAAGGTTTTAAGTGAACTGATGTTGAAACAGAAGTATGTGTATGTATTAATGTATGTATGGGTGTATGGCTGTATGTATGTATGGGGGAAGGACAGAGCTGTTTACACCATTTTATAGGAGAATAACTGACTGACACAATGCTTGAGAGATGCTTTCATGGATGCCTTCATAGAGTATAGTGTTGCTTTTAGCTTACCTGTTCGAAGGCGGAACAATTGATCTCAAAGGTATTATTTAGAATAGCTTTTGACTGGATGAACTGCATTTTCTTCTCGGCCCCCCTGCACTGAACTGGCACAGAAGCTTCACAGCTCTGATTTCTATATTAATAACCTTCATATTCACAAAGTAGTGCACGGAACTGAGGAGTCAATTCCATTAAAACAAAAATCTCAACCACTCTCACCTGCAGAGAGGCAGCTCTTTCCTACTTAACACTCTAAGGACTGCATACTGAGAGTACTGGTGATGCTAGCATCGTGTGTGCAGTTCCAACCACTTTTCCTTTGCCTTCAGTACAAAGGAGAAACCGTTTGCTAAACTGTGTTTGATATTTTACATCTTGTTTTGTGATATATTTGAGCTTACTATGCATATCATAAGTGGAATAATATACTTACGGGTACTGTATGCAATGTGTTATAATCACCACACTTCTCAGAAGTGCCTTCCGCCTCATAACCCACCCAACGTATATGGTTATGACAGAATCACTGTACACTTGGTCATGTTTTTATTCATTACTTAATCTCTATGTGCATCTAGTGGCAGCAACATTCTGCTTTGTCCTATACCTTAATGAACACAAAGGAAGTCGGGTGCCTCCTGATGAAGCTCGGTACAGCTAAGCACTGAGGTGCCTGGCTGTTTTGTGTCCATGTTATTTATTACAGAAAAGGATGCACTAATTTGCTCATATATGGTTAAACTCAAGACATTTTTGCTTACTCTGCAAATAACTTCGGCCCTTTGTTACTGTGCTGGATTCTGTGAGTGCTGCCACATGCTTCGTATTCATGTTTGAATTTGAGCCTGGCTGGGCCCTTTAGCAGTACCTGTTCCTGCACCATGCAGCATGTCCTCTCTGCCAGAGTACTGAGAGTGTGGTGTGTGTGTGTGTGTGTGTGTGTGTGTGTGTATATGTGAGTGTGTGTATGCGTGTGTGTGTGTGTCTATCTCTGCTGTGTGACAGAACTGCTCCCTGCACCAGTAATTATAAAAAATAAAGGATAGGCAACTGCGTGTTGATGGATTTGTTTTACACACCTTCAGTGTGTGATGACCCATAAACCTCGAGAGCAAAGCTCTCAAGGTTTATGGGTCATATCACACCAAGGGTGTATTAAAAAAAATCCATAACACACAGTTGCCTATCCTTTATTCTCTATATAATTCCACAGATTACATAATCCACAGAATATTATTCCCTGGTTTGCAGAAAATGAACCACAAACAGTGGAACATGATTTTATGGTTAGCATTCTGCTCTCAGAATTTCAGAATGCTGTTTCTGATGGAATTCCATGGAATGTGGTGGAATTGCTGAAATTTCATGGAATTCCAGTGGAAG
Source organism: Neoceratodus forsteri (assembly GCA_016271365.2). Lineage (NCBI taxonomy): Eukaryota > Metazoa > Chordata > Ceratodontiformes > Ceratodontidae > Neoceratodus > Neoceratodus forsteri. The sequence goes on from JADMNL010000030.1 coordinate 65,822,115, forward strand.
CCAAAATGGAAAATTATGTGCAGCTCAAGTTCACATGCTATCCATGGTCTCCTATAGTGCAGCTTGCTTGGGGCAGAGCATGTCACAGAGGTGAGGTGCTGGTCTCCTGGGGAGAGGGATTATGAACTGTTTTTATGTACCCACGTCTTTTTTCTTTTTTTCTCCCTCCCAGTGAGGCGGGCTACTCCTTCTACCAACCCCCCTCAGCCCCATTTCTGGCATCCCAGGGACTTACCTCTATCCCAATCTGCTCCCACAGCTTGCACCCCATAGTTGGGGTCAGTGGCTCCCACCTGCCAATGGTCAGGATCCGGTTTCCAGGAGAGGGACCTGTAGCCTGGGTGTGGAGCCTGCAAGGGGTCGCTGTCATCCTGCTCTGCCGCCAGCCATTTTCCGCTTGTTCTTCCCATCGTGGAGGAAGTGGCATGCACTGACGCCAATGGCTGTGCTGCACATGCTCCTGTGCACAGCACACCTGGCGTCTGTCCCGCCTCCACCCCCCCCAATTGTGCAGTGACAGTGGGCCAACCCACAGCCACTGCTGGAGTCCAGGCTAACACTGGAGATTGATCTGCTTGGGATGCCATATCGTCCTCCACCCCGGCTGACCTTCTGACTCCCAAGGTCACTCCTGACCTTGGATCATTAGATACCCATGAAGTGGTAATTTTCACCGCTGCGGCAATGACGACAATGTACCCACTTATGTCCACTCATGAAGTGACACTGGTGATAACTGCAAAGTAGTTTTGTGTGGAATTTTCAAATTCCAATGAAACTGAGCTTCAAAGGATTTCTGAAAATTCTGCCTAACTTCTGAGAAATTCCAAAATTTTTAAAGTGGAATGCTTTTTGCAGATTAGTAATCCATGGTTTAGATAAAAACCAGGTTACTTTTTCACAATTCACAGCAAATTATCTCACAATTTACGTAATCCATGGAAAGTTATTCAGTGGTTTACACAGACATACTTTTTAGAATTACATGCAATTCAAAAAGAAATTTCAAAAAGCATTTCAGTAGCGGAATTATCATACTCCACAAATTTCACCAGGAGAATTACATATTCCACACAACTCTCCTACGAAGGCAGACACTCATCTTTTCCTTGCGGTTGGAGTAAAGGAGCCGCCATGGCAACCCTGAACATCAGGGCATGAAACAGGGGGAAACAAAGTGGAAACTACAATTTATAGAAATCACTCCATGAGAAGCGCCATCTATTTCTGAGATGTACCAGTAGAAGCGACGTCCAGTGGTGGGAACCTCGACACATCATGAGTTTAAATGTTTCGTTCACACTACTGGCTCAGAGAGATTTCTCCTCAAGCTGATTGGTATGAGTGGTTTCCTCTGGGGTTCAGGCTCTACAATTTGATTTTCCTTCAGGGCTCATTGAGTAATACCAGTATGTCCTAAAACACAGTGTACTGTGAGTCTTCCCACTGCTAGCTGGGCCTGAAATAACAGACAGTGGAACTAAAGTTTTCTGCAGCTGAAATAGGTAGTAAGCCATGAGAGGAAGTGGGTTCTGTTCTTATAACCCTGTCTGCAGGGAGAAAGTAGGGTCTGAAGCCACTCAGCAAAGCCAAGTAGCTTCAACCACCATAAAGTGGGTTATAAGATCACAACCCCTGAGCTTCTCATGGTTTATTGCACTTAGAAAATAGGTAATGATGTTTACAAATAAAATGAAGGAAAAAACAGAGAAAATACTGTTTGGAACATGAAATAAAATTATTTTACTGTTGGTTACTCTGCTGAAACATCCTTTATCATTGGATATGCTCTAATAAATTGCCTGCACCAGATGCATGTTGACCAAGTGGAGTGCTAGATTCTTGGTACCCACTTTATGAAGGTATTTCTCCTGTAGCCTTTGTTTCAACTCAAGTCTCAGTGCCTCAAGTATGCTGTAACCAGGGCCCTTAGTTCTCAAGAGTACTTCTGCCCTAAATTCTGCAGCAGGGCTCCCCAAAGCATTTGTTATTGTAGTGGATTCATTTTCATTCAGTATAAGAGCCAAAGAAGCTGAATTAACAAATCACCAAAGTTTAATTTAAAATTTCATTAAAGCTATGAAGATCTGAATTAATGGCTTGTTGAGTATTTTCATCATAATGATTTCCTGAGTGGAGAATACCTATGTATCTCCTACCTGGATTTTGCCGGGTTCGAGGGGGAGGAATCAGAGGAGAGTTGCTGTGGCTGACCGTGAAGGTGGATTTGCGTCTGGAACTTGAGTCCGCAGTGTGTGCTGCTCATTGACCTGGGGATTGCTGGGAACTCTGGAAGATGCAGTGAGGACCCTGTTTCTGGTGGTCCTGTCAAGGCTTTGGATCGGCATTGGTTTGCTGGCTTCTGTTTACTGATGGACATGGGTCCTGTTGGCTCTTTGACCCATGGTGTGTCTGAGTAAGGTTGTCGGCGACCCTGGTCTGAACCCAGGGGAGGGGTCACTGGGCTAGCTGGTTGCATGGGAGACCAGGTCTGGGGCCACTGGAGAGTGTACTCCATTGGATCTGGAGTTCTGTAGTTTCCTGGGGGAGGTGGGCTGGAGAGCCGACTCCACCTGAGGACTTGCTCATGGCCGAGCATCTTTGGTGGCAGCTCCTTGGGGGATGGCTGGGTGGTCAAGTAGCCTGGTCTGAAGGGAGTTTATCACAATCCCTGGAGAGAGAGCTGTGCCTTTTGTGGAAGATCCAAATTGGCTCTCATTCAGTTCATCGAGGATGATCAGTCTCTTCCTTCTTCTTTTCCTTTTTAGTACTTTGAACCTTGGCGAGCAGTGACGGTGCCTTGTTTAAACTGACTTCATGTATAAACTGCTGATTGCTGTCCAGGCCTATGTGGGAGATAGTGTCGGGGGGAAGGAATAACCTTTATCTCTGGAGAGGTGGGAGTTCCCCAGAGGGCAATAATTACTCAACCAGGAGAATTTGTGTCACTTTTCTCCTTAACTGAAAACACCTTCACACTTTGCAATATTATTTATTTTGTATTCATTTTTATATTGTTTGTAATTGGGATTTTGGTTTATTTTTGTGTGTGTGGTTGTGTTGTGGAGTGGTATGGAAGTTTAAGAGTGTGAGTGGAGTGTCGTTTGACTGGGTGTTTGTGAACTGTGGTAAAGATGTGTTGGGCAGGTAAAATGACGGTCAGGCATTATTCCCCTTCCAGACTGAGGGACCTCCACCCCTTCTTTTGTCCCTCTCTGTCCCTGGAGGTATATAGATGGTGCCAGGCTCTGGTGATAATCAGGAGGCCGAGGGCCAGGGCCCGGCCTGGTGGGGGAATGGAAAGGAGTGGACAGATTGGGATAGTGGGGACAAGGAGATGTCCTGGGGTGAAATGGGTCCAGGAAAGGGGTCCTCCCTGTCTGGTTCCCATACCCAAGGGCTCTGCTTATAGCAGGCAGGTAACTCAGTCATCCTCGGTTGCTCATCCTACTCGGGTGGTGTTATGCAATGCCAGGTCCATTAAGACCAAGACCGCTATAGTAATGGATCTTGTTGGATCATCTGATTCGGCTTGCATCACCAAGACCTGGCTGGATGAGAATGCTGGTCCCATTTTGGCATCAGCAATTCTGGCTGTGTACTCAGTGATACACCGCCTGAGGATGGATCGTAGGGGTGGGGGTGTGGCCATCTGTTTTAGATCAGAACTGAACCTGATGGAGGTACCAGTGGGAGCCACCAACTCCTTCATATGTATTCTGGGCGAGGGTGTAATGCAGGGTTCTTCTTGTCTACTGTCCACCAGGAGATGGGAATGTTTTCCTGTGGGAAGTCGCAGACTTCATTGTTGACCTGACATTGGGATCCACCAGATGGCTGATCCTGAGGGATTTCAGTGCCTGGGTCGATGATGAACTCTCGCAGTTTGAACAGGACTTCCTCTAGTTAATGAATTAACTGGGCTTCACGCAGGTTATTTCCTTCTCGACCCATATTGATGGTCATTCATTGGACTTGGTGTTTCTCCTGGGGATGGAGATCTCCAACTTGGTGGTGGAACCAGTTGGTTGGTCTGGCCATCATACCATCAGGTTCAGTTTCATGCCCCCCCAAATAAGTCTGCCCTTACAGAGATGGTCCAGTACCGCCCTTTGAGGGGTGTGTCCCCTGATGGCAGTGCTGGACCTATCGGGTATACCAAGTGAATGCATGGATCCAGGGGATCTGGTACTATTTATTTATTTACGAGATTTACCAGGAAGGCATACTGAGCAACAATGCTTGACTCCAGATGTGACCTGGGGGCCGAGGCCCAGTACATAACATAGAATTTGTACAGATGAACTACTAGCCTATAATAAGGCAGTGACAGAGGTCCTGGATTCCATTACACCTGTTCATGTTTGTCCCCTCACTCTTTGCCCCAGGTCTCCCTGGTTTAATGAGGCCTTGAGGGAGTTGAGGAGAGTGGGATGAAGGTTAGAGAGGCACTGGCAGAGGTCTGGCCTGGAGTGTGACAGACTTAGTTTGATGGACCACTATGTGGTCTATCAATCAGCAATTACCCATAAGAAGGCAGAATTTCTGTACAGAGAAATTACTGCTGTGCAGAATTGACCAGCTCAGCTTTTCTGGACTATGGACAGATTATGCAATCTGCTCTGTCTCCAGCCTGGAAATGCTTTTTCACAAGAACGTTATGAGGAGATTGCTCAATTCTTCGCGGATAAGGTTGCCACAATCAGGTCCAGCATCCACCTGACCCTCTCTCAAGGAAGTTGCGGTGGTCAGCAGGAGATGTTGGATGCCCAGTTTGTGTGGTGTGACTTTGGCCGGCCCACAATCAATGATACTGTGATGGTTATCCAGTCATTGCGTCCGACCAACTGTAGTTTGGACCTGGGCCCCACGCACCTTTTAGTAGGCTGTATAGATACAATTGGTCCGGTCCTTGCCAAAATAGTCTGGATGTCCTTGGAGAGGGAGATCTTTCCAGATCCCCTGAAGGAGGCTGTGGTTCGGCCCCTTCTTAAGAAGCCCTCCTTGGACCCTGACTGTCTGGTTAACTACAGGCCTTTCTCTAACCTGCCCTTTGTGGGTAAGGCTACTGAGAAGGTGGTGGCATCGCAGCTGGATGACCATTTGACCAGCCACAATGTCTATGATTCTCTCCAGTCCAGATTTAGGAAGAGACATAGTACTGAGACTCCCTTATCTGGGCACTAAATGACCTCCTAATAGCGAGAGATCTAAAGACCCGTTCCATTTTGGTCCTTCTAGATCTCTCAGTGGCATTTGACACCCTGGACCATGGTGTGCTGTTGAAGCACCTGTAGTTCATCTGTGAATTTTCAGGGATGGTCCTCAGATGGTTTTGATCATTCCTTGATGGCAGGACTCAGAGGGTGGTGTCTGGGTTTTTTCCTCAACTCCATTCTCCCTATCCTGTGGGGTGCCGCAGGGCTCCATCCTGGCACCCATGTTGTTTGCGGTGTATATGCTGCCATTAGGAGCAATTATTAGGTAGTACAGCTTGAGTTTTTACTACTATGCAGATGATACTTAGCTGTACATGTCCTTTGTGCCTGGCCAGGATGATGCTGTCTCGGTCTTTAATAGCTGTCTAGCCGAGATCCAGGACTGGATGAATGTAAGCAGGCTGTGGTTAAACCCAGAGAAAACTGAGATGTTGGTTGTGGACCCAGGTCATCGAGGGTCGGGTGTGTTGGCAGGATTTCCTTTGGGCCTATGGCTTGGAGGTGTCCAGCTAATTACTTTAGACCAGGTGCAGAACTTGGGTGTTATGTTTGATGACCACCTGACCCTAAAATTGCAGGTGTCGACAGTTGTCAAAACCTCTTTTTACCATCTGAGTAATATCACCCAGGTAAAGCACCTGGTTCCTCCCGATGATCTTCCAACTTTGGCCCACACCTTCATTATCTCCCGCCTTGACTACTGCAATGCCCTGTACCTTGGGCTACTGGGGATTGATATCCATCACTTACAGCTGGTGCAGAATGTGGCAGCCAGGCTTTTGACTGGTACCTCTAGGACCAGTCATATGACATCTGTGCTCCTCGGACTGCACTGACTGCCAATACAGTGGTGGATCACCTTCAAGGTTGGTTTGCTGACCTACAAGGCCCTACACAATCAGAGACCTAGTTATCTGCAAGATCTCCTTCATCCCTACTGTACCCTCCACCCTCTCCGATCCAACAATGAGGGATTGCTAGAGATTCCCAGGGTCTGTTTACAAACATCTGGAGCAAAGTCATTTAGTTTTATGGCCCCAACCCTGTGGAATTCTCTACCTCGTCGGGTGCCAGATTGCCTGACTGTCCAAAGCTTTAAAACTGCACTGAAAATGTATCTTTTTAGCCTGACATTTTCGGACTTTTAAAGCTTCTGTTGTATTCATTTTTTAAATTTGCATTGTTATTTATTAATCTGTTTGATTGTTCTTGTACAGGTGCCTTGGTTTTAGAAAGGTGCCTTTTTGAAACATAGAAATATAGAATCTGATGGCAGATAAAGATTGCTTGGCCCACCTAGTCTGCCCATTTCCCAACCTAACGGATAAGCTATAGATCCTAGTTAACCAACAGCCTACTTCCTCCTACCCCCACTAGAATTGCCTTATGTCTGTCCCATGCATTCTTGAATTCCCCCACTGTTTATGACTCTACCACGTCCTCAGGAAGGCTTTACATGCATCTACAACCCTCTCTGTGAAGAAATACTTCCCCACATGCTTCTGAGCTGTCCCCCCCTCTGTCTTCAAATTGTGCCCCCTTGTTCTTGCACATCTCATTTTCTGAAAGATGTTACCCCCTTGAGGTATTTGAAAGTTTCTATCATGTCCCCCCTCCCTCCTTTCCTTGAGGCTATACATCTTGAGCTCCTTTAGTCTTTCTTCATATGCCTTCTGGTGCAGACCCTGCGCCATGTTAGTTGCCCTCCTCTGGACAGCCTCCACCCTGTCTATGTCTTTGCGGAGATGGGGTATCCAGAACTGTACACAGTACTCCAGATGTGGTCTAACTAACTGTCTGTACAGAGGGCCAACAACTTCCTGTTTTCTACTGGTGATGCCTCTCCCTATGCATCCCAGTATCCCCCCAGCCCTCCTTACTGCCTTCTCACATTGCTGGCCCACCTTTAGGTCATCTGATATGACTACCTCCAGGTCCCTTTCCATTTTTGTTGTTGTCAGTATCTCACCCCGGATTGTGTACTCTTCCCCTGGGTTTTTGTTTCCCAGGTGCATTACTTTGCACTTCTTTGTGTTGAATCTAAGCTGTCATACATTTGACCATCCCTCCAACCTCACCAAGTCCCTTTTCATCCTTTCTACCCCACCTTGCATATCAACCCTGTTGCAGATCTTTGTGTCATCTGCAGAGAGACATACTTTTCCTTTCAGTCCCTCTGCAATGTCACTTATAAAGACATTAAAAGGACCAGCCCCGCTACTGAACCCTGTGGTACCCCACTAGTAACCCCCTTTCTTCACTGTGGACTCCATTTACTATTACCCTCTGTGTCCTGTTGTCCAGACAGTGTTTTACCCAGGCTACCACCCTGGGACCCACTCTCAGGCTGGCTAATTTGTTTATTAATCTTTTGATTGATTGAATTGATTGATGGATTAAATTGATTGAAGAGTTTTGTTTTTTTAACACTTGTTGGAGATTTCTGTCATTGGCTAATATACCATGTTTGGTTATTGTGACCTCATATACTCAGTATGGGGGACGGGCTTCAGGACAAAGTGAAAAACAGTCTGGAGTTGTGGAAAACTAGTGTTGTTTTTAATACAAGTCACCAGCAATAGTAAATTCTGCAGTTCTATGGCAGGATACAAAATATATGGCCAGTTTTGAAGCCAAATAACTGCAAAATTCTCACAAAACATATACAGCACCTGACATCCATGCAGTAATCAGAAGACTTGGGTGTGCAGTGGGCGTCTCCCACAGAGCGACAAGCACTGCAGGACTGTGTCAGGAATCTTTTTACTGAAGTGGGGCTCACTGGCCATGACAGGGATCATCTAGAAGTGGGTGCCACTGCCTTCACACAGCTGCCTGGTAGAGTCTAGCAGCAAAGCATCTATTGTACTATTAAAATGGGGTTACAAATAGAAAAATGAGGTCGCAGGTAATAGCGGGGCTAATGCATGAATGTTAGGAGCACAAACAACTTTTCACTCTTTGATAGTATGTAAATTATGTTCCTTGTCTGGCAAATTGCTACTGACACAGCTGAGCTACTAAATACTGATATGACCCCCTCCATCATTTTTTACATAATCCAACATATTAGCTTTGCTTATACCACAGATCTGTTTTTTATAGAGATTTTTATTGGTTTTTTTTCTGGTTTTCTCCCCGTATTCCCCCCCCCAGGGCCCCGACACACAGTCGTACATGCACATGGAGGCACACATGCACTCCAGAAGCCAGCTCAACCCCTTCCGCCCACCCGTACTGCCGCCCTCGCCCTCCCAGGTTACCCCACTGGACCTCCCCTCAGTAGGGATGGAACTATGGGAGGGCAACAACCCACCTCCACCACCCCAGGAGAAAGTGCATGCTCCATCGCTCCTCCATCCCCTTGCCAGCACCCCATCACCCAAGGTCATTTCCCGAACCAGGTTGCGCTTTAAGCATAAAGGTAAGGCATCCAGCGCCTCAACTCTCAGTACCACCAGGCCAGTTAAATCTGTTTTTTTATTGAAAGGATTCCGTTGAAAATCCTGCAGAACAGTGGGATTTCAGAAGCAACTCTCTTGCTTTCGCTTGTACAATATATGCAGACTCCACAGGAGGAGAACACACAACCTACAATCCTGTATTACAAGAATCATTTATGAAACATCTTAATCTTGTTTTATGAAGTATTGTGTTGGCGCTTCAGTAACATGTATTTGCTGCCACAAATACCATAATCTGACACTGCAAACATCGCATTTTATTGCAGCAGTGGTGAACTTCTGCATAACTACCACTGTAATTCCAAGAAATTCCATCAGTAGTGGCACTGTGAAATTTTCAAAAGCGAAATTCATTTTTTTTGGTAGGATTAGTATTTTGTGGTTTACATAAACTGTATATTCCTTTCCTGCAATCCACAGACAATGATTCCATGGTTTACATAATCAGTGGAAAATTATTCCACAACTTACACAGAAATGCTTTTTGATATTCCACAGATTTAAAAAAAAAAAGTTCTGAAAAGTATTTCAGAAGTGGAATTACCATTCCTCACAAATTCTGCTGGCAGAATTCCACATACCACACTGGTCTAACCACAACTTATTCATTAGGCAATCATCGTCCATTAAAGTACAAGAAGTCATGCCCAGTACAAGCTTGTTAAAGATCAACGGTTACTTTGACTAGTTGGTAGTGCACAGTACTGTACAGTCTTGCTATGTGTCCAGAATCACCTTCTTACTGAGCATATGTGAAAGCAACTTGATTTACTGCCCACCCTTCTAAATTTCTCTGTAGCCGTGGGTTATTATTTTGTAACTTATAAAAAAATGTTTCTGTGCTCCCACACCAGCGATAACTGAAAACTCTCAAACACAATACGCTGTGGCAGAAAGTAAAAATACAATATCTAACGGTGACTAGCTTACAAATAAATTGCACCAACAACTTGTAGAACTGTAGTTTAGATCAATGAGCAACCATATGGTGTACAATATAATTTTCATTAAACTTTCTCTCCAATCAGTTGTTTCAGCATTTCTCAGTGAAATGCTGAACTGTTGTAGTCAGTGGCTAAAATAAGCTGCCTATAAACCAGGAGGTCAGCAGTTTGGCTCTCACCTATGGGATGAGGCCACACTCACCTTGTGACTAACATTATTATTCAGTGATTATTTCTTTCTCATTATAATTCATGTTTTGAATGCTTAGCCGTGACTAACATTGCACCAACACTGCCTCGCCAACTTTTCCTCGTGGCCCACTTGGGGCCACCCAGTCACTCTTATGCCCATTCCCAGTCACTCAGTAACTGAACAAACAAAAATTGGCTTGGTTTGGTGCGGTATGGTGAGGTCTGGAGGCTAGCAAGCAACCTGATGGACCAGCCTTTTCTCTGTTCTCCCTGGAATGCCCCACCCAACTCCCCTGCATTTTGAGACACTGCTAACATCACCACCACTACTGTGGGTGGGTCTCAGCTCACAGCATGCAGTCACCCACAGCATCTTATCAGTGTCAGTGGCTCAGTAGGTAGCACACTCACCTCTGAGGCCGGGAGATCAGAGGGCTGTGGGTTCAGTTCCCACATCTGGCACTTGGATTACTATACTAGTACTGACACTGTAGTGCAGCATGAGGGGGGTGCTGCACTCTTGAGGTGCCATCTTTCGGATGAGACGTTAAACCAAGGTCCCATCTGCCTGGATTGGTGGTAGTTCAGGTGGATGTTAAAGATCCCATGGCACTTATCGAAAAGAGTAGGGGAACTTTTATTTGAAAATCAGACAAAACATCAAAAAAAATAAACTCAGAAATAAACAGTATGAAATCAGAAAAAGAAACTCCAATAAAACATAATACAATACATAGAAACCGTATGCAGTAGAAAGACAATAAACTGAAAACAGTGTGAAAAATTACAAAAGTAAATAGACAAATGATTCATACTATCCATGTGACATGTTTCCAATAACTAAGAAAAGTGGTCTGTCTATGGTATATATTCCAAATGTTTCTATTTAGCAATTGCTTTTTCTATTTGTTTAATTAAAACTATATTAGGAATGACAGTATGCTGTAAGGAAAATTGACACCTGGTTTGCCACAGATAATATTTTATACAAACAAAAACAAGAGTTAAAATGCTGGAGTGATATCGCCCTAAAAATCCTGAATAATCACCAAGAATCAAACTCTGATATGAAATATGTCTAGCAATGCCCCATTCTCATCGTAATGCCAAATCTGCCCAAAATTGGACAGCAAATGGACAGTTCAAGAAAAAAATGATCCTGCATTTCCACCTGTCCAGAACATTCTGGTCTAATACACTGTCCCTCTGCAATGGGTGTATGCTTTAAATTGCCTTTCACCCCAAGCTTACCATGACAGCTAAGCCATTGCATGTCCCACATATGTAACGGAATTCTTTTATCATTTAGAGAGTGTGATGCTTGTGGTATTTTGGAAGGGACACACAGTGGAAAATCAATCTGTACTAGAAATATATTTCCCATAATTCCATTGTATAAATATTTACAGGAAATGCCTTGCAATTGAGCCTTCCCTAACTTCCATTCTCTTAACTTTTTTACTACGGGAACTGCAAAGACTGGGATATCCAAAGCTGATGTAAACTTCAGTATGCCCCCCCATCCCATTTACACATAAAATTCTGAAATAAGGTCTGAGTCCAATTTGTCCAAGGATGTTGATTAGCAGCATCAGGAACCTGAAAAGAAGAAATCATGAAAAAGGAATGACAAAATACTAAGGGATTGATCATTCCAATTCCCCCTGAGAAGATTTCAAATAAGTAAAAACACATTTGATGGGGTTCAACCTACTTCCCCAAATCATTTGAAAAAAACAACTAAACAGTCTGGTCTCTAATGAAACCGGAATAGGAAAAACATAGCAAATATATAAAAATATGGGAAGCAAAAATTTCTTTATAATCATCACTCTTTTCTTTTTTGAAAAAGCCCATGACTTCCATTGCTGGACCTTTTGTTCTCCCAATATTATTTGCTTTTCCCAATTTTGGTAAGCCATGTCTACCCCCCAAACTGAAGGCCTAATATTGTAGCTATGTTAGAAACAGAAATAGGTCCAATTTTAGACTCTGGCATAGTCCCACCTCATGCAAGACCGACACATTTCTCATAATTTAAAGTTGTGCCATTCAGGTCAGAAAACTGTTCAAATTTTTTTAAGGGCAGCCTTGCCTGAAGAAACATCTTGGCCCAATAAACAAATATCATCTGCATATACAGATAACTTTTGAGCTGGGATAGATAATGTAGGGGTCAAACCACATATCGAACAATCAAAATCAATTTCCCTAATGATGGGATCTAATATAAAAGTATACAACAAAGGACTGATGGGGCACCCATGTCGAACCCCTTGCTTCAAACTAACACCTCTTCCCATTAAATTATTTACAATTGGGTATATTTTCGCATTGGCATATAATAATTTGATACCATTTATGAAATGAGTGGAAATGCCGTATTTGTCCAAAACTTGAAATAAAAAAGCATGAGAAACTCTATCAAATGCCTTGGATTGATCCAAAGCCACTAAATAACCAGACAGTTTCTTTTGGCTCCCATACTCACAGACATCCCTGAGAAAATGCAAATTTTGCTGAATTGACCTCTGGGGTATAGAGCAAGTTTGTGCAGGATGGATTACTACCTGTGCAATGGTTTGTAACCTTTTGCAAAGGATAGAGGAAAGGATTTTATAGTCAGTATTAAGTAAGCTAATCGGCCTCCAATTACCTAAATCAGCATGATCATCCTTTTTATGCAAAAAAGTAAGTATTGCAGTATTGAAAGTAGTAGCCTCCATACCAAACTGTAACAGATCATTAAATGCATGTGTCAATATAACACTAAGGTCCTCTTTAAATGCTTTATAGAAGTCGTTGGTGATACCATCCTCTCCAGGTGAAGTCCCAGTTTTTAAATTATTAATGGTAAAAAGGACTTCCTCATTTGAAATGGGGGCATCCAATTGATCAATGGTGGCCCAAGGAACAGTGGGCATAGAGAAATGTAAAACATCATGCCACTCAGCTTTGGGACAGAAAGTTGTGCTAAAAGTAGACTTCAAGTGTCTTTCTATGACCATCAACATTTCTGCATCCGAGGTTTTAATATGCCCTGCCTCATTTTTCAAACCTGTCATAATTTTATTTCCCAACTTCTGTTTACAAGCTATATATGGGTCCTTAAAAGGTTGTTGCTGTGTTCCAAAATGCATTTCTGCAAACATTGACACAGCCCTATCATACTGAAACTGCCTCATTTTAAGTTTGACAGTCTCTAATTGTTGTTGTATACCAGGACACAGAATGAGACATCAGTTTGTAAAACTGATTTCTGTATTCTAGATATTATAAATATTCAGTGTTACTTTTACTCCTACCAATACGAATAAAAAATCCTTTATAGCTGTTTTAGTATCTACCCACCAGGAAAACCAAGATCTGTGACCGTCTTCCAGGAAAACAATAAAAGCTTTAAATCATTTAAAACAGTCGCATCCTCCAATAATTTAGAATTTAATTTCCACCTCTGTTGCATAGATGGAAACCTGGTTGGTATCTGACTAAACCCAAGCTGACAAATCAGTACCCTATGATCCGAAAATTCACAAGGATAAAGGAAAAAATTCTGTACCACTAAATGACGTGAGGCAAAAACATAATCAATTCTAGAGAAAAAGGAAGCCCTCTGCTAAGCAAACCCACCATCCTGATGTAATATCCTATATGAATCCTTTAATCTAGCAACAGCAATTGTATCTTGTAATGCATGGGAATCACAATATACTTTGCGTTGCACATTATCCTTAATACGTACATCTAAACTACAGTTCATGTCCCCCCTGCAAATGATTTGCCTGGAGGTATAGAGGTAAGGTTTTATCTGCTGAAATAAAACAACCCTAGCAGTTTTAACCTGGGGAGCATAGGTGTTGATCAGACGAAGGGAAAATCCCTTATACAAACAATAAATTACTAAAGCCCTACTAGGCAATAAATCAATAATTCGGGTGACTTGTACAGCTGTATGGTTAAAAAGGATGCCCACCCCATGAGCAACATCAGGCCCAAAAGACCAAAAGGAGGGACCCTCCCACCAACCTTTTTTGACTTGTGTAACTTCAGACAAATTAGAGAGTCTTGTTTCCTGTAGAAAGATATCAGTCTTCAAACTCCTGCAGTACATTAAGCACACCATCCATCTTTTATAATTCTTAATACTACAATTGTTGAAAGATACCATCTTTAAACAAGCCATACCAAAATCAATCTAGTAGTAGAGGCTTGTCCTGTTTCCATTTTGTGCCTTTTTTGTCTTAGTTTCCATAAGTTCCCTATCACCCTCTTCTTCCAGCTCCATTTCCGACAACGCCTCCGATTTATTAGAGGTCTCTGAAACAGAATTACCTTCCAAATCAGTAAGAACTTGGAAAGCATTCTGCGTATGACATACACTAATGCCTCCTCTCAGTTTACTGGCAGCCCTGGTTACCCGTCTTGGATTGGGAACCTGGAAGTCAGAAACCAGTGGAGGCATAGTGTCAGGGTCTGACACAAGTCGAGAAGGACCAGGTGTAGGATCTGTATTCTGTTCCTGGGGCGTGGGCTGTGGGTCAGGCTGATCCTGGGTAGCCTGCTCAGGCCTCGGTACCACTGCTGCCTTATTCTGTGTGCAAGTGTGAGACTCATGAGCTGTTTTATCAGTATCCTGACTCATGTGATCCTTATCCCTTGTTGAATTTTCCTGATCCTGAAGCCTAAATCTTGCCTGAGCCTGGTTTACTAAATGCTCCTTGTTCAGGCCTCCTTGTCAATTCCGGCCTGCCCAAGGACATTGATGATATGCATGTCCTGCCACTTCACATAAGTTGCATTTAAATACATTGCGACAGACTTCACTGCCATGATCCATTTCTCCTCACAATGCGCATTTTACCTTATCAAAGACACTACTCAAATGTCGCCTACTGCCACATTTGTAGCAGGCCTTAGGCTGTCCCGGGTAAAAACACACCCCTCTGTCTTTGCCTAAGAAAAAAACTATTGGGAATGTGTAGTACCTCATTTTCTACCATATGCAACTTAACTTTAAGACGCCAAGCCCCAGTCCCAATACCCTCAGTATCCATTATGGGCCAGTCGGTCCCAAGACAGTACATTTCTTTTCTAACCAATACTGGATGTCACCCACATTAACTCCCCGCCCCGCATTCCAGAACATCACATTAATGGTTTTAAATAAAGGTTTTGTAATGGGGATAGCCCAGAAGGGGAGCCATAAGGGCAAAGTCTTGCAAGTTTCATACATGTGCCAAAATTTGTCCAGTCCAGAGAAGTGTTTAAAACTAAGTGTCCTCTCCTCGAATGTTTATTAAAGCATAGATGTCTGAGGCCAAAAAGTTCATAGAACCATTCAGTAATGTTCTTGCAATGAAGGCTCTATCAGGGTGTTCCGACATCCCACCCCTATATTTCAGACGAACTGCATTTCAGCGAGGAGCCTGTTCCAATCTGTTGTTTCGAAACAAATCTGAAAAAAGAGGACCATGCCTAGCATCATTCCTATTATGTGACTGAGAAGGGGAAGCTAGTGGTGGGGCCGCGGAAGAGGTACTTCCATAAAAACTGTAGAGTCTATAGTTTCAGTAGGCTTCCTGCTAGAACCAGAACTATCAGTTTTTAATACAAAAGTCTGACCTGCTGTAGAAGCCTCATGTTGTGTGCTCATGGGGACCTGACTTCCCGGATTCACAGGAGTAGAAAAAGTTATCCAGTTTGGGTCAGGGATCCAGCGACCGTCAGACTGCTGCATCCAGCCTACCTGTACCAACGCTGAATCTTTAGACCAAAGCCCTTCATTTCCAGCAGCAGGTATCGGCTATCTGATGCCATCAGAACTCTCAGCCAGCGAGCCGACTTCCTCATTCCATTGCACAGCTGTGCGAGTGATGCACCCTGTGTCAGAGGCCAGGCACTCTTCAGGCGAGATCTCCGGTATCAAATCTGCAGAAGCCGCCCAGTCCAGAGGCTTTTCAGGACTAGAACTCTCACTGTTTGCAGTCAAAAAGTTACCAACACTCGCTTCATGTTGCGAATCCCCCGCTGCACGCTCTCGGGCATGCACATCACGGTGAAAATGCTCCTGTGCATCTTTAGATGATCGATCTGTTTCTCTCTCCATTTCGCTTACATTAGCCGAATTCAGAGCTGTAGACAATACAACCTGCTCCTCCACTTGCCTGTCACCATCTGCCATTACTGCAAGCAGCGCAGCATCTCCCCCTACTGACAAGAGCAGGGGAATTTCCCCGGTGTCCTGGCCAAATTTCCTTCATTCACTAAAAATAACACCAACAGCTTAATCTGGTTCAAGGTCAGTTGGCGTTCATTTGTATCCCCCTCCCCCGGGTCATGCCTGAAAATAGGCAGGATTTGTCTAGTGCACTTACCCGGTCAACAAAAACAAAATAAATAAATCTTCGCTATGCACCCATCTCAGGTAGGAGGGCATCTCCACTCCCTCCATCTGAAGTCAGATTTCACAAATTCCAGAGTACATTGTAGACTCAAAGAGCCCAGAACAAGGGCTCGGACTTATTTACCATGTAAGTGCAGTAAACAATCAAATGTCTATTTTCAGGCATGACTTGGGAGGTTACAAAGTTGATATGCAGGCAATACAAAATAGAGTGTGCACAAAAGAGATGCTGTATGTACAGTTAATACATAGTAGTTTAACAGACATAGATACCAGGAGAGACACAACAATAGCGCATAAATATAATGCAAAACATTTTAATATAGCGCAAAAGGACATATGATTACATTACAATACAAATGACATGAATAAAAATCAAACATGATCTGCAACACAGAACACTGAAAAACCTATGGGCAAGATCAGTTTGCTGTCTTAAGAAGATGCTCAAGGTATCTCCTACCTGTGGAATGAGGCAGCGGCGGTGCATGAACAAGTTTCAGTGTGACACACTACTACCACTGACACCAGTGGACTTGGCACAAGTGCAAGTTTCAAAAATCTGAAACAGTGAAGACTGACGTGGTGCAGTACGGTAACAATGTCTGGGCTACATACAGTGATATGCCATGTGTTCTATCTACTTGTCAGCTTGCCCACTGTGCATGCATGAAAGAATGATTTTATACCCCAATAGCTAAAATGTTGTAATGTTATTCTTTCACAAATGTCCTCAATGACTACGCTAATTGTGTGCCATATTAGGGCTTTCCAGCTGTTGCTGGTTTTCTTCTATCATTATTTTCAAAAAGTGGCCTTGTTGGATGTGATACCTACTGTACATAGATTTATAGTACACAGGCCTTTGGGGCCACATAGGTGCCTATGTCAGGTAATATGAAGAAAATCAAGACCTCAGACAGGCCACTGTATTTCAGTGGTGGTTTCAAGTTGTTTTTGTGGTTTTTAGAAAACATCTTCCATTGCTTTCCATCCAAATTACACATCATGAGCTCTTTATATTTAAACTATATTTCGAACACAAATGTTTGAGGATTTAAAGACAGTCATTTTGGCATTTTGCATTTCCTAATGTGAGTTGTACAGTAGTTCAAGCCATGTGAGTATAACCACCATATTATCATGTTTAAAGTGTGGAAATCATCTGGAATAATCAGTTCTTCGAATCCATCTTTTGAGGTGGTAATAGTCTGTTGGTGAGGCTAGCAGGATATATTTTCCAGGTGCATGTGTTTAGCATCAAAATGATATAAATACTGCAGGAGGTAAAACTTCAATAAATATGCCTGCTAGGCCATTGTAAGTTGCTGTCTTTCACCCTCCAGCCACTGCTTTCCCATTGCTCCACAATTTGTACTATTGCAGCCCCAATAACCAACCGCTCCCATTTGCAGCTTTACTCTGTACTTGAAATCGCCTTTTGCACATTTGCAAATGTTCTTAACCTAATGCATCATACCAGATGGTGTTTCTCTGTGCCTGGTATTTGCCTTTGCATGGTCGTTAGTTTATTGTACGCATTGCACCTTGATTGCACCTCCCCCCAAGATGCATCTAAAAAAGAGCTCATACTTGCTCAGTATGTCTTTCTTGTGACTGTTTTTGAAATAAATTAATAAAATAAATTCATTAATATACATAAATTTCTGTGGACAACCATCCAGTAGCCTTAAGGACTACAGACTACAAAATGCAACTCTACTCCTTGGTACTCAAGGCTAAAATGTTAATTTCCATCCCACTCATACAAAAATAAACCATTTTAAAACCAAGCAAACAAAGCAGGGAAGCTGTCCATGGGCATAGCTGTGTTTTTTCTCTAAGCCAGTTGGACAGAAAGTTGCAGAGGAGGAGAAGATGACAGATAAAGGGAGAAAGGAAAAGACTTCAGTAATATACAGTGTCGTTCATACAAACGGCATACTAAAGTAATTTATAGCTCATTAACTGTTTCAGCAGGCATGAAGCATGCACCGGGAAATTAAATGAATTGAGAACAGGTTAACAAAAGCTCAAGGACATTAACTAGAGAGAAATTAAGCACAGGGAGAATGAATGAGGTGCTTACGGTTACAAAGTAAAAGTATGTGGAGGTGCTGAGATTCAGACCTGTGTCTCCAGGTTCACAGCTCTGGGCCCTAACCAGTACACTATTCTGCCTTCCCTAGCAAAATCCTGAAGCTGTACTACAAAATAACAAATGCAGCTACCTGCCAGGTTATGACCACTGTCCTGAACAGGGTTGAAGGAAGCATATTTAAGTAATAACCCCCTTCCTGCAAGAGTTTTCAACAGATAAGTCCCAAGGTGGAATTTATGACTTGAGCCACAGGTAATCACACTTAACTAACCACCAGCCATCAAAAAGACACTTGTATGCAGAGGACAACATCCTCTTTTCCACAGAAACATAGAAGTTGACGGCAGATAAGGACCGCATGGCCCATCCAGTCTGCCCATTTCTTTTTCTACCTTATAAATGTTCCATCGGCCTTTGCTCTGTCAGTGGCCTATCTATTCATACTCATTTGTATTGCTCCCTTATGCCTATCCCATGCCTGTTTGAAGCCCTGCACTGTATTCATAGCCACCACTTCTTGACGTAGGCCATTCCATGCATCCACCACCCTTTCTGTGAAAAATAATTTCCTCACATTCCCCCTTAATCGGCCCCCTCTAATCTCATGCTGTGTCCTCTTGTCTTGCTATTTTTCTTATATTTAAACATGTTAGACTCTTTCACCTTGTTAATGCCCTTAAGGTGTTTGAATGCCTCGATCATATCACCTCTCTCCCGCCTTTGCTCAAGGGTATACAAATTGAGCTCTGTTAATCCGTCCTCATATGTCTTCTGATGCAGTCCCTGCACCATTTTGGTTGCCCTTCTCTGGACTGCCTCAATTTGGTTAATGTCCTTGTGAAGGTGTGGCCTCCAATACTGCACGCAGTACTCCAGATGGGGCCTAACCAGTGTCTTGTAAAGAGGGAATATTACCTCCCTCTTACGACTTGTGATACCCCTACTAATACACTCTAACACCCCTCTAGCCTTACCTACTGCTTTAGAGGTCTGCTTGGATGATTTCAGGTCATCAGTGATGATGATACTCAAGTGTCTTTCTTCCTTTGTGACTGCTAGCAACTCCCCTCCCAGCCTATAGGTGGCTTCAGGGTTTCTCTTCCCTATGTGCATGATCTTGCACTTCTTTGCATTAAATCCCAGTTGCCACTCTTCTGACCATTTTGCTAGTTTATCCAGATCTTTTCTCATTCTGCCCACCCCATCTGGATCATCTACTCTGTTGCAGATCTTGGTGTCATCTGCAAACAGACAAGCCTTACCCTCTAGTCCATCTGCAAGGTCACTAATGAAGATGTTGAAGAGGACTGGCCCCAGGACTGATCCCTGAGGTACCCACTTGTGACTTGCATCTCTTCTGACTGTATACCATTTACCACCACTCTCTGTTTTCTGCCTGTCAACCAGTTTGCCACCCAGTTGACCAACTTCCCACCCGAGCCTACCCAGCTTATTTATCAATCTTCTATAGTGGAACAGTGTCAAAAGCTTTGCTGAAGTCAAGGTAGGCGACATCAACTGCTCCCCTTGGTCCACCACTCTGGTTACCCAGTCAAAGAAATTTATGAGATTAGTTTGACAGGACCTTCCTTTTGTAAACCCATGCTGTCTTGGATCCTGTGCCCCTATGAATTCCAGGTGTTGCACTATCCTTTCCTTAAGGGTGCCTCATAATCTTGCCCACTACTGAGGTAAGACTGACTGGTCTGTAGTTCCTGCCTCCTCCCTGCTACCACTCTTGTGGGTGGGATCACATGGACCCTTCTCCAGTCTTCTGGGACCTCTCCTGTGCTCAGAGACTCACTAAACAGTTCTGCTAATGGCTCTGCTAGTTCCACCTTTAACTCCTTAAGTACCCTGGGATGTATGCCATCAGGTCCCATTGCCTTATCCACCCTGAGCTTAGCAAGCTCTTGTAGGACCCTTTCTTTTGTGAAGGGTAGTGCTCACCTCCCTCCCCTGTGTCCATGGTGTTGAGCTGTGGGCCCTGCCCTACCTTCTCTTCAGTAATACTGAGCAAAAGTATCTATTTAGGATAGATGCTTTACATGGTCCTTCTCCTCACATGCTCCCTTTTCTCCATTAAGCTTAGCAATACCCCTCTGGACTTTCTCCTTTCACTAATGCATCTATAGAAAGTCTTGTCACCTTCTTTACTGTTCGTACTAGTGTTTCCTCAGTTTGGGACTTTGCCTGCCTTACTGCCTTCCCCTGCTTCCCTTAGGGCAGTTTGGTATGCCTCCCTATCTTCATCCCGCTGTGTTCCTTATATTTCCTGAAGGCCAGCCTTTTGGCTCTGACCTTTCCTGCTTCTGTATTTGAGAACCAAAGTGGTTTCCTTCTTCTTTTGCACTTCCTTTTCTGTCTAACACAATGGGATGTTGCTTCAAGTATTGCATCCTTAATGCTTGCCCACTTTGCCTGTACCCCCTCACCTGTGTTTCTTTTTGCTAGGGCTAGCTTAACTCTGTTGGCCATCTTATCAAAATCAGCTCCTCTGAAGTCCCATATTTTTGCTTTGGAATGAGATGATTTAGATGTAGTCGCCAAATTGAACCATACCATGTGATGGTCACTGGCCCCAGGTGACCTTCTACCTGGAGATCTGTGATCCCTTCCCTGTTAGTCAGTACTAGATCTAGGATAGCCCTGTCTCTTGTGGGTTGTTGTACCAGTTGTTTGAGGCCCTCCCTCTGCAGGGAATCCACTATGTGTCTAGTTCTGGCAGATGTTCCTGCTGGTTTTG
Source organism: Neoceratodus forsteri (assembly GCA_016271365.2). Classification (NCBI taxonomy): domain Eukaryota; kingdom Metazoa; phylum Chordata; order Ceratodontiformes; family Ceratodontidae; genus Neoceratodus; species Neoceratodus forsteri. The sequence goes on from JADMNL010000030.1 coordinate 65,843,184, forward strand.
ACCAATCTGTATCCAGCATGTTGAAGTCTCCATTATCAGAACCTCTCCTTTAGCTGTCATGTTTTGTATATCTTCTAACAGTAATGTGTCTATGTCCTCCCCTGGTCTGGGGCCTGTAGACAACCCCAGTTCTTATGGCTGTCCCATTTCCTGTTTCCAGGGTGACCCACAGTTCTTCTGGCTCTTTATGTGTATTCTGAATTTCTGTAGCTTTGATATTTTCATTTGACATACAGGGCCTCCCCGCTTTTTGCACCTCGGTCTCTTCTGAACAATACATAGCCAGGTACTGAAGTCTCCTAAGTGTGGTTACCGTAAACCATGTCTCACTAATTGCTACTATGTCCAGTTTAGCCTCTGACATTATTGCCTGCAGGTCTGGGATCTTATTTCCCAGGCTGTGAGCATTTGTGTACATGATTTTCCATTGGGCAGATTTCAGTGTGTTGGTTGTTAGGTGAGGTTTGGCATTACCCCTTTGCATTGTGGGGAGACAAACTTTTTCTTACCTGGTGATGCAAATGAACTGCAAACATGCTGAATCCCTGTTTGACCACTCAGCTGAGGGGAGGGGTGTTCTTCCCATTCGACGTATGGGGTGCTGCACCCCCTCCCCATTTGCTAGTTTAAATATTCTGCAAAGACGTCAAACTTTTGCCCTAATGCACTGACTCCCTCCTTAGTCAGATGCAGTCCATCAAATTTAAAGAACTTTCGCTCCCAGAACTGTTGCCAGTTCCCTACAAATCTGTGCCCTTTTTCCTGGCACCAGCCCTTGAGCCACCTTCCAGTGTTCCATATGTCAAAAGTGTGGAGTCCCACGTCCATCATGATCTTGTCAAAGTGTACACCTGGGTCCGGGAAAACAGACTTACTGTACACCTAATAGAAAAAGACAATAGCTACATTATTGGGCACTAGAAGCCAGCTTGACAAAGTCAACTCCAACCTCTGAGTTCCTACTCTTAATGGAACTACCCCTCAAAGTGTTCAACAAAATGTTATTACCTGGGCCTATGGTTTGACCGTCACTTAAATTTCTCTTACCACATCAACCATCTACAGGTGAAATTGCGCTGCAAAGTAAGTGCACTTTATCATTACTTGGGCGCAATAATCCAAACTAGACATTGGGTCTTGTGGTAAGACAGGGTAAAACAGCACAAATTGGATGGTCCCATGGTCTTTTTCTGCCAACATTTTCTGTTTCTAAACTGCCAGGTTTGAGATTGTCGGAGATGATACTGCCTACCATGGACTAAGGTGACACGGTAGTGTTTTGTGTGCTTCCCACCTATCTAGGGTTAACACCATATTAGGGTGGGACAAATCATTTTGGAGCTGGTGGATAGTTTGGCAACTAGCTTTCAAAATCTGGTAGTCAAACAATATTGTTTGTGGCTATAATTTTTAAAGGCTGAAAAATCTCTTTGAGGGCAGGTAGCCAGTTGGCCAATAACTTTCAAAATACTAGTAGCCAGACCAGTTTTTTTAATGGCCATTGGCCACCTGGCTACCCAGTGTGTTTCACCTTGCACCATATGCAATGCATTCACCAGCTATACCCTTAACTGCCACCCTAGCCTCACCACCATGATCTGCACACTGAGCTTAGCTGGACTTCACTGGGGTTCTGGTGGCTCTCTCATAAGATGACCTTCCTTTTTTAATTCAGTTTTCCCCACATCTTCCCAGTCAGCCCCCATCCTCATTCCATTCCAATCCCTTTCCAATCAAAATGACTGCTTAATGCCAACAAAACTAACATAATGTTCTTTTCCAACAATACTACTGTACATCACAACATACCGCTGCCCCTACTATCAGTACACTGCTTGGTGAACATCTTGAGGTGGTGTCGAGTCAAAAGTATCTCAGCATATGGCTTGATAACAGGCTATCCTTTGCTAACCACATCGATGCAATCTGCAAGAAATTACGTGCTAGACTTGGCGTCTATTACAGGAACTGGAGCTGCTTCCCTATAGATATTAGAAAGCATCTGGTGCAAACAACATTCCTACTAATATTAGACTATGCTGACATAATCTATAGCCAATGCTTCACAACATGTTTAACCAAGCTAGATGTTCTCTGTCAGAGAGCCCTAAGGTTTGTCACTAACTTGGCACCAAGAACTCATCATTGTAATCTGTCTGCATCAGTGGGGTGGTCCTCCCTTTCCAATAGGAGACTTTACAATCTCTATATGTGGGTATATAAGGTGCTACCCAGTGAGGTGCCTGGATATATTATAGAACTCTTCAGCAAATCCACTTACTTCTATTCCCTAAGAAAGAATAACCTGCTACTACTGGACACACCTAAGTACACCACGCAGTTTGGCAAATCTGCAATCAGTGGTATTATTCTGGTTGCCTGGAAGAAGTTATAGAATCTCCCTGGTCAGGTGCACTCACTTCAAAGCCCTCATCGACAGAATATGCACTGAGACTTGTTCATGTAAATAACATTAGAATTTTTTTTATTTTTATTTTTACAACCATGTTGTCTCAATTCATTTAATACTCGACTTGAAGCTATTGTACTGCTTATATCCAAATGTCTACCAACTGTATATCCATTGTATTCTGCCACATGCAATTGTAAATGTAACTGTGTTGTATACTGTGACATCTATTCGACTGCTTGTTTTTATTATCTGTACCCTATCCTAACTAGGACCTTCATGAAAATGAATTTGCTCAACAGAGCTTTTGCTGGTGAAATAAATAAAATCCTCAGTCACCCCCCCCCCCCCATAATCTGTCTATAGGTCTTGGCCCCTTATCTACATTCCATCATAACTTGCTCCCTGTGATGGGACCATCAGGATTCCCCTAGCCCCGCCAGATGTCCTGCTGATTTGGAGGTGGATGCCGAGTAGGCAGTGTGGGGGGAGGAATCACCACACCATCATATCTGGTTGCGTGTTGTTTCCTTACTCTGTCCTCGACCCCCTCCCATACCTCACTGGCTTTGGATGGCAGTGGCATGTGAATGCATAGTGTGCTCACATAACAATCAGGAGGTGTATGTCTAACTGTTGTAGCTCCAGCTTGCAGTACCACCACCTGTGGTCTCCTAGGTTACGGTAATGTACTGCAGCATGATAACCTCCCTCTCCAAAAAGGTAGGGCATCCTGTGGGATGCCCAATCACTCTCTCTGTCCCCCAGTGGGATTGCCAACAGTGGTAGAAATAGGAGGAAACCCAGGGGAATTGAGTTCCAGGAGTAAAATTAATAGCCTGTCTCTTTTCTAGGAGTAAAATGAGAAGGGACTGCTCCTATGTAACATTTACTCATCAAAAGACATAAAGCTGAATGAATGATATGTTAAAATGGAACATACAATGAGGAAATGTGTCCACACACCCTGTCAGGTATGTTCACTCATACTTGAAAGGTGGTGGGTTCCTCAGTGAACTATTGTCCATTTTCAGCACTGGTCACTGACATCGCAAGTGGGAGCCCTACTGCTGGACCAACATGCCAGCCCTCGGAATGACCTTTCTGTTTAAATTTTGAGTGGACAAGCTCACCAGCTAGCTGTAAACCTTTTTATCCCCTGCCCAAATTACTGACTACTTGCTCAGGGCACAGACATCCAGGTGTTTCCATCTCCCAAGATGTACCAGAGCCTTAGGCCAGACTGCTTTCACCGACAGACTGCCTAGCTTATGCAAAACACTTCCCACATATCTCAATGTTTTTGACTTCATATTTATCTTTGTAAGAATGCTGCATCAGCATGTTGTACACAGGTGTACCTGCTAAACCAAGTTGGCTGACTTAGCTCTTATTAAAGCGCTCCCTGGACTATCCTTCTGCCTTCTTAAGTATTCTCCTTACAGACCGTCAAGCCATTTAACTGAGCATTAATTGTTAAGTTGTATCCTGACTTGCTAATTTTTTTTATATGTTTTTATCTTTATTAAACATTTTCTCAGAACAGTGTAATTTACAGAGTTCAATAGTCTGTTAAGGCATAGTTGAATCATATAGTAGCTTACTTCATCATCTGTGTAGACATAGTTACACCAAAGTCACAAATATTATCATATTACCTAGTAAGTATCTTTGATATGAGAGAGGACCTGTGTTGATCTCTGTCCCCCCACAGCTTTACTCACAGTGGTTTATTATGTCTAGCATAGCCAATCCATAAATTAACCATTAGATGAAAAATATGTTATGTTACATTGTAAAATGGATTTTAAAAATTGTGTTGTTGGTGGACTCTCTTGCAGCCAGAGTCTGGTGACCACTTTTTGGCTGCCAGTAGTAAAATAGGAACAAGGGACCTGGGGCCTACTCTTCACTCTTGTGGAAGGATGGAAAGAAGTACCATGGAGAGACTAATTAAGGCACTGTCTAGGAAAATCAAGTCAAAACTGTCTCTCCAAATCCCTCCAGAAGTCCTCAATGACTGGGCAGGTCCAAAAGGTGTGCAGCTGATCTACATTCAACCTGCCCACATTTTCTCCAACAAGCGCTGTATGCCTCACCCGTGTATTTTGCCTGTATTTGGGGTTTTGAGAGAAGTGAGACCAGCATTTCCAGGTGAATTTGCACCAGGCAATGGCTGACGTGAACTTCAAAGCTGGCAATACATGTCTAGTTCAGGTTTCATATGTATGAGTTTTCTGTATTGCATGATTCCACTTATTTAATATGCTGTTTGTTATGAGAAATGAGGCCATAATTCCTGGAGGCGCTGGTATAGGTGGCCTAGTAGATGTTGCCATGTTTCTCCTTTCAAAAAACTTATAAATATCTTAAATAACTGGAGCAATGGATCAGGGAGCTGAGGATTTCCCCGATGGGTGTATAGTAAGCGGTCTTTAAGTTGTAGATATCGAAAGTGTTCCCCCACAGTTAACCCATAAAGGTCTTGAACATGTTAAAATGGAAACACTCCCTGTTCATTTATAAATCGGAATAGATCCTACAGGGCTAGTTGCTGCAATCTCCAAAAAGCTATGTCCATTTGTAATGGTGGAAGTTGCTATCCCTGGGTACAAGCCTACAGTACCACATTATTTGTGCATGTGTGGTTATCTGGTGGAAAGATAGCCAATGGCATAAGGTTAAGGTTGTATATATGGTGTAACCCCCTCCTAAAAGGATGCTCATCTTTGCCCTTTCCAGAGCACTGTTGCCACTTTCCACTGCAGCGCTCCTTCACCCTGGTCCTGGTCCAGACTGCAGCTATGGGACACAGCGCTGAACTGGACACTCATTTGTTCTGCAGCATAGTTCATCACCCTTCTCCCCATCACCAGAACGCCACCATCTCTCTTCACTCAGACAGCCCCTACCCTGCCTTCAGGGACAGGAAGCCCACAGCAAGGAGGCTGATCTGTTTCAAGCAGCTTTCAAAGCTGCACAAAGTGCAACACCACTCCTCCCCTGGGAGCACAAACTTTGGAGATACTCAACAGTGCTCTCCTGCTACAATCCCCCCCCGCCACCCCGTCCCACTGAATGGCAGCAAGGACTGAACATATAGATCCTGAAAGCTAGAAGTCACACAAAGGAACAGGAACATGTTAAAATAGAAGATAAAGTGAAAGGCTACAAAAGCAGCCATGTTTGCAGTTTCTCTAGCCCCAGGGCCACTGACAAGAGGTCAGAGGATTCATAACCTGTCTGGGATTGTTGGGAGTTCCTGTATTTAGCTTTACAGAGCCAGCCAGCAGCAGACTAGCTCAACTCTGCAAAATGGCTAAATTAGTATATCCTGTCCCTCTGAAAACTGACATCAATATGGAGACTAGTTCAGCTCTGCAAAATAACTATATTAGTACTTCCAGTCCCTATGAAACTGACAACAATTTGGAGCTGTAGCTCTTCTCTGAAAACAGCTAAACTGCAAGCTGGCTCAGGACTTGTTTCCATGCTTTACCCGAGGAACTGACTGCCACTGAAAGCCATGACTTTAGCATTATGAATAATGCATAACATGCTAGCCACTGATATTTGATCCTGGATTTCTGCACAAGGGGAGTGTCATGTGCAATAGAGCAGATTTGCTTGAGAGACACAAGGAGAAAGACCTGCAAGTATAGTCAACAGTCAGCCAGAAGGTTGGAAGAAAATTGTTTAAAGAATCTTTGTAAAAACTGTTCTGTTTCCTGCAGGAAGAAGACCAAAGCTCATGCCCTGGGTTTTGTGAGCTATCAGAACTTGTCCTGACAGAGGGTCTAAGTTGACTGAGGCCTTGAGTGACTGTATGTTTCTTGGGGTTGGGTGAAGGCAAATCCCTTGTGTGGTGAACAGGACATCAGAGACCAGCACTGCCTACACCCCTCATCACCAAGAAGTACACTGGATCTGTCACACTTGTTCCACCATTTGCATATGCAACCCTGAGGGAGACATCCGTGCCTTTGAACAAGTCACTTAACTGCCTCAACGCTCCCAGGTCACCCCTGAAAACAGGCACTTGTACCTAGTGGCCCTTATCTGGTTACCAAAGAGTAACAAAAAAAAAAGCTAGCCTGCAGAGTCTGTTAAGATTATGAGTACTGGGTTAATACCCTTCCAATTCTTCTCCTAGTCAGGAGCAGATAAGAGCAACTGCTGGAGATTTCTGCTTGATCATTATTCAAAGCCCATGTATAGAACTGCAACAGCTAGGAACAGTTAGAATTTGGGTTGAATAATTTGTTTGGGATCCCCGACCACCAGCCTTTGATTGGTGCCACACCATGATCCAACACCAGGCCTGCAACTGCCCACTTTGTGCGCACAATTAATGGACTGCATTGGGAGCTCCCAAGGGACTTTGGGGTACTGGTGCACCAGTAGGGAGAAACTGTAAATACCGTGTGAGTACTCACCAGAAGGTGGTGGGATTTGGTGAGTGATCAGAACTGTTTCACTGCATTTAATCTATTCTGCATCCCCCTCCAGAGCCTGCTCTTTTATTTATTATTTATTTAAATTTTGGTAACCAGGTAGGCCCACTGAGACTTTGACAGTCCCTTTTTCAGAGGTGACCTGGGATTAGTTACATGTACCTAGAGGGGAAAAGAAAACCAATGCTCTTCATTATACTACAGTATATGGTACATTGAACATGTATACGTGTCGCACAGATAGACATTATTACGGCTGACATAGGTGAGTTTACCTACAAACAACCTTGTTAGTTACTCCCCTAATCAATATCCCTTTTGTTTAAAGTGCAGTTTACTGTGTTGTGCATATTGTTGTGTTTGCATGCATAGAGTATAAGTTGGGGTGGTGTATAATCATTTATCTTCCCTGTCAAGAGGGGGGTTGCATTCATTTCCTGTGGGACAGTACACTGGCAGTCATCTGTCAAAAGGTTCCTCACAGGTGGAGGCACAGTGCCATTTTTGTGTTACCTCCAATACCAACTGAGCCCAGATGCCATTCACCCAAAGGCCTTACAGATTATGCACAGGTATTATCAGACAGGTGTACACACAGGCACATTGAGAAATGAGTCAGTTGCAACTCGGTGCATCTTCCTGGCCATAAAGGTTTAATACCGAGGAAAAGATAGCCAACTTGGTTAAGAAGGGGGATAAAACCTTTTATAGATACATCAGGGAGCAAAGAAAGACCAAGGGAGGATAGTGAGGCTTAATAAAGGGAGGGAGGGTGGGCAGAGGGTGACTGTGAAAAGGCAGAGATACTAAACAAATATTTTGCTCAGTATTTACAAAGGAAGAGGGAAGGTACCTAAAACAAACAGTAGAAACACTCTGGCTACAGAAGTTGATACCAGCCCATTTACAGAAGAAAGGGTTCTGAAAGAACTCTTAAAACTGAAGGTGGACAAAGCAATGGGGCCTGATGGGATTCATCCCAGAATTCTAAAAAGAACTAAGGGTAGAACTAGTGACACCACTGACTACCCTCTTTAACAAATCATGGGAGGATGGGGTGGTACCGAGGACTGGAGGAGGGCAGATGTGATTCCCTTCACAAAAGTGGGAGCAAGGCAGAAGCAGGAAACTACAGACCTGTTAGTTTAACCTCAGTGATAGGGAAAATGATGGAATCACTTCTGAAGGAAAGAATTGTCGAGTATCTAGAGGCCAGAGGGCACAGGACCCAAGGCAGCATGGATTCACAGCGGGAAGGTCATGCCAGATGAATCTAATAGATTTCTTTGACTGGGTGACCAAAGTAGTAGATCAGGGAGGGGCTGTGGACATGGCCTACCTAGACTTTAGCAAGGCACTTGACACAGTCCCACACAAAAGATTAATATACAAGTTAGCCAGCCTGGGAGTGGGTCCCAAGATGACAGCCTGGGTAAAGAATTGGCTGGAGAATAGGACACAGAGAGTAATAGTAAATGGAGTCCACTCTGAAGAAAGGGGGGTTACTAGTGGGGTACCGCAGGGTTCAGTATTAGGACCGGTCCTCTTCAATCTCTTTACAAGCGACATTGCAGAGGGACTGGAAGGAAAAGTATGTCTCTTTGCTGATGACACAAAGATCTGCAACAGAGTTAATGCACAAGGTGGGGTGGAAAGGATGAGAAGGGACTTGGCAAGGTTAGAGGAATGGTCAAATGTATGGCAGCTTAGATTCAATGCTAAGAAGTGCAAGGTAGTGCACCTGGGAAACAAAAACCCAGGGGTAGAGTACACAATGAGGGGTGAGATACTAAAAACAACAAAAATGGAAAGGGACCTAGGGGTAGTCATATCAGATGACCTAAAGGTGGGCAAGCAATGTGAGAGGGCAGCAAGGAGGGCTGGGGGATACTGGGATGCATAGGGAGAGGCATCACCAGTAGAAAACAGGAAGTTATTATCCCTCTGTACAGACAGCTGGTCAGACCCCATCTGGAGTACTGTGTGCAGTTCTGGAGACCCAATCTCCATAAAGACATAGACAGGATGGAAGCTGTCCAGAGGAGGGCAACTAAAATGGTGCAGGGTCTGCACTGGAAGACATATGAAGAGAGGCTTAAGGGAGCTTAATATGTAGCCTCGAGGAAAGGAGGAGAGGGGACATGATAGAAACTTTCAAGTACCTCAAAGGAATCAACAAAGTCCAAGAGGTAGCATCTTTCAAAAAAAGTGTGTGCAAGAACAAGGGGCACAATTTGAAGATTGGGGCAGCTCAGAGGTAATTTAAGTATTTTTTCACAGAGAGGGTTGTGGATGCATGGAATGGCCTTCGGAGGAAGCTGTGGAGTCAAAAACAGTGGTGGAATTCAAGCATGCATGGGACAGTCATAAGGGAATTCTAGGGGTTGGGGGCAGGAAGAAGTAGGCTGCTGGTTAACTAGGATCTGCAGCTTACCCATTAGGTAGGGAAATGGGCAGACTGGGTGGGCCAAGCGGTCCTTATCTGCCATCAAATTCTATGTTTCTATGTTTTAATAAAATACATTTTTACATTAGTTATATAAATTTCATTAACAGGGCAAATTAAACTTTACTGTACCGTATATTAAACGTTGAAAACTTGACAGTTAAGAAGCTGAAAAAACCCATGTAATGCAACACCTTTCTCAGTGTGTGTGTATGTTGGGGGCAGGGTCACTCAACAAGCTGTCCAGTACTGTGCTGAAATACATGGACATCTTGGTTGTGTTATTATTTCAACCACCCATGAAATCCGTATTTGTCCGCACGATTAGGCACATTGGAAGGTGTTAATGTGCATTTAAAATAGTCTCAAAAGATTTTTTTAAAGTAACAAATTTGTTACTAGGCTTTTATGTTGCCCAGGATAGTCCACCCAGTCTTTGAGCTGTTCCTCGGGCCACTCCCCCACTTCCTGACAACCACTCTCCCTGTGGAATCCAGCCCACAGGGGACACAGAGTGCAGGGCTCAACAGTGATGGCAGCTGTAATCTGAATGGCTCAGGGTTTTTTTGTTTTTCTTCCTCTGGTTGCCCACTGATCTGGCAAAGGTGTATGCAATCAACCACTGGCCTTGTGCATCCAGCAGGGCCCCTGATGGAAAAGTAAGCTCCTTGGCCCCACAGTCAGAGGATACCGATGGGCCAGAATACATTGCTCTCCTTCCCACCATGCACCTGCTACCCGGCCAGTTCCAGCTATCCCCCTTACTGCTGGCACTCAAGTCTACTCCCTCGCCTGGGTTGCATGTCCACCAGGCAGGGCTAATAGCCAATGAATGTAATGAAAAAATAAATACCCAGAAGAGTCCCCCTATCCAGTGGATGCCCCCTGACAAAGACCTGTTTGGACGATGTGCCAGGGCTTTTCTTGTTGGCATCTCTGGTTTTGGTGCTCGCCTATTAAACTGAAGTGACATGGATGTGTATCTATTTCCTATAGCCTTCCTGAGTGCAATTGCTTTGGTGTCTCTGTGTCTCTTCAGGATTTGCTATCCTGGGCTGCGCAAGCTTTACTCTCGCCTGGGCATGCTGCTTTTGGTCCCTTCTTCCACTGCTCAGTCGTGCTGCTAGATTTTTGACCAGGGTTTTATAAATGTATAAACAGCACATTTGTAATCAACTTAAACTACAATTATTCAATGCATAGTAATACTGCAGTGCCTGGTTTTCGTTTTCACAGACTGATGACCTGTGTCGCAGGAACAAAGGGAACAATTATAATAAGCTAACCCACACGTCAATGACAACTGCAATTAGAGAGGGAAACCACCCACTTCTCTACTGATACAGCGATCTGACTCACAGTATCACTTCAGGTCAGGATGACATAGCAGTCCTCTGGAAGCTCTGTGGTTGGCCTTTACTTCAGACACTTCAGGAATCTCTAGCAACAGTCTGCATGGTTCCCATCTATAAATAAATGAGAAGCATTTCCCTACTCAAGTAGACCTTGAGTTTTTGTAAATGAAATCAAAGGCTAAATATAATACAGTAGCTAAAATCAGTGTAAAGCGGGGACTGGTGCTGGTAATGTTAAATCCAAACCCCAGCTTACTTAGCTGCATGATTCTTTCTTTCTATAACTGGTCCAAAGGACCAGGTAATCCTGTAATCACACTGAAAATAAAAAGTCCCAGTTCCACTGGTTCCTTTGGGTGTGCGCCAGCATCTGTGGAAAAATGACAGAATGCCAAAGTGCATCCATAAATGATCAAGTTCCGCACAGACGATTATTACCAGACTGCCCTCATCACATTCTGATTGCATGCTCTGGATGGGGCAAGAATTTGACAGAGAAAGAGTCCCTACCAAAGGTAGGCCACCAATGAACAGACATCAACAACTGTCCCCTTGCTTCTGGAGCACTGCATCCTTACCTGTCCCCAGGAGCTGGCTGTCCCCTTGTTTTTGGAACACTGCATCCCCACCTGTCCCAGGGAGCTGGCTGTCCCCTTGTTTCTGGAATACTGCATCCCCACCTGTCCCAGGGAGCTGGCTTTCTCTATGTACTTACTTCCTATTTTTGAGCAGCACTCTGTTGGTCAAGCATCTCTGCTTTGTGCTGGAGAAGGAAGTAATCATTGCCAGTGGTTGAGGTGGAGGATGGCTCCCAGATCTACCAGCTATACTTCTCACTTCTGTTGCTGTGCACTAGTGGCTTCCACTGTACTCCAGAGAGCAGTTCCAGGTAACAGCAGAGTGTGATGGTAACAAGGCTCAGTGATAACATGAACAAGCCAAGAAACATCCATCAGTTGTTGCACTGTTTCCTGCCGCAGATGCCCCTGGTGTGGGCAGTCAGGTTGCCTCGATTCCTCCCATGCCTCTCTAATCTGGGGACCTACTCTGCCACCAAGTCCCTCGCTGCAGTTGTTTTCATGCCACCAGTGCTAGTCCACTCATGAATCTTGATCTGTCCCCTTGAACCTAGAGCCTGGGGGCTGCAGGGCTACCACACCATAGGGACCCTTATATGACTGCCAGGAGTCTGCTTCGCCTGTATCCATACACCACCACAGGCAAGTTCTCATGAAAAGAAAAATGTTGCCCAACTTGTGCTTCTAGTCATGTCCCAGCTGCAGTGCATGTTTAAACTTTGCTCCCACACTGGCCAGCCTGCAGCACACAACTGATCCCCCCAACACACACACACACACACACTCATTCTAAGAGCTGATCTTCTGATGGCTTTGTTAAATAAAGCAGACAATAAGAGAATCTTGCTTCTGTCTCTGGAAATGAAATCTCCTTCCAGTTTGAGAGCTACAGCCTAGGCACATGGAAATAACGCTATACCTGGGCAGGTGAGCAAAGTCTGATGATATCCTAAATTCATTTACATTCCCCTATCAGCATAACTTTAAATATAAATATTTATATCTGCTGGGACTTTAGTATCCAGGATTATCAGTGTTTCCTTTATTAAATGGCATTGTATTTCACTATGTCTAGGGAGACAGATGGTAGCGTTTGCCAGAGTAGGAATCCAAGACTTCCAAACAAAAAATATACAAACGAATGAAGAAAAGAGCATAAAGAATATTTGTGGTCCTGGACTGAATTCCTTTGGCACATCCTTCTACAGTGAAAGTTTGCACTAGTTAGCAGACTCTGTGTCTTGAACTGCTGGAAGTGTGTCGCAGGGACACAACACTGATGATGTGGATCATGACAGGCTGCCAACATACTGTACCAAGGACGTAGGGCCCTACATCACTGAAAGCCCTTGAAAACACAGTCTGGGATTTGCAACAGTCTGCGATTGTAGCAGCTGTACAGTACTTCGTATTTGTAGCTGGTCTTAAGCACCCAGAAATATCAGTAATCATCAATTTATCCTGTCTTTCCTCCCCACATCCATTGTCCCAGTTCACAGAGCTAATGTGAATGCACACAGTTTCTCAGATACAGGCAGCATGTGCGCCATCTGCAACAGATATCACGCTGTGTGTCACCCCCACCCCCTTCCCATTCTCAGTCACTCCATTTCTTCCACCCATCAGCTGGGCTGGCTTGATCAGAGAAACATGCAGAGATGGTCCTAAACCTGGACTGCACAGACGAAGACGAAGACGAAGAGTTCAAGCAAATTGGTAAACTGCAAGCCAATAGATCTGAATACAAGACACCTGTAGATTGGCAAGTGCAGATGTCCGGTGAGTGGTGAAACTGTAAATGCCTCCCTTTGTGTTTTACCATGGCTAGGTTTCCTGGGAGCAGATAGAATGAGGACTGGGAGGCCAGAGTCAGACTCATTACTAATGCAAAGTGTCATTGCTGCCTTGTGCGCTTAAGAAATCACGCTATTTTGGAAAACAGTAAACATATCTTGGATAACGTATTTATTTTCCCCTTGGGATTATTAGTTAAAGATCATGTGCAGCATAAAATATACTACTGTATGTGTTACTCTTGCTGTAGTGAAATCCACTTGGTGAATTAATAAAGATGGGTAGACAGCTTTTGTTTTTTTATTGGAAAAATCTTAAACCAGGAAAATCTGCATCACATACAGCGTTCTGTTTGTGAGAGTGTCCTGAAAGGTGGTATCAGGCACAATAAGACCACAGCCGATAATAAGTTCTTGTTTTGGCCGAGGCATGTTGAAGCTGTACAGCCCCTCCCCACATGCAAATTATTTTGACAAGGATTTATTTAAATGTTTGAACACCATTCTCTTTTTTTTATATTTCCCGAAAACAGAACTGCTTGGGAGCAAGTAAGATGAGGTTCCTGTTTGTGCTCTATTTTTACTGGCAGGTGTGGCATGCAGAAACAGATACTTTTTGGCCACAAACTAAATCTCTGAGTTGGTGTGGTGACACCCATTTACTTAATTATTAAAAATCCCTTTGCATGTTATGTCTCAAAATGTTGCTGGCGTCCAGATATTATGACAAATAACTGTGACACAAGTTTCTCATCCGTTCCTGTTCAACTCTGTCTGGTGCAGGGGCGGTGGTTACATCAGGTGAACATGTGACAAATCAGGACTTATTAGAGTCATTTATGAGTGGGCTAAGTGACGGCAGCTCTTGGTTTCGGCTGCTGCCCTTCTAGGCTCTGTGATGGTGGTTCCTGGCTGATGCTGCCTTCTGTGGGCTCAGTATCTTCTGCCATGACCCCAGCTATGGTCACAAACCATACCACACATCTGCTGTGCTTACGGCACAGGACCAGCTATTGGTGGCACCAGCCAACTCTTATTTCAACTGTTCATTGTTTTTTTCATGTATGTCTTTTTACATTGTGCATGCTTTGGTAAATACCGAACTGCTAGAACACTCAAAAAAGTTCCATCTTTTGTAACATTACAAAATACAACACATTTAACCAACACGCAATGTATGGGTCTGCAAGAATGAGGAACCGAGTGAAAAATAACTCGTTGTGCAGAACTGTGAATTCTTTTCACCAATCTGTCACATTGGCTACAAGATGTTAACATGTGATGGCAGCTAAACTGAAACAAAATTTACACCATTAATGAATATCAGTGCGATACTTTCTCTGTAGTACAATATACAGCATGTAGTTGCTTTTAAAAGCAGGTTGAGAAAGCTGTTTTTTTTGGCGGGGCTATTATAATTTACAGTAAATTATTCTGTATAAAACTGAAATCACCACTTGTGCTGTCAGAGAAAATATTTGTTATGCATGCCCTAATTCTAATTTTGCCACTGAATTACATACTGCACATACAGAAGAACTTTGAACAGAATCAGCCCTAGGGGGCCAGCCTACTGCAGAGAAATTAAAGAGACAACACTCTTTCATCGATTAATTAACACAAAAAGAAAAAAAAGAGGTGCTAACTCCACAAATGTGTGAATTTTGACACATATAGCATTGCACATTATCAACAAATATTAAAAAAAAGCAAGCAAAATGTGTGATCCACAGCTTATGATGCCTGCAACATGGAAATAAAAGCTAGTGTAGAACAGAATCAGCAGACGAAAGTACAATATACATAAATAGGAGATATCCAATGGCCTGATTTAAAGTATGCAATTTATCTTTACATGTGAAGAAACATAACCATAAGTCATGAGTGGGTTATGAAAGTTCAGCCCACTCACAAGTGTTGATAAACTGTATATTTTGAGTCAAGCCATTACATATTCTATTCAATATATACATAAATTGATAAGTTGTAACTTTTATTATAGATTGGGGGAACACTCCAGACCAGAGGTCAGCAAAGTTGATAAACTTTGCTCAGCAAAATATTTTGCGTATTGCACTGAAATTTGCCAATTCAATAAGGCCGGATCGAATCCGAAGTGTGGAATTTCATGGGCAAAATTCCACACTTCCCGCACAAACTTTGGCCACAATATTAAAAAGTACATAAATCCCTGGTGTCTGGTGGTCGTCCCCCCACGCTGATTGCTGATCACAGTTTGAATAATTTAAAACAATGACCTCTGGCCCCGACTCCTTTCCTGCCGATTACCAGCCAGTCTGACTAATGAAAAATATTTTTTTTTTCTAAAAATGAAATCCCCCATTCCCTGGTGTCTAGTGGATGCTCCCTCCCCCTGCTGATCAACAGCCACAGTTTGAGTAATTTAAAACAATCACCCCAGCCCCACCCCCCCACCCCTGCCGATCATTGGCCAGTTGGACACATGTAAAAATATATAGCTTTTAAAAATTAAATCCTCCATTCCCTGGTGTCTAGTGAACCCCTCACCCCTACTCGATCACTGGACACAGTTTGTATCATTTAAAACAATCAGCCCCAGCCACCACACACCCTTGCCGATCGCCAGCCAGATGTAAAAATATATATCTTTGTTTTTAAATTAAATCTGCCATTCCCTGATGTCTAGTGGATCCCACCCCTACCCCACCCCATCAGGGTGCCCCACACAGTGTCATCCCACCCCACTCCCCCAGTCCACCCCAAGTAGGCCACCGCACAGTCCTCCACTCACCACCATGGCCGCAGCCCAACTGAGCTTTTTAATGAATGAATGCATGCCTGTATAAGCATGCACTCATTCACTGACAACTGCAGTCTTTTGGACAGCTTTTCAGGGGACAGAGAATGGGATGGGGCTGCTCTGGTCCAGAGCGGGGGTGGGCAGGATGGGGCAATGGTGTTGTCATCCCAGGTGGTGTGGCACTGGTGAGGGCACTCCTGATGGGGTGGGGTGGTGTGGGAGTCCACTAGACACCAGGGATGGGGGATTTAATAAAAAAAAAATACATATATTTTTACATGTGACTGACTGGCTGGTGAGGGGGTGATTGTTTTAAATGATACAAACTGTGTCCAGCGATCAGCAGGGTGATGGTGGGGGGTCCACTAGACACCAGGGAATGGGGGCTTTAATTTACAAAAAAATATATATATTTTACATGTGGTCGACTGGCTGGCCGAGGAAGGGTGATTGTTTTAAATGATACAAACTGTCCGGTGATCAGCAGGGGGCGGGGGTCCCACTAAACACCAAGGAATGGGGGCAGTAATTTAAAAACAATATATATTTTCACATGTGGCCGACTGGTGGTGATCAGCGCAGAGTGGGGGGGCAGGGGTGATTGTTATAAACTGTGTCCAGCAATCGGTGGGGGGACCACTAGACACCAGGGATAGATCAGGAGTGGTTTTGGGGGATTCCCGATTTGTAATCTCTACTTGCTTTGGGGTTTTTAAGTGCAACTTGCACTTAAAAACCCCAAAAGCAAGGTGAAGTCACACGAATGACAAATTCCTATTAATTTGGGACAATTTCATGAAATGCTCCAAGGAGGCAAATTTGGTGGCTTCGCCGCATATTCACCTGCAGAGGAAAACTTCACTGCATCTCTACTCTAGACCAGTTGGAGCACTCCCTTCCTGTGCACATGAGACACTCTCATTCCATGAAGAGTGTCTCACATGCAGTGGCCCTGGAACAGGCACGTGTGAGTAAGGTTTTTTAAAAGACTAATATATGGGGGGGGGGACACTGCTGAGCAGCCGACAAGGAAGCGGCACAATACTCAAGCTCCTGGGAGTAATTGTATTAAATTGCTGTAAACTACTGCAGTTTCATCACAAACAGTGTATAAGTCGATGCCTGTGTATCTGGTGTTTACGATATCGGCAGGATGGGCAAATCCTGTGATGCAACTTTTTTGCTCCCAAGAAACAGCAACATGAGGAGTGGCCTGGCACAGCTTCAGCCACTGTTGACCCACAACCCAAGGAAGTGTCCCTCATTTTGATCCAAGCAACCCTGCACCAGTTGGTTAAGTCGGTCCAAGATTTGGATGAAAAGTTTGACAGACTGACTCCTAGAATTTTGGCTTTCGAAACAAGGATGGACCAGTGTGAACAGATGGGTCAGCACACAGAAACCTCTGCTCTCAAGTCCGCTGATGTGACGGCAAAGCTTATCAAAGAAAATATGTTGCCGCACCAACGTTTGGAGACTGTGGAAAATCATATGAGGGAGCAGAGATCGAGAGTGGTGGGACTATCGGAGGTGGTAGAGGGGGAGGATTGCCTCAGTTTTGTGAGAACTTTTCTTCCTACTATTCTGGAACTTTTTTTAGGATGAATCTCACCTGTCCATTGAAAAAGCTTATCGCATCACCCCTATGGGTACTATCTTACTTCACGGCTCCATGAACCTTTATGGTGGTTTGCACACGAATCAGGGACCAGGATTGAGCACTTGCTATTGCCCACTGGTGAAGGACCATTAAGTATGGTGATAATAGGTTGCTGCTCTTCCCGGATCTTTCCTACAGCACCCGTCAATGGCAAAAGTGTTTGATGGGATTTGGAGCTGTTTGTGACAACTAAAAGTGCAGCATCAGTTATTACTCCCTGCTTGGCTTCATCTGATGTGAAATGGTCACCAGAATTAATTTAATGATCCCAAGGATGCTGACAAGATGCTCTATTGCATTGACCAGGAGATAGCAGTGGGAGCAAAGAATGATAATTCTTCTGATGAGGACTGACACTTTGGGGACTATGGCCTGAGCTGTAAGTCTGGGACTCGGGTATTGGGCGACTGACCTTTGTGTTTTACTCATTGTGTGACCTCAGCTCTACGGTTCATGTTTCTTTCTCTGATGGAGGCTTTTATTTGGGCGTTGCATTCTTGGTGAAGTGAAATGATTTGGACTTGGACTACTGGGTTTTGCCTGGATTGAGATGGCGCTCCTGCCTTTTTTTCAAGAGACTTACACACTGGCACACAGTTACATTCATGTTTGTTTGCAGTGCTGGCCCTCTTAGCTCTGGTGTGACCATTTGCTGTATGGGGACTCACTATTCCAGTTCAAATTTGGTTTCGTTTGCAGGCTGATTTGGGGCTGTTCCTTATGTTTAGTATGTTTTCTTTAAGATATGTTTTTGACATGTATCTGCCGTTATCATTATTCTGTACTTGTTATTTATGTTGTGCATTACTGGAAATCTTTGTTGCTGTTTCTTCCTGGGAGGTTGGGGGTGTAGGGTTTTTTTTGTACCATATGACTGCATTGGGGAAATCTCTTTTGACCATTTTGTTCTTTTGATCATTGGTCACTGTATGTGCTTCAGCCTGTTTCAGATTCCCCATTGCCCTTCTCTGGCTGCAAGCATTTTTTTCTTTAATCTTTTGTATGTTATTTAGTATAGGTTACCCCCCCCCCCAAGTCGTAACTCAAGAGGAGGTGTCTTTCAGTAATTCTTTGCAAGTGAATGTACAATATGTTACTATGACATTTGTGTGATCCTCCTGTGAGTTCTTTGTTTTGTAAGCTTTGCTTGCAAAATGAATAAATAAAATATACCAAAAAATGTGTATGTTATTGCTAGAGTTCGAGCAATAGTATGTTAATACCACCAACGAGACCACTTTTACAGTTGTAAGACTGGTCTCACTGACATTCTTAGGTTACCAATACTGCTCACCTTTGGTTCACAGTTGTCATACCTGAAGAATTCTCATGAGACCACTCTTACAACTGTAAGGGTGGTCTTAGTGGTGGTATTAACAGACACATGTTTATGAGAAGATTTCAGTGCTGCACAGAGGTATTGTGATGTCATCAGCATTTTGGAAGCTGCTCTCTGATTGATTTACTGTTCCACTGTGATTTACCTAACCTCCATGATATCAGCTTTGACCTACAGTACTTAACCTTTAAAATATAAGGAATACATAAAGGGTTGTAGTGGAATAAAACATTTATTACCCCTAGTGGGTTATAAGACCCATAACTCATGAGAGGCAAAGCCACAAGTTAGTTATGGAAGTCTTATCACTCGTATGGAGGTAAATGTTATTCTGCCACAGATAATGTATTTGATATATATCATGCTATTTGTATTGTTTTTATTAGTACTTTGTGTTGTTTTAGCTTAAACAACCATTCTTTCCATTGTAAACTCCATCTGTTTGCTCCTGCCTTTTTCCCATGCTGCCAAAACTCAGTTTGCAGGTGCAAGGAAAAGTCTGTGATTGCTTACTGGTGGTGGGTTATGTCTGGGGTCCTGATCCTGATCGACCTCTGCTCATTACACCCACAGCCTCCTGAGCTAGTGTGAGAGCTTAAAGCCACTGTCACATCTCAGTAAGTGTGTGGAACTGAATGCAGTTCCATTTAGAGGCTACAGCTGACCTTGGAGAACAACCATTTCCACAATCCTCTGCTCAATGCAGACCAAGGATCTATTAAGGAGGTGACCCAGGCATCTGAAGGGAAGTTGGATGTCCAGCACACTTCCTTCCCAGAACATTCGCCCACCCATGCAAAACTCCACACTTGCAGAGGGCAGCAGGTAGGGGATGTGGGTACAGTCTGGAGTGGACAGGCATTGTGATACGGAGGTATATGAACAGGATATGCACAAGTGGCATGCATCCCCGTGTCTCCGGCACTTCTCAACTTACATCTGTTGCTCTGACAAATGCCTCTGGCTGCTTTGTTTACTTTGTTACCCTCAAATTGTATTAATCTGCAAACTGTATGCAATGTCCACATTGTTGTTAGTTCTGACTTGATGTTCTCCATGATTTGTATTTCTCTGACGTAGAACCTTTGTAAAAGAGCCTTGGCTCAAAGGTAATTGTAATCCTAGACTTTATCAATAAATAAATAAATATAAATAAATAAATCCTGGACAACTTTGTGGATCAGGACCCACATTTGCTAATGACACTAAACTAGCCATGGTGGTAGACTTCCTTGGGTGTGAACAAACTTCAGGAAGACCTGGAAAAGCTTAATAAATGGTCAAATTCCCAGGGCCCCATACACAGTCATGATTTAGTGCTGCAAAGTGGCTGCAATGAGCACGTTGTGCCACTGTTTTAACTTGCACCCCTTTGTGCCATGCACAAAGGGGTCACAAACCTTCTCCTGCACCTTCACAATGGGAATTGCAGCATGACAGGGAAAGGGACAGACATCAGAATGCTAGTGAAATGTGGTACTTGCCGGCCGCAGCTCAGGCTGCTGCACATCTCTATGACCTTGGGCCCTGTAAAACTTTTTGAAGTAATTCTACAGTGGGGTCGCACTGGTGTAGGAGCCCCCATGAGGACTCAGTACAGGACTGAAATCAGAAAGGGACCATTTGGTATAAACACATGCACAAGAAAACAGGTTTAAGAAGGGGCATTCCACTCAATAGCAGGGACAAGAGGAAAATATAAGTGGGTCTCTAGATCTCCGGGGATTACCAGCAAGAGACATGGTTATTCCATAAAGACTCGGTCCACAAGTGAACCACAGGGTATGACGTTGGGCAGTAAAGGATGTCTTAGGCAGTAGAATCTCATGCCTGAGCCTCTAGGCATGACATTGTACCATGGGATAGGCATGTTGCCATGCTCAGAATTTCATGCTGGTCACAGTTTGGATGCTTGTGGTCAATCAATCAATCAAAGTCTTTATTTAACCAGGCGATCACCATTGAGCAAGCTCATTTTAGAAGGTGGACCTGGGTTTGTTAACAAGGAACAAGGGATAATATACATGGGATGCAACACACAAGAAAATAGTAATAATACAAATAAAGTGAGATACAATAATACAGTATATACAAAGTATCAGCAGGTAGCATTGACAGTAGTATATGTTTGGAACAGAAGATACAGCTAGTTCTGGGGTAGGACACACTTTTTCACAAAAGTAAAGAAATATACATATCAGGTGCACTGAACACAAATAAAACCTAATATAAAAAGATATATAGTGATATGGTATGGAGAATTTAGAGCTGGAACCAGGGTCAAAGGAATGGGGGAAGGGACAGATATGGGGTAGAAAAAGGGGAAAGGGAAGAGTCTGTTACAGATGGGATCAGTCTTTTAACAGTAGTAATTAGAGTGTGCTTGGACTTATAGGAGTCACTATTTAGGGCAGACAGGCACAGGACTCCTTATTATGATGTAGATATAGAGATTTAAAAGCTGCTAGGCTGATGGGGTGAGTTAATTTCAAAGTTTTTTGCAGCTT
This sequence comes from Neoceratodus forsteri, assembly GCA_016271365.2. Taxonomy (NCBI): domain Eukaryota; kingdom Metazoa; phylum Chordata; order Ceratodontiformes; family Ceratodontidae; genus Neoceratodus; species Neoceratodus forsteri. Next base: position 65,864,508 of record JADMNL010000030.1, read on the forward strand.
GTTCCACAGTTGAGGGAGCACAAAGCTGATGGCTGCTCTGCCATTGCGAGATTGTGCTTTGTAAACATAAAGGTAGATATATGAGGTGCTTCTCAGGGCATATTTCCCCAGAGTGCACAAAGGTAAACAGACAGAGATATACTGGGGCAGTTTATTTGGGATAGCTTTGTATGTCCAAACCGCAGCATTTTTTTGCTGCCTGTAAGCAAGAGATGACCATCCCACTGCCGTGTACAATGCACAGTGGTGGGTTGAGTATGGAAGACCCGTGATAAATCTTATGGCTCCGTGATAAAATGTATTGAGTTTGGCTAGGGTACCTGCAGGTCCCTGACTATATAGAAAGTCTGGCGTAATCCAATAGGGAAAGAAAGGTAGTTTGAACCAGTTTCAGTTTAGCGTCTCTTGTGAGGAGATTATTAATCCTAATGAACAGACCAAGTCTTTGTCTAAGTTTCTTTGTCAGTTCTTCTAAGTGATCTGTGAAAGTAAGTTTGTGGTCTAACCAGACCCCCAGGTACTTGAACTTTGGTACGTAGTCCAACCGCTCACCTAGAATGGTAGTGATCTGCTGGAGTGTCCCAGCAATTGCAGGATTTATTGCATTTTGAAGGGGTGAGAGGAACATTGCTTTGTTTTTTTTTTTTTGCATTTAAGAGCAGTTTCTGGTTTATAAGCTGATGTTGCAGCAGATTAAATTCATTTTGAAGGGCTTTACAGGCCACTTCAGATGTGGGGCTACTAGCATAGAGTACCGTATCATCCGTGAATAGGTATATTTGTGCTTCTTTGATGGGGGCATCTACAATGTTAACATAAATGGTGAAGAGCAAGGGACCAAGAATGGAACCTTGCGGTACACCCCTCAATAGGGGTTTTGGTGCAGAAACTTCCCCTTCTGCCTTTACTTGTTGAAGTCGTCCTCAGAGGTAGTTGGAGAACCATTTCAGGGATAGGGAATCCAAACCAATGTTCCAGAGGAACGACAGAAGCAGTCTGTGATCAATGGTATTGAACGCCTTGCTTAAGTCCAAGAAAACTGTGCAGACAAAGTTTTTTTTGTCTAATTCAAGCTGCCAGTCATTTGTCACCTTGGCTAGAGCAGATATTGTACTGTGCTGTGCTCTAAAACTGGATTGTAATGGGTTGAGCAATTTTTCTGATTCCAGGTACTTCCGAAGCTGGGAGTTCACTATTTTCTCCAGCATCTTTGACAGGATTGGAAGTAGGGAGATTGGCCTGCAGTTATTGAGGTCACTAGGATCTCCTGACTTAAACAAAGGGACCACAAGTGCATTTTTCCAAATGGGGGGTAGGTCACCCTGGGACAAGGATAAGTTGAAGAGATGAGTAATTGGGACTGCGAGGACACGGTAGCCGACCTTTAAGAAGTACGGGTCAATGAGGTCAGCCCCAGCACTTTTCCTAGTGTCCAGCTGAAGGAGAAGATCTTTGACTTCTTTCAGGGAGGTAGGCTGCAGAGAGAAGGATGGACTGGGGATGGGTTTTTCTTGTGTATCCAGTCTAAGTTGTTGGCGGAGGATATTCGCGGGAGAGGAGTCTAAGGCTAGCCCTGCAGTGGCAAAATGATTATTGAGAGCATCGAGGATAGATGGTTTGTCAGAGATGACAGTATTGTCACTCAATAATTTAGTAGGTAGGGAATTTACAGTGGTGTGACCTTCAATGTCTTTGATAGTCTTCCAGAATTTGGAGGCATTTCTTGAGGAGCTCTTCAGCTGAGAGCGGTAGAAATTAGCTTTGGCTTCTCTGACCATTTTGGTGCAGTTGTTCCTCGCTCTCCGGAAAGAATTCCAGTAATTTATTAAATTAGTTTTCCTAGCAGTTCTCCAGAGTACATCCCTACTCCTCAAAGCATCTTTCAGGTCTTTTGTAAACCACCGACAGGATTTGTTTCTGGCACAAACTTTTACTAAGGGAGCATACTTGTTGAGAGCCCCTAGCACAATTTCTGAGAAAACATAATAGGCCGTAGTCAGGGACTTGGCTAGATAGAAGTCCTGCCATTGTATGGAGTCTCTTAGGTCTGATATATACCCATGGAGATCAAAGATGCATATGCACCTTTTAAAGGAGAATTTTGGTGCAGTTGTGGATTTAAGAGTGGATTTTACACATGCGATGAAGCAATGGTCGCTAATATCAGAGAAAAAGACACCAGCATGGGAGAATAAATGGGGTTTGTTAACTAAAATAACACCCAAGAGAGTACTGTTATTAGGGTTGAGCTTGTTAGGATGAGTAGATTTGTTTATTAGCTGTGACAACCCAAGGGAATCACGGAACATTTTAAGTCAGGTGGATGCACTGGAAAGCCAGCCCAAGTTGAAGTCCCCTAGTATGATACACTCTGAAGATGCCGAACCCAAGATGTTTCCGAGATGTTTTAACAACTGTAGTCCAGCTGATGGGGGTCTGTAGCATCCTATTATACATAATGAGACACCGGTGGCAATTTCAATCTTTAATGACAAGCTTTCAAATTCTTTTGGGACAGAGGTTGAGTCAATTATGGAGCAGGGAATTTATCCTTGATGTAAATAGCTACCCCACCACCTCTGGTTTGCCTGTCAGCTCTGAACAAAGAGTAGGAAGGGATGTTAATTTAATTGTTACTGGTCGCCGGTCAGAGCCAGGACTCCGTAATCACTAGGACATCTGGAGCAGTATGACATACCCAGGCCTGAACAGAAGTGATTTTTTTTAATAGGCTACATACATTAACATGCAAGAATGTAAGCCCCCTGAGGCTTTGTAGCTCTGCTGGGGATTCCATTGGTGCCAGAGGGCCTGGATTAAGCTCAACATTTCCTGATCATAGTAAAAGCAGGAACAAGAGTTTCCTGCAGAGTCCTAGAAGTGTGGGTGGCTGAGTCTTCTTTCAGTTACGTGATTTGTCTGTGGCAGTATAGGGAGTTCTGAGGCTAGTTCCCAGTTTTCCTGATGCTGCATACAATAATACCCTGACAAAGAGAGTCAATGGGAGTAGGGGGGAATATGCAGAAGGTGGTGTAGCCCTGTGGGCAGGCTCTAGGAGAGTTCCTGTATGCCAGTGCAGGGGAAGGACCAGCAGTGGGCTAGGGGAAGTTAGAGCACATACAAGTTCTTCTACTTGATAGGAAAAGTCCCAGTCGGACAATGTAAAAAGAGAGCCATTCTCTACTCTAGGAGTTACTGTTTGATTCACGTTCGGGTCCAATACATGTAAGATGAGCAGAGACAATCATAGAAGCAGGTAATATGCCCTCATTATGAGACTATCACCCAACGGGCACTACAGGTGCAGGCAAGAGAAGGGATTCTCAATGGAGGAGAATTTCTTAATCCTCAGAATACCACTAAAGGCAGTGGAGCCTGAAGCAGTAATCCTAAGTACAGCTCTTAGTCAGGCTAATGAGAAAGAGTTCACCTGACTATAGAGTAGTACTGGGGCAGAGAGGCTTTGAAGCAAATTTCTTAGCTACTGCTCTGGAATAGACTATGTACTAGAGAGATCACTTGACCTAAATCAACTGCCTTAGCAAGACAGGATATGCTAGGGAGCAACAAGCAAACCTAAAGTACCAAAATGGTATGCCTCAGCAAGACAGAATGAGATAAAGCTGCTAGAAGGCTTAGTTGCAAAAAGGGGATGGGAGGAATTGCAGTTGTTAACAGTAAGTAACCAATAAATTGAAACATCAGATAGGAGTGGGCAGAGACTGTGTGCATTAAAGGAGGCCTGGGAGGTGAGGTGAGTGCGAGAAAATCAAGGAAGTTTGCAGAGCTAGCACTGAACTCAGTGCACATACAGTTAGAGAAAACTGCAGCGGGGAATGGTAAGTTACTTTACACAGGCCGAGCAGAACAGGCTAAATTAAAATATATAAATTGAGAGCCAGTACAGGGATGCAGGCTAACATTAAACCACCGTCTCAGGTGCTCCTGTCTCAGATGAGTGAGACCAGCCAATCAGGAGCTCTACACAGGTGTGGGGCCAACAATGTTTACCAGAGGCGCGAAGTGAAAACAGCAAATTGCAAGTGATGATCCAGTTCAGGGTTCACAGCCCAGAGAAATCATGGCAATTTTTCAAGCATCGTACCTATCTATCTCTTTGGGGGGGTGGATCAGGCTCCTTGCACCATAGAGGTGCTATGGCTGGATCATGACTGCTGCCCGTGGGGGCAAGTGGCACCTTATCTATCTCTTTGGGGGGTGGGTGGATCAGGCTCCTTGCACCATAGAGGTGCTATGGCTAGATCGTGACCACTGCCCATGGGGGCAAGGCCCCTCTTTGTGACCACAAACATCTAGTGGACATCACATGCATTGGGACTTATCTCCCAGGGGAGGCTCCTCCTCAGTGACTAATTCAGCCCTCTGTGTATAGCAGTTTGCAGGGGTAGTAGAACAGGGCACCTCTTTGCACTCTTCAAGTGCCAGTCACAACTGCAACTGTGTACTGAGCCCCTTGTGTCGTAGATTCAATGTTAGCAAATGCAAGTTGCTAGACTTGGGAAGAAGGAACAGAGGTCAGAACAAAACACTATGTGGAGCTCCTGGTACTGCAGTACAGCAGGAAAATGATCTGGGGATTGTAATACATAAGGGGCTAAAACATGACAAGCAGTGTGCAGCTACTGTTAGGAAGGGCAGAAAAATGCTGGGATGCATTAAAAGGGCGTGACCAACAGAGCAGGGGAAGTAATCCTTCCATCTTACAAGACCCTGGATATGCCCTACCTAGAGTACTGTGTGCCATTTGGGTTCCCCACTACAAACAGAATGCAGAGGCAGTAGAAAAGGTACAATGCAGGGCCACCAAAAGGATCAGGGGCATGGCAATAAAAGGTACCAGAAGAGACTGGCGGCCCTTGACATGTTCAACCCGGAGAAAAAGAAAGGTTGAGGAGGTGGTCTCAGTCTTCAGCATACTGAGGGGTAACAACAAGGTTGAACAGATGGAAATGATTGATCTGGGATGCTCCAGCAGGACATGGGGATACACCATAAATCAGAAGTAATGTTAGGAGGCACGTCATCTCCCAGAGGGGGGGTGAACCTATGGAACAGACCACCATTGGAGACAGTAGATACAGTATAGCGTATGGCATCCCATACACAATGAGATTATGCTTTACCCGAGTGGTTACTATGATGACTGCAGATCTCGAGAGCAAAGCTCAATAGGTCCTTCATTTGTCATAGTAACCACAAGGTTAAAGAGTAGCCATGTTGTGTATGGGACGCCATACACTGTTCTTTATAGTGTATGGTCCCAAAAAACAGAATTGCTTACTTTTTTCTTGTAGAGGAGGCCAGCCTTTGTTTGTCCACGACACCCATTTCTCGGGCATGTGATCGCCAGCCAGCTCGCGCACACAATTCTTCAACTGCCCCGTCCTATGAACAGCATTGATGGGAGCAGTTGCATTGTGACATAGCTACTAATGCAGAATGAAAAGTCATTCTGTGTTAGTAGCTACATCACTACTAATGCAGAATGACTTTTTACAGTGTATGGCTTTTCATACAGAACAATACTCGACCATACACTATACATAAAGACAGCACAGGCTGTCAAGGAAACCCTGGAAACATTTCTGCTGACCAAGAGAATCACAAGGCATGCTGAGTAGTAGACTGACTGGGAAATCCCTATAAATTAGTACATGTTTGCACAGCAAACTTGTTGGTTCCTGAGTAGGGACTTGATAGACCTAGTGTCCCTTCTGACTATAAATTCCTATATTACTATATATGCAGGTAGCTGAGTAGCCAGAAGGATCTCCAAAATGTCCAGGGCTGACCAGTTATGACATAACTAGTCCCACTTTCCAATAGAAGACTCAAAACAAGTACCAGAAAGATACGATGAAGTACTAATGGAGTACACAAGATGCCAGCCCCTTAATTGTGTCTCCTTTAGGTCCTGTGGCTAATATCTGCTGAGGGTGCAAAGGACAGAGCTGGCCATGGTACACAGACAATCCTAGTCCAATGTGACTCCTTGAATCAGGCTCGTTCTGCATGTCCATCGATTTGCAAGTCCCGATGAAATCCTTTAAAGAGACTGCCAACATTTTTCTCCAACATGGTATTTGGTTAGTGCTGTATATTGTCTAACAGTGCTCTGTCTGCTCTCAGTTTTATTCCATTTTAGGTTAATTTATCTTGTGTCATGCTACATAATAATGTGTTTATCTTTGCCTATGTACTACATATGCTTCATGTGCTAAGGCACTCATAACAATATGTGCTCAGCGGGCTTCCATATAACCTAAAAGTTTGAGTAACCGATTGATGGATGGTTTCAGGTTCAGTGACCTTCCCTGTAACAATAAACTACACGCTTCTGTCATGATGAAATGGTAAAAAAATGATTCCAGATGGTGGAATAATCCCAAGGGAACATACTTCATTTATTAAGTATCTGTACAAGGAATCTTATTAAAAAGGCAAAAGGGCAACGTAGCAGATTTCACCAAAGCGAAGGAGAACAGTTAAGATTGTAATACTGTCTTCTTTGTTATAAGCAATAAGTACTGAGAACAGGCAAACACAAGCTATGAGTTTCTAAATAAGGCAGCAACTTCCATCTCAGTGCTGTTCCTCCACCAAACTGACTGAGTTTCAATCTTTCATAGCACAGAATACTGAACTCATTCAGTAAGAGGTAGTCCCCTGCATGTTTTTTGTTTATTAAAGCAAATTTAATCATTTGTTTACCTAAGATAGCACAGCTCAGATGTGATATCGCATTTTCAGTAAGGTTGTGCTTATTTATTTATTTATTTGAGTTTTGATCACCAGGTGAGCCCACTGGGACTAACAAGTCCCTTTTTCGGGGGTGACCCAGGGAATGGAGGCATTCCACATATAACAGAAGAAATAACATTTTACAGGTGGCAAAACAGGAACAAGTATGATAATACAATGGTGATCATCCAGTGATAACAGGCGACAATACAGTGTGTAAACAGTTCCCAAAACAGTCTATATCTGGGTGCGGGTGCATGGCTAACAATTAGGACTTACGTCTGTATACAGATATACATACAGTATAGTACAATATAATACAGTATAATAAATAATTAATTTAGGGGAAGAGGAGAAAAAGGCAGGGTCAGGGTCAGGGTCAGAGTCAGGGGAAGGGGAAGGGGTGGTGGGGTGGAGCATCAAGTAGAGAAGGAGGCGAAGAGAAGGAGGGGGGAGTGGAGAGGTGTAGACACAGATGGAACAGGTGAGGCATTAGATACAGTTATAGATGGGGGGAGGAAAGAAGATTTCTTTGAAGTACCTTGAAGTACCTCTTGCTTCTGCCCAATATCACAGCTGGAAAAAAGCAGAAAGAGGCCAACTGACTTGATCAAGGTCACAGACTAACAAAGTACGATGACTTAGGTAGGATTTGAACCTGAATCTCCTGGTTCACATGGACGTACAATAACACCTGGCTTAGTTTACCTTTTTAGTGCATCTTGTTGAAGCAATAATATGCAACAGGGTGTGTTATATTGTGGGATTGCACCACGATTCAGGTCCATTTTGAGTCACTAGGCCAGGAAGCCAAGTAACCTATGTGCCTGAGAAGTTACAATATCCCATGATATGAACCACTCTTGAGTATATTACTGCTATTATAAAATGAAAAAAGTGGACTTGAAAAAGTCATGATTTTCAGTCTAACAGAATTTAAGGAAAAAAAAATAGTCCTAACTTTAGGTTAACATGTTAAAAACTGTTAAAATTGAACAGTCAATTTTTTCTTTGGAATTCCTTTTATGCTGTTACTCTCAGTCATCTGAGGTAAGCTCGTCTAAGGAAAATGGTGATGTAGTGATTGTTGTTTACATTATGAGGTTTTCTGACTGGAACTTTTTTGAACTGTTTTTATATCTAAGGTTTTGTAATGGCTGTCAGCATATAGTTGCCAGCCAAAGTCCTGAATGAAATCTGTATCTTATCTTGAGTTTGTTTTGCTGCCTCCCGTTTTATCATGAATGTTCCTTCTGACGGTGCCTACTGTTTTGTTTGTCTCACTCACTGGGTGGACTCTTTAAAAGCCCTTGCTAAGGATCAAACCTGGAAACCCAAGTCCTAAAGGCTGCAGCTCTACCCACTCATAGTGCTGTACAAAATTGTGGAATTTCACTCTGCAAACTATTTTGTGTAATTCGCACATTTCATGAAATATTTCACTGGTGTGAAATTCCGCTGGTGAAATGTGGAATTTCACCAGTGGAATGAGAAATTCTATCTGTGAAATGCAGAATTTCGCCACTCGCAGGTGAAATTCTGCCGCTCATGGGTGAAATTTTGCATTTTGTGGGTGAAATTTCACATTTTGCACCCACAAAATATTTCACAGAATGCATGGAATTTCATGAAATGTTTTGCGTGGTGAAATTCGAGATTTTGCCAGAACTTCACCGGTGAAATAAAATTTCGCTGCATCCTGTACCCACTCAGCTAAAGAGAACTTTCCATTAGCTAGGTTGTTAAGACTGCTTTTGACTTTCCATTAATATCCCCTTCTCACACCTAGAGGAAACTGATGCAACCATTTCTCAACACTATAGTAAGGGGTGCCACTTGTAAAATACAGAATGATGTATGGGGAGGAGTGTGTAATGAGTCTTTATACACACCCGAGATGTGTGATACTACATAGACCACGACAGTGAATAACACCTCCTTGTACTTTATTTTTTGCAACTGCTAGCTTTTACAATTTTAACTGAGTATTTCTGAGCCACATTGTAATTTTCAGGTTGCAGTGTGAGTGTGTACCATTGGTGGTCATGAGACTGGGAAGAGGTTTAAAAAAAACATTTGCTGCCTCTTTGCCAGATCTCTCTCTCTCTCTCTCTCTCTCTCTCTATGTCTCTCCTTCCCTCCCTCCCTCCCTCCCTCCATCTATCCTCTCTCTCTCTCTCTCTCTCTCTCTCTCCTGACAAATGGGCAGAAAGAGAGTAAGAGGGACAAACTGTTTGGTCTTGGTGATTTAAAGTCCAGTACATGTGATAGAAAGCGCTGCTTGACAACATTGAGCTGTCTCACGACTGCTATTATGCCCAGGCATGTGTAAAATAGAAACATAGAATTTATTGGCAGATAAGAACTGCTTGGCCCACTCAGTCTGTCCATTTTTCCCTGCCTATATTGTCACCGTAGATCCTACCTGATCTCCAGCTACTCCACCCCCCTCCCCGCTTCCCAGCTAAGATTCCCTTGTGCCTATCCTGTACATGCTTGAAACCTATCACTGTCTGCATCCCCCACTATCTCTGCTAGAAGACTGTTCCAGGCATTCACCATGCTTTCAGTGAAAAGTACTTCCTCACATCCCTTCTACATTTTCTCCCTTCCAGTTTCATTGCATGCCCCCTAGTTCTCGTGCTCCTTCTCTGAAGAATATTGCCCTCCTGTATTGTTCAACTCTATGAGGTATTTATAGGTCTCTATCATGTCCCCCACTCCCTCCTCTCTTCCAGGGTGCACATATTGAGATCTCTAAGTATCTCTTCGTAGGGCTTCCGATACAGGCCGTGGACCATTTTAGTTGCCCTCCTCTGAACGGCCTCCACCTTGTCCATGTCCTTCTTTAGATGTGACCTCCAAAACTGGACAAAGTACTCCAGGTGGGGTCTCGTCAATGATCTATACAATGGTATCACCACCCTTCTTCTTCTGCTGGTGATACTCCCCCATGCACCCCAGCGTCCCACTAGCCCTGCCTACTGCCTTGTTGCACTGCTTTGCTACCTTGAGATCATCAGATATAATTACTCCCAGGTCTTTTTCCTGTTTGGTGACTGTCAATATCTAGTCCCCCGTATTATACTCTACTTCTGGGTTTCTGTGCCCTAGGTGCATTATTTTGCACTTTTTCACGTTGAAACCCAGTTGTCATAACCCTGATCATGCCTCGAGTTGTCTCAGGTGTTTGGATATTCTCTCAACTCCCTCTGGGGTGTCCACCCTACTGCAGATTTTGGTGTCATCTGCAAAAAAGCATACCTTCCCTTCCAGTATTTCTACTTTGTCACTTATAAAGACATTAAAGAAGACTGGACCAGTACTGAGTCCTGAGGTACCCTGCTGGGTCACTCTCCCTTCCCCTGAGTGAGTTCCATTTACCACCCCCCTCTGTTGCTTATCTATCAATTTCATATTCTATTTACCACCTCAGGACCCACCCCGAAACTGCTTAATTTTCTTACGAGCCTCCTATGTGGTAAGGTGTTGAAGGCCTTGTTGAAGTCTAAGTAGGCCACATCCAACTCTCCACCCTTATCTAACAGAAGATCATACCATAACTTTCAGGATGTGATCACCCTTAGTCAGTTGTTACACTAACGTTTTGTCTACAGAATGCAGTTAGGAGTTTGACAAAATACATTTTTTGCACAGCATAAAAAATTCAGTTTGATTAAAGCATTTTGTCCACAGAATGAAGTTAAAAAACTGACATAATGCATTATATTAACTGGTGACCCCCGTTATCAACCCGTTTTCAAGTGTTGTAAAAAGTCGTATCAACCCGCAGGTTGATAAGAAAAAATTCATATCAACCCGCGGGTTGATACGACTTTTACAGTCTTGCACTGAGAAGCCGGCAGGAGTCCACACAAATTAAACAGACTGGCCAACAACAGACGATTCTCTGACCACAGATTGTCACACAGCATAACCTCCATTTTAACAGCAACATACAGAGCCAAGTGACAAAGTGTAATCATTTATTCAGAAATTTAGTATTTACCATGCAGGAAGTCTCTCAACTAAAAGCGTACTTTCAGGACTACCCCTATTGTTTCCACAGACGGCATGAACTTTCACCTCAGTTCACCAGCGACTGTAACGACCCGACCCATTCAGATGGCGAAACAATTCACTCTGAAGCTACCTACTTTACCCGACGGACATCTTTTTGCACCAGTTTATTATAAAAAATAAAACATATGTAGGTGGCTTATATGACGTTTTTTTACACTGCCTCAGAGTGTGATCATAGTGAAACCTCTCGAGCTTCGCTCTTGAGGTTTCTCTATAATCATACACCTTGGTTGTGTAAAAAAACTTCATATCAACCTCCTACATATGCATTATTCTATATATATTAACCAAATACTTTCTGTCCACAAAATTAATTAAGGAGTTAACAAAAGGCATTTTGTGCACAGGATGAAGTTAGCTGCTTGGCAGTCTTCATGGTTCACAGGCTAATCCTCCAACAACTGGATGTGGCACTGCCACCACTCAGTTTAGCAGGAGCAAAGTGTGGCTCGTCTGGGCAAAGGTCTTAGTACAGTAGGTCTGAGTAAATTGTCTGATGTTAATTAGCGATTCAAAAATGTTTGATAATAATTATTTTTTCTTAACCTAAGCAGAAGTTTAGAACTGTTCATCAATAACACTCTTCCCAATATGACTAGTAAGGATTTTTTTTTTAATATTTTATTTATTGATTTTGTACATATATACAGGAGTACAATATCAAGAGAGAAATACTTGCAAAGTTATTATAATGTCAAAGCATTTTTCTGATGTCTAAACAAACGAAAGTGCCCCTTCCGTCCTGTCACTGCAGAGGCAGGCATACTGCTTGTGATGTAATATCAGCGACCCAGGTTCAGGAATGGGTCTGGATCACTGGGGACCAGATGGGGATGGATTATCCAGCATTCCAGAGGATGGTCTACCCCAGGGAGGGCAACTGGCTGCACTGCAACACTGCCATCTGGTGATCACACGTGGTAGTGCAGTTAAGTCATTACATGGGTGGGAGGACGCCAGCTGGTGCTGCACCACCCACTCTTACATGCTTGTCCTCACCCGCTGCCATCCCTGAAGGCTGGGACTAACAAAAATTAAAAATGCCCAACAGGCAGGATGAATGACTGGCCCCTTGCAGGCCCACACCAGCAAACCAGGCACTGGCCCCAGCTGGATCCTGTCTGCAATGGCAAGAGAAGGTCTCTGCTGCCCTTGCCAAGTGTGTGTCTGTGTATGTGTGTGTGTGGGGGGAGGTAAATCATGGTGGCATGGGAGTCAGATAAGTCCAGCAGAAGTAGGATCATGGGACGGGAGGGGGCAGCCTCAAGTGGCCCTGTTAGGGATGATGAGGATAAGGAAAAACAAATGCCCCTAAGCATTATTAGTATGACAAAAATGCTGCACTACCAGATATCAAATGTAAAAAAAAAGTATAAAAAAGCTAAAGTCTGCTACACTAAGTTTAATAACGATATTTAGAAAATATATAATATTTTTATGCATATCACACAAGTTAATATGTCAGCACTCACTTTATCCACTGATATAGATGTTGTTCTAGCCTCTTATGTGCAAATTCATTGCAACATGGGATAAATGGGCTGTTCTCAGGAGGTCTCGTGTCCATGGGTTCTACCTTCGCTGGGTCTCTGCAGAGGTCATTAATGTGCTCAAAGCTCACAATTATGCCTGGCATCTCCACAAAGCCTCTAGCTCCCAGGAGGATTTGTTTAGATACAAACAACTATGTAACACCTGTACTAAGGCCACCAGGGAAACCAAATCCATTTACTTCACCTACAGCCTGCAGAACAACCTTAAATCCTCTTATATGTTCTGGAAGGTCATTCACTCCCTGCTTGACCCCCTTATGAAGTATACCTCCCCATCCTCAAACTAGAAAACTCCCCTGCCTCAGACCAAACTCAGATTGCTAACACCTTTAACAATTTATTAGCAAACTCACCTGTCTCTGACCCAACTGAGGTTGGTAACACCTTTAACAATTTCTTCCACTTCCTGTGCCCTCTCTTGTCTTCCTCCTCCCTGCTCTTCTTCCCCTCCTGCCTGCCATGTGGCTCCCTAAATGCCCTTCATCTCCTCACCCTCAACCCCTGCATCTTTTTCCTTCTCCCCAGTCTCCTCAGAGATAACCCTTACCGCTTTACTCTCTCTTAATATAAAAGGAAATTATGTAACCCCTAATGGTCACTTTAAATGCATTCCACAGCTTAACCTTTGGGCTGCCAACAAAATCAGACTATATTGGAATTGTGGACTGATATACTGTATCTGTCTGTGGTACAGAAAGGGTTAATTTCACTAAGGGGCACAGTCCCAATGGGCCAGATACTAACATACTAACAAACATAATAACATACTAACAAACATACTAATATACTATGAAGCCAGCAGATTAGGCCCTATGGTCTCTCGAGTCTGCTCGACGGTCAGTGCCTTCCCATGGCACCATTAGTAGCCCCCCTCCCTACAGGGTCCTCCATTTCCCAGTGGGGCTCCGGGATGCACCCTCCCTCTATACCTATCCCAGCCTTTCTTGAACCCCTCCACAGAAGTAGCAGCCACCAGCTACCTGGGAAGTGCATTCCAGGGCTCCACCATTTTCTCAGTGAAGTAGCACCTCCTTGTTTCCCCCCTCAGCTTCCCCTGTCCAGCTTCATTGAGTGTTCCTTGGTGGCCCCCACCTCCCTCAGCGGAAAGATCCCCTCAAGGCTTACCCTATTCATTCCCTTGAGATATTTGAAGACCTCTATCATATCCCCCCCATTCCTTCTCTCATCCAATCAGTACAGGTTGAGCTCCCCCAGTCTCTTCTCATAGTGCCTTTCCCCTAGCCCCAGTACCATCCTGTTTGCTCTCCTCTGCACCCTCTCCAGTAACACAATGTCCCTCTTTAAGTAGGGACGCCAAAACTGCATGCAGTATTCAAGGTGTGGTCTAACCAGGCAATTGTACAGTGGAAGGAGTACCTCACAATTCCTTGAGGTTACTACTAACTAATATTAACCTTCTCCATCTCACGGTGCCAACCATCACTGCCCCCTTGCCTCCCTTTTCAATCTTTCTTTCCAATCTGGATCTATACCCCCATCCTGGAAGCGTGCTTAAGTATTTTCATCTTTGTAAGGACATAGACAGCGTGGAAGCAGTTCAGAGAAGGGCAACAAAGATGGTGCAGGGCTTGCACCAGGAGACATACGAGGAGAGATTAAAAGACCTCAATATGAATACACTGGAAGAGAGGTGGGAATGGGGAGATATGATAGAAACCTTCATGTATCTTAAGGGCATAAACAAAGTTCAAGTGGGTGACATCTTTTAGTATAGGAGGTGTACAAGGATGAGGGGGCATGATATGAGATTGGAGGGAGGCAGGATAAAGGGGACTGTGAAGAAGTTTTTCTTCACAGAAAGGGTGGTAGATGCATGGAATAGCCTACCCCAGGAAGTAGTGGGAGCTAGCATAGTGGGGGAATTCAAACGTGCATGGGATAGGCATGAGGGAACCCTAGAGGTGGACAGGAAAGGCTGAAGTAAATGACCAAGCAGGGTCAGTGACCACTGATGCAAGCAGGGAATATGGGCAGACTTGGTGGGTCTAGCGGTCCTTATCTGGCATCAAATACTATACTACTGTGTTATTATGTTACCCCTCCCCTCAAAGGGGGTGACCCTTCTTCCCCAGGTAACTACTGGCCCACCACCCTCCTTTCTGCCCTGGCTGAGGCACAGGAAAAAAATTGCTCTCTCCCAGCTATCCATCCACATTGACTCCTCTTCCCTCCTCTCCTCTTTTCAATCTGTCTTCCACAGAACCACGCCACCATCTCCTTTCTCCTCAGGTTTACAGACTTTGTGCTGAAAGGCATGGACCAGGGCCTGTTCACTGTGGCCCTTTTCATAGACCTCTCAAAAACCTTTAATACAGTGGTCTACCCCCTTCTCTTGGATAAGTTAGCAGCTGCAGGTCTATCCAACCTGGCAGTCAGATGGTTCTTCTCCTATATCATAGATCGGCTCCAGTCAGTCGAAGTTGGTGATGCCTTATCAACCCTTCTGCCCATCAAGTCTGTGGTCTCCCAGGGCTCCATCCATGACCCAATCCTTTTCTCCATCTTGTTAAACGACCTTCCCTCCACCTGTGTCCCTACTCTCTTCTCACATACACATGTATGCAGATGACAGTTGCTTCAGGTGTCTTGGTTCTTGAACTGGAGTCCTCACTCCATTGAGACTTTGGTAATGTCTAGCATTGGTTCCATTTAAACTAGCTCTCACCAAATTAAAAAAAGAAAAAAAAAATATCTCTTACATTTTGCACAAGGCACAGGTTAGAAAGACTCCAACATACACCAGAATTTTCAAGTTTAGATAGCAACCTTCTTAAACAGGTGTCGCATTTCAAGTATTTGAATCTCAGTTTTTCTACCCACACTGACACTATGTACAAGAAACTTCACCCTAAGCTTTGTGTGTTGTACCAAAACAAATCATGCCTTCCTTTCCTGAACTGCCATTAGATCATCCTTAAGATGATCTTGCTGGTATTTGACTATGCAGATGTAGTCTACAGCATTGCCCCAAAGTCTACACTTGCCAGGATGGACCCTTTTTTCATTCCTTCTGCTAGTTTGCCCTCAGTGCTCCATCTCTCACCCAACACAGCTCTCTATGTGCTGATCTCTCTTTGCCCTCTTTTTGCATCGGAGCAACCTGAGCACTTGGATTGCTCTGTTGCAAAAGTAGCTGCGTGGAAACTTACCAGATTGCGGTAAGACATTCACTATGCTAGTCTGAAGTTGCTGCAGTTTTGGGAACACTTGTCAGAGCAAGTGGTGTAAGCAGCCATGTGAACAGGCTGCACTGCTCACTCAGACATAGTCCCAGCAACCTCCAGTACCTCCCGATCCCCTGCTGCCTCGCATGAGAGTCACGGCCCCTCTTCGGCACGTCCTGCATCAGCGCTGAGAAGAGGCCGTGTGAACACACAAGGCAGCAGCCTCAAGAGATCAGGGCAGTGCCAAGCTGCTCCACAGCAGGAGCAAAAGCTGTCATGTTTACATGGCATTGAGGCCTGACATCTCTCACATTATTCCTCCTCCATGGCCAAGTACTGGCTTACCTCTATTCTCAATTACCTCTCCTCCATTCTCCTTAACCCTTCCATCCCCTCCTTCTATTCCCTCCATTTATCTGCTGCTTGTTGCTTTTGTATCCCTCACAGTAAATCTATAGCAGGCCAGTCTGCTTTCTCTATCTGACTTCACACATGTTGGAACAACCTCCCTCTCCCATCCCTACCTGTCTCTCTTCCTCCCTGCACTCTCTCAAACCACTCTCACTGACACGCTTCACAAAAGAATGCACCTGCCTCTAGGCTTCTTCCTCTTCTCTCCACACTATAACCACCCATGTCCTATCCAGCCCCCTCTAATATTTTACCCATTTTACCCAATTTTGCTTACTCCGTTATATAGCCTACAACTCAATGAAATCTATAATCTAAATGTTATTCCTTAATGGTTCTGTACAAATATCTTGTCCTACATTGGCAGCACAATCCCTGTGCTCTCAATCTGGCTACCCCATAACTAATGTTCATATGCACTTTTTACATTGTTTTTTGTCTTTCTCTGAAATTCATTACTTGTCCTGTGGTTTTTATTGTACGTGTTCATGCACCCATTGTTGTCACTTTGTTATTGCTGTTTCACTGCCTGTTGTATCCCTTCCCCCAGGTCACACCTGGAAACGAGTCGAGATTCAGTGTGCCTATCATGGTCATCATTGGCTGCATCCAGGAAGAGGTTTACGCTGCCTACTTTTCATCCTACACATCAACTAAGGAGAGATTGTTTCAATCTCTGTGTTGTAAACCAAGCTTTTCCTTCAAACTATCCGGTCACCAAATTTTAAATAAATAAATATTTCTTTACAAATCATGGTTCACAATATTTTGTAAGTCTGCCACACTATTTGTGACTTCACATGTGTCAACGTCTCTATTTAAAGTCCTTTTGTATTGAGGCAGAATTAGGCTAATTAATCACTTTACTCTAGGACCCCCGCTCCCACGCACTGTAACAACTAGTATAGTGAGAATACCTTAAAGCACTTCACAACACTTCTTAACATTGGATTCAGTTCTCGTCAATTGCTCAGTCGCTCTCTGCTTCAGTTGTTTAAAATAATAAAACCCCGAGGACAATTTTTTTTAAAAGACATCCCACTCTGTTAATTTAGTTGTCAGACTACAGACTGCAGAAATCTAAACTATAAACAACCTAGAAAGAAGAACAGGGACTGTAAGACTTAGTTCTTACTTAACTCTCTTAAGGAAACCAAAATTGAAGTGGGACAAAACGCTTGTTTTTGTTTAAAAAAAGAACTGCTGAAATACCACATTTTAAACTTGACTTAATCCCAAAGGCAGACACTCCAGTGCAGTACTGTATTTGATAGTCTTGTGGGGGGCGTAACACTGACAGAGGTGCATTTCTTTAGATAAGATGCAAAAGGGAGGTTCCTTCTGTCCACACCTGTCACTTGCATAGGTACACCTTAAAGATCCAATACCACATTTCACAAGGAGTAGGGAACATATTCTAATCCAATTATGCTTGTCTGTGTGTGGTATGTTGCTATATACTGTATGTAAGACCTGCAGTGGTGCTTGTCTGCATACAGCTACTGCTCTGACAATATTTAATCCACTGCTTTATAAAGGACTTTGAGAGATAGTATGTGTGAAAGTTGCCAGGTCAATCAAAACTTTTATACCCCTACTTGGGCACACTTTGCTGATGTGGTCTCCATATCTGAGGGAATATGCCAACAGAATTGAAAGGGTGCAGAGGAAAGCGACCAAGGTTGTTGAAGGCTTAGAAAATATAGGCTATGAAGACAGAGTGGCAGAACTGGGGCCGTGGGAAAGGGAAGACTCAGAAGTGACATGATTACAATATTTAAATATCAGAAAGGGATAACACCATCAGAGCAAATGCAGTTCTCCAGTAGGCACCAGGGTGAGAGAACACTGGGACATGTAATATGTCTGAAAAGAGGAAGATCCAGGTGAAGTATCAGGAAAAAATACTTTACACAATTAGAGGTGAAAGCTTGGAACAGTTATCAAGAGTTATCAAGAACAAGTGATGTCAATTGACACTAGGCATTTTTACACACAGGTTTATGTAATGGAATAACTGTTACGGAAACAGTATTCCGTTACATCCCTTGTGTGTAAAGTGCATCTGTTTCATTCCATAGGCGAACGTTCATCCAAACCGCAATCTCTGCTTTTCGCGGTTTGCACCATTGTGTTCCATTTCATAGGGCTGTGTAAAACAGCCATTCCGAAGTGGTGCACAAACAGCAATAGAGCAGCAAGCTCTGTGGGGGTGCCGAAACACAAATGGAGGTGGAGCTGCCGGAAAACTCGCGGCGTGTAGAAGGGATCCTAAAAACACAACAGAGTACAACGGCACCACAGGTAACGCACATTTTGTTTTAAAAACGTGTGTGTAAAAAGTGTCTACTGTTTCTACCTTCATGCTTAAACTAATAAACTGGAAAAAAAAAGAGGTGACAGAGTATTTGCACTGAGAAGATGGGGGAAAGAACTTGATGGGCTGGTGGCTTTGTTTTTTAAAAGGGCACTCCCAGTTCCCTATCACAAAAGCAGCAGGACCTGTAGGTCTTGACTTACAAATCTGCAATTAGAGTATAATTATTAAACAACTTATTGACTCAAAATGTTATCTGGTTGATCCTGTAGTCCCTATGTCAGTCATACTGTACACAGACTCCCTTGCAGCCAGAACTCTGATGATGAGCAGGATGGGCTAACCCACGATTTATTTATTTTATTTTTATTTTATTTATTTAGATCTCAGATTACAGATACCTTTGAGCTTAGGGCTCTTCTACAAAGGTTCCACGTCAGCAGCATAATACAATGGGTTAACAGAACAAAAAGTATGTCAAAACAGCATACATAGAGAAAGGAGATCAACAGGTTTACAGACCAAACAGGGTATGGTGAAATAATTATAAATAAGAAAAGAAGCAATAGTTGACATTCACAGTGAATTAAAGATTAGAAACGAGTATCGCTAAGCAGTTTCATGCACAGGAATGCATACAGTAAATTGAAAATCAGCCAAGACAAGCTTTGTCAGTTACTGGTAAAATCATAAGGTAAGTTGAAATCAGCAAACAGGCCTTGTCAGGACAGACGGGGCATGGGGCTTTAGGTAGAGGGGAGGAAAGGTGAAGGGGTAGGGTAGCAGGGGTGAGGGGATGTCAGGAATGGTGCTAAGGAGATTTAACAGTAATCAAGTGCTAAGGTTTTAGATTGCCAAAAAAGGGTTTAGTGGAAATAGTCAATGGAGCAAGTGGCAGAGAGTAGTCACTGTAGACGATGGACACCTATATGCCTTTATGCAAACTGAAAGAAACTTATTAAGCATATAATCAAGCTTAAATTACTGATACCAGTCAGTCGAGGAAAGTGCTTTCCTCAGCTGACTAGTAACAGTAATATAAGCAAGATTATGCACTGAATAAGTGGCTCACAGTTAGTATACACATAAAGGCATGTAGGTGTCCCTCGTGACTTTGCCTGTCTTACGCATCATCAGAGGACTGTCCGCAGAGGACTCTGGGTACAGAATGGCCAGCGGAGGGGGGCATGTTGCAGGATCAACAAATAAAAATAAAGATTTTGAACCACTAAGTTGTTTAAAAAATACACTGTCTGCAGATTTGTAAACTGGGACCTATAGGTCCCGTAGCTTTTGTTATAGTGGCCAGAGTTCCCCTTTACATTTTTATGTTTATATTGTGTTTCATTCTTTTTCCAAAAAATTTTATTTTATTGAGATGTTATTGTCTGCATATAAAGATCACATGCTGACAGTGCTGGGCAAAATTAGCAAATTTTCTTTTGGGGAATTTTTATGAATATCGAAAACTTTTGTTTTCTGAAAATGTTGTGAAACTGTGCTAATTGGTTTAGCCTTAACTTAGTCATCTGCTTAGCTGGAGACCCCACATCTTGGCATGGTAATTTGTTGGTAGGAATGCTAAAGACATGGTAAATCTCATGATATGTGGATAAGTATTTTTTAAGTTATAAGGGCTCCACATTTGGCATTTTTAAAAATATTTTACGAGAAAATTTCTCTGCCTATACAGCAGCTCCCAGTGTCAAGATTCCAATTTTCATTATATTTTGTGACATCACTCTCTCACGATACCCGCAATGACTATCTAAGGAGGCAGTATAGCAGAGTGGTTTAAGGTTCTGAGCTGCAAACTTGGAGACCTGGGTTTGAATTCCATAGCCCCCACTTGCATACTGTGTGACCCTGAGCAAGTCACTTAACTTCCTTGTGCTCCCAGGATGCACCCGTAAACAAGCTTTCAGCTTAGTGTGTCTCTCCAGGTAAAAAACAAACAAAAACAAAACTATAACATTTGGAACCACTAGCCAATTAAGCAATTAGCAAGTAATGGCTATGTCTGTTCTTGGCAGTACTTGACTGAAGATCCTGACTGACACGACTTGACACGCAGATACCTGACACTGGGTACCACTGTAACTCATGCCCCATTAAGCTAGAGACCTAAACTGGGTGAACATGCCCATGTGGTACACTAGTTGCCACATGTAGTGAAATGTGCATATATAGTTTTAAAATTAAATGTAAATAAGATTTAAAATTAGTCTGAAAGTTACATCTTGACAAAATGTTGGGTACCTACAACTCAGCCCTTTTAAAGCTAGAAATCCGAAAACTGGTGCACATAACCACGTGGTATGATACAGCGCACATTCCAAATGTGGATAAGGAGTTTTAAAATTAGATGGGAATAACTGAAAATGTAATTTTAATGAAACACGTGGCTGCCTGTAACTCGGCTCCCTTTGCAAATGGTGACCTATATCCTGGAATGCATACTCATGTGGGTCAAGATATTAAACAACCCAAACACAGACAAGTACGACCCAGAAGAAAGATGGAATGTTGGGTGCCAGTTTTAAGTCTAGGCTATTTATAATCCAAGTAGGTAGGAACCAATGCAAACCAGCACATAGACAAGGACTACCTTTCTGGGTTTTTACCTGGGCTTTGTTTTATGGTACACTCCTACTCAGGATTTTCTGTGCATCATCTAACTTTGATTTATGTATTTTTGTAAAGAGGTCACCATAGAAAATGAGCCTTTGGGTCAAGGGTTTTGTTCCTCATTAGACTTATGGTTATTATTGTTATCCTTATCATTATCTACCTAACTAATCTACACCAGCTGCTGCAGAGTTTGGGTCTATAGCATTGCACACATTCAAATGTCCAGTGAAACAGGATGCTAAAACTCTGGTAACCACAGCAGACTTTCTATTTTGATGGCTTCACCCCTGGGTGGGGACTTTCTTTTTTTCTTTGTGTCCGGGCAGGCCCCTAAGTTCTGCCCACTGTCTGGATCTGGAACAGTCACACAGGGCAATCAGAGCTGCCCGCAGTATACCATCATATGAGCACCTGTGTTTGGGGCTACCTTGAAAAGCTAGCGATGGGAGAAAGGGAAGGCAACTGGAACAACCATGGGGACTGGAAAAGGAGGGAAGGTGTGTGGGAGGCAGTGTAGCAGAAGGCTGCCGAGCTGGCAGTGTGGTGTGGTGGTGAGGATGGCTAGCTACGGTTGGGAGGGTACAGGGTTCGGGTCTGAGGAGCTTGAGTAATTTTGCAGTTGGCTGTAATTTTTTTTTTTATAAGTTTCACCCCCTCCCTGACATGCATCCCCCTGGAGTTGAGAATCTGCAGTTAGGGGTTGAAGCCCCCTGCATATATAGAGATGTCTGTTGGCGCAGTTGTCTTCGCTGCAAGTGTACATCAACATTTTTATTTTCAGCAATGTACACTTACCCTTATGGCGATTGCCATTTGGTGATCGCCGTATGACATGGAACCACTGCCCGCTACACAGGTTTCCGTCTGAAGTGGCTCACAGTTCTTTTGATGGCACCCCAAATGGGCTCCTTTTTAGTTTAGCTGAAGGGGGCAAGCTTTTAACACCAAAGTCTTGGGTGGAAAAGGCTGGCTGACACCCTCTCCCTATGGAGTTCTCTCTCTCATTCTCCTCCTCAGACAGATCTGAAATCCAAACTATGGCTGCAGGTCCTGGAGTCACTCAGGCCAGGTGTTTTGACTCACTTGATGGGGTGGACATTGAGGCAAAAGCAGCTTCCTGATTTGTCTATTTTCATGGACATTTCCTTGCCCATACTTTCTACAGACCTTGTTTGAGCTTCATTGTCCTCACAAGCACTCCTGTGAGAGGCTGCAGCTTCACAGGCTTCTACCTGTGCTTGGCTGACCACTGAGGTCAGAGTGCACTGACATGGTGGTGCTCATGTTGCTCTACCCCCAATAGCCATGGGGAATTTGTGGTGGCAGAGTTAGAAGCTCAGTCTCTCTTATTGCATCCCAGGCCCTCTTTATGGAGTTCCGTGGGGACCTGGAAAATGTATGGGTTCCTCCACTGTGCAGTGGATGCTGCAATAGCTGAGGCAGCATGAAGTCACAGATAGCATCATATGCAGCTGGGGCAGTTCCAGGTGTCCATCCCAGTCTCCCACTGCTGCAGCCTGGGGTCACTGGGAAGTAGATGTGGGGCACTGCAGCCAGAGATTGCTGGGCTTTAATGAGGAAGCACTGAGGTAACCTTCCTAATGGGAGGTAGGTTACACATACAAAACCATCTCATGTAACACTGAGCTAATGGAGAAACTCCCATACCTATAGCTACAAATATGGTTCTGAATTTTTTTATGTTCCAGAAAATTGTAAACTTATTCTGTTCCACTGCTTTACATATTTATTTATTTATTTATTTAAGAATCAGTTTACAACCTTTGAGCCAGAGGCTCGTTTACAAAGGTACTTCGTCACATAAAGACATACATTGCGTTTCAGTGTACAGTGAAACATATACAGTGTAATGTGGAAGAAACATAAACTGATTCTGCTCATCTTCTGTGATTTCACAAATAAGTTAAAGCTTCACTACTCAGAACAACAATATTACATTGCCCTACAGGAAACCCCATTTGAACCATGGCTCTTCCTCTCTTTGTTGTGTATGTGTGTTGTTTTAATACCGGTGACAGCCACAAGCCTGTATGTTTTATGACAACCAGGACTGGCCTCTACTGAATAGACAAGGTGGCTTGTCAACCATAACTACTTTCCAATTATACGGTCAAAACACTGCACTAAGAGCACTTTGTTTTCTGGTTGTAGCCCTTTGATCATGTAGCCGTGGAATGCGCTGGCATTATGGGCCTGCATGATGTATGTTTCCTGTCAGTGCTGAAATAACAGTAAATGCGGCTGAGTGGGCCCCACCTGCCGAGCAGTATGTTCTCAATCCCTCTGGCAAAGCTGCATGCTTCTCAGCTACAAAAACTTCCTCCCACTGAGCAAATGCAGAGCAGCCCAAATCCACATAAGAAAAAGACACTTTTTTTTTCTTTTCATTCTGGCCTCATTTTATTATGGCGATAAAAAAACACCATTTCAAACACAGACACAAACACACACATATGATTTTAAAACAAGCAAAGGCAATTACATATGTCATCATCACAGTAATTGAAAACAACAACAAAAAATGGAAGCTTGTTTTGCTGATTTTGCTGCTGGCCAAATGGAGCTTGCTTCTCTCATTTCCATAAGCCTCTTCCAAGCAGATGAAAATGCATTATTCACTGTAGTGACTTGAAAGCTAGACTTCCGTATTAGCCCTTTGTTGTAATTAAAGATTTTTTTTTTATGTTTATCTCAAAGGGGTACTGCCAGTCCCCATTAGGCCTATTATGGCCCCTTACTGTGATAAAACGCAGGACTGATTCCACATCAATGCAGAATTTCTTGCAAAGATAATGCGAGCTTTGCAACATGGGGAGGGAACGCTGCAGAACTGGGCAGTCTCTTGTTACTACCATACAGCCAGTAAACAGTGAATGTCTTGATGTGTTTAAAAAGGCCTTTGTCTCATGCCACGCATTCCAGCAACATTTTTACATATCAGCCGTTCACATTATCCTTACAGTATGTCTTTATCCATGAAAGAATCATGCACTAGTTGTCATGGATTTGAATCCAAGCATCAGTCAGCAGTCTACTAAATGAACAGATGGTGATTATGCGTTTTTGAAACAATAATGCCCAACATGCCAGTCTCTACCACCAGACAATTGCATTTGACAATAGTTTATGACATGTCCTTCTGAACGAAAGGTAACGGAATGTAGGATGGGTGTCACGAACAATCAGAGCATGTCATGGTATAGTGCTGGTGGACACAAACATGATTATTCCTATTTTGCAATCTTTTTTCTCTCTTTGGTTATAATTTTGTTTCCCTCTATTTATAGATGAGATCTCTATGCAGTTACACCGGCAGTGTATGGAGGCTTTGATACAGTGACAAAGACTCTGACCTAGAGCGGCTCGGATAAGCCATGAGATCTTCAGGATACTCCGCAGAATGTCAACTTTAGGCCCAGATTGTTTTTGGTTAGGTGCAGATCATCACGCATCTGGAGCATAGTAACATAGTAATGTATTGTTGGAAATGATCAAGTTTCATCATGTCATCATATCCTCCCCCCTCGCTTGCTAGGTAGGGATAATTGAGTGTGCTATGCAAAAGTACTATTTTAAAGGAGACCAATATCCTGATACATTACCCAGGCCCATCCAGGCAAATGATCTATTATCTAGGTCTAGCCAACCAAATGCAGATACTTGTGCTATCTGCAGATAGTGATCTAGAACACATAATGCACTGCTGGAGCATCTCTGCAGTCCAAACTTGTTAAATTCCAGTGACATATAGTGGGAAAAGGAAACAGTAAACGACAATTCTGACTGGATGAAGGATTTCACAATCCAAGGGTCTGCCACTCTGAGACCAAGCATAGGCCCACAACACTGAATTCTTCCAATTAATGCCCTGTTTACACTGCCAACTTTAAAGTGCATCAACCCATGTGCATGGGTTGCTGCGCTTTAAAGTCGTCAGTGTGGATGCATTCCGGAGCATCCTAAGAGCGCATCACGTCCATTTTTTGATGCAGCTCTAGAGAGGGGACATGTAGTGGAGTGAGCTAACTTGAAGGGGATCAACTGTCATGTAGACAGTCCGCCAAGTGCGGTCCAATCTGGTATGTCTCCTCTCCCAGCATCCTCTGGTAGTTCCCCTCCAGCCCATCTGATGTTGCAATGAGTGGTAGCACACCTGAGCTCAGAAAAAGTAAGATTTCTACACTAGAACAAAAGCTGAACTCAGGGATATGCATAATAATATAAATTGACTGTTATAAGTAGTAGAAATTAGGGTTAGAAACAGAGCATAGAACTGGACATGCGCTAATACATGTGCATATGCTTATGCATATGTATTAGCACATGCCCACTCCACGGTTTCAGTCTCTGACCCTAATTTCTACTACTTGTAACACTTGGTATACATTATTATGCACATTCCTGATTTCAGCTTTGGTTCTAGTGTAGAGAACCTTTCTTTTGCTGAACTTAGATATGCTATGCGAAGGACCAGCCCTCTGCCTGAGTCACGTCACCAGCTCTTCTGTGGCCCTGGGACAGGAGGGGAACAACCAACTGTGTGGACAGAACTCTGCGGCGCTGCACTAATCACAGCAGGATCTGAGCGCATCAAATTGTGGAGCGGTACAGCCACGTAAACACAGCTATAGATTTTCATTTTACTTCATTACGGCAACATTTCACGTAAAAGGCTTCCTCAGGGGACATTATTCATCTTTTTCTTTATTCCATCTACATCAGTTTACCACAGTTCTTATGGCTGCCTCTAGTTCTGACACAAGAACCACCCTACTGGTACTTTCAATGCTAATAGCATTCTTATTTTTACAGAAACATTCTCTGTGAGGGGCACATGAAAGCTGATGTCTTTCTGAGAACACCTTGGAGTCATGGATCCTATGTGTTGTCTGTGTAGTGGAGGCAGCCACTGGTATTAAAATTGATATAAACAGAATAAAGAAAATCAATCAATCAAGTCTTTATTTATCCAGGCGAACACCATTGAGCAAGCTCATTTACAAGGTGGACCTGCATCACACAAGGTCGAGGAACAATGCATCTATGTACAGGCGAGAAAACAAATCAAATCAGTGTAGATATACATAAGAATAAAGCAGAGTAGACAATAACAGGTAAGGTTTAGCATTCATATACATGGTATAACATTCCTATAAAAATTCATAACATATTCAGGGAAAAATGGTGGTCGGTAGGAAGGGAGTTGCATAAAAAGAAAATAAGACATATTAACAAATTAACAAAACCTCATTCATAGCGATGGGCGAGAGAGGTAGAGGAAGTAGGCTGGCAAGAGTGGGAATGGCACAGGAACAGTTACACTACAAGGAGTGGTAGGTTGATAGGCTGGGGACGTGTAAGAATGGACAAGGGTAGAAGGGAGACTAAGGATGCAGAGTTCATGAGTAATTAGGGGATCGATATAGGCAAGATGAAAGCAGGAGGCAAACAACAACAAGCAAGCTAAGAGTGATGGAAGCAGCTGCAGATTTCTGTGATAGTTTTGGCATACAAGGTCTTGAACACAGCAAGACTAACAGGAGTTCTTAATTTCAATGATTTCTGAAGCTTATTCCAGAGCAAAGGCAGTATGAAGCCTATGGCGGCTCTCCCAAAGTGTGTGCAGACCCTGGGCACTTTCAGAGAAATCAGAGAGCAGCTTCTTATAGGATAATTTCCTATCTCACTTGGAGGCAGACAATCAGCAATATACTGTGGAAGTTTGTTGGTGATAGCTCTGAATGTCCAAAGAGCCGCATTTCTATTATGCCTACATTGAAGAGAGGTCCACCCCACAGCTGCATATAAGAAGCAGTGGTGGGTGGAGACGGGGAGGCCAATAATTAAACTCAGAGCTCTGTGATACAGTATGTCCAGTTTTCCAAGGTATGAGGCAGCGCACTGGCTATAAATGAAGTAAGCATAGTCAATTAAGGAGTGGAACGTTGACTGAACTAGCTGCCTCTTGGCCTCTGTGGTTAGTAGGCGGTTTATCCTAAAGAACAGACCAAGCCTCTGCCTCAGTTTTTTCAGCAAATCCTCTATATGTTCTGCAAAGGAGAGTTTGTGGTCTAGCCAGACTCCAAGATACTTGAACTTTGTAACAAATTCCAAATTTTCTCCTAATAAGGTGGCGATGGGGGGGGGGGGGAGGAGTACCAGCAATAGCAGTGTACACTGTATTATTAACTGGTGAGAATAGCATCACTTTTGTTTTCTTGGCGTTAAATAACAGTTTTTTGCTAAGGAGCTGGTATTGCAGCAGATTGAAATTGGTTTGCAAGACTCCGCAGGCATCTTCAGGTAATGTACGGCTTACGTAAAGCACCGTATCATCTGCGAACAGGTGAATATTTGCCTCCTTAAATGCCGACATCTATGCTGTTAATGTAGATAGCAAATAGAGGTGGCCCCAAAATGGAGCCCTGTGGAACACCTCTTTTTAACGGTTTGAGAGTGGAAAGTTCTCCTTCAGCCTTGACCTGCTGGTGCCTATCAGTAAGGTAATGATGAAACCAGCACAGGGAGGTGGAGTCCAGGCCTAACGTTTTTAATGTAGAAAGAAGCAGGCAGTGGTCAACAGTGTCGAAGGCCTTGCTAAGGTCTAGAAAGACAGCACTAATTTTTTGTTCTCTTCATGCTGCCAGTCATTTGTTACCTTTACCAGAGCTAGATCCAGAAGCAAATGATTTGATACCTTTTAATGGACCAACATAGATGTAACAACAAGAACAAAGTGCTCTAGCTTTCGGACCAACCAGTCCTTCTTCAGAAGCTCATGGAGCTGTAACAGTACTATGTTTAGTTCTGAAACTGGACTGTATAGGGTTTAGAAGATTCGTATTTTCCATAAAAGTTCTCAGCTGGGCATTCACAATTTTTTCCAAGAGTTTTGATAGAATGGGGAGGAGAGAAATTGGCCTGTAGTTATTTAGATTGCAGGGATCCCCAGATTTAAAAAGCGGGATGACATGAGCAGTAGGCGAGGGACAGTCCCCTGTGACAAGGACAGATTGAATAGATGTGTGATTGGTATAGGTAGTACATGGTAAGCAAGTTTTAAGAAATAGGGGTCAAAGGAGTCAGCGCCAGCACTTTTCTTGTTGTCCAGTTGTAGGAGAAGATCTTCAACATCTTTCAAGAATGAAGAAAAGAAATGAATAGTGTCCCCTGAGAAAGCCTTTTAGGTGAAACACTGGGGTAATGAAGTAAAATTAAACTCTGAACTGGAAGAATTTGGTATTTTGGCCTATAATTGGGCTCAGAGTGGCTCACACATGCATCGTGAAATTGTTACAGCCATCAGAGCAGGTCAACAAAATACCTTGCAAGTTATGTGAAATTACCTGTAGGATTGTTGTTTTTCTCTTTGTTGGAGTGGATGAAGGACAAACCATTTTATATATCAGTCTTTCATTCACATTAGAAAGCAATTGTTTTTCTCCTCTGGAGGTAGGAACATAGAAGTCGACTAATGTCAAAACCTCTCGGCTAGGTGCTGACCAAGAGCTGGAAGCTTATAGTTATGGTCTCGACTAGGTAGGATATAGGGTTGAATAAATAAGCAAATGGACAAAAAGGATGCAAAGTAATGAAGTGAAGCTATGTAAATACGGGATTGTCTGTAACCATACACACACACACACACACACACACACACACACACACACACATCTGTTGATTAGGAGCTCTGCTGCAATGTCAGGAAAAAAAACCTGAACATTTTTAAACAATTCAAAGTGAAATAATTAAACTGTTCATTGTGTAATCTGTATAAAGGCTGTCCAAGGTTCCCTAACCATCCGGATGGCACACAAAAAACCTAGTCAGATGCAACAAACTGTCAAGGACATGCAGTAGGCCTATGTCCTCCAGAAGTGTTTTTGCTAATCAGATGCATCAAAACTAAACTCTGGCAAGCCAAGTGGCATTGGGGTCTCCAACCCATTTGACTGCAATTAAAAGATGGTCTTTGATTTGGAAGAAACTATGGGCAGTCTTCCACATGGACAGGTAAATCTCACTGGAGAAAAATACATCAGGCCCTGCTGCTAAAATGCCCCTCATTATCTTAGGTTCACATACTCAGACTGCATTTCAAGGACCCCTGTGGGACAGCTGAGCCACGTTCATTTTAATTGGGCACTCCACTTGTCAGTGAATGGAAGGTACAGTATGTGACCCACCCTGAAAATCCCAGATTATGTGCAGAGCTCAAGAAGCAGCATTTAACACCCAGCAAGCAGTCTGTTACCATTTTCTAGCTGCTTTTCACATCAGTCTACAAAGCCTCATCCAGGCCTGAGCAACCCCCATAAATAATTCATATGATATTACGGTGTATGTCAGCAGTCTTGCCGTGTTTAAAAAACTTAACTACAAGCCAATTAAAATGTAAACTGAGAAAGACGGATGGGGCTGGGTCACACTGGTGTGAACTTGAGCAGCTCCTAACAATAAATGCTACAACTTCCAGACCTGCTAATTTGACAGCTACTTTCATCAGCAGAGTTGTTTTTTTTAATTTACAGCTTCTGATAGGGCAAATGGGCCCATATCCAGTAGATTAATCTCATGGGTCTTGAATTTCTGTGCACAGACAATATGTTCTTTAACAACAGTTGCTTTTTCAACTGCTGTGAAACGACAAGAACGGAGCAGCATTTTCACCATTAATGAGTAAGAGGAGGCAATTTCCAGTTTTCGTTTAAATTCAACAGCTGGTGAGAACTAAGCTAATAGATCACCATCCTTAGCTTTTATTTAATAAATGGTAGTTTTAAGTTAAAGTGATTTTCCAGTTTTCTGGAAATAAATTACAGTTGGCATTGGCAGGACTTAAATCATGTAATATTCCAAAACAACTTGAATTTCAGGGATTTCCATTCTCAGTTACTTAAGATCTTTGCATTACAACTGGCTCTTTGCCCCTCAGGCTTTATCTGTTTCTGCTATATTCCTACCATGAAGTTACAGTCCTGTGTTGGTGACATATCAATGATTTCCGTTGCAGTGGATTGTTATGCCATAACCAGTGGATTATGACTTAATGGTAACCAGGTACAGTACAAGTAGTGTGAGCACTGCAGATGAAGCCTAAGGGGACAATACTCTCCTTTAAAACTTTATCTTCAGTAATTAAAAAAAAATGGTAGGTCCATAAATTTTAATTTGGGGAGAATTTTGTGTGATATGCAGTGGAACAGCCTCTAGTACACTTGCAGGTATCTGTCAAGATCAGGTCCATGTTATGATTGAGAACACTACCCTTCAGTTCTGTTAGACACTGTCTTAATCAGAGGTAGACTAAGTCATGAAAGTTCACTCTGTGAAGAGATTTGTGGAGTTTCCTAACTTTACGCAGTGGTATTTCACAGTGATTTTGTTTAGTGAAGTAGGTTTTTTGCTCTGCAAAGATCTAAGCAAAGTGCCACTATGCTAGTGAAGTTGCTGGTGAAGTGATACTTTGCATAGTTTTCAATTAGCAAAGTAGCACTTCGCTCATAAAGAATTACATGATGTGCCAATCCATCTCTATCACTACCTATGTGTGAAATACTGACAGTAGTCTCTAACTATAACAAATGATTTAGGAGCCTAATCTGTTTGTTACAGCTAGTCGATCATTAATGCAAGGGATGCTGATTAGGGTGGGTGACAGTG
The DNA here is from genome assembly GCA_016271365.2 of Neoceratodus forsteri. NCBI lineage: Eukaryota > Metazoa > Chordata > Ceratodontiformes > Ceratodontidae > Neoceratodus > Neoceratodus forsteri. The sequence goes on from JADMNL010000030.1 coordinate 65,895,134, forward strand.
CAGTAATGCAATAATGTAGTAGTGATGGTGTTCAGTTCTTCTATGTTTGTACTTGTGCTCTCATCTTTAGTTAATTGTGTTTCATAAAATCAAAAATGTAATTTTTGGTTTGGCTTTCCTTTTTGCTTAGTGCATCACAGTATGGCTTGTAGCTTTATGAAATCTGTCATTTTTGTTTGATTCTATTTCTGTTTTGCCATTGCATTTTAGCAAAATACACCAGCTGTCTCCATTAGATGACATAGATCAGGTCAATTTCCTGGTTTGGCAGTCAAGCAAGTCCTATCTCCAGTCCATGGATTGACTCATTGTTTTGGGGCACTCATTTGTCATTACCTTCACTCTCTTCGTCCTTAATCTCTGATTCTTAATCAATTTTCAGCACAGCTGAGATGATTTCAGAGCCAAAGAGCTTTTCATGTGCTTGAATATTATAGTCCTACATTAGCCATTCCTCGATGATCCCCCTCTGGGTCTACTGAGTTGGTCAGCTAAAGGTTGGTTGTCATTTGGGCTATTTCACAGGGGTTAACTTGTTCAGTATCCTCCTCCATTGTTGGTCCCCCATCAAAAATGGGATCCAGTGTGACAGACCAGCAATAAGCAACAGTGTTTTCAGTGATGTTAGCCCATGCTTCACTAGCTAACTGTGCAAAAGTTCAGAGACTGAGTTCTCTTAAAACTCTGTGACTTCTGTTCCTGTATTAGTAGCAACAAAATCATGCAGCAGTCTGCAGCCTCTTAATATACAGCTTTTTGGACATTCCACTAAGTGCTGTAAAAGGGAGGTGGTGTTTTTTTATAGGCAAAAACAATGTCCATATCTTGCCATCTCACAAATACAATTCTGACGTGCACGTGTGTATGCACGCATGACACCAATCCATTAAAAGCAGTGCCTTTGGCAGCAATCTCTACCTCCATAAGTGAGCTCTAATAGAAGAAATGAAGCTGTCAAAAAACTAGCAATGAATGACTGCTGATGTCATCTATGCATTTCAACTGTATGCACCACATATTTACATAGTGAAAACAGCTCGGGTTTGAAACTCTCAATATACAGTGTCATCTTCGTGGTATTCATGCAGAAGAGGAAGGTAGCCCTCTCTTTTATAACATTAAACCCTTTGCTGGTATTACTTTCAGTGCTGACTGCTAGTGTGACATCTAGGAGGCTCCACTGGAACAGACCTGTTTCATCAGCATTGTAGATCTGTTTTGGTCATCCATTCCACAGTGGCTACATGCATCTCTGCAGGAGAACTAAAAACACAGAGTATGCCATGTCCTGCCATGGTGATACTTGAAGCACCACAGTCATCCAGTTGAGGACTTAAACTTATAACCCTCCCCATGTATCTCCAGGGTGAACTGTTCTGCCTTTTCATGCGTGATCGATAGGAGACAGGCACTTCACACACTCACTGCTGTATGAACAATTTTTGTTTGAGGGCATCCATCTCAAAGGATTCCAACATAAAGTCCCTTAAAGCACTCCCCTGTTTCCTCCAGGTGCTGATAGTTGCTTTGGAGTAAACAGTTTCCTTTACTGTTTTACTGAGGCTCTCAACAGACTTAAACCTGTCAAGCACTGCTAGCTTGTTATCTACAGCATGTCCACAGTGCTTCATTGCTGCAGTGAGCTCTGCAGAAAATTACCGTCACTTTTATGCCACCAGATCAGCTGTAAACAATTCAGCATTTTCTGCCGAGAGCTGTCTGGAGTGTTCACTATAGCAGATAACTTGCTACAGCAAATCAAATCCACCCTGCCACCACCATCTGCACAGTCAAAATTCCCCCTTCTCTTGCCCGGCAAAGTTCACTGCCGACAGAGTTGTAATAAGTCCCTTCCCCCCAACAGATATGTCAAAAACCACTCCACCCACCTCACCAGACCCCAGTGTTCAATGAATCTCCCAACCCAATTCTACTCTGGTCCCACCACCCTCTTTGTCCACGCCAGCAGCCCTAAAATCAGTTTTTAACACCTGTGAAAGAAACAACTGTCCCCCAGTGCAGAGCATCTGTTCTGTTCGGTGTATGTATCAGTAATGGCGTGAATGAATGGTGACCTATTGGCTTATAATAAAACCTGATTGGTTGCAGCTCAAGGAGGAGTAGGTGGGTATTGTAAGATGACAGTACGGTGGGGATTGGGCATTATAAATAGTGTAGGAAGGTTTATAAAAATGTAGCAAAATTAGTGCAGCTGTCGGGAACTTCACAAAGCTTTGCACCAACCTTGCCAGAGTAGTAAAAATTTCTCATAATTTTATTTTTAGTAATGATGTATTTCTGGTTAAAAAAATCCATTTTTAATTTTCATTTTATTCCTGAACTGAGACATGTGGTTCTGAAGTTTTTAAAAATTTCTGCTCTCTTGACATGCACACTGTGAAAAAATTGAACATCTTGGTGTGTTGCTGTGTTGTTTACCATTAGAAATGGCTGCTCATTACCATCTTATAACAGCCACAGTATAACAGCTCACCCTGTAATTAGACTCCTACCCATAGACCCACCTACTGCTTTTATTAAAAGACTCAAGGCATTGTTCTAAAGCCTATCTCTTGTGTCTAGTGACAAACTGTTAGTAACGGTTGCTACATGTATTCCCTGTTATCTCACCAATGTTAATGACCAACTACAGTGTGCCACTCTCCTTGATACAATGTAACCTATTGTGCAGTTCTTAACGCATTGTCCATTGTATGCTCAACTATGCACTTCTAAAAATTTGTACTATTGTTTCTTCCTGCACCTGAATGTACCTACTCGCATTGTCACCATGTAACCTGTAATGTTCTGCTTGTTGTTTCTGTAACCTTGTATAATCCTGATGTTGCATTCTCCCGGGTCATGCCTGAAAATAGGCATGTTACTGCCTAGCGCACCCTACACGGTTAACAAAAACTAAATAAATAAATAACTCTAGTATGGCGACTCAAAACATAATCTCATGGGAAGTGATTTAAAAAAATTGCTAGTGGTGGCCATCTTTATTGACAGGAGTCATTATCTACAAAATAGTAGCAGGACTGTTTTAATTTAGTGCACTTCTAAAAAACTCAGTATGCCTCACAAACAAAATTGTGAATGTTGTAATCAAATAATGCAGAACATTACACTGCAGATGATATCAGATATGCATTATTGCTAAAAAAAAAATATGATGAATGTTTTTGCCAACTAACAAATTATTTTGCTCTGAAATATAATCAATACTGCTTAAATAAATAAAAATGAGCAATGTTATACTTAAAGCAATAATATATGACAGGGTATGTATGGTATGTCATGGGCTATCACAAGTCTAATTAATTATTCATGAGGCAAATGTACACTCTGATTTGCTGCTGTACCAGGTGATAATCACTTAGAAATGCCTGGTACAGCTCAGACTTGTGCACATTTATAAACTTTATTATTATCCCCCTTACTAATGTAAACAGACTTAAAATCACAACACTGCCCTCACAGCCTGTCATTTCTTGTGGAGTATCGACCATTTGGAGGGAGTTGGCCCTTTGCTGTGCCTTTGGCCACTTTATTTCCCATGCCAGTTGTTAATCCCCAACAAATGACCAGCTGTTTGGTCATTATTGATTTATCATCAAGTCTCAGGTGTATTTTGAAGCACAAGGCCATAGGCGGGAAAAGGCAGCGTTAACAAGGGACCCTGAACAACACAAAAACATTGGACTACTATATTTCAAAATAAGCACACAAAACAAAACACTAGGATAATTAAACAGACTTCACATAAGCCCCAATTTACAATTACATCACAAAATGTAAGCAACAGGGTCTATGTTGCTTTTAATGCTGTTCTCAAAACAGACAGTGGAGAACTTGGGTTGGATATTCAAACTGCGCTATTTTGTGGCACAAGCCCTTGCACTGCACAAAATAGTTGCACAGGGGTGTGGCCGAGGCGTGTTCAAAGGGTTGCGCTGTTGACGCTCCTTTGAATATCATCCCGACCACAACCACTGTGCATGAGCAGTGGAACTTGTGCTACTGCAAGTGGTCACAGTGGAGCATTCAGAGTTGCGGTGGCACAGTACCATTATGCCCCATGCGCAATTTCTATATTCAAAAAGATGACATGCAAATGGGCCATAATTCATGCAAGGCAGGAGGGGCCATTTGCACTATTTATGGCCCCATTTGCATGCTATTACATGCAGGTGCGCCTGGATCCGAGACTTGGTCTGGTGTCGCCAGGCAGCAGCCGCCGGGACTGACGCTTTCGTCGCCACCGTTTCCAGTCTGTGTCTGTCGCTCAGCCATGGCCGGCGCGGTTAGTATTTCTCCCGTCGGTATCATTACCCATTTTTGATCGCTATACTGTAAAATACCCCACCAGCCCGATCGCTGGCAGCACAGAGTCCAACCCCCAAGGACATATCCCTGGTGGTCCAGTGGACCGCTAAGCCCGATCACAGGCTGCAAATATTGTAATTTCCAAGAACAGATCTCTGGTGGTCCGTGGACGCTAAGCCTCGATCGTGGGCTGCAAAATGTTGCCATTACACACCTCCTAGAATAGTTCCCTGGTGGTTCAATGGACCGCTAAGCCTGATCGCGGGTTGCAATATGTTGCAACACCTCATTTAGCCATATCCTCTTGGTGATCTAGTATCCCTATCCATTACCTCTGTTAAAGTTCTCACACCGCTCCTCTGGCAGCATCCCACCTGCCTGCCGCCTGGTTGTTGCTGATCGATTGCTCGGGAGCTGCATTGTTGAGCAGATTCAGAAGTTTCACGGTTTAGCAGGTAGATCCAGATATGTGAATGAAAGAATTCATTCACATATCTGACTGTTTTGTATGGTATGGGCTGCAGGCCCATTAGCTCTTGCTCTGCACCACGGGCGTGCAGCCCTACTTGCAGTCAGTCGGCAAAGCAGGCGGCAGGCAGGGATGCTGCTGCCTGCTGGCTGCCGGGGAGCGGGGTGGTGGGGCTTCGTGGGTGGTGGGGTGGGGGGACTCAGATCACCAGGGATATGGTCTGGGGTGTGTTGCAACATTTTGCAGCCCACAATCGGGATTAGCGGTCCACTGGCCCACCAGGGATCTGTTCGGGGGCGTAGAAATTTTTTCAGCTCCGCGATTGGCTTTGTGGTTCACTGACCACCAGAGATATGTCCTTGGAGGGGTTGGATTTCCTGCCGCGCGATTGGGCTGGTGGGGGGTATTTTACAATTATGCCCCAATCAGGCTAGTGGGGGTTTATTGCTTTGCCCGCGATCGGGCTAGTGAGGGGGGTGTTATTTAACCTTATGCCCGCGATCGGGCCAGTCAGAGGGAGGGGGAATTTTTACGCTTTTGCCCGCGATCGGGCCAGTCGGGGGGTGGGGGGATTTTTTACACTTTTGCCTGCGATCGGGCTGCAGAGGGGGCACAGGGAGTAGGTTGAGGGCCAGCAACAGGTGGCAGCTGCTGTGTTGCGCCCTGCAATGCGGCAGCTCATCTGTGGGTGGCCCTCGACTTACTCCTTTTTTTTTTGGCTCAAAGTTGTGCAGGCGCAGGTTGGGGGTTGCACCTGCACAACTCTGCACAGCCCGCTGAATATCGGGCTGTGCAGTTTATGCATGGTTCCTCCCCCTCCAGTTCAGCATGCATTCATTTGCATTGCGCTGTTGCTCAGCTTGCCTTGGGGGGCGCAACTGCCTCCTGCTGAATATGGCAGAATGGTGCAATTTCGGACTTGCGCAGGCGCAACCCTATTGCGCATGGTGCAACCCTTTTGAATATCCAGCCCCTTGAGTCTATTTAGGATGCTGTATAAAGCTAGCATTGTTGTCATTGACAAAGGGCCATTTAATGCCACCCGCAGGGTGCAGAATCAGACTGAAACCTGCACAGCAGCCATGCATAGTGTACTACATCTGATGTATTCCATCTCACAGGCAGGGCAGGGCAGTAAATATGCTGCACTCCTAAGGCATTTTCATAGCACAGACACTCCATGGTGTGGGGGACTACAACCCAAAAAACCTGACATGATAGTGGGGTTTTTACAAGACATATCTTTGAATATCTTCTGAATGGCATTGATCACACCCAAGAGGAGCTGCTTTGCCTAACCATGCAAACAACAGTCCCCGAGGTACAAATACCAATAATGCAGGCTTGTTTATTATGCGTGCCTATGTTCCCATCTTAATAGTGCTAAAAAAAATGGCCAACCTGTGCCTAATCACCTGTGTAGTGCATTAGAAACTGGACCTATGACCTTTTCTACCCCTTATCCATGTTAAATGTTTGGATCCCCCTTTCCTGGTTCAGGAAACTTCATGGGGAACTGGCTGATTTTGTCTGGGGATATAAGAAAGCCAGGATGTCGTATCTTAAGTTAGCTGCACCCAAAAATCTGGGTGGTTTGAGATTGCCTCACTTTGCACTTTATTTTTGGGCAGCACATCTAAATAAGTATGGAGATGGATGCACTGTGGGGACAATACCTTAAACCCTGGATATACCCATTGTGGGTTAATTTGGAAATTAGTTTTATTAGGAGCTTGGTATTAATCCTAAGGCCTTATCCTACGTACTTACTTGTTTACCCCTCTCTATTGAAAAATTCTCCCATTGGACTTTTCCTCAGAATACATAACCAATTATGCAATTTTTGAAATACTAACAAATGCAGGATATAGGACAGCCTGTTTGGGAAATCCTCATTGTGAGATAGGACACCGGACCATTAAACAGAATTGGTTACCCTTCCTGGCTGATTGTTCCTTGAAAGATTTTATAAACTCATGTGGCGGCATAATCTCACTGGTGGAGATTATGGCGAAGTTTGAACTGACACCAAAGGATACTTTCAAAGTATATCAATTACGTCATTCATTGGTTCAGAAAATTGGAAGTTATCCGATCTATCCACCCAGTATTCCATTTTAGGAGGACCTTGGGTTATTAGCTGGAGCTCCACAGGCCATTTCCAAGATTTATTTAGTGCTGTTCCATTGGGCCTTTAAAGACAATTTAGCACTCGAGTTCATACTGGGCTGAAGTATTTCCTAATATAACTTGGATTGGGCACGGATTTGTGGAGAATTGCCATAAATTTGTTCGACAAGATCATCTTAGGTTGGTGCAGTTTAAGATATTGCATAACATTTACTATACACCCTAGAAGTTAATGGTTCTAAAGTTAGTACGGGGTTCTCAGTGTTACAGGTGTGAAATGGAGGGGGGTGACCTTCTCTACATTTTCTGGTATTGTCCTAAAATTGCTCCACTGTGAAATGAGAGAAAAAGTAAGGCTGATTCATTACTGGGATTAGAGGATATGTTTCGGCCTGAAGTGTGTCTGTTAGGAGATATGTCGGGTTGCTCGGTTAAAACGAGGAAATTCCACATAACTCTGATCTCTTGTATAGTGAAAAAAATAGTGCTGAAACACTGGAAGGACTCCTGTCAAATTACTTATTCCGAATGGCTGGCGGAGTTTCTCTCGAGCCTTAGGACTGAGAGGATGATTGCTCTCTTAAACAATCAGTTGCCCCTTTTCGAGAAAATCTGGTCTCCACTGGTAACAGCCTACACATAATATATTTATGTTGTTGATGTTCTTTTTTCTTTTTATTTTTGCGGTATTTAGTAGCAGAGCCTTGTGGGGATGGGGAGGAGGGGATGGATGGATGGATGGGTAGGGGAGGGGGTGGGGGGTTATGGAGGCTGGTTATGTTTGTATCTTTTACAGTGTTTATTGATCTATGTTTGATTTTACTGGTACTCTATTTGCTACTTCTTTCTTGTCTCCGCAACAGGATGTATAAAAACATTTAATAAAAAGTTAATAGCAACAAAAAAAAAAAAAAAAAGAAACTGGACCTATGACAGTGTAAGAACATCTAAGTAACTCAGCATATGAACTACAAAGCAGAAGCCAATGAAGGAGGTTATCATCTGGAGGAAGGCAAACAGCTTAGTACTAGATGTATCTAGATTTACAGCTTCAATAAATTGTTGGTTATTTAAACAGGAAATAATGCCCCATCAGATAACAGGCGATCATGGCTAATTGAACAGTATACTTAAGATCTTATCAGTGTACAAAGCAGAGCAGAGGCAGAAAAACACAGTAGACTGTAGAAAGTCCTTTGTAACTGCTTCTGTACACACCACTGTCACTCAAGCACTTTAAACTCCTATTATTCCCTTGTCTTTCTGCATAAGTAAACCTCTCCAAGTGCTACAAGAAACAGACCCCTTAGTACTGCCAGATGTCAGGGTTTATTGGTAGACTTTAATACTACTATACAAATAGTTACATACACATACCAATATACACATATGCTATGAATGAAATAAAAGTTTACAATAAGTAGGGGATATATAGTGGATCCAGCCATGATGCAGTACAGTAGCTTGCAGTAAATGGCATGTCACAAACTAATGCATGACAAAAGGGCTTAATTGCCATTATAATAACTGGGTCTTCATTTTTCCCGTACAAAAAATGTGGCATTATTTGCTGTAATAAAGGAGAGTTTATTAAGGCAAACATGCGCATGGTTTTCCTCATTCTGTGCATGCACCTGCAGTAACTCTTACTCCCGGACCGCTGGCCACCTCATCTTCCCCTTGGAGATGGAACCGCCACTCGGATTCAGCGGTAAGTCACTACCAGAATAAAAAACTACAAATTACAGTAAAAAAGAAACCCTTCGGCGCTGGGCACAAATAAATGCATTAAAAACATTTTAAATAAATAAAAGCAACCGCAGACCTCATACTCAAACCTAAGCGGACTGCGGCGGCACAGGGATGTCTTTTTTAATTTTATATGATTGCTGTGGTGAAAAATGAAAACCCAGCAATTACATAAAATCAAATATGGGGCAGTGTGTAAACTTGAAGTTTACACACGCCCTCAGAGTCTGATGCTTTCACAAACCCCTCGAGCTTCACTCATGGGGCATGTGTAGCATCTAACCCCTCGAGCGTGTGCAAACTTCTTGTTACACACACCACCCCATACTTTATTCTATATGCATTACACTGGCCCTTGTAGTATACAGCTGCATTCTGTGATATGATTAAGCAATAATGCATGACAAGCTGTGTGTTATCATGTAATAACATCACTCCTGAGGTGGGCTGAAGCATGAGGTGAAGCTGAGTGCTTCCACCACCCCAGGAGTGACGTTATTACACGATAACACACACCTTGGAGTTCCTTATTGCAATTATACAATGGCTCGATGTTATAAAAAATAAACAAAACATTAAACATGTTTTTAGTATCAGTTTTAGTTGTCAGTGTCAGTGGCTCAGCAGGTAGCACACTCACCTCTGAGGCCAGGAGATCAGAGGGCTGTGGGTTCAGTTCCCACATCTGGCACTTGTGTTGATATCCCAGTACTGACACTGTAGTGCAGCATCAGAGGGGTGCTGCACTTCTGAGGTGCTGTCCTTCGGATGAGTGGTTAAACCGAGGTCCCATCTGTCTGGATTGGTGGTAGTTCAGGTGGATGTTAAAGATCCCATGGCACTTATCGAAAAGAGTAGGGGAATTTCCCCAGTGTCCTGGCCAAATTTCCCTCATTCACTAAAAATACCACCAACAGCTTAGTCTGGTTCAAGGTCAGTTGGCATTCATCTGTATCCCCTTCCCCCAGGTCGTGCCTGAAAATAGGCAGGATTTGTCTAGTGCACTTACCCGGTCAACAAAAGCTAAATAAATAGTAGATTTTTTGTATTTCTGAAGAGAAAAAAGTGGTCAATCTAATGGTCAACCTGGTCCAGTAAATCCATACAGTGATGTTATTGTGTAATAACATCACTGTCTCAGGCACCCACTAACCAATCAGAATACAGGAAATTTCCTTGCCATTGTATAATGCAGCATTACTATGTTGCATCCTGGCTGCTCCATTCATGCACTGCACAATGGTCTGAGTTTAAGTATGTAACACATTTGCACGAGTTAGGACAGGACTATAAATCATGAGTGGCAAGCTGAAGGACAGGGCCAGTGAATGGCTGAGGAGGAGCAGTGACAGGGTGAGAGTGGGGAGAGTCTGATGCCAGGTGGGCTATAGTGACAGACGCTGAGTCAAGTGTGAAGTCCACAGGTTAGTTAAGGTTTAGTTCTCAGACCTGAGCAGTGAGAGTGCTGTGTAGTTTTTGGCAAGACCGGCAGGGATGTGAGCAAACAAGGGGCAGACAGGGTATGAAAATATTGCAGCTCAGTAAACTCCAGTCGCAGAAGAATAGGATTCTGCTGAGTTTGTGACAGGAGGAAGGAAAATACAATTAGTGACAAGAGTGTTTTTTGAGTATACCTGAGATATATTGTAAAAAATAAGTAAGATGTGAGGAAACAAGATGATGGCAGCAGTGATGCATCCAGTTTGAACAGTTATGTGACTGGTTGGAATTTTTAGGTTATTGAGTACCCGAATGGTTTGTTTCAACAGTCAGATATGTTGATTGACAGCTGAAGAAATTGCTGATGTAAACAACTGAAAAATTAATCAGATATCATAGAAATAAATCATTTATTCCCACTATGGGACCCTGGCTTGTAAAAACACCAGTGTTATTTGGTGTCTTTAACACGTATATGTATAATTTTCCACAGAGAAGCTACTATCATATATTTCAATGTAAACCTCACAGATTAAAGCTCCATGCCTCCTAATTAAAGCTGTACATCTCCCAATTAAAGATGTGTTCCTCATTAATTAAAGACGTATGCCTCCCAAATACAGCTGCATACCATGGGAAAAAACACACATTAAACACCAGTAAACACAACAAGATATATAAACAAATCGCCAATTAAACAATTACACCCAATTAACAAACCTACCAAACCAATTACACTAATCCCTATGCAAAATACTACACTTACAAAACACTAAGTACAGTCCCAGACCTGAACAGCAAAATCCTACAAACAAAACAAAGCCCTACCTGAAGCCTCACATTAACTTAAACTCCCCCTGTTCGTTACCAAATGGTCATGTCCATCAACAATGCAGCTCACCCCTCAGACATTAGGCCCTCCATGCTCCTGCTGGCATGTGCCTCAGAGCTTCAGCTTGCTCATCAGATGCCAAGCCCTCCAAGCTGCTGCTGCCAGGTCCATCAACACCAGTTCCTCCTCGCTGTTCACACACTACCCCGATTGTACAATCTAACACTTCTTGATGACACATGCTGTTCCCTACTGCAAAATCCAGTAGCTCAGCACTGTGCATGCCATTCCCAACCACAGAAAGTGCTTCCAACTGGAAAATGCCACTCCAGATTGTAAACTCGAACTGCACACCATTACACCACCAATGAACTAAATGATGAATCACTGCATACATGGCACCTTATATAGAATTCAACACTACAGAAAAATGCTACGGCCAAAAGACTGGCTATAACAAGAAATGCTTCTGCATTAGAGAAAGACAGGGGGGACAAAACACCACAAAGCAAAATCAAAAATGATTGGAAACACAATCAAAATGCAAAAGTCTCCATCCCTATGTATTATATAAATAATAATCTCTCTCACTGGATGACAGGCATCACTTGCACGGTGCCTCCTTCCTGTCCAAGTGCTCATTAACTCCCTCTCCTGTGACCTCTTCTCCCTCCCTCTCACCATCCTACTCCCTCCAATCTGCTGATTCCCACTCCTCCTTGTAACTCCTCTGCTGGACAAGCTGTCATCTTCTCTTCTCTCCCACGCGTCTGGAACAACCTCCTCCACATACAGCCTCATATGGCTGTGCAGAATTTTCGATTCCGGCTGCCACAACATTTCTGCATAATTTCAAAAATTTAGCCTAGTTCTGTAGAATTCTGTCAGAAACAGAATTCTGAAATTCCAAAAGTGGAATTAAAAAAACCCCTGCAGATTAATAAACCACACTTTAGATAAACCATGGGATCATCTGACAACATTTGTGGAATAATATTCTCTGGATTGCATATCTGTATAAATATTAGTCCATGGTTTACATAGAAATACTTTTTAGGATTCTATAGAATTAAAAAAATTGCAAAAAGCATTTTGGAAGTGTAATTCCCTTTCCACGTGAATTCTGCAGATGGAATTCCACATTACATGCTGTTCTACCTCCTCCTCCTCTTCTTTCAAAGCTATCCTCTGTGAACTCTCAACCCATGCTTGCTCTTACATCTAGGCCTCTCCTGTTCCTTTCTCCATTCCCTTATTTTTTATCTGTCATACACCTCTCTTCTACCCACCGACCACTACTGCTCCACCTGAGCCCGAGTCTGCATATTGTTCTACATATTTGGCTCAGCTGTTCTTACATTTCTTTGGCATGTTTGACTTGATTCTTGACTTAGAGTTCCTGTATTTATAATGTTCATTTTATATATAAGAGCAGTTTTATTTATAGTTCATTGCACTGTTTGTTCTACATAAAGCCTCCTTCTGCACCCCCCCCCCTCAGGTCACACCAGAAAACGAGTCTCTGCTCCATCTGCCGTTCCCACCCAATCTTTCAAAATACGTAAATAACTGGTTCAATGGTTAAGGTGCTGTGGATCTGGAAATCCTGGTTCAAGTCCCGACATAGCTATCTCAGTGTAGGACCATGAGCAAGTCATTTGACCTTTGTGTGCTTCCCTTTTATGCTCTCAGTTGCAAAACAATGGTATAAAACAGGACTCCGAATTAAATGAGATGTTACATCTTAGTTGCATTATCTGGGTCAGTACCAAGATCAACACACTATGCACATTCAGTTCAGATAGGTACTCATGATAACCATGGGCTGATATAGAAAGTAACAACCAATGTATTTGAATTGCTAACCTGTCAAACACCCAGTTTATTTGAATTGCTAACCTGTCACATGTTTAAGGTGCAGAGCCTCCTAAAGGCTACAACAGGCTTATCTTTGCTGTGGAAAACACTTCCTCTCTAGCCTTATTATAACAAGACTGTGTCTCTTAAGTCTGTGGCTCTTGAAGTGGGGAGGGGGTGATTGTACTGTGCTGTCATGGGCAGGCTTGGCAACCACACCAAAACAGAGAGGAGGGGAGGTGCTGGAGGCCTTGTCTGGGGAAAAAGACCTAGTGGTCATGGCGGATGCATGTATGAATAACTCCGAGCAGTGCAGGAGAGTGGCTAGCAAAGCAAACAGGATGTTGGGATGCACTGTAAGGGGGATCACCTCTAGGAGCAGGGAAATGATTCTGTTACTGTACAATGGACTGGTTAGGCCATACCTTGAGTGCTGTATACAGTACTGGAGACCACACTTGTTGAGGGACATACAGCTCCTGGAGAGGGTACAGAGGAGGGCTACCAGGATGATTCGAGGACTGGAGGAGTTGACATATGAGGATAGACCTGAGGAGCTCAGCCTGTTTATATTGGAGGAGAGGAGAGGAGAGACGGGGGAGCATGATCGAGGTCTTCAAGTACCTCAAGGGAATAAATAGGGGAAATATGGAGGGGATCTTTAGACTAAAGGAGGGAGGTATCACCAGAGGGTATGGTTTGAAGTTGGAAGGAGGAAGGATGAGGGGGTAAAAGAGGAGGAGGTTTTTCACAGAGAGGGTGGGAGATCCTTGAAATGTGCTGTCTGGTGAGCTGGTTCAGATTTCCACTGTGGAGAGCTTCAAGAGAGGGTGGGACAGATACAGAAGGGATATGAGAACACAAGGGGGGTCTCGGTTCCCAACAAGGGATCTGAGGTTCGAGCAGATTCGAGAGACCATAAGGCCTAATCTGCTGGCAATTAGTATGTTAGAAATAACAATCCCCTCGTATAGAGTACCTTTCTTGGAAGATGAAAGCATAATAGCATGAGATGTATGGGGCTAGGAGGCAGTGTAGTTAGGCATGATAGACTGGATGGACCACTAGGCTTTTGTCTGCCATCACTTTCTATGTTCCTATGTCTCTACAGTTAGTTAAAAGGTTGGAAGCACAAAAGGACGCACCTGCACCATTACCACTGAGATGTCTGAGCTAGACCTAGAGGTGGAAGGAACCAGCTGGGGAGTGAGCAACTTCCAGACCTAGGAGGTACTGAAAGAGTCAGCTGGCAAGGCACAATGAGGGGTACCATGCCACCAGGATGCACAGGGATTGGACAAGCAGATTGAGGCATGGTGGTGGTGAGTAGAAGTGAACAGAAAACACTACTAGCCAGGGGAAGAAAGAGCATAGGAGTTTGTTGAACTTGAAGTTTGGGTCCAACACACCACAGACACACCTGCTGATCTGATATCATGTTTGCAAAGGAAAAAATGAAAATATACATAAAAACCCTGTTCCTGCTGTGATGATAAGTAATTTTGGGAGAGGCAGCTTTCATGATTATTAACTTGGGCATTGTCCCTGTATGGTGGGTCCTATTAATTCAAGCTCCTTCTTTTTTCCCCATTAGTCTTTCACATTTCTCATCTCTGTTACAGTCTGTACAAAATTATTTGAGTCATGTTGAATCTCTTAAACTCTACAAGCACAAAGAAGAAGAACAGCACCCACACAATGTCAGGAACGACCAGAACACCAGCTTCTAATATGAAAATCTGTTCTTTATGTAAAAACGGACGTGCAAATAGTCACACTGAAGTATCTGGCAAACAAGAACTAACGTTTCGCCTGGTACACTGCCAGGGTTCATCTGATGAAAGACTGATGGAAAAAAGAAGCTTAAGTTCTGTGACCTTGAGTTGCTTGATTGACTTTTGAATACAGCAACACACGTCTCCTGGTGCTCCTACTGTTTTTGACGTTATTGTTTAAACTCTACAAGCAGAGAAGTAACCACTGTGGAGGGGATCCAAATCCACTGCTCACACAGAAAATAGACAATTCGAGTCTCGTGTACTTACCTGATTATAAAAACTAACTAAATAAATAACACCTTGGTATACTGTACCAGTAGGTATAGTGAGTGTATATGCAATCACCACTGCACACAAAGGTATTTTATGAAAGATTGGGGGGAATCCCATTGTTTTATTTATGACAAGCTACTCTCCATTCTTCAATACTATTCTGGTGTTGCCAGTTACATGGAATATGGCAGCTGCTCACATTCTTTAGGGATTCAAACCAGGTTTCTTTTTTAAATGAAAATGATCATACACTTACTGATCAAGTGGGCATTGCAATTGCTCTCAATAATTATTTTATTACTACTGTGGGCTCTCAGACCAAGCTTAGGGAATACGATGGAGGATCTACTGAAAATGATAGCTGCAGATAGCGTCACTACCATGGGGACATGGGCAATGCAGAATAATATCTGGGACCTCTCAGTCCCTGGCTATGACTTGTTCAGGAAGGAAAGGGAAAATAAAAGGGAAAAAGGAGTGGACATATAGTATATGTCAGGGGTTTTATCAGAGTGCCACAGGACTGTAAATTTCAGAACTGAGGTAGAGTCGTTATAGTTACAGGTGTCAGACGGATATGGTAGGACCCTGAAGATTGGAGTGATCTATAGATCAACACACCAAGTCATGGATGTTGATCAACAGGTGGAGGGACAAATTAGGCAGGCAGCCAGAATGGGCAAAATAGGACTCATGGGAGATTTCAACCTCCTGGAGAAGATACCGAAAAAGTGGAACAGCTTGCACAATGGTTGATACTGGTTTCCTTGCTGGGTTTAAACTGGCTGAGATTGCTTCAAAGGACTAGTCAACAGGACGAAATGGGTGGGATGCTGAAAGGCAATAGTTTAAAGCTGGCGTTCCAGGGCAGACTGGCTGAACTTTGTATTTTTATCTTCCATTACCATTCTATGTTTCTAAGTATCTGATACAATCAGCCTATCAAATTCCATTCATTCAGTGTCTGTCTCCCCAAGTCCTGTATATTGGCATTTAAAAGAAATAACAGTAGACAGCATCTTGAAACAGCTATGTGGGCACATGTGCATGGGTGCCTCCAGATTTTCAACACTGCATTTTTTCACACCTCCTCATGAACAGTTTAGATGTCATTTTTCATATCCTGCCCAAAATGTGTTTTTGCACCTGTTGCACCATATGGCGCATTTGCTGTGCAAAATCACCTTTTGGGATGGAGTAATGAAATGATAGTGCCACTGTTCATGAGGTGGGGTTCCAAAAAGCCCATGCTGAAAATCTGGAGTAAAAATACCAACAAACACCTGGGACGTTACGGTTTTCAACTGTAACGCCTCACCTGTACAGACCGACAGGCATCAGGTGGCTTTGGGTCTTCGGCCCTAACATTCACCCCATTCTCCTATACTACACCCATCTCAACTTATTTCCTTATGGAATGGGGTGGGAATAAGGGCTGAAGACCCCAAAGTACACCGTGACACCTATCAGTGTCTGCAAGGTGGGGTGAGGTGGAATGGCATAAGTGTTATGGCCGACGACCCAAAGGCACATACCAACACCTGTCAGTCTCTGCAGGGTAGGGGTGGAGGCATGGCATTAGTTCAGTACTTCACTGTCATTCTTATTATGCATCTCTCTAACTCCTGCAGTACTAATGCCAATACCAGCAAGCAAACATTCGTCATTGACAAATGCTTGTTTAATCCTGTTTCTGCTGTCAGTGGGACACCCCAAGGTATTCCTATCAGTGGCCCCATCATATTTAAATAAGCTTAAATAAACTTAGAAATCAAGAGGCTTAAGTTGCTATCTGAAAATACAACTATTTCGTTAAACTTGGAAATAACCTACAACTTTAATTAAGAACATTAGAAGCACCTCTTGGTAAATTTCAAAAAATTTAGTTGGCTGGCATTTGTCCAAATTTGTGGTAAATAATTCCTATGTCAGTTATCTACCAATAAGCAGCTAGTAATTTGCATTGTACATAAATAGTTTAATACAGTGGACACTGTGCTATCTGTAAATCTCTAAATGTTCATCCTATCTGCTCCAGTTTCCTTCTCACTTTGTCCAGCTGCTACTGTCCATCTATTCCATCATAGGCTGAGCATTTTGCTGATGTGACCACACAGCTAGGCACCACTAATCAAATGCCTACTGAACTATATTTTACAAGTGGTACAGACCAGCCAAGGTTTGACGCAGTGTAATATTACATTTTATGGGGGAAACACAATACTTCAGAGTGTCTGACTGCTTTCAGCAAGGGCACTGGGCTGCATAACACCTTATACTACAGTCAGTGGCAACGTTATATTACAACAAATTTCACAGGTGCTACTGCTGTTCACAGGGTGAAGTTCACCATGCAAGCAGTGATGAAAACTGAGAACGTCTGCGAATGAGCTCACTGATGAGTGCCATAACTCTGTAACCTAACGGATGTGTACAGTGACTGTAAGCAGTATAGGAATTACACTTTATGAGCTTTGGGAGCTAGGAGGGCTCATAAGGGTGCTATCTTTAAATTTAGCCCCCCTTCCCATTATAAGTCAATGGCAGTGATGTGTGAGCTACCAGGGCTCACTTCAGAACTAGGGGGGCTAAGCCCTGGCAAACCCCTTGTAATTCCAACACTGGCTATAAGACCTCCAAGATTTCTAGGGCCCAATATTCAAATTCGCACAAAGTGGAGTGCAAAAATTTGTGCTGCTCCTTGTGATTGTATGGGTGCCTGAAGATGCTACAATCAGTTGAATAGCACACTGGCATTATTCAACTGCATATAGGGCCATGTTGGCCCAGGGCCAAGCCACGTATCGCTGCCCCAACAGGGTTCCTGAAATATGCCACCAGAACAAATAGTGCTGGAGCACTATTTGCAATATTCAAAGGCACCCATGCAAATGTGCCCATTGGGCAAGCATGGCACTAAGGGGCCATATGATGCCCATTATGGGCTCATTTGCATGGGTGGCAAGGCAAGTTAGCCTTGGTGCTGCACACCCCAATTGCCCTGTTCTAGACATGTAGATATCCCTGGTGGTAGTAGTCCCTCCCACCCTGTGATCACTGACCCATACCGTCTACAACATATTCCCCTGGTGGTTCAATTTCCACCGATCAATCGCTTGTACTGTATACATATATATCCTTGGTGCTACTGGTCTCCCCTGATGCCGATCACCAGCCTGTACTTTAGAAAAATATACCCCTGGTGGTAGTGGTCCCTCCTCCCTCCAATCACCAGCCCATATTGTACAAAACAGTATCCCTGGAGGTAGTGGTCCCCCCTCCAATCGCCAGCCCATACAGTGCTAACATGAAATCCCTTGTATCTAGCAAGCCCCAACCACCACGGCACTGAAACTCCTCCCCCCCAGTCACCTTCACAGTCCCCTTGGTGCAGCAGGTGCATACGGTGACCGGCACAGCCCTCCTTACACCTCCTCGGCCAGCCACCACATGTCCAAGCAGGGAGCGTGCCTCTTATTTATAGGGCATGGTGACATGCTCTGTCCTATAAATAAGGGCTTACTCCATGCCTGGACATATGGCAGCCAGCCAAGGAAGTGTGAGGAGGGCTGCGCTGGTTGCCATATGAACCTGCGGTACTGAGGGGACTGGGAAGGTGACTGGGAGGTTCAGATGCCGTGTGGGGAGGGGGTGAAGCCAGGAATTTTCATGTGCACAGTACAGGCAAGTGATTGGCGGGGGGGACCACTAGCACCAGGGATATATATATATATATATATATATATATATATATATATATATATATGTCTCTCTTCCTCTCTCTCTCTCTCTTTATATATATATATAGATATAGATAGACAGTACAGGCCAGTGATTGAAGGTGGGCAGACCACTACCATCAAGGATATATTTTCTAAAGTATGGGCCAGCAATCAGCGGGAGGGACCACTAGCACCAGGGATATATTTATTGCAGTACAGGCCGGTGATTGGTGGTGGTGGGAGGGATCACTAGCACCAGGGATATATATGTATATACAGTACAGGCCAACGAACAGTGGGGGGGGATCACTAGCAACAGGGATATATTTTTTATAATATGGGCTGGGGATTGGAGGAGGGGGGACCAAGAGCACCAGGGAGTTTGCTTTGTACATTAGGGGCTGGCAATTGGTGGGGGTGTGCCAGGGACCACAAGGGGCAGTTGTGAACCTCCAGCGGCCAACCAGCTAGGTGGCTGCATTAACTCCAGCAGCTGCTAGGATTGCCAGGAGTCAAGTTAGGATTTTGTTTGGTGGTATTTTCACTGTGCTAAACCCTTTTGCACAGTGCAAAGCCACTAAACATGGGGTAGCACAGCTATTTATGCCCACACCCCTCTCCTTGCTAGCAGACATATTATGTTCTGCATTGGTGCTAATCCTCTTTGCCCATGCAACAGACCCTTTTGAATATGGGTGTCCAGTGCAAACCCGAGTTTGCTCAGGCAAAGTCCCATTAGCACCCACACAAACTTTTGAATATCAGACCCCTGGTGGGCTACCTTATGAACAAACCCTTCAGGCATTGGATGCATACCAAAGGAGTAGCCTAGCTTCTTGTTGGGAAACAACAAGTTGACTGAAGAAAGATCAGCACTCTGTCCTCCTCTTCTAGTATATGTAGGTATAATCCACTATTATAAAATTGAATTTGAACCCGAAGAGCTTCGCTTTTACAAATTATACTCCACATAAGGGAACTCTTTGTTTAGAAGAAATTAAAACAGAAAAAGGAAATCCATTGTCAGTCAAACATCATCTATTTAGCGTTTAGTCTTACTCAAAGTATGGAGTTACTTTTTGAGTTATGGTACTAAAATAAATACTGGAAGTGCACAGATATATCAATTTGCACAGTTCTTTCCAGTCATGCGCCAGTTCTCTACAGCATCGTCCCTTGTATTAAAACAATTCTTGTTCCAGTGTATAGATACCTAATGATATTGAATACTTCCTCTCAAGAACAGTTATCATAAGTAAGGGATTAGACAGACACAATAGGGTGTTCAGTCATACTGAGATATATGTACGTCTCGGGTACAATGGCTCAAGGTCAAAGGCAGAGTGCCATTAGCACCAAAGAGCTATAATAACTGGGGAGCATTTTCTCCCAAAGGGAAACTCAGTTATAATTCGCCGTTATAACCTGCAGGTTATAACAGTGAACACACACCGGGTTTCCCTCGCTCCATGCGTGCATCGGCCAATGCTCTCTCCTTCCTCAGCACCAGACACTTAAGTAAATTAAACAAAAAACATGCCTGTCATCATTGTAGTCTTTGAACCTTTTGATCCTTGATTAAACCTTTAAAGAAACAAAAAAAACAGAAAGGTTTCAGCGGCTGCTTGAATCCAGCCGCCCCTAATGTCAATTATGTACCTTCTATATGTTGTGTAATTGTTGATTGTGTATCTTCTTTTCCACACGTTTATTATTTCCTGTAATATGCTGTTCCACCCTAAGTTGCCTTGTATGTATTCTACATGTTGTGCTCTCCCAGGTCGTTCCTGAAAATAGGCATAATACTTGTCTAGTGTACTTACCTGGTAAACAAAAGCTAAATAAATAAATAAATGGACTGCGCTTCATCCCAACCGTACCAGCTGAACAGCGATGTATTTATATTTTATATGATTGCTGTCGTGAAAAAGTGCTCCTTAGTAATGATATAAAATAAAACATGGGGTAGTGTGTAAAACTTGAATTTTACATACACCCTCAGTGTTGAATGCTTAAATAAACCCCTCAAGCTTCACTCTCGAGATTCATGTAGCATCCGACACCTCGGGTGTGTGTAAAATCTTGTTAAAACACACCATCCCATGTATTTTTTCATCAACTTCACATCCTGGAGTATTTTAAAGTGCTTGTAAAATGAATATTTTTCATAGCAAATAATTTAAATGAAGAAAAAAGTCATTAAAAGTCATTTAAACGTGCTTTGTATTGTTAAAGTTTAGTTTCTTTCATGTTAAGAGTGCAGCAGAGCTGGACTGTGATGTCATCAAGCATTCCACTGGTTGGCGACTACACTGATATGCAAATTACTGGAGTGTGCAGTCATTAGACATCATACTGTGCCTTTTGCAATCTAATTAGCCAATTGAATCACTCAAATAACTGCATATTCCAGGACCAATTTTATGTTAGTCCTTATGCCCTATTCTAATAGAACCTTTGATGTAAGATTTTAGAATTAAAGCAAACTTTCTTAACTTTGTTTGACTAATCCCTATTTTGTTTTAACCTCCCTCAGACTTTATTCATACATCATTCATGTTGTTTTCTTTATATTCTCTGTACTACACAATAATGTACTTCATATTTGAAATGAATATTTACTTCACTGTTTAAATGTGCTGGGTATTGCTGCACTGATTACTCACTCATATCTTGCTGCAAGGTCAGATCCTATCCAGCAATGTCATAGTGCTATGTTCCAAAGTTTGGTGCTATAAGTAGTTCATTAATAGACTGCATCTCTGGGCCCTTTCAGCCATGGTCTAAGCAAGGACAGGTTTATTTATCTGGCACTCATCCAACCAGTTGCTCAGAGGGCCGCATAGTCGCAGATAGAAAAACACCAATATTTAATTACGTATGTAATTACAAAAACAATTAACCTATGTAAACAGAGTGGGGATAACAATAAAAAGCTTACCAGAATAAATGAGTTTTGAAAAGAATGATAAAGCCCAGAGATGGAGGGAGCCAACCAAATGTGTGGAGGAAGGGAATTATGGAGCTGACACTGCATAAACGCAATCACTTGCAGACTTCAGATTAGCGTCATATACTGCTAGACACCCCCAAAATATCTAGTGAGATGCAGAGGGACAGAAGGCAAGAGTTGATAAAGTGAGCAGCATGGGGGGGGGGGGGCACTGGATTCTGTTTGTTTCTGATGTTGGCCAAACACCAGAAGCACACCTACAAAGTTTAGGAGAAAAATATATAAGAAATGTGGTGAAATCTCAGGGACTGAGACAGGGCTGAGCTTGCAACTTCCTTAATTATTAAATAATCAGAAGAGGTGTGGCCTTCTCCTATTTAACAAGCTCCCCACTGGCTGCCTATGAGATGTATGGGACAGCACTCTGGTTAAACAAGCATTTGTCAATGCCGAATGTTTGCTTGCTGGCATTGGCATTGGTAGTGCAGGAGTTAGAGAGATGCATAATAGGAATGGCAGTGAAGTACTGAACTAATGCTAACCTCCACCCCAACCCTGCAGAGACTGACAGGTTTTGGGGGTGTGCCTTTGTGTCATTGGCCATAATGCTCATGCTGTTCCACCTCACTCCACCCTGCAGACATCAACAGGTGTCGTGGTGTGCCTTGGGGTCTTCAGCCCATATGCTCACCCCATTCCAAAAGGAAATAAGCTGAGATGGGTGCAGTATAGAAGAGTGGGGTGAACGTAAGGGCTGAAGATCCCAAGGCACACCTCGATGCTTGTCACTGGCTGCAGAATGGCGGTGGGGGTGGAAAGGCATGAGCTTTATGGCTGATGACCCCCTGACACCTGTCAGTCTCTACAGGGTGGGACATTACGTGTTTCATCAGGAAAGACACACAGAACAAACAAGCCGTTGGTGGAACAAGGGCCAGGGACAGAGTGCTGGGCAGCAGGAGCTGACAAGGTTGCGAGGGAGGAGGGAGGTGCCGCTGCAGCGACGAAACTGTTCATGACTGCAGCAGCAGATTCATTTCAACTCCTTGGCTCTCTTTGAAGCTGCTGTCATCAGCAGCTTCCCCCTTGATTGGTGGCTGAGGGAGGCACCCAGTAAAGCATCCGCTGCATTGGTCACAACACTGACACACCTCTGAAATGTGGTACTGTTGCAAGATGTTCCTTGCACATGCGCTGTGCACATGCATGCAAGCAAACATAAAAAATTAAGATAGAGAGTAGTTTCCACATAAGGTAAAGAAAGCAGTGGTATCACAGCTCGTATTGGGATGTCGAAACTGAAAGAGTAGGTACCTGACCTATCAGGGGGGTCACCTTGCCATTGGTGGCCGGCCTTTTCACAACTCCAAGGAATTACGAGGTCCCAAACCCCTTTTACAATCATGGAATGAATAAAGAAGCTGAGTAAGAAAATAAAATAACTTTAACATGCTTTTCAGGCTCCTTTGAGCAGGATTTGTGGTGGTGGGAGGGGTGCACTGGATTCTGTTTGTTTCTGATACTGACCACGCAACAGAAGTACCCCTACAAAATTTAAGAAAAATGTATAAGAAATGTAATTGAAATGAGCAAGGGTTCGGCTTGCTTTGTCTTTAATTACGGCATCCCACCATAGCCAACTGCACGTGTAAATTTGAACAAGTCGTCTAGCCTCTCAGTGCTTCCAGCCCACCCAACTGTAAAATTAGATAAAACCAGGATCCCATTGAAAATGAGTTATTACATCTCAGCTGGCCTATCCTGGGTAAATAAATTATTTTCTTCAAATATTTTGATAGGAAAGACATACTGAGCTGATAACAGTTATTTTCCAGATGTGTCTTAAAAAATGTATTGGAGGTGGGAGAAGGGGTCGAAATAGAACTCCAGAATCTAGCTCCTATGTGTAAATGCATTATATTATGAGGATAAGAAAGTTACTCACAAAGCACTTTTTCACCATTTATAGTATGGGCAGGAAATTCCCTACATACAAGATTGGTTGAAAAGGTTCTGAAGCCATGAGGCTTAGGAAAAGAAGTATATTTGTGAGCAATTTATACAGGGTACTACTGACTGTTATACTATATTATGAATTTTTTTGTATAAACAATTTCGTTTTACTTTTAGCTCTCATCAGATGTTTTCCAGGTCTGTTTTTCTCCATAGGTGAAGTACAGTCTTCTGTGACTGTACTTAGTCTAGGGAGGACTGCGGGACCAGCAAAAAAAAGATCAGGGGCCCGATATTCAGACAGGCGCAAAGCACAGCGCAAATGTTTGTGCTGCACGTTGCAATTGCCCAGGGGTCCCAGGATGCTTTATTCAGTCAGGTGCTACTCAACTGAATACAGGACCATGTCAACGTAGTGCTAAGTCTGGGAGCGCTGCCTGACATGGCTGCCGAAATTGACCCCAAGAGTTGGTAGCACCAAAGCTTTCTGCAACTTTCATAGTACCCATGGAGATGAGCTCATTTGGGCATGCAAGGTGCTAAGAGGCCATTTGCATGCCCATTATGGACCCATTTGCATGGGTAGCAGAGGCAGGGAGCACAGCACCGTCCCCCATCCATGACAGCTGCAGCGATCCCTTGGGCTAGTGGTCCCTTCCCTCCTTCCTATCCCAGACCTGTAAGAATAAATGAAATCCCTGATGCTAGTGGTCCCTTCCCCCCCACTGACCCCAGCCCCAACATAAATTATTTTTAGCCCTAGTGGTAGTGGTATCCCCCACTAATCGCCAGCTCAGAAGAAAAAACAACCCCTCCCTGGCATTCTGTATCCTCCCCATGGCACACAGACCCCTCACGATGATCAGCATCTGCAGTGTTTGCAGAGTGGTAACTGGCACAGCCCTCCCCACACCACCATATGTCCAGGTAGGGAGCATGCATCTTATTTATAGGACAAGGTGACACGCCCTGTCCTATAAATGAGAGGCATGCTCTCTCCCTGAAAATATGGCATCTGGTCAAGGATGTGTGAGGAGGGCTGTGCCAGTCACCATATTCACCTGTGGCACTGCAGATACCAATCAGGTCAATGGTAGGGTGCCTGGTGCCATGGTGGGGGGGCACTGGATGCCAGGGAGTGGTTGTTTTCTACTCCTGGCTGGCAAATTGGGGGACCACTACTAATAGGGATACAAATATTTTATGTCATGGCTGGAATCAGATGGAGGCAGAGGACCACTAGCACCAGGAAAGTGTATTATTAATAATACAGAGGTGGGGATTGGGGGGGGTGACACTGGCAGCAGGATATTGTATTTTGATGTCATGGCTGGGGTTTGGAGGGAGCGTGTAACAGAACACAGGGGCAGGTATGCTCCCTCAATGGTCAACTGACTGGCTGGATGCATTACCTCCGGCAGCCACTAGGGCTGCGCTAAATCAGAGGAGGTTTTCACCGGCAGTATTAACACAGTGCTAGCGCCCACACAAGCCTCTGAATATTGGCACCAGATCTTACATAAACTCTAACATGCACTGCAGGCTATTGAATATTCTCACTGCAGCCTACTGCTCTGATGTCATCTGCAGGGGATTCTGGGATTTGTAGTAACAGATGATGTCAATCTACAGCTAAGCAAACTTAGTCTGATTCAATCTGCTATACTACAGTAAAGAGTAAGTAAACCAAAATGTTTTTGCACACAAAGTACACATTGAGACTAGCCCCACACTTTAGTGGGAGAGCATACGATGGTGACTGTTGCCCTTTAAGTTTACGTAATTGCATTTAGGTCCACAGTTTTGCCCTGGAAGAAATGGCATCAGCCATAAAGTGTTGGCCCCATTAGTACATTGCATGTTTGCAGGATATCATTAAAAATGAATTATACTACAACCTGTTATTTTTAGAGTGGAGTTCAAATTGATTCTGATGGTTGTTAGAAAAACAAACTCATGGCTTCACACTTCATATAGCAACCCAGACTTAACCCAAGTAAATCAATGTCTCCCAGAAACTTTTCCAAAAAAAGTTTTGAGCAGCTGTCTTTGTACAGTAAAACCCTTCTACCTCCTCTCTCCATAACTTGCTAAACTGAAAGGCACATAACATTTTCACAAACTAATACCCCTGGCAACAAAACAACACACATTAATAATGTACAATGTCTTTCCTTTTCCTACAAGGCCTCCTGTACCATGTGATAGTGATGCCCTGTTTACACCTTCACAGTGCTCTGCAACTTACGGCACTCCACTCCTGCTGTGATGGCCACAGAGGATCAATTTTCTGTCCACACAGTTGCTAAAGCCATTGTTCCCCCCTCCAGACTTAGCAATGACCAACTGGTGACATACACAAGGTGCTGAAAAGCCAGAAGGTGCTTTCCAAGCTTAGCAGACCCGAATTCAGCAAACAGCATTTTTCAACAACAGAAAGAAAACTGAACACAGGAAAGTGCATAAAAATGTAAAGCGAGAGCTACAAGTACTAGGAATTAGTCACAAACTGGGACTGCAATACTGGGCATCCAAGAATGCATATGCATATCCTGGATGAGAGAGAGGATATGCATATGTATTAGTGCATGCCCAGAATTGCAGTCCCAATTTATGACCCTAATTCCTAATATTTGTAGCCTTCATTTTACATTTTTATGCACTTTCTCTGAGTTCATTTTTTTCTGCTTTTGACAAATGCCTTTTGCTGAACTCGGGTGTGCTATGACTTGTCTTCCTAAATATAGTAAGTGCTGGTGGGAAGCCACTTGAGGATACCTGGAGAGGAAACGTTCAATCAGAGTGAGCACCATGGACTGGCTACATGCCAGGTAATTCACTGTTAAGTATCTTACTCCGATACATGTCCCCTCTCCGGAGTCACATCAGAAACCTAATGCGAACCACTCTTAGGATGCTCCCAGAAGTGTCCAGACTGCTGACTTTGAAGCACAACAACCCATGCGCATGGGTTCATGCGCTTTAAACTGGCAGTGTAAACAGGGCTTTTAAGTGCCTCTTCTTATCCAATGAGCACTAACAAAGGCTGCATTTCAAAGCTGGGCAAACACCCGAGGAACAATTGAGTGGGTTATTGTTTAAGGCAACAGCTGGAGTCTTCATTAATTATAGCATTGATGACCTGGGGTGATTTGTGTGCTTTTTTAGGGCTGTGTGTAGTATGATGAAAAGAAAAGCTTTAGAAACAAAACTTTCACTCCTGCTGGTTAGACCTAGTAGACATACACATAGAAAACAAAAAGATAGGATGAGAAAGAGTCCTTTAAAGCCAGAGCAATACACTTGTAATAGCACAGTGCTGCTGTAGACATACTAAAGTTAGCACTCACTGAATGAGTGGTCATGGATGAATCACTGTCACATGGAACAGAAGGCATTATGGGAATTGGAAAGGCAATAAAAGTTGAAAACATGAAGATCCCCAGGGGCCACAAAACTAGTAGACAAATTCAGAAAAAGAATCCTAACAGCAAACAAAGTGAAGTAGACACTAGGACCACATGCAGAAAAACACAACACTCTGCAGAACATACTGAGGCTAGTGGTAGAGCCTAGATGATAGAGTAACAAGCTACGAGTGAGCTTGATATTTATAGCAAACCTGAGTTTGATTCTTATAACCTCCACTTGCACACTGGGTGACTCTGAGCAAGTCATTTAACCTCTCCAGTGCTCCCAGGTCACCTTGTGCCTCATGGGCCTCACCTGGTTACCAAAGAATGAAAAAACAAATATACTTTTTGTAACGTTTGACTGTAGTTCTCCTCTAAGGGCATGTCCTAAGTTGTAGAAAGTGAAGTTGCACATCTGCAAGTGTCTTTATAGTTTGAATAGTTTATTATAAATGTTAGCAATTTTCCATGGAAAGAAAGTCAGTGGGAAGAATGGGAGGGGATAGGCAGTAATATCCATTTACCTGCATGATATCCTAAACCTCATAATTCTCTTGTCAATCGTCGCATACTAAGTGCGTGAGCGCCTGCCATAAGCAGGGATGGGTGAAGTTGCCAAAATTCACTATATGCTGAAATTTTCAAATTTTGGCAACTTTGGTTTGCTGACAATCACAATTTATTTGCATAGTTATTCACCTGGCAAATTGGCCATATTTGTGTGTCAAATCTACATGAATTACCAATTCACAGGCGAATTAAGCAACTGACATAGTTCACTACATGAATCGAACTGTGGTGGTGTACAACCCTAAAACTGTAAAGAAATAACTCCCCCCACCAACTGTGCTATAATACCACCCCCTCCTCCCATATACCCCCCTGAGCCTACCATCCCCCACTGGTACCCTCCTCCACCCACCCCAGTAAATTTCAACTCAGACATTGGATGTCTATATTAGTGTCAAAAAGTAATGTAGTCTACTAGTCTGTTGCAATTGTATATTAAATAATAATTACCTATGTTCAATATGCTCTTCCCTTCAGTCACATGCCAAACAACACTCTCCCCCTGCCTCCCCCCACCTGAGTTCCACCAGGTCCATGACCAACAAAACCCCCCATCTAACCACCCTCTACCCCCTATGGCCCCCACCACCCTCCCTCCTTTCCCCATCAGCACTCAAAAATAGTGTGACCTGTAATAAAGAAACTGGTTCCCTGATACATAGCATGCGCTCTGTTCAGTGCCCATCTCAGTAATTCAGTAATGGCCTGGATCCTGCATGAATGAATGCTGATGTAGTTTTCTCCTAGTAAAACCTGTCCAGCTGTTTACTTGAATCAAACTATGCCAGCATTCTTTCATGCACTGCCCACTTATTATCAAGATGGGCATTGGACAGAGCAGGCACTCTGCACTGGGGGCTATTTTTATTTATTATAGGTCACATTTTTTCTTCACGCTGGAGGGGGAAGGAGAGCAGTGGGGAGTTTTATTAGTCATGGAGCTGGTGGGACTCAGTAAGGAAATGAGGTAAGTCTTCTTTGGTGCATAAGTGGGTGTAAAGTATTTTGAACTTACTTAATCCTTATATAACATACACTCGCATTAGACTCACAGGCGATAGTTCTTTTTGATACTATACAGACAGTGTCTGAGATGAAATTCACTAGGGCAGAGGGGGGAGGGAAGAGGCTGCCTGCAGGGGATGGGAGGAGGGTTTATGACTATAAGGTATTTAGGAGGTGAGAGGGGGTAGCATTACAGCACAGTGGGTAGGGAAGTTTTTTATAATAGTCTTAGGATTAAAAAAAATATTATTAGCAAGTTGAGGTGTGCCACTGTGAAATGTGTAAAATTGGGTTGTGAATGTTCCTGACTTTGCTACAACTTTGCCAGTGAATTAAAACTTTCTGCATCTCTAGCCATAACCCACTAAAGGAACAAGAAGCAATTATAAAAAGAATTCCCAATTTTCACATTTGAGACCAACAGTGATTGGGGGGGGGGGGGCTCATAATATAATTCTTTTTGCTGCAATTTCAGGCAAGAATACAGATTAGTCATTAGGAAAGTATTTATTAGCTGGAAGCAACAAAAACTCAGAGACCAGCTGTAGAAAAAAACATTTCAAACATTTCTTTTCCATAATGATTCTTGCTTTGTTGTCAATTTTTACTCCCTCTAAGACTTTTCCATGTATATTGCCAGGAATATAAAGCCATACCTCTGAAAATTCCCCCATAAGGTGAGCCGACTATTGGCTTTCCACTCAGAACTCCTAAGCGGTATGTGCTGTCTCATATGCTACACTGAAAAAAGCTAAATTCACGTAATTCTAAGAAGCTCGTATAACAGCAAACTGCACTAACACCAGAGTACTGATTTACACATTGTTCTGTTCTCCAAAGCTAGGCAGTCTTGATGCTGTCAGGCCACATAATAGATAAGCCACCCGCTCACAGTGGTTTTCTGTGGAAATGACAGCATTCAGTACAGACTCCAGATGGGAATGCCAGCTAATTTTGAGGTTACAAGTTGTTGACTCCTTAGGAATCTAAGTTCATGGATGGAATCATAGCTCTGTCAGGGCACACAGGCATCTCCAGTTTACTATGGGAGTTGTGGGCCAGCAATCAACAAGGGAATAAAACAGAAATTATTCTCATGTACAGTTTGTGGACAACATGTCCTCTTCATCCCCCAACCAACAGTTGTACCGAGGCTGCAATCCCACAGTGTAAGAACCTGCAACTATGAACTCCAGGGGCCAGAGTTCAAAAGGTGGAAAAACTGCATATGTGCAGTGGAAAAAAACTGTGCAAGGGAGGATACCCTTGTACAATCGCAGTGATTTCTGCATGCCTGCAATTTTTAAGAAAGGCTGCCTTTTTGCAACCTTTTCCATATTTTATGGCAGCTGGTGCAAATGTTTGCTTAACCTAAAGATTTGAATGCAATTCTCCTTTTACACACCCTGTAAATATCCACTTCTCTTTCAGCGCATAATAAGGAAGCCGGTTCATTACATAAACTGCTTTGCTGAATGACTGCCCACCAGTTTGAATGAGGGACAGAAAAACTGGAACAACGTGTCATTCATAAATTGGTCCAACAGAGATGGCACATGAGTTGACCATTTATCAACAATTATAAGTCTAAATTAATATTCATGAGCCAGCAAGGCTCCTCTTTGGCTATTGGATTGATAATTAATCTCTCAGAAATGATCGCTTGATTCGATGCTGTGCATACTCGTGCCACACTGCTCACTCCACACCACTGTGTGTTGAAAGAAAATGGCAAAAATAAGTTTTAAAACCATTCAAAACCAAGATTCTTACTGGGATTAGATTTATAATCACAGTAACAACCTCAAAGTCTGCAGTTTCCTAGGATTAAGTACCATCCGCATTAGAAAAAGGGTAGGATGAACCAGGAAATGTAGAGACTCAAATGTGATCAAGTAACTGTTATCCAGTATCATATATTAGCAGACCTAATTCAAACAACCAGTTTGGAGGGTTTCTCTTCATGTGAGGACCCCTAATAACTATAACAGGGTTTCATGCTTGGTGTTTGAAAAAGTGGAATGCTCTGAAGGGAGGTGTACTTTTCTTTTTTAAATATTTTTTTTACAAGTACCAAACATAGTCTGATGATAATATAATGCGCTGTATACAATTGCACAGCTCAGAACAAGTTAAATGTCTGAATCTCATATCTCAAACAATTCAGAAGAGCCATTCCATACCTATAACAAGGCACTGTGAAGTGTGTGTAATTGTGGGAAATGAGCACTTCTCAAGTGGGTAAGTCACTTCCTGAGAAGTCCATGCAATGTCTATAGCAGAAGCAGAACACTGCAGGTCATTTCTAAAGATAATGTAAAGTTTTACTTCACTGTCAAAGTTTTGCTGAAGTTGCAAAACTGGCCTTTGAGAATTAGTTCACAAAGTTCCTACTTCGCCATTCCCTCACTTTGCAATGCATTTTCTGAGTAAAGTGGTACTTTTTCAGGTGACGACAGGTGAAATTATAGTGACTTGACAACTTTGCTAGAGAATTTAGGCCAATTCACATAGAAAAATGGCCACTTTCCTGCTGGAAACTTTGCAAAGTTACCAATCTAGGAATGCTGCCAAGTTCCCATATTTATCTGAAAAAGAAAATTTCAGCCACTTTGCCCATTACTAGTCCTGTAACACTTAAGAAATTGTGACCATGTAACTCCAATAACCTTAGTTCTCTGGCTGGCTGACAGTCCGACTGCACATGACCATCAATGTGCTGGTTCTTACATACAAGGTCTTTCACAAATGTGGACCAATCTCTCTTAGACCTCTTGGTCCTGTATGCCCCAGTGCAGACCTGCTGGAGAGAGACTTCAAATAGTTCCTTGAACTGACTGAAAGCAGCAGAGGGGAGAGAGAGAGAGAGAGAGAGAGAGAGGGAGGGAGAGAGCGAGAGAGAGACTTTTACAGTGGTAGCTTTTCATCATGAGCCGTGTTTACATAGCCGCTGTGTTCTTACCTGAAGCCTACTCCAGTCCAGCTTTGATCTCTCAATTTGCATCACAAGTGCATCTATGTGACCCCTCTCAGCACCAGTGCAAATCACGCTGAGAGGGGCAATGAGTTCAAGGGGCAGGTGTTCCATTTATGCCCTCAGCAATCTAGTGCACTGAAAAAAACTGCCTCTCAATGCTGGAACGAGTGGTGCAGCCTGTCTACAAGGCTGCTTACACCACTCATTCCATCATGCATTCCTTACATTGTGACTTATTATGATCAGGTAAGTGTCCACACTGGCACACTTGTACTGAAGCAACTCCAGCACTCAGGCTGCTGCGATGCAAGTGTGGAAGCATAAACAAGCCTTGTGGAATAATTTCCTTAACCATATGGTCCTGTCCCCATCCTTATCTCCTTAAGACCTTTCTTTTTAAAGGACTTGTAGTGTAGTGTATGATTATGTAGTAATGATAACTGAATACCTTATCAAATGTTATAATTTACCGAGCTACATGTTGTTTGTTAACTAAAGAGGCTGGCTGTGTATGTCGATTAGTCAATTATGGCCCTCTCATCTGTGATAAATCCATCTCACAGCACAGTTTGTATAGCTTTTTTCCATTTTGTACTATAAAAAATCATATACATGCTTTCCATTTTGTAACTCTTTTAACAGTCTACTTCATTGAGAGCTACAACATGTAGTATTTAATACATTCCACTTGTACAGAATTAAATACACAGTATTTTTTGTTCTCTAGTAAATACTGTATCCAACCGCCCCTTCCCCAAAGACATACCGGCAAATAAGACATTCTGCTCAGTATGCCTTCCAGGTCAACTCCTGGGTAGTGCATTTTGGATTTGTATGGTGCCTTGAGCACTGGGAGGAAGGGCTCCATATAAATGAATGAAAGAGTTATTCCTCAGTAATGCACACCTTGTTGGTAAAGTCTGCTTTGGATTAGGAGTGCGTTTCATAAACATTACCAATACATTTGTGTTATAGTCATCTGTCATCGCATAAGTGGCAGCAGAACTATTTCTCTAGCTCTGTACTAATGCACATTTAAATTCTCTTGGTTCAGGTTTACAACGCGTCCACTTACAGCACATTAGCTATATTACTGCTATTGCACCAGAAGTACACCCACTGAAAACAGTGGTTAAAACATTCGCCAGCCTATCAGCCTTTTTAAAATATACTTGCCAAAAAAAAAACTCTTTATGTAATAACAAACCCAGACTTGCAATAAAAGCCATCTGCAGAAGTGCCAATTATCCCTCTACTCAAATGATTATGTTCCCTGTAGTTTTGCTGACAAGCAAGTTATGCCACATTTTAATAGGCAATAAAATGTATTATTAAATAATTAGTAGCAAAGATGTACAAATTAGAGGGCATTTCCTTTTACGTACATCCCTCAGTACTTCAAACTATTGATTTAAGGCAATGTGAGCCTTTATAGAGCCCAATATGGAACCTAATATAGCAGCTTATTGTTAGACAATTGCAAGGCCAATACATGTTTGCTGAGAACTGTAGAGCTGGAACATTCAAAAAATTCCATATCATTCGGTTTGCCTGATCTATGTTCAAATCCCTCAAGAGCTAAATTTTCTTAAAATCTGCCTCTTATTCAGAGCACATTAATTAAAGTGTTAAGGGTAAAGAAGTATTGATGTTTTTTTTCCTGCTTCCCTCTAAGGTAATGTCTCTTACTTGTTCAGCCCTAAAGGTATAGTTGAACTTAACTGAAAAAAAAAGTCCCACTAAGACCAATTAAGGCCTTTACTAAGAGGCTGAAAGGAAGACAAATGGAGGCGAAAGGCAGATTACAAAGAACCTTTGTACAGATGTAAAGCAATTAGAGTGGTCTCTGGGGCTAGACAGTGTGGTACCTGCACGTAATGGATCCTACAGCTTGTCTAAACTTGGAACAATCCATCTTTTTTTTTTGTTGGGGATAAAATGGAAGTCTTGTGTTAGTGTCATATATCAACTGATAGCAGGCGATTGGTTTCCTGCACATAGGGAAACTGTAATGCCTGTCAGGGGCATTCTTGCGAATAAAAAATAAAAATTATAAAGCCAGTTACAGCCTAGTCTTATTAAAAAAAAAAGTACATTTGGTTTTGAAAAATATTCTTTCTGTAAGGCACAAATTATCTCCAAGCAGTGTTAGTGGCTCAGCAGGTTGCACACTTGCCTCTGAGGCTTGAAGATCAGAAGGTTGTGGTTCTATCCCCACATCAGGCACTTGGGGTTAAAGCCCAATACTGACACTGTAGTGCAGCATGAGGGGGTTCTGCACTCCTGAGGTGCCAACTTTCGGATGGGATGTTAAACTGAGGTCCCGTCTGCATGTTCTGGTGGTTGTTCAGGTGGACGTTAAAGATTCCATGGCACTTCTCGAAAAGAGTGGGGAAATTTCTCCGGTGTCCTGGCCAAATTTCCCCCATTCACTAAAAATACTCCCAACAGCTTAATCTGGTTTAATGTCAGTTGGCATCCATCTGTATCCCCTCTCCCCTTGGGATGTGGCTGAAAATAGGCAGACCTGTCTAGTCCTCCTTTCCTGGTCAACAAAATACATATCTGTTTTCAAATGCAAGGTCTTTTACGTTGTGGCTATCTTGTTAATGACTTACAGAATTCAAATAAGAACATATTAAGAAAGGAAAATAATTTTGTTTTATATAGTGCTTTTCATACACAGTGTATCCCAAAGCACTTTACAATTCATGAACAGTTGTCCACAACAGGCATTCTCAGATAGGTTACAAAATGTTCAGGGGGTTAGATGGAGGGAAAGAAAAAATTAAGGACAGGGAGGTTAGGTGGCTATTGTAGGATTCAAACCAGAGTCATCAGGGCTCCAAAAGAAGGCAAGGTGGAGTATTAACATGAATAGTGCCACACTAATTGGTCATAGTAGGTGTGAACTGGGTAGGGGCCATAATCAGAGGGCCTCAATGCAAGATGTTCAGTGGACAGCACAATACACCACTGCCCCAGTGCAAATGATGGCATCCTCTTCCATAAAGAGCAGAGTGACATGTTCAGCAGAGTTTGGAAGTGTTAAAGGCTGCTCTGGCAGTGTTATTTACAGCTTTCAAAACCCTACCTTACCAATGGGTACGGTGGTGCCTGATCCCTGCCCCTCGTGGCATTAGTGTCACAAACTGACATGATCCATCCCCTCTTGCCTGATCCCTAAGATACTGATATGTGTCCACGTAATCTACCCCCGAGAAACTGTCAACTTAACCTCGCAGTCTACTGGCCCCCTTAACTCCTAAGGAACTGTCACATTTACCTGGCAGGTCAGTGCTCCTCTACTCCCTGAGAAACTGTCAGAGTTACATTATAGTCCAGTGGCCCTACTGAGCCATGAGAAACTGTCAAATTTTTCTGGTAGTCTAGTGCCCCCACTTCCCAATCCTCAACTTCATGGAAAGCAACCCTGACTTTCCAGGGGTACTCCTTCATGGATGACCCAGGTTATAAGAATCATACCCACAACCAATCTCCCCAGCCCAACTACTCAACACCCACCACCCCCCAGCCACCAACTCGCCCATACAGATGTCCTCCTGGTCTGCTGTCCGATCTGCAGACAACAACCGGCACTGACCCTCCACACAACACCTCATCTGGAAGCCATCTGAATGACAGGAAGCAAGCACACACATCCTGTAGAACTAATACCACACGTTATCTCTATATTGTTATCTCCACTAGTGGTGTATACATATCTGTCCATTCACAGTTTGGGACTGTGTAGTACAGTACAGTCTGCATGCCCATTGGCCCACGTGGGGGACCAAGAGGCATACAGCCGTACTGTACACTGTCAATCGGTGGGCGGATGACTTGGTGGGGAACTGCAACCTGCCGCTGACTGGGGGGTGCAGGGTGGCAGGGCTCAGTGGGCAGGTGGGAAGGGGGTTACCGCTGGACCACCAGGGTTATTATTTACATTTACTCATGACTGGGCAGGAGATCAGGTCCACTGGAACACCAGGGATATTTTATTCATTAGCCCGCGATCGGGCAGGCGATCAGATCCAATGGACCACCAGGGATATTTTATTTATTAGGCCGTGATCGAACAGGAGATTGGGTCCACTGGCCCACCAGGGATACTTTATTCATTTGCCCATGATTGGGCAGGGGAGAGGGTCCACTGGACCACCAGGGATGTTTTATTCATTAGCCCACAATCAGGCAGGAGATCGGGTCCACTGGACCACCAGGGATATTTCTGTACTATGCCCACAATCAGGCCTTGGGGCACGTTGCCTGCTGAGGGGCAGGGGGCACTGGTCCCTGATGGCTGCAGCCTGGCAGGGCACCAGGTGCAAGTCACTGGGGATTGAAGCACTGCATGCAAATGGGGCCATAATGACATGCAAATGGCCCCATTTGCGCCTTACATACATAATGACCTCATTTGCATGCTTACGGCTGAATATCACTCTTGCTGCGCCGAGCACAACCGTACTTGTGCTGGCTCAGCCCCCTGCTCCTCATCTGCCAGTTTCACTGATGTAGTGCCACTGCACCGTGCACAGTGCAGGTGCCCCCAGTGCCATATTCAACGGTGCTGAGCCATGGCGCCCAGCACCGTTGGATATAGCCTGGGCTATGCCCTGGCTCAACCCAGTTGCTCTGTGTCCAGGCTTGCGCCCCTGCCAGGCACAGTCTGAATATCTCACCCCTGTTGTATAAATAGAATATGGCATGGTCTGATGGAAGGCACCATTGTTATCTTTATTTGACAGTATTTTCGTGGTTTCTAAACTCATGAAATATCAACACCCCAGCACCTTCTTATGAAGATAAAAATGATATTATAACGCAGGTCAAGTTTAAACTGTTCATATATATTCTTTGCAAAAAACTGCACTATTGCACTGGTTAGATTTCATCTCAATGCCACACAGGTAGGTGAATGTGGCATGGAGTCATAATGTCGCAAGACATTATGCCGCATGGCAAAATCATGCTGCCAATACAGCGTGATATTGCCATGCGGCATATGTCTTTTTTCTGTGGAGGGCTTCACCATCTCTAAAGATTTTCAACTCCGGGGGGGGCGGGGTCCAACTTGGGGAGTGCACAAATAGTGTAAACAAATAAAATGTCTGGGACCAGGAATCAAACCCAGTCCCAGACGCAGCGCCTGGGTTCCTTCTGCTATGGCTTAGTTCAGTGATCCACGGCAGCAGCTTGGCGGAACCCACTCTCAGCAAAGATCTTATCCTCTGCCTGGAAGTATGTGAATGGTGCAGTACCACATACAGCAGTATATGCAGCGTTGCACGATTTGCTGTCCTGACAGCTGTTTGATGGTAATGTCGTACACTATTAAGCATACGACATTATGACCTGGTAGAGGTGAATGTGGCATTAGGGAATTCCCCTCAAGCAGCAAATGGACAAGACCACACAAGCAATCACAGACAGCTATCATCAGGTAAGTCAAATAACATACAACTGTTTCCAGATGACACAAATGCTGCAGTACTGATGTGTTACCTTCGTGGATTTCTATTTGTGGCACGCAACCACAAGGCATATACATTCACTTCTGCCTGCAGATAGAATTCCACAATACTAAAATCCAAACAGTGCTTCTGTGTGCAGAAGCATAGGGCCCTGCAGCCACAGATACAAATCTGTAATGCCCAAAGTATCTGTAGCCACAGGTACTAATCCACACTGTAAGACATGCACACAGTTCTGTCTGCAGCATTTCTGCAGCTGCCGGTGTAAAGACATATGCACCAACCTCTGGCTGCAGAAGCACAGGCACCAGAAAACCCATGATACAGGGGTCGATCTTAACATTGTTTTACTAGCCCAAACTGACCAGGGCTAGTGCAGCTAACTCTCTACTTGCCCAGCTTGACTAGTGCAGATTATCATGGCTGTTAATGAAGTTAAAAAAAAGTCTCTACTTTAGCATTCTCTAGTCCTCATGCTAATCTTTCTCAAAGTTCTAGATGGCCAGGTGTGAATAACAGCTCATTAAGAGCTGCAATTATCTGGAAGTACAAGAGAGGGATTCCACAAATGACTCAATGTGAGTCATTATCTCTCCACTGTTAAGACTTTCAGCTAGTCCAGGGTGTGATCAAGGGTAGAGTGCTGTTAAGTCACTAGCTTCCTGTTTTCTGAATGTGTCTATAGGCGCTTTTACACACGCAGTCTTACAACGGAATAAGCATTACGGAAGGACTGTACCGGTCCATTCCATGCTGTCTAAAGGCGCTTTTACACACACAGTCTTATAACGGAATAAGCATTATGGAAGGACCCTACCGGTCCATCCCATGCTGTCTAAATGCTTTTTGTTCCATTGTAAAATGAACGTTCACCTGAATCGCATTCCCTGGCGTCGGTGGTTTGTCCCCACGCGTACCGTTACAGCGGGCAGTGTAAAGCGCCCATTCCAGCTCAAGACCTCTAGCTCTTCAGTTATTGCCTCACAGCCACTGTTCTACCTGACAAGGAGTACTACACCGATATGGAGGGCTGGGCGATGTTGTGATGGAACAGGAGCTTGTCTAATCGGGACGTGAAGCGCAATAGGCTGTATCGGAGCCGGACAGGTAACGCTGGTTTCGGTACAGTAGCGTGTGTGTAAAAGCATCTTAAATGCTTTTTGTTCCATTGTAAAATGAACGTTCGGCTTGAACCATATCTCCTGGCGTGGTGGTTTGTCCCCACGCATGCCATTGCAGCACGCAGTGTAAAGCGCCCATTCTGGCTCAAGAACTCCAGCTCTTCAGTTATCGCGTCACAGCCACTGTTCTACCCGGCAAGGAGTACTGCACCGATATGGAGGGCTGGGCGATGTTGTGGCAAAACAGGAGCTTGTCTAATCAGGACATGAAGCGCAACAGGCTGTATCGGCGCCCGACAATTAATGCTGGTTTCAGTACAGTAGTGCGTGTGTAAAGGCACCTATTGTCTAACAATTTGTCCAGTATTATTAAGACCAGTGCCCCTCATTTCTCTACATTTTGAGTGTTTGTATCCAACATTTCAGTGACAAAATGCAAAGAGGTATACAGGATCGGCCCTGCAGGTTGTGGGTTTTATCCCAGCCTCACCATAACTTCCCTCTCACAAATCTCTTAACTCTGTTCTTTCCCTGGACACCACTGCAGACCAGACTCTGCAGTGACCATCCATAGATTTATAGCTGCCATTACTGGCAAGTGTAGGGGGTCCTCAGCTCTTCTAAACGGCCATCCCAGCCATCACCATCCATACAGTTCCACCCTTATTCCACTCAGCACGTCCTTTCAGCCTAACAACAAAAGTTTGGATCATGTATGGTACAAAAGTAAACCTTGATAAAATACATAATTTGAAACCTTGAAATAGGCACTCCTGGGGTGCATAGATCATCCTATATGAAAATAGACATAGTATAGTGTTATGCCTGTGTACTGTTTCCCCTATGCTGATGAAAGGACAATGTTAAAGAAAAATATGTTATTGTTGGGGTAGAGCATATTAAAATCAATATTTTTACAAATAAAAATGTCATAGTTTTCTTTTTTCCAAGCCCCTTAGGTTTGTCTAGCCCTCACCCCAAAGAAATTTTAGATGTGCTCCTGGCTCACTTGAGAATGTACAAAAACTTTCAAAAGTGCAGGTCTCCAGTTAGGGTTATCACCTTTTAAGAAGCCCAAAGTGGGACATTTCCTACTGAAATGTGATTTTTTGCAGCACAATATGTAAACTTGACCAATACAGCAGACTTGTTTTCCCTAAATAATCGGAATTAAGACTAAGTGTTGCAGTTTTTTGGTTGTTTCTACTGTTTCTTATTATTTTCAGGTGTTTTAGTTAAGATGTTATAGTTCTTTGCAACATTTAGAGGAAAATCTGAAATTTTTTTTTTTCTAGTATAATGTCAGGACATGTAGTATTTTTCATGTTTTTCTGCAGGACACAGCTGCCTAAATCAGGACTGTCCCTTGAAAATAGGGACAGGTGGTAACCCTATCTCCAGTTGACTACAGGGTGGGGACCGCAAGTCTCTTTCTCTGCCTGTCTCTGTTCATTGCCCTGTGGGTGGTGGTGACAGTGTGGTGAGGTGCATGATGATGCCAGCTATTGTGTGCACAGAGCTAGGACTGCTTGATTGAACATTTGCTGTTGTGATATCCTCTCTCCGCTTGGTGTGTGTGGGGGGGGCAGAAAGAGAAAGAGAGGAGGCCATGGTACAAAACAATGGGGGGGCTCACTGACTGTGATGGATGGCATTACAGTCTTTTTTTTTCTGCTGGGGAGCTGGAAACAATGTGGGAGCAGGATAAATGTGCAATAATCAGAGTATTTCTTGGCTTTGTTTGCATTGTTTCCTGCATAAGTGATCAAAATTTACCATTATAACTAAGGGCTAGTGCAACCATCTGCAGGCTAGTGCAATTTTGAATCAACTTGCCCTGCTGGCTAGTGCAAAAAAAGTTAAGGTTGACCACTGCCATGATACCAAAACTGCAACACTTCTTCTGTCTTCAGCCCCTGAGGGGTCTGTGCCTCTTCAGCCACAGGTGTAAGACTTACACACAGACTACTGGCTGCAGAAGGGCAGGCCACTGTGGGCCTATACTTATGCAGCTGCATATAGAAAACAATGCACTAGCACATCCAGCTATGTAGTGAGGCAGCACCCATTACCCCCCTTGCGCCAGCAAACAGTAGTTATTTTAACCTCATCCGAACTTTCAGAGGCAACATTTTAGACCAGCCCACCAACGCAGTGGAAGTGCTTCCATTTGCGGTGCCAACGATTGGGGTTCAGGAGCAGACCTTGGATGTCAGAGGGTCGGCCAGTGGGGGCTGAAGGTCGAGCATCCCAGGGACTGCTCGCCGTCTCCGGGGAGGGAGGGAACTTGGTACCCGGTGCCTGCTGACCACTAGCATTAGCAGGGGGGTGCAGCAGTCCAGGAACACACTGGGAGGCTGTCAG
This sequence comes from Neoceratodus forsteri, assembly GCA_016271365.2. NCBI lineage: Eukaryota > Metazoa > Chordata > Ceratodontiformes > Ceratodontidae > Neoceratodus > Neoceratodus forsteri. The sequence goes on from JADMNL010000030.1 coordinate 65,935,549, forward strand.
GGCAGGGACTGGTAAATCACGGCACGTTGGGTGCAAAAGCACACCTGATCATGTGCAGAGGTCACTGCATGACTGGTCTTGCATGGAACAGGTGGGGAGGGGGGACAAACAAGGAAAAAAAACCTTGGCATGAGCCCCATGATACCCAGATCCTGGTAAGGGCTGGGATCTAGCTGATACGGAGGTGGATCTCTTCCCCCAGCAGCGTCCAAGGGCCCAAAAATATAAATACAAAAAAAAGGTAACATTTTACATTTTTGGGGGAAAGTGCTACCCCTGGACAAAACTGCTACCCCCTTGAAAAATGTCTAGGCTCACTGATGAAACCACAATATCCACACTACAACAGTACTTCTGCAGCCACATGTACTCATGCACACAGTACAACATACGCACACAGGTGTGGCTGTATAGGGGTCTGTGCATACACAGCTGCAGAAACAACTCCATCAAGGTAGCACATCAGTGCCACTGCATTTGTGCAATCTGGAAATTGTTGTGTTGTTTGTTTTACCTGATGATGTCTGTCTGTGGTTGCTTGTGTGGTTTTGTCCTTTTGCTGCTGGGGTGGTGAGGAGTTAGCATTGAATTTCAATTGCTATATTTTGGAACAACTTTTCAGCCTCTGCAGCTCTCTGAAATTCCCTTATCCCCTTCATGTTGTCAAATCTTCCGCCTGTAACTCAACCTGCCCTGGATTCCTTCTCCTATGTCACTGATGAAGGTATTGAATATATAAGGGATACACAACAGAGACTTGCTGAATACATGATTTCTTTTCATTAGAGCTGTTTGACCTTGGATAACCTCACGAGTGGTGTAAGACACAACTGATGTGCCCCAGGTCAAATAGCTTGAGTGAAAATAAATAATGTATTACACAGGGTCCCTGATGCATACTTCATTGTTGTAAAAGGCCTGTGTTTTTAAAAAAATATATATATTTTTTAATAAATATTATTGTTTGCCTTTAAAAAAAACAAATGTAGGAAGGACTGTTTGGTGAGCTGCCCTGTGTGTGTGCCACATCAGAGGTTAATTGCTGCAGTGGTTACTACGGATGTGCAGGGACATAAGACCCTTATGTTATCCTGTCGCTATCGACTGTGGGCTGCCCATCTATGCTGCAGCTGACAACACTGTGCTTGCAAGAATCCAGCTCTCTATAAACAAGGCCTGCAGGCTAATGCTGGGAGCCCCTAAGCGCACACATACGTGCCTGCTGTACTCCACCACCAACTTGCTCAACCTTGAAGAAAGACTCTGCTTCCAAACCTGCCTTCTTGTAAAAAAGACCCTGCTAGGGCTCCCCCCCCCAGGGTCACCACCTCCCTGCAGTGTGCCTCTTCCTCAGTCTCCACTCACAGCGCTGTCAAAACCTTCCTTATTGTCCCCAGGGTAAGGACCTCTATGGTCCAGTGATCCTTTTGCTATCGGGCTCCCTCCTGGTTCAATTCCCTCCCAGTCAATACAGCTGACTCCACTAAGCTTGGTCCTTTCAAAGTCTCCCTCAGAAGCCATTTGACAAGTACAGTACTCGATGCTGCAACTGCACATAATCTCCCACCTGCCCCTTACCTTATCCCCTAGGTTGGGTCTGCCCTGTCTACTTTTGCTGTATATATCCAGTGTCTCATGCAACATCTGCTGAGTAATGTAATAAAATATGTCTGGTTGCTACTTGATGTGGTACTCGTGTACCTATATTATGACTACTCTGATCTACCTATTACCAAGCGTGTCCCACCAGTGAATACCTGCAACACTGGTTGCTTTTTTAATCTAAGTGTTATGTACTTGTAACCCCCCTGCAAATGGGGGTTCCCAAAAGACTTCCAGGAGCTTGCTTGAATGCTCCAAGCCTGAATGGTGTTTGGCGTTTAAGCCATTTATCAGTGAGTGTTTTTAGAGCCTCTGGTACTGTCTCTTTAAGAGCTGTCTGCTTGCAGACATAATTAGTTTGTATGGGGGAACTGTGTGCTTCTCTGTTTGAGTACCACTCGAGCTGCTGCCAATTCACTCCATTTTGCAGTCACTAGGAGTGCAAAGGGAACCTATCTGAAAGATGTAACTGTTTGCCAGAAATCATTTACAGTAATAATGAAATTACAGTTTGTCTAACCTGCTTTCTTTTGCAGTCAGAACTGTGTCTGCCTAGTTCCCCATTCTGGTTTTGAACTGCTGAACTGGACCAATCAGTGTGGGGTAAGCTAGCTCTAAAATGGTGCCTGGACGAATCAGAACTTGGACTCATAATCTGAACCAGCCACAAGAGGATTGTATGGGCAGTGACTCTGGGAGATGTAGTTTAGACTTGCCTTTTTGGACCAACAGCAGCAGTCTATTGTGAGTGACAGCCAATCTAGTCAAGAACTGGGAGGAACTCAAAGGAAGTGCCGGTTTTGTCTGTTGAAGTTTTTCAGTTGAGCTCTGACAGTGAAGAAGGAAGGAGCCCTGTGCTTTTCAGTGTGCAGTTTTAGTCGGAAAACGTGTGTAAGGCCCAGAGTTCCGGTCTGCAGCTGTGTAACTGCTTGTTAGACTGAACTGGCCCTGTGAAGAGAATCAAAGGATATCTGAAGAGTAGAAACCAGGCTCACCCTGTAGAAGACTGGAGAAATAGCTGAATTGCACTGTCTGTCAGGAACTGAATCTGCTGTGTGTTCTCCCGGTATTGTGCAGTAATTGCGATCGGGAGAGAAGCAGCCTGCCTGGTATAGTACTTTCTGTTTTACCATATAAATGTGTAGAAGAAGCATGACACCTCAAGTGAATCCTGCTGCCATTAAGTGACTTTTGCCTGTGACTGTTTACCATATAAATGTGTGAGGAGTCTCTGGAGCTCAAGAGTAGCCCTGCTGACATTGAAGGACCCTATCTTGTTTGGAGGTCGGAGTACTAATTCAGGGTCGCCTCCTGTTGAATTGCCAAATGGAATTACTGTACTGCTGACTGTTTAACTAATTTTTCTGTGTGAAAGGGCCCCTACCAGCTGCCACGGTTTGGACTAGCCACTAGGGCTTGGGTACCCAGGGACAGTAACTGGTAGGGATAGGCCTGTGCACAGAGCCATAGGTAGATAGTAAAGTGATAAGCTAATTAACCTGATTTCCCCCTGTCCTTGTTATATCCCCCTAAATAAATCAGAGTTGCTTGTTTCAGCAAAGTTATACTGCCTGAGGTATTTGTCTATGTTAAAGTACTGTACTGTGATTGTTGCACTGTATCTTATTTCACAGGAGGTCCCAGTGCGGAACTAGTCCTGGGGTAAGTGTATACTGTGAGGTAATTCTGATATATTGTGTGGGCCACTAGTGGGAAGAAAGGGGGGTTGCAGTGTCCCAGAGGGCTGTGACCAAGTGAGTTTAACTATTGCAAACCCTGACCTCTGGGTGGAGGCACCCGCCATTGGATCCATGCCCCTCAACCTGTTAGTGGCAAATCAGGCAGGGGTAGTAGCCCCTGGGATAGCGCTATCTAGGGGTTACATACTGTACTGTTCGTTTGCTGTGATGTATTGCTGTCTTGACGAGTTGTCTTTGTAAATGAGTCTATGACTCAAAGGTCTGTAAACCGATGATCTACTAAATAAATAAATAAGTAAATGTTGAGAGTACGCCCTGCTATTAGGGTATAATTTTTTGGTAGGTGGAGCTATGACAGAGTGCTCCATGGAAAAAACATGGTTGCTCCATTTTTGTTTAGTGACAGCCTACGATGCTGTGTTGGTATGCCACACTTTGGGGTCAGAGCAGGTCGAGGATCATGCTCACCAAGTGTCTATTTCAGTGGGTGGACCCAGCAGCAGTGGGGGACTTGTATTGTCCAGTAACAGCAGAAAGTGGGAAAGAAGAGAGCCATGAACAGAGAGAGATTAAATAGTTGCAGCAGTGGGGGGGACTTGTATTATGCAGTGAAAGCAGAGAGTGGGAGGGCAGAGTGTCTCGAGCAAAGGGGTTTGCATTTTGTTATGAAAAAAGGAAAACCAATGCTTTTAATATTCTAGTGTCAAGTGAACTTGTGCCATGCAGAGCTTTGTCCGTGCTGACTGGTGTGGTGAGAAAACACTTGATTTTGTTTGCTTACTTTGGTGTTGTCCACTCAGGATTGTTAGGCCCATGCAGACAGAGAGGGAAACGTGGCACGTGTTTGCTGTTATAACCTGCGGGTTGTAACGGTGAATTATAACCTCCTTTCCCTATGGGAAAAAACTAATACTAATTTGGGCTGGCAGTATAGCCTAGAGGTTAGAGTAATGAGATGTGAATGAGCTTGGTACATCCAACAGACCAGACCTGGGTTTGATTCTCACAGCCTCCACTTGCATACTGTGTGACTCTGAGCAAGTCACTTAACCATCCAATGCTCCCAGGTTGCCCCTGAAAACAGGCACTTGTGCCTAGTAGGCCTTACCCGGTTACCAAAGACTTAAAAAAATACCAGCTATTGCATATATACAATCTACATTGCAAAAAACTGTGTTAATGCACCACTTAGGGTTCAACTTAATGCCACAAAAATAAGGAAATCTGGCATTAGGGTTTCCAAACCTAACTCCCCCCCAAAGCAGTAAAAGGACAAGATCACACAAGCAACCACAGACAACAATCATCATATGTAAGAAAAACATAAAACTGCTCCCACAGAAACACAGACTTTGATGGCAGATAAGGACCGCTTGGCCCACTCAATCTGCCCATTTCCCTACATATTGGAAAACCTGCAGATCCTAGTTAACCAACAGCCTACTTTCTCTTACCTGCCACTAGAACTGCCTTATGTCTGTCCCATGCATTCTTGAATTCCCCCACTGTTTTTGACCCCACTACCTCTTCAGGAAGGCCATTCCATGTGTACACCACCCTCTCTGTGAAAAAATATTTCTTCATGTTGCCCCAAGCCATCCCTCCTCTATCTTCAAATTATGCCCGTTGTTTTTGCACATCTCTTTTTCTGAAAGATGCTACCCTCTTGGACTCTGCTGATTCCCTTGAGGTACTTGAAAGTTTCTATCATGTCCCCCCCTTTTCCTCAAGGCTATACATATTAAGCTCCTTTAATCTCTCTTCGTATGGCTTCTGGTGAAGACCCTGCACCATTCTGGTTGCCCTCCTCTGGACCGTCTCCATCCTGTCTATGTCCTTGCAGAGATGGGGTGACCTGAAAATGTTTTTTTAAGACATGAAAAACACAAATTTTGTGAAAGTAAAAGTGCTCACGAATGCAAAATGTTGGTGTATCAGAGGGTTTCTTAAAACCCTACTGAACATTCTCAGAAGCCAAATTTCAAAACCGTATAACTCTAGATCCAATTAACATTTTTTCTCAAACCGTTTGAAATGCATATCGTTTGCACAAACCACTTTGGCTCTGAAAGTTTTGACACAAAATTCCATACATTCTAGACTGTAGGTGAGAGTACAAAATGCAATCAAATGGCCACAAGTGATGTTTTTCTGTAATTATGATGTATCCAAATCTCAGAATCCAGATAAGCATCTGATATCAGACTTCCCAGGTCTCAAAAACTTGCCACCCAGACAATGCATGCCTTATTGTGGGCAGTTTCATCAATGACACTGCCAAAGTTATTAAGATGCAGTGATGTCCTCTGAACCCTAACTATATTTGCGCTACAGCACAAGTATTATAGATATATATGATTTTTTTGTTAATCAGGTAGATACACTAGACAAAGGAATGCCCATTTACAGGTACAACCCAGGAGAGAACAAAAGGTGGCATATTACAAAAACACTGTAGGCCAGTCATGTGAGCAACAATAAAGAACAGTTCAAGCAACTTCAAAACACTTAAGCCAATGTAACAGGGGATTCAAACTGTCTAGGTCAGTATAAAAACTGATATATAAAATAAATGCTAGGAAAGTTTGGTCACAAAGAAAAAATACCATTGAGGTTGGCTAATGGGATAAGAAGTCATGAGGCCAAAGGTCGAGTGGCATAATAATCTTATTAGCCCTTCAAGAGCTGAACACAATCAAGTTGGTAACCTGAACAATGTAGTAGTAGTACAATATAATAACAGTGCTGAGGGCGACTGACTCATTTCCCCTGTAAACAGAGCCAAGGCTTATGAGAAAACTTGTGCTTAATCTGATCAAACACCTAGACCCTTGTAAAGAACCTTACAGAGCACCTTCCAATGATTAGCTGGCTGCTGTAGTCTGTAGTACATAACTAGACCACTCTACAAAGCTTTGTTCACGTCAGAAAATTATAACTGTATGTATGTCTGTGGTTTTAACTAAGATCCGATACTGACTAGTAGAGTAACATGTCAGTGTTGGTCATGCTATGCTGATGTAGAAAAAGGGGAGGGCATGAATCAATATTAGTTGGGTGCTATGCAGACAGTATGGTCTGTAGAGCTCATACTCACATTTCCAAATATGTCAGCAGTGGATATTAGTATCAGGTCCCATTTTTCCACCTTCCAAACCGGCGAGATAATGTGTATTATGCACAGATGCAGGAAATGCTACTGACAAGTCCTGTTATGTGATGTGATACTATAGTTGAAGTATCTGTTCCCTGAGGAAATAAGCGACCGTTTGATCTAATTTTTCCTGAAGTCTCACCCATCATGTTATGAGATTTTTCCGAAAAGGCAAAGAGTACAGTAATAATAATCAGATGAATATTTTAAAAATGCTTTAGACAGAGAGGGTAATAAATAGTTGCATTGAGTGGTTACAGCAGCTGCATATCTTAACTTCCAGTGATGTAACTGCATATTATTGAAAGATCTAGTTAAAGGAAATGCTTTCCATGGTATTCATGAAACATTGCCCTTTTCTTTCTTATTCTTTTAGATTATATCATGCTGATTTGATTATGGCAATCTTTAACCAAATCAAGTTCTCGAAATCTCATCATTATTACATTATAGTATTGCCTTTCATGTCCACTTTAGCATTTTCTAATGTTTTGGATTTCTGCCATTGACTGCCATTTTATTTAACTTTCATATTTTTCTACTTACCACCATCTAAAACTACTGTAGGTTCTTGGTCACATGTCTGTTTAGGAAGAGACATCCCTAACATTACTATCAGTTTCCAACTTTTATGGGTATAAAAAATGCTGCTGGTGCTCCTGAGACTTGCAACCCTCCAGCAGAAATATATTTCCTGGGTGCATCCATCCTGTGCAGTCCTGTGTTACTGGCTGACTGTTGAACTGTTTGTTGGTGACAGGACTGCTTAGCTATTTGTCACAATTGCAGCCCTGTTTCTCTTCAGTGTTATCCCAATACCTTGTTCAGGCAACCTAAGCAGAGGTAAGGGGTAGGACAAGCTATCAGAATGTTTACTGGAAGAACAAAAGTTATCTTGAAAATGAAACAAAGTTATGCACAATAGTTTGGCTGTGAGACCTTTCTTAGGATTGATCAGTGAATGAAAAAGTAAGCATTGTTAATTAAGTGACAACATTCAGTTAACTGAATATAGGAAGGAATAACTAGCTGATGTGGGTGATTAAATTCCTGAGGCTGAAGGAAGGGGCATTTACAGTAGTTGACCACAGAGCCTGTTATTCTGAGTATACTCATGCTAACTGAAAGTTATTGCTATTATATGACTAGGAATTTTAACCCAGGATCTTAAAAGATATTTCAATGTTTTGATGAACAGTGTATGACGTCAGTAGTGCTTGTGTAATGTAGTTTACTTTTGGCTTTAATTTATCCCACCCTTGGTAGGGAAACCGGGTAGTGAGTAGGGAATAGAAAGCCCAAAAGAATTACCAATGAATGTATGAAAGAGTATAATTACTTCCTCCAGTTCATGGAGAGTATGACCAGTAGCACGCAGGAGAGGAAACCCCCCCAGATGGAGGAAACCTCTGAGGAACCATGGCTACTGACCTGCCTGTCCTCCGGGCAAACTAAGAGGAGATGAACCTAGGTTCTAGCAACCATATTCTACTTTCCTAGGAAGGTGAACTACTTGGAGAGATGACGGCCCATCTTCAAGTCCTTTGGATGATGCGTTCTGGAAGGACAATTCTGAAGCTGAAGAGGTAGGTCCTTTTTAAAGGAGCACCTGGATCCTGGAAGTGGAGTAGGTCCATTTGAAATTGGGGTGAATGCAGTCCAGATTTCCAAGGTGATGATGGATGATAGTCATGGAAGTACGGAGACAAAGTGAGCATGAAGAGCATGATTTGATGAAATTTGCTGCCAGACTTTGAATGGTGGGAAGTATGATAGGTAATGAAGTCATCAGGTAAACAATCTGACTTTGTCAGAGGTTTGACATTCACATTAGAGTCTGAAGGTATGGAGTTAAATGATGAGAGATAAGTTGCAATGGAAGCATCCATGAAGAAGATGAAGGAATTGGGCAGAATCTTTAGGTACCTGGTAGGAAGGGTGATGTGGAGGTTTTTAGACCAATGAAAGAAGGTTGGTATGCAATAGAGATGGTAACTGAATGTAAATGGCACTAATTGGAAGTTCAGTATGATGAATTTGAGAGTTGATTTGGGTATTGATACCATAATGATACTTGCAAAGGCTCCTTCTGGTCTGTTGGAGAGAAAAGAAGATATGGGTATTGCTGTGGTGTAATTGCCAGAGACAGGAGCTGAGGTGGCTATGACTGCTTTGCCTTACAGATTGATCCACTGTCTGAATGCTGTAGGAAGTGCAGAAATGGGTCTTTGAAGGAGTCTCTAGACTGATCTTGCAATGGGAAGTTGAGAGCGGTGTAGAATGCCAGGGGCACCTAGCAGTGAAGTTGGATATAGGCATGGTGAGAGGCATGACTGGGACAGTGAGACAGCCAGGTCAGTTATGGATGTGCAGATTAAGGAATCAATGGAAGCCTGGTCTCAGTGAAAGTCTTGGCTGGAAGGAGTATGCACCATAAGAGTCTATAAGGCATGTTGTTCAAGGGATGTTGCTAGAAGAAGTTTCCCTTAGGTGAAATAAATGAATGCTCTGTAAAGGAGTAGATGGGAGCTGTTAGGATGGCCAAGGTAGGAGTATGAAACAGTTGAAAGAGAGGAGTAAACCGGGTAGGAATAATGGCCGGTGATAGGTATGAAATGCCCAAAAAGAGACACAGCATATAGGAAGGAGCCCCGAGCCACCAGGGTGGCGAGGAGAAGGCAACCGGCCAAGAATGGAGGGGAAAGTCTGGAGTGGTTGGCTGTGGACTGGAGGAAGGATTCCTAGAAGAAGAAGACAGCATAGGCCCAGTCATATTGACATCACAGGTACTGGCATGAACAGGACTGGGGCAGCACCACAGCAAACTGAAGAAGAATGCAGGAAATCCACTGTGGGCTACAAGAGGCAAATCCATGGAAGACCAAGAAGCAAAGCCAGGTACCAAGTGCCACAAAGTTGAGGTACGAGAGTCTCACATCTGAAGAAGATGGTGAACAATGGTGCAGAGAACAGAAGGCGCTGCAGAGAAAAAGCACGAGGTTCCCACTTCTGAAGGAGAAGGCAAACTCGCATAGTTGTCAGAAGGGGTGACCAGCAGCAAGGAAGTCCAGGAGGCAGTCAAGCTGAATGGAGGTAGAGACTGAACAAGCTAGCAGAGTCCAAATCCAGAAAAGGAGGAGGCCAAGGTGGGGCTAAGTAGGATGAGTCCACTGAAGTGCAGGATGAAGACTGGCGAGAAAGGATGCAGAAGGCAAATGGGGTACAGAGGTCCCATCCCCGAAGGGAAGAGGCAACCAGGTATCAAGTAGAGAATGCATAAGGATGAAACAGTTGTTTGCAGACACAGGCTCCTTTCCCAGGTATTCAAGGTTAGATGACCTGTACTCAATGCTGCCAGGCAACATAGGATGGTGAAGGCAAATGGGGTAAAGTAGTCCTGTTCCCGAAGGGAAGTGGCAACTGGATAGTCTGGTAGAGAATGCATAAGGTTGAAACAGTGGAATGCAGATACAGGCTTCCATCCCTGGTAGTCTGTGCAAGATGACTTTCAGTCGATGCTGCCAGGCAGTGCTAGGGTGTTGAATGCAAAAGGGTACAGTGGTCCCGTTCCCAAAGGGAAGTGGCAGCCAGGCATCAGGTAGAGAATGCATAAGGTTGAAACAGTCGAATGTAGACTCAGGCTCCCATCCCTGGTGGTCGAGGCGAGATGACCTTGACTTGAGACAACTAGACAAAGGTAGGATGTTGAATGCAAATGGGGTATAGTGGTCCCATTCCCAATGGGAAGTGGCAGCCAGGCATCAGGTAGAGAATGCATAAGGTTGAAACAGTCGAATGTAGACTCAGGCTCCCATCCCTGGTGGTCGAGGCGAGATGACATTGACTCGAGGCAGCTAGGCATAGGTAGGATGTTGAAGGCGCATGGGGTAAAGAGGTCCCATTCCCGAAGGGAAGTGACAACCATTGTCAGGTAGAGAATGCATAAGTATGACGAGGTAGACTGCAGATATGGCTCCCATCACTGGTAGTCAGGGCAAGTTAACCTTCACTTGATGCCGCCAGGCAGAGTTAGGGATGGAGGATGTCAGGTTTGTAAGTAGTAGGCAGTAGTGAGTGTAACAGAATCCCATCCCCAGTAGACAGGGCAAGCCTACCTTCACTCAGTACCTCAAAAGGTACGAGTTAGGGACAGAGTCCAGACAAACTGCTGGTATGGGCTGAGCAAGGAAAGGCAGATGGCTGCGTAGTCTTAGGTAGGTAAACTGTGAGGCAGTAGAAATGGGAAAGTAAGAGTCAGAGTAGGAGAACATGAGGAGTCAACAGGAATGCCAGTAAGGGGGAGTTTAGAGCAATCCAGGAAGGAGCATACTGTAGGGACTGAATGCAACAAATGACTGAAAGCCATGAGGAGGGCCAATGATGCAGGCCTAGGAGGCACTGCAAGGATCATGGAAAAGGGAGCAGGTATGAATGTTGCAGGCAACTGGCAAGCTGGAAGGTGAGGAGCACCAGGGGTACAACGAAGAAACATAAATCTTGAAGTTGAGTTAGGCGCTGATGGCAGAATGGTTGGAGGGAGCATGGTCTGGATGGTAGAAGGGCGTAAATGGAGATGGAATGCAGATGTGAAGAGTGATGGGAAAAAAAAGGAGAACCAGGTGAGCAAGGGATAAGGACAGGAACAGGGGAAGGGGGGGTGGGCGAGTGCACAAGAGGAGTAAGGAGCAGCCATGGAGATCAGTGATGGTAGTATAATAAACCAAACACACAATTCAACCACTGAAGCAGACAACCAGCATAGCAGAGCAGGGTAAAGTAAAGTATGAATTATAGGCTGCAATGATTTGGTATGGTGTCCCTCCTAGATTCATTTCAGAAAGACAGAAATATATGTAGTGGAAGCAGACTGGAGGTACTAATGGAACCAATCAAGGTTTACAATAACAGTGCCATCGTAAAAGACCAGTAAATTGCAGGAATAGTAGCATATCAATGCAAAAGATAGCACCCCTGGCAAAGAACAGAACATGAATGGTTTGGATACTTAGCAGGAGTCCGTGGGGAAATAGCAGTGAGGCACCAGCACACACTGACCATGGAAAGATTGGGACATGGAGACATCTAGAGACAGCTCACAGGCGATGCTGCAGGAGCGGACAAGAAACAGGTAGAGAAGCGGTCTACGGCAAGGCAGATTCAGTCCCCAGTTGAGTCAATGTACGCGCAATAAGGTTTGCACAGGATGCGAAGAGGTGTACCAGCTCCCAGGGGTGGAGCAGCCAGGTAGTAGCACTGGGGTAAGAGGCAGTGGTTGAGCAGGTGCAGGAGGATGATGTTGCACCCAATAGGGAAGGAAATAAGGAGCGGCGGCCCCGAAAGAATCAGAGTGGCAAAAGAGGTATAGAGAGGGAAGATGGGGAAACAGAGGAAATGGGAGAGAGCAGCCACCAGACAGGAGGAGAGGCGGGGGGAGAGAGATTGGGAGGGAGCAGGGGGAAGAAAGCAAGGTCAGGGAGTAGAATGGGAAGGGAAGGAGGCTCAGCCCATGAGCCACATAGTAGCCCGAGTGTTGCTGCAGTCACAACATACTAAGCAGGGGACTGCTGAAGGAGGCTAGCCTGTAAAGGGATTGTGGGAGTAGTTATTCCCCCATATTGGACCTCATGCTTCAGCCCTCCCAGTGGTAGTGAAAGTAAAATGTGCCTCCCCACTTTCTTCTCTGGTCTAGATGTAGATAAACTACAATGGGCACGTCTTAAAGGCAGATAAATTCATGGGCAATTCAAAAGGTGGATAAACTATCATAAGCTTGTCTAAAATGTGGATTATTGACTAAGCAAGAGGTTGTAGTAGTTTGCAGGGTATGTAACGATATAGCATTTTTCAGCTATTCTTTTCTGAGTGACTTACCACAGATACCTGTGTCATATATGCTTAAAGCAGTTCATGTTAGCCGTCAAAAAAATGGCACTTAGTTTTCCCATTCAGTCAGGGAGTGGCTAGGCTCATTTACTGAATCAGGCTACGATCAGGTAAAAAAATAACTTTTGTTAAGTAGTTTATTTTTACTTTGATTCCTTGCATTTTGGGCGTATGAGTAATTGTATGTTTCTTGGCTTAATAGCCAATATGCTTCTAAAGTGGTATTTTTTTAGTACTTTTCCAGAAAGGAAGCAAGCAAAAACCCAAGACAGGGTGTGCAGTGATGTTATATTGATGCATGCCCACCTGTTGATGAGGCACGAGGCATTTAGTGGTTTTAAGCTTTTCATTATAGAAAAAAGTTGTTCTTTAGTAGTAGTAGTTTATTTACTGTTCAACAGTTTAAAAACAGTCATTGCCAGCTATATCAAAAATATCATTACATACTAAAATGAACAGATGCTCTTTAAGGAAAGCTCTGGGAGTTTAAGGAGAGATAGAGAGAGAGAGAGAGAGAGAGAGAGAGAGAGAGAGAGAGAGTGAGAGAGAGTGAGAGAGAGAAAATAAGCAGAAAGAAGGAAACAGGGTGAGGGACAGAGACAGAAAGATAGACAGACAGACAAAGGAAATTAAACAAATGAATCTACAGCTACTGTATATGCAAGCCTTCTCCCTGCAGACTGGTTGGAGACTGAAGACATGCGCCCCGTATTCAAAAGTTGCACAAACACAGGCACTAAGGTCAATGTTCACACTCAAATGTGTTCACAAGACCTCAAAAGGTATACTGTAAGAAGTGCACTAATAGATGTTCAAGCACTGTGAGGCTTTGAAATACCCTCTGTGAGAGCAGCACAAAGAAAAGCACTATCCTATATGGAAGCACAAACCACAGGTGTGACCACAGGTGCAAAGCATCTCTTCACTCCGAGCAAGCCGGGAAGTTTGCATGGCACTGAGCCATTAGCACTGCAGTGCTGAACTGCAATATTGATGCACAGAATGATAATGACCCTAGTATTCCAGATCCACACATGTAAGAAGGGTGAGACAAGAGGATGTAGCACAGCTTTGGCCAGAGGAAATACATGTATTGCTGTGTTTAAGGAGGCCAGTTTGACATTTGTAAAGTGCTGGTTCAAGGTCTGCTACATCAGTATTCCATTATTATTATGTTTTTTAATATGTACTTTATCATCCTGGTCTCTGCGGCAGCCCCCGTCTAATCGACCCCCCCAACCCCCATCATCTGGCTCCTCCAGGACTTACCTTCACCATCGTCCTCTGTCACAGGACCGTGGCTGTGCCCACTCACCAGTACAGAGCCTGTGGGGGATAGGAGTTATTCTTCATCATGTAGCCGAGATTGTTTTCCACATGTTTTCTCCCTGTGTTTTCCTCCCCGTTGCTGGGGCGCAAAATGTCAGTGTGCATACGTGGAAGTGTACACATGCTGCAGAGTCCCACAGCACCCTCCCTTCTTTGGCATCCCCGACTCATTCTGCCCAGAGGCCTCCACCTAGGGACACCTCCACCTGGAAACAGTCATTCAGTGGGACTGTCAAGACACTCTCTCCTCAGAAGAGGAGAGCTGTCCTCCAGACACTTGATCATCTCCTTCCCCGACTGACCCCTGACGACCTGCACACACTGCGAACGCGAGTCGCCAGTGTGGCAGGAGGTAAGGCATCAGTGCCTCAGACCTCCACGCCACTGGGTCGGCTGAGTATTCCAATATATTAAAGTCCACTGCTGTCTGTGTGGGTTTCAAATCAAAGTATTCCATCCTCCATCAACAATACTGCTGAGCGCTCCATAGCAAGTGTCTGTCCTTCCCCTTGGTTCACCACTGCATCATAAATGACTTTTAAAGGGCTCTCTAGGGTGTCTGATACAGTCTGTACTAATTGTGTGATGCTAAAACATGTGTTTCCCAAGTGTTAACTCATGCTGCACAAACCAAACAGAATCTACAAAACCAGATCAATAAATTATAATAACTTTATTACTCCATTAATGTAGACAACTTAGGGCTAGAGATCTTTGGGGTTTAGGGCTTCTAAATTATAGTATACATTACCCGCAGATGTAAAAAACTGTAATTATCTCAATAACTTTAAACATTCTTTACATAGATTCTTAAGTGGCTTAGCCAGTTGTATATTAGGGATGTGCAAAGTCAGGAAACTTCACTTCATAAAGTAATTTGCAAAGTTTCCCGACTTTGTGGAGTGGCACTTTGCATAGTTCTTGACATAGCAAAGTACATACTTAGTTCAGTGAAAATTATACATAGTGGATGAGACAATCGGGTTTTCTTCCAGGCAAGTACTATACACTATCATTCATTCATGTCATTATGGATACTTACATTGAACACAGCAAACACTCTGCACCGGAGTATGGTTTTCTTCTTTTACAGGTCAATGAAAGAATAACTTGGGTGGGTACTTGGGGAGGGGGGGGACCAGAGGAGAGGAGAGGAGAGGTGGTGGGGGTTTTGTTGAACAGCAAGGTTTGATTGGCTGTGAGGGAGGGGTTTTGGCACACAAGTGGGAGAATGGCCTTAATTTCATGATTAGAGATGCAGTCAGCAGCAAACTTCATCTGGAGGAAAGGAGGAGGGCAGATTTTTCTGTGTAGAGGGTGGCAGGGTAGGTATTATTACAGAAATGGGTAAGGGTGATTTATGGGATGGCAGCACAGTGAATGTGGAATTACAAATGTAACAAGCATTTGCCAATGCCAAGTGTTGCTTGCTGTCATTAGCAGTGGAAGTGCAGGAGTCAGACAGATGTAGTGTGGGAATGGCAGTGAAGTATTGAACTGACGCCAACTCCACTCCCACGCTGCAGAGATGGACAGGCATTGGGGTGTGCCTTGGGGTCATTGCCCATAACGGTCACAACATTTTACCTCACTCCTACCCTGCAGACACTTAAGGCGTTTTATATGTGCTGAAGTGTTCGGCTTTACACTCACCTCATTCCATACAAGGAAAATACACCGAAATGGGTGCAGTATAGAGAATGGGGTGAACTCTGGGGCCAAAGGGTCCAAGGCACACCTTGATGCCTGCCACTGGCTGCAGGGTGGGGGTGGAATTACTATAATAATTATTATTAGCATTACTGTCGACAATTCCAAGTCAAATCTCTGACACCTGTCAGTCCCTACAGGGTAGGGCGTTATGGTCGAAAACCCTAACACCCTGTGCTTGGTATTTTTACTCCAAGTTTTCAACATGGGCTTTTTGTGATCCCACCGCATGAACAGTGACACCATTAGTTCATTAGCTGAAAGGTGATTTTGCACAGTGACTGCACCATTTGGCACCACAGGTGTGAAAACACATTTTGAACAGGATGTGAAAAATGACAGTTGTACTGTTCATGAGGTGTAAAAAATGGCAATGTTGAAAATCTGGAGTGAAAATATTAAAAAAAACTGGTGAAGTCACGAGTGTGCATAGAAACTGTGCAACGCACACCCGTAATGTAATCAGTGTTGGGATTTTTTTACAGCAGATTTTCAACATAGGCATTTTGGGACCTCCGCTCATGAAGTGTCACAGTGATTTTCTTACTCTGTCCCGAACACTGATTTCCCATAGCGACCGTGCTATTCTGTGCCGGAAGTGCATAAAACACATTTTTGCCAGGGTATGAAAAATGACAGCTGTACTGTTCATGAGGTGTGGAAAAATACCAATGTTGAAAATCTGGACTGAAAAGATTATGAATTTGTGAATTTACGAGGGTGCGTGGAAATTGCACAATGCACACCCGTAACACAGTCATTTTATGGACTTTTGTCACCAAATTTTCAACATAGCCAATTTAAGACCTCTGCTCATGAACAGCGTCACTGTGATTTTCTTAATCTATCCCTAACATTGATTTCACGCACCAACCATGCCACTGTGTGCTACATGTGCAAAAACACATTTTGGGTGAGATGTGAAAAATGACAGTTGTACTGTTCATAAGGAGGTGTGGTAAAATGGCAATGCTGAAAATTTGGAGTGAAAATATTAAGAATGATCGGAGTTACGAGCATGCATAGGAACTGCACAATGCACATCAGAAACAGTCATTTTGGGATGCCACCAAATTTTCAACATAGGGTTTTGGGTGGCCACCTTATGAACGGTGGCACTGTCACTGCTAATCAGTCCCGGAAGTTGGTTCCGGCAGTGACCGTGAAATCACCTTTAGACTGAATAACAAAATGACAGTGACTGAGTTCATGAGGTGGGATCCCAAGAACCCTATGCTGAAAATTTGTGAGCAAATTCAAAATGGGCGAGATATGCACCAAAGTTAAAAACCATTTATGCCATTATACAGCTTACCAGCATTTCTTCAGTTCGTGGTCGGCTTTGAAGAGTGCAGACATGGTCCCGTCCACCAAAGATCATCATGCTGGGCTCAGAGGTAAGTATGGGGTGAAGGGGGGTGGGAGTGAGTGCGCAGTGGGTGGATGCGGGTTGGGGGAGGGGGGCACGAAAGACCTCGAGGGACCATTTTCTGTTTTTACAGGTTTTACAAATAAATAGACAATGTGAGCTCCCAGCATGCCAGCACACCTGGGTGCTTCTTTCTGGGGGAGTGCTGGAGCTGACTGGGATTGGGCACCCCTTCAGCCATACATTGTGCTTGTGCTTGGGGTGTAGTGTGCATTAGCCAAGGGGGATTGGGCACCCCCTCAGCTCACAACAAATGGGGGGCATCATGCCAACAGGTATTGGGCTACCCTGTCGGCGAACTGGGTAGGGTGCATGCTGACAGGGGGATTGGGCACCCCTGGTCAGCTGTTTATTTATTGAAATGTTTCACCAGGAAGGCACACTGAACGGTGGGCGGTGGCTTTCCGTTGGCTTCCTGGGGACTGTGAGAGGCCGATGGAGAAGCCGTCATCATGAGGACACCACCCAATCAGTTGTTTTGGTAGCTTGTAATGTACCAAAACAGCTGATTGCGAGGTGACGTGGCCCAAATTTCCTGACGCATTTAGGCATTCTCCCCAACTGCTGAAAGCAATGTGTTTCTTGCATAGGTGTGCAAGCAGCACAAATATGTGATTGTAATAAGAAAACAAAGTCTGAGGAAGTTCGGTGGCTAGGAACTTTGCACCAATTTCCTGAGTGAATTAAAACTTTGCAGCACATCTAATGTATATGTATTAGGTGAGATAAATTATTTGATCTACAGAACATGCTGTTTGTTTTTTGCTTTGTCTATTTTGTTTGTTTGCTCCTGGACCAAGCTCGCCCTTGAAAATGGGGACATGCAGCTCATGGGTTTCCTTGGTAAAATAAATATGTATATAATACAATAAGACAGGTTTCCCGGTGTTTTCCAAACTTAGAAACTCACAGTTTGGAACATTGAGAAGAAATAATTCATTGTTTATAAGACAAATTGCTCCTTTTTTCAGCTTTCCTAACCAGCATCACGCTCCAACCGACCAAAGGGATGATCTGGAGTGCAAACTGAGTGACCCTCCTTTACACAACTGCACTAAATCACAGGTTTCAAAACAGACGGTTAAAACTTGAACAAGAGCACACAAAACACTTCCTCCTCTAAGATGACAGATAAAAACAGTACTAACCTTAAACAATTCATTCCTTTACTCAACGATTCCAGCAACAATATAATGAAATGTTAGGTTTAGAAAACATACTGGTTGTTGTACTGTATTACAGATAATAACAACCTAACTGTGAAGAATGACTCCCCATCTCATTAGTGCAGTGACATCATTAGGGCTTTGCTCTTGTGCCAAATGTCACCATACGAATGTGGTGTTGAGTTACCAGCTTGTTCTTCAGACTTATGATTTAGTTACTCTTGATAGAATGCGTTCACAGGCCACCCACTATACTGTGCTATTTATGCATGGCTCTGCCTCTAATTGGCATGCACTCAGGCCCCACCTTTGCACTTATGCACAAACTGATCCAATATAGGGACTGGAGTGCAAACTACCTTCCTAGCACTAGCACAGGTGTTTGTGTGGCACTAAATTTGTACCACACAAATGATTTGAATATGCTGTCTTTAGTTTTTAAGCCAGGCCTTTCCAGAGTAAAACTAATGGCTGTAACTGCTTAATTTGGTATTACATGTGCCTCTGTGATAATGTACTTATGTATATTTAAAAAAAGGCCTTAAAGACCCATTTATGGTCAAAGACTTACCCCGATGATGATTTTTTTGTATTTTATGAACTCAGCTGTTATTGTATTTGTTTATTTTACTATTTTAGGCATAGTTGTTGTAAAGGCGCCTTGGTTTTAAGAAAGGTGCGTTATAAATAAAGTTTTACTATTATTATATTTTTTATTGTGTATTTATTACATGGTTTATATATTTAATAATTGTTTTTTATTTATCAGTGCATTTGAATGAAGGAAAGGCACTAGTACAACTAATGAATCTGTCATTCGTATCCTATGGTCACAGCTTCACACTAGGCTATATGGACATCCACAGCTGTAACTGCAGTAGAGCGCCATTTCTCAAGCTGTGCGGCCAGTCCCCCAAGGGAGGTCACTTCCTGTTAGTCCAGGGTGGGTCCAGAACACTTCATACTATTCTGAAAATGTGAGCTTTTGGTGCGTTGAGTGAAGAGACAGGAAAAAACTTCACAAAGTGAAGGGCTGGAGTGCTATACCCCCTCTAGGAACTGCAAAGAAAAGTAGGAGTCTTTCTTGCAGGTATCAATTTAACAACTGTAATAAATGTTAATATTTACTGGTTGATATTGTTTATCACCCATTGGCAGTGGCTGGCAAACTCCTTTATTCACATGTGTGAATAACGAACCATGAATAATACAGTTTGCCCAAGCGCCTTCCTCAAATGTTGTGCCAACTTATCTGATGTCAGCTGAGCAGTGCCATGGTTTCCTTCCCTCATGCTGTAAACTTGCTCGCACCACACCTTTCCAAGGTTGGGGCAGCGGAAGGTTTGATGGACCCATTGCACAATTCAAATTTCCGACAACACACTGACCTCCTCAAGATTTTATTTTAATTGGTTGACTGATGCAGTCTGTCTGCATATTTTTATCCTCTGCAGGGACAACACCAGTTGAAGTGGAGCCAGAACAAACAAACAATGAACAGTCACGATAGTTACCGATTCAGGAGGTGAGCACTTTATTTGACGTCCTTTCCAAATGACTCAGCAACCACAGTTAGCATGCAGTGGCTCTTCCAGGGGGATCACACCCTGGATGTATTGCACAAAGTTGGAGTTAGTACAGTAAAGGGACAGGCAGGTGCCATGGGCAACATTTCGGTTACCAGGCATGCTAGAAGTTGAGACTGCAGCAGCTGGGGTGGTAAGACATTTGCAATGGCTGTAGGCCTCGGTTCTACAGCCATAAATATGAAGCTTTGTTTCCTAATTCACAGCCCTTCTTAGAATGTTTGTGGACTGGACAAGGTTCCTATTTGTCATAGTTGTCAGCCTTCAATGTTCAAGTGTTAGGTTGCTTCTTACAGCCTATTTACTTCCAGTAAAACCAGCTTTAAACAGCAATGCCTAGTACTCTAAAAGTTGATGCAGAAGTTTTAAAAGTGTCACAAAATGACTGCAATTCTCAAAGAACCAGTAAATATAAGATATAAAACATGGGGAAGTGTGGTTAATGAGGATTTTATGCACACCCTTGGTGTGTGATGCCAAGATGAACCCCTCGGGCGAAGGGGCATCACACTCTTCGGGTGTACATAAAATCCTCATTAACCACACTTCCCCATGTATTATTCCATATATAGTCATGTGAATAAACATAAAGAGCTAGTGGAGCCAAAACAGGCAGACAGGAAAATACAAATTTTAAGAAGTAGTCAGTCGTAACTCTTTATTTTTGAAGTATGTTTCTTTTTCCTTTTGCTCGTTAGAAAGTCTTCTATGTGATACTACTGTGCTGGATGTGTGGAACAGCTCTTAGCTATCTCTAACCCCCTACTACATCATCTGTATTGTGATCTCACTGTCAGTGACATTACAGGTGACTGATGTGGCAGCCACCGAGTGGCTGGTTCTAAGCAGCAGTGATGTCACAGTCAGTGAGGTCACAATGCTGATGATGTAGTGGGGGGGTAGAATAGATATAGATATATCAGCTGCCAGGCATAGTGCTGTTCCACACATCGCACATACTAACATCAGGTAAATAATCTTCTATTTAACCAAAGGGAAAAAGAAAAAGTACCTCAGATATAAAACGTAATGGTTGATTGCTTTTAAAAACTAATGTTAGTTTTAGGAAGTACAATAGCTCTTTCATTTTTGGTATACTGTGGAAAATATGGTTAAGTATTCCTTTAATATGCGGAGTTCTGAAATTTCTCTAGCAACTTTAGGAAAGCTCACAATGCCACAACTTAGTAAAATGTAATATACTAGAGCAGTGTTCCAAATAGGCTTTCACTTTTACAGGTGTTTCATCCTGTATTCTGGAAGCTTACGGCATCTTTGCAAAAGACACTAGTGAGAGAGAAAAAGGCCTCTCCTACGTTGGAGAGGAGGGTTTTAGGGCAGGGTAGTGAACAGTAAAGATAACAGTCTTGCGCTGTGTCTGTGACTCAGTCATTCCCAAAGGTCTTAATATTTCCTTCAGCTCTCAGCATTGAGAGTACAATATTGTGAAGCTTGTCTCTTACAGTATATCCTCTTCTAAAAGTGCTTTGCACATTCAGCTGCACACAACAGTATATGGTGTAGGCAGCCAAACTGATTCCATTCAACAAATAATTATCGTTCCACAAAAAAACAGAAACAAACAAGAGTTTAAAGTCTTCCTTTTGTGGTCGCCTTTGGGTGAATTTCTTAATATCTCTTTATGGCAATTTTACTTATGCATTACGCTTCATATGCTGCCTCAACGTATACATTCACTATGGATTTTGACATATAGTTCTATAAACTGTATTCCTGAAAAAATAAATTAATCAGTATATAAATGAAAATAGAAATGCTTTGGATTCAAAACAGCCTGAATAAACTGAAAATGTAATGCTTCTTTTTGGAAGCATGAAGAAAACACACCTAGAAATCCTTGGAATATCTTTGAAAGAGAGGCCAAGGACATTCTTTCTCAAGCATTAGATTAGTTTCACATGAGATGATTAGACTCATCCATGGTAATTACACTGGAAAGACCTAATTGGAAAAAAATCCACTGTTCCGCTAATGAGGACTGGGCCTTAACTATCTCAGTACTTCATTTCTGGGACTGAGGGATATTGCTAAAACTATGCACCAGCTGCCACTGTTCTACGTCTATGACAGTCTATAAAATGAGTTGGGGAAACTCCTGACTTCTGATTGGATGAAGCACGCTAGCACCCATATAGCTACTGTATCCTAATGCATGGTAAAAAAAAAGGAGTGGTTTCAGCTTGCCCCATAACAAAAAAAAAAGCTTAGAATGTGTAAGTTTAATTTAGAAGCCATTTTTTCTATTACCAATTCCCAATATATTTTATTGTCTTACCATTGCATTCCAGATCTCTGTCTTTTAAGCTGTTAGCTGTTAACTCACAAACCCAGCACAAACACACCTAACATGTTTTTTTAAAAAAAAGTCTTTTTAACTTAAGAGCTTAGCTCGCTCGTTCAGCCTGTACACCATCTGCTCTATTCAAACACACCACTTGTGCTTCTGCTACATCACACTCACCCGCTGATCTCAGACACTCAGCCAGGAAAATATATATACTGTAAAACAAATAAAAGTTGAAAATACAAGTTTAAAGCAAATTACTGTTCAAAATACTTCATTTAAAGCAGGTGGGGGACAGTCACCAAGGAAGATTCATCACTTCAAAAAACACATGAAGCCTGAGTAAGGGTGGTGGACTCCTGGAACAGCCTGTCAGAGACGAAGATGGGGCGAAGACTGTGGGGAGCTCTAAGCATGTGTGAGATAGGCACATGGGTATAATAAATAGAGGAAAGACAGGAGGATGGGACATCTGTGACCAAACAGTGTTAGGCATGTAAAATACGACAGACTAGATGGGCCTACCGGTCCTTTTCTGCCAACATAGTCTGTGTTTCTGACAGATCCACCAAGTGTCACCAAACAGTAGAGGAGGAAGTATTTGAGACATCTAACTCAAACCTTTTTCATTTTTTTTTAACTATACCTAGTACCTCATTGTCACTATATTTACTTATTAGCCATTTTGTTATCACAATAAGATACTCCTGGGTGGGTCTTCTGCTGAGATAACCACCCTTCTAGGGGCTGTGAGGCAATCTGCCTGTGATGGACCTCTATGCAACCCTGGCTAGGTGGATATCTCAGCATAAGGCCACCCAATTCTGTCTTATTGCATGCTAAAATGTTTTCTGGATGTAGGTTTTCAGCCCATAACAGAACATTTCAACATGTGCATTGCAAGTACTGATATGGAAATCAGTACCTGTAATAGCTTCTTAGTTGACAAGCATTATAGTGGACGACTGTTGTCCCAAGGAAGAAATGATGACTGACGGGTTTTAATATTGCCCAACAGAGGTCACTTTTTTCACCAGAGGGTTAATTGTTTTAACCATCTGCTAAGAACTGTAGTCTGCTTTGCATCAAACTGTTCACTTGCATTAATCTTTCTTGGTTATGGACTGCACTGAGCATGCTCTGAAGACAACTGACCTGTTGAAGAACACATTGAGTATGTTCAGAGAACTATAGTTCCATTAGAGGGCAGGTGAACAATCTTTAAAAAGTAAAGTGTCCTGACCCATGGGTTTCATAACTCCATATCTATCTATATTTAGATCTATATATATACTGTATATATATATATATATATATATATATATATATATATATATATACATATATATATATATATATATATATATATATATTTATTTAAAGTTGATAACTGGGAAAGGCATACAGAGCCAGGGCTCATTTCCAGGTGCAAACGGGGTGGGTTACATGAGGTTTGACAAGGAATGCACAACACAAATGTATGGAGACAGCAAAAGCACAGTAGTAAAAAGGAAAAGCAATTACAATACATATATATATATATATATATATATATATATATATATATATATATATACATATATATATATGTGGGTACACGATATGCATGAAGAGGCATTGCAATATATACAATATAAACACATTAGATGAAGTTACAGGGACTCATGGCCAACAATTACGTGGTAAGCGAGTCAGTGGAGTCTACACAGTGTGGACTATAAAGGCTGAAAAAGGAGTAGGAGGTACTATTGTTGAAGACTTTAAGCTGGATAGGTATAGTGTGTAATATGAAGAAGAAATAGTATTAGGTGGGAGGACTGGTATAGAATGAGGGGAAGCTTAATTAGGGAGTGATGGGGGAAGCATTGGGGACGTGAGGGGCAAACTCAGGAAGGGGGAGGGATGCTCTTGATTCAACGTTTAAGGGCAGGATAGTAGAGTAATTCACAAAGGAGAGGGGTTAGCTGATTCCATAGTCTGGGGAAATGGGAGGAGAAGGCAGTGCTTCCAATGGAAGAGCGACAGTGGGGGATTGAGAAGAAGTGAGAGTGGCAAGATCTCAGTGAGTAGGAGGGAGCAGGGGTGGGGGAGAGGAGAGATAAGGAGGGAGGAGGTTAAACCAGTACTTGGCAGTGAAAATAAGGGAGTGGACATATCTTCTGTGTGGGGGGAGGGGTTTAGGGAGGAGAAAAGAGTGCAGTGCTGAGTCCGAAAGGGGGCATTGCTGGTGAAATGACAAAAAGCATTGAGGATGGTGTCAAGGCAGGAGAGGGGGTGACTGGGGCTGAGGCATAGATTATGTCACCATAGTTGAAAAGGGAAAGAATGTTTTTAGTAACTAGGACTTGACGAAGGTGCAGGGAGATGGAGTCTTTGTTGCAAAAGAGTACCCCAGGTTTTGGGTGGAGCTTATGTAGATATATATATATATATATATATATATATGTAATAGATAACCCACTCTTAGGTGTGCGGTTGCGCTTTGATATACGCACGAGGCCTGTGGCCTCATGCGTCAACCATCCAAGGCGTGCATATATCAGAGCATGACAGCACACCGTAGAGTGGGTTATCTATCTTATAAAATGGCAAAGTTGTTTTGGAGGGGGTTAAAAATGCAGGTGTGTAGTCGCGCTCTGATATACGCACGGTCACCTGATGGTCTTTGACCACTTGCTGATGATCTTTTTCCTTACCCATTTTATAAATATATATAATATATGTACACCATTGGGAGAGCGAACCCTTGACAGCGAAACCATCACAGTGACACAAGCTGTTCGACATCCACAGTGTTGAATGGGTTGTCGGAGTGCTGAATTATACAGTGACTCCTGCTGTAAGCTACTCTACCCCATAATCTGCCCCCCCAGAGTTAATCTATAAATCCAGGGGGTGCAGAAGCAAAGCCCACCGCAAACAATGTAGAAAGCCCCTGTGCCATGGTGATCTGTCGACAGATTTGCCAGTCGACCTGGTCGATATCGGCAAATCTGTGTCACTGTGGGGAATGTCAACAATTTTGTTGTCGAACCAATTTGGTGGAACTATGTATATATGTATATATATATATATTACAAAACACTTTGTTAATGCATCAGTTAGGGTTAAACTGACAAACGCAGGGAAATGTGGCATTTGGATTTCCAACCCTGACACCCCATTGCTCACCCTGAACAGACCCAGAGGCAAGGGGGGGGTCTGTTTTGGGGCCATCAACTCTAACACTCACCCCATTCCATTAGAAAATAAGGTGACATGGGTAAAGCATATGAGAATGGGGTGAGCATTAGGGTTGACAGCCCTAAGACAGACCCCCCCCCCGCCTGTGGGTCTGTGCTGGATGGGGAATGAGGTGTTAGGGTTGAAACCCTACGCCATATTCTCTACTTTGTTGGTTTAACTCTCTTTATTCAGATTTTCAAATGGCAATTTTAGAATTGTCTCATGAACACTGATGGTGAAATTAAGTTACTCAGACCTGAAAGGTGATTTCATGCAGCTTCCATGAAATCACCTTCTGGGCCCAGTTAACATAATTTCACCCTTAGTGTTCATGAGATGGGGTCCTATAAAAGACCATGTTGAAAATGTGGTGAAAAAAAATCATAAAAATGACCAAGTTATGAAGATAAGTTCAAAATGTCATTAAAATACTTATACGACACCCACCTGTTTTCCTCAGTTCCTGGTTTGGCACTGAAGAGTGAAGACATGTCTCCAGTACAGACAGAATGACAGCATTAGACCTCGGCTCAGTAAGTATAGGGCAAGGGGGACTGTAGGGTGATGAGTGGAAGGAATGGGATGGGGGGTTGAAGATGGCGGCAAATGACGAGGGACCATTTTCTTAATTTCAGGATAAAAAAAGACATCATGGAATGGTTTTCTTTTGTACAGGGACTGACACTGGGGATTAGGCACCCCAGTATCAGCATGACACTTGGAGGCACCAGGGGTGGGCACCTCAGTGTCCCTCACTGCTGAGTCAGGGGTAGGAAGTTTGTCCAGTTTGACACCAGGGGTTGGGCAGCCTGGTGTTATACATTATAAAGTGTGGTGTTGAAGGGACATAAGGGAGGGGATGGGAAAGGTACCTTCAACACTGGGGATTAGGCACCCCAGTGTTGGCATAAAACTATGCTGACACCTGAAATTGGGCCCCACCTGGTGTTAGCAAGCATAAATTATGGGTGGAGGGGGCTGTACAGGGGGAGAGGGGAAACAAACTGGCACTGGAGGTGGGCTCCCCGGTGACAGACTACATGACTACATGATTAATTAAACTGGTTCCAGGGACTGGGCACCCCAGTGTCCAGTTCATTTAAATCGGCTTATCCAGCTTATGGTGGATGAAGCCCTACACAGATGCACACAGCATGCTTAGCAGGGGTGGGTCTACACACTGACATGTAGTTCCGTCACTGCTGAACGAAAACACCAGGAATGGATTTATCAGCAGGGAGCCAGCCCTGCCAGCTGACAAACGACAGCTGTCTCATAATAAGAAGACATGACTTCATGTTGTTGCAAAAATTCAGTTGTCTTTTGAATGTTGATTTTTTTCAAACTGTGCATGTTCACAGATCGAATTTTTTTTTAAGAATAATTGAAAAACGACTTGAGTTTGGGACATAAAAACACAAAAGCACACACCTTGGGCCACACTCTATGAAACCTGCAAGTTTCAGGTTTCAAATCCTCCTAGTTTGTTTTTTTTATAGTGAAACAAAACAAAAACAGAGCACTGAAATAAAACAAAAACAGTTATTTTTCTATAAAACAAGCTCATTTAAAAGCTTTACAAAAATTACATTGTATAAAATGGACACACATTGGCATGACTCTGAATATGTCACTTATCATCAGTTGTGGAAGGGATGGGGCATGCCTTACATAACTCACCCATGGCTCTACTACGCATTAGCAATTGACCTGCTCCTTCCCTCATGGAGATAAAGGGCATATTCAGAGTCAGGCCATTGCGTATCCCCTGTACAGTCATGCAGAAGCACCACTATAGTTAAGGTAGAGAAGCCGCTTCTATGTTAAACCACAATTTTTCACAATACTACAGTGGCAACCCCTTGATGGAATATCTTGGAATTCTGCATGCATGTTCTGGGGCCCAGGATATCAGGTTCCTGAAAATATGACAATGATCAGGGTAGTAGTTTAAGTCCTAGATGGCTGAAAACATGAACACATCTTTTTAAGACCTTTTTTGCTCAATGATAGCGCACAAATGGGTGTGAGTTTATTTGTTTGTTTTATTTATACTGGTAAGTCCATGGGCCAAAGACCAATTTTCTTGGTCAGCCAGTTCCACATAAACATACAATTAGGCAAATACACAATTAGACAGATATGCAGAAATACATAAATACATAAATGCTTCTCACAATAAATGTCAGTACACCAATGATTTACATTACAAAAAATATCAAATGAAGCATTCACTTTCTAGTAATAAAAAATTCCTAAGTCTCTTCCTGAAATACATTAATGATCCTTTCAGACTGTCTAAAATGGGTAACAGATGATTGAAAAACAAGGAAGAACATACAATAGAGTTGTTTGGCCCTTAGAGGTCTTCATCCTAGGTATTTCAAAATAAGTAGAGTCAACAGACCTTGTACAAACAGACACTAATATGTCTCTTAAAAAGAGTAGCACAACCTCAGGAACCCTGTTTAATGTTATTTTCTTTGCCAACATGCTTTTTAAAGCACAAGTCTAATGGCAAAAAGCCTGCATCCCTCAATAATAAACAGTGATGTGTCCTGGCTGGAAGTTATGTGGAAAATCTAGAAATCTGATTTAAAAGAATTTTAACTTTATTTATTACTCCATCCCCTGCAGCATAATAAATCATGAGACCGTAGTCAATAGTAGGAAAAAGAAAGTTATTAGCATGTATTTTTCTACTGGATGGTGCTAGAAAAGGAGTAAGTCTGTATAAAGCCCCCAACCTCTGCTGCGTTGCTTTAATCAAACTAGAAATATGTGGTTCAAATGTCATGCCCTCATCTATTAACAGTCTCAAATATTTAAATTGTTGAACTTGTTCAATAATATTTCCCTACACTGTATGTAATAATAACTCAATATCTGTCCCTTTTTGTTTTCTTACCTTTTGAAAAACCATAGACTTAGTTTTCTTTTCATTCAGAATGAGTCTGTGTTCCATAAACCAATTACGGGCTGTCTGGAAATCAGCTATCAGATCTTTTCGAACTATATTAATATTTGAACCGCTCGTGAGGATCACCGCATCATTTGCATAAAGTAATATCTGGGAACTAGTGCAAACAAAGGGAAGAGTGTTTAAAAATAAGCTAAACAAAAGGGGACCCAAAATCGACCCTTGTGGAACACCCAATGAGATAAGTGCAGGTTGTGAAAACTATCCATGAATCTTTGTCACTTACGTACGGTGATTTAAGTAACTCCCAAACCACTCTACCACCTCACCAGACATACCCAGATCAAAAAGAGATGGTATTAGAAGGCCATGATCAACCAAGCCAAAGGCCTGGTGAGGTCCACAAACACTGCCCCAGTATATTGGCCATCATCCATGGCCAACTGGACAGTGCTCGTGAACCCCACCAGAGCCATGACGGTACTGTGACCCGGCCTAAATCCATGTTAAGCGGGTGTGAGGACATTGTGTTTTGAGAGATACTCAGTCATTTCATCAGATATTGTTCTCTCTAAAACCTTTGAGAGAGGTGCCAATAAAGAAATTTAAACTTAAACCTGAAATTTTGACGTTAGCTGGAGTTTGACTAAGAGACCATTATTTGCTCTGTTGCTTAACTGACAACTTTGTAGGTTTTAAATTATTACTGCAACTTTTCTTTTTGTTTTGTTTTTGTGCATGCACAGTCCCATTTTTCACAAATTATTTATAACATGTTTTCTACAACGCCAATAGTTTCCTCTTTCATGAGTCCAAATCTATTTTCCTGAGATAACACTTCTGTTTTCATGTGTCTTGTGGTCACAAAAGTGAGTAAAAGAAGGGAAAATGCGGTGCATCAGAAACAAAACAAAAAAAACAACTTGGAGCAGTAGTCTGAAACATGTGGTCAACAGAGTGGAGTGAAATGTTGATTATTCAACTATTATTTTTAAGTTATTGAGGGAATTAGGTTAGCCCAGTGATGCAGAGGGTTGAGGCGCCAGACACCACTCCTGTCATCACACCTGCAGTTCTGGTTCAGGAACAGACCAGCGGTGCTGGAGGTTGATTTGGGAGGGAGAGGACTGAGCATCTAAGGGACAGCTCTCTCGAGAGGGGTGGTATGGTACTCATAGCATGCCTAGCCCTAGTGATGGCTGGGGCAAGGGAAAGCCAGGAACCATTACACAGGGGACAAGGAGTGACTGCCGATGTCCTGTGCACAGGAGCATGCTCAGGGTCATCTTGGGTGGCATTGCGTGCCCGCTCCCCATAAGGGGAAACAATTGATTAAAAACAGGCAGTTCCTGGTTTGGCTGGTCATCTATGACCACACACAGGCCCGGCATCCAGTGAGAATCTGGGTAATGCAGCAGAAGCATGACTGTAAGTCCTGGTGGAAACCCGGGGTGATGAGGCTTGGGTGGCTGGGGAATTTGCCCATGCCGGAGACTGGTGAAGGAGACAGAAACTAACCGCAAAAACAAAACAAAATTAATGGCAAGGCTGCTCCTGCAGCAGTAGAGCTACTCCTCATGGCACTGATGACCCAGGTTCAGGAACAAGCTCAGGCCATCGGAGATTCGGGCAGGGAAGAAGGAATGAGCATCCCACAGGACACTCTCCTCCTCTGGGAAGGGAGGGAGGACGTCATGACCCGCTGCACTACTGCCACCTAAGTAACCATGGATGGTAGTGCAGGGGCTCAGCAACTAACAGGGAGGGACCCTCGCACTGAGATATACAGATTAGATGCATTGGGTTCTACTGGCAACCAGTCATGTTGCACACTACTAGAGGGGTAGGCAGGGCATAGAAAATGGGAAAACAGAGGTGCAGGCCTGGGAGAATGAAGCCTCATCCTACCCATCATGTCCACCACTGGAACCAAGCCACCTTCCACCAGGTAAACCACCAGTCCTCACCTACAATGTGGGTGGCCAGATGGACTGCAGGGAAGAAATGCTAAAGGAGCTGAAGACATACCCAGCCCTGGGGGGGGCGGGTTAGGCCAGGGAAGGTAGCACAGCAGTGTGATGTGGGTGCGCTGGTGGTGCTGACCAGATAGGTGGCAGGTTCTTGGTAGGATGGTATCAGGGCATTTGGCTGAGATGGAAGGAGGTCCCTGCCTGGCCCTGAGCAGCAGATAAAATATGTTAAAGAAATGTATGAAATTATGTTGCTCAGTATTATGGAAACAGGGCCTGTTTTCATGACTCATAAACCTGTTTTTGTTACTCACAAAATCCATTTTTTCTGAGATGCAACTTCTGCTTTCATGACAGTATCAAAATGAGAACAATTAGAAAAAATACAGCTGAGTTTGCATACTTTTTAATTCATACTTTGCATGAATAACAAAATATCTATAAAAAGTATAAATAAACTGGACTGTGCTATGAATGTTTAGGGAATGCTGAGTTGTTCATGGAATAGAGCACTGAGCCATGACAAAAGGAGATCACAGGTCAGAATCCCACCACAGCCACTGGCTCACCATGGACCCTGAGTAAGGATCCTATGTAAAGCGGGGTCAGCATACACACAATTTCTGCATTGCTGGCCTGGTCAATTTCTTATCGTGAGCAGACACTGTGGAACCCACAGCTCCTGGCTGTCCCAGTATGTGTATACAGAGCCTTGGCTGTAAGATGTCTTTTCCCTGTCCACTTACTGGTTAAAAATAAATTAAATGAGACTGAGCAGGGGCTGTGGGCATTCTTGGTGGGTGGATGCCTGGGTCCGTCATAGTGTGGCTCCCCAGCTCTACACAGAGCATAGGATTGTGGGATATCCCATAGGTTATAAAAAACTTTTATGTAAAAAAAAAAAAAATCTGGCAACATGCCTCCCAGTCTTCCATGCCTTGTGGCTAGTGGTATCAACTATAGGGGCTGCTTTGGGCCCCAAAGTGTGTGTATGGCACGGGGGGGGGCATGGGGGCTCATGACAATTGATCTCCCTGCTGTAGCCTACGCACACTTGTGACTGCCTCTGTAGCATTTATCTGGCCCTCTAGATAAGTTGTAGTGTGACCATGCCCCCTCCCCAATCTCCAAATATACTGCATGCAAAGGCATGCATAGCAGGTCAGAGCCAAGGAGTCCAGTAGAAGTAAGTCATCCTAGGGATATGCAGAGGCCTCCACATGTATAGATAGGGGCCTCTGTATCCAATGGGACTCCCTACGCACCTCTAACCAAGTGCACAGGGATTTGAGTTTCTTTTGTGACTCAGCCTCAAGTCACTTCATCTTCCTGTACTGTATGTCAGTTCTGTGACCTGAAAATTGGTAAAACGCAGGACCCTAATAAAAGCAAGATGGTGCAGTTTTTCTTTCTAAGCTACATCACTGCAAATGTGGCAAATGTTTGCAGATAATATCCAAACATTTTGATGCATTTATGACACTTAATGGCAAAAAAAGATGTGTTATCATTTTGATGCATACACCATTTCACTGTGTAAACTGCAGCACTTCGAATGTGAAGTTAGACTCCTTTTGTTTGCTCTAACTGATAAACTGCAACTTAAGTACTGCAACTGTGACAAAACCATGCCACAATTTCTTGAAAAATCCACCCTACCATGTGTTAAAGTAAATACTATTACAATTTGTTTTTGCTGGGGTTGAGTGCATTGTGGAGGTGATCAGTTGCATGTGAGGGAGGGTATGTGTCCACCAGCATTCACACACACCCTGCTTGTGGAGTAGAACTGGTGTTGGCTGGGAATACAGCCATTTTCCCACCCATCCAGCTGAGGGTGAAGCCACAGTAACCCCATACACTGGTTGAGGTGAGGGGCAGGGAAACTAGCAAGGACAAATCCCCCCACACACACACACACAAAATAAAATAAGTGAAAATGATCATTTTCTTTAATACAGAATAAATAAATTGGATGCTAACATTTAGGAGGCAGTAGGATGGTACTCATGGTTTTGTAGTATACCGTTAAAAGTAAATTCCACTACCATCAAGAATGTAAAACTTTTCAAGAAAGGGGTGATTCAACCAGTTGTTAATGGTCAGTAGCAGCACCATAAAAGTAACCAGCTAATCTCAACTTGTACAGTAATTGTTCTCTCTTACAGCACTCAGCAGGTGGTTGTTAAAGGGTTAAAAATGTTGTTTGCACAAAGGGTAGACACAGAAGAAAGGTCACGTTCACTGGCATAAAAAAGGAACAAGACAACAAAGTTAGACAGCTAGCTAGATCACCTGTTACAGTGAAAGCTGGATGTGATTCATAGTGTTGTAGTCTCAAGAACTGATAGGTATGCAAACTGAGAATGGACTGCTTGTTGTTTTGGGTGAGTACTTGAGTGCTGATATGTAAATTACATTTGTGGGGATTTTAATCAGTATTTCTAGGGGTCTATGCCCCAACAATACAACTGGTTAAAGGCAGAATGATACAGAGTAAATAAAGGTGAATATGTGGTTACACATAGGCATGGCAGGTGACCTGGTTCATTCAATCAGACAGTAGTATTTGTGTGGGCAGTCTTGATCCATTCCATCACACTCATGAGTGGCCCACTTCCCCAATTGTAGAATATACTGCATGTTCCTAGTCAGGCCATACTAGACACATAAACAGATAGATAGATAGATAAGATAGATAGATAGATAGATAGATAGATAGATAGATAGATAGATAGACAGACAGACAGATACACATAGATAAAGATAGACAGACAGACAGATATAGATAAAGATAGACAGACAGACAGACAGACAGATATAGATAGACAGACAGATAGACACAGACAGACAGACAAACACAGAGACAGATAGCCAGGTCTATATGCACGTGTTTATGTGTGTACAATTATATTATGATTTATAAACTGCAAAAATCTCTGAATTAGTTTGCTTTATTAAGATTTAACTGTTTCTGTTTGACTTCACTGGGAAAGGAGGGTGAATGCCTGAATAATTTGGTGCTGAGCAGGTGGGAGGTAACATATTATACTACTAGGACACCATAGGTCTTGGGGGGGGGGTCTGAGTGCTACAATAGCTGGGGGGGAGGAAAACCTTGGTTTCTGTAAGACTTCTTTGCTCTTCGCTCAATGAATTGCTGGCAAAGTGCCTACTTTGAACTGAAATTTAGCATTTTGTCAACAATTCACCAGTGAAGTAAAACTTCACTGCACTCCTACTCACCAGATTTTTTTGTCCATTGTTGAGTCCTACTCACCAGACATTTTTTTGTCCAGTGCCGAGTCCTACTCACCATACTTTTCTTTGTCCATTGCTGAGTCCTATTCACCAGGCTTTTTTTTTTCCATCATCCAGTGCTGAGTCCTACTCACCAGACTTTTTTTTTCCAATGCCAAGTTCTACTGACCAGACTTTTTTTTGTCCAGTGCTGAGTCCCACTCACCAGACTTTTTTTGTCCAATGCTGAGATTTATTTTTTAAACTAACTGAAGGAATGGGGGAGGGTGGAAGTAGTTATGATTTACTGGAGTGGGCAAGGGACATTGGAGGAGTGTTTCATCCCTATTTTTTACCTGCTAGACCCCCATACCAAAGATGTACTGTGTCTTTGACTGCATTGATAAAGACAAAATGAAGACAGAGGTCCAAATTGAAGGTGATCCAAAGTTGCAAATTTTCAGATTCGCGCACCCTTAGTGTTACTGCAGATATTTAAAGCCCTTAATGGAAAAGACCCCTCTATATCTAAACCCTCCCTAGATCCCTACACAGAGATGTTCTAAGCAGATTTCAATCTGTGTCACTTTCTTGCACTGCAATTCAAACTGGCTAATCACAATTCAGTGTGAAGCACTCTTTTCTGTGGCTCCACACCCTAACTCACTCAGTCTCCCTCAAGTGCTTTCCTGTAGTTCATCTACCAGAAAGCTGCATGGCATCTGACCACCATGGACCTGGGAAATTCATTATGAGAGGCAATAGGAACCACAGAGCCACCAGTAACATGGAGACCATGCACAAACCAAATGTTCATACTCAGAGTTGGGATCAAGAAGGTCAGTGTTTATCGAACCCTTTCCCTATTAATAGTTCTTAAAAGGACTATCCTTTCCCTTCTAGTCCACTCCCACTAAGGTTCATTTGGGGAGGGCTCACATGGTGTCACTAGACCCTCTGTGCAGGATGAGTACTGCTGCATTAAAACTGATTATATTTTGTTTTACTTTAGTCCCATTTTTTTATTTACTGAATTTTGGTAACTGGGTAGGTCCACTGAGATAATGCAGTCCCCTTTTCAGGGACAACCAGAAAAAAACCAAACAAGACAACATATAAGTGCATTATACTGGTGAGAAGTCTAAACAACCAATTAATACAGTAGTTTACAAATACATGTGCAGGTTCAAGGCAACATTCGTGTTAAACATCGGTACAGCATGATGAAAAACATTTGGATAAGTGCATAACAACAAATTCTAAGATGGAAACATTCTCAGGAAAGATTCAAGTGTATTATGGGATAAACAAAAGATGGGCAAGTCTATACAGAGGCAAGAAATTAGTGAAAACAGGTGCAGGGAGGGGGGACAAGAAGGTATCGGGATGAACTGCACTTGAATTGTGTGAGGGAGGTGGAGGAAAGAATCTCTTGAAGGGAGTGAGTTCCAGGCAGATGTTGCTGAAAAGGCAAAGGACCACCTGCCGACAGCCAACCGGGGGTTGGGTATAACCAGTAGGGGGGAAGGCTGCGGAGCACAAGGTGCATTGATTAAGCTTACGGTTGATGAGATCACCCAGGCAGGGTGGGGTATAGCAATGTACCAACTTAAACATGAGGCACATTGTGGTGTACAGGAATTTGCTCTCTAGGGGTGCCCAGCTCAGGGATGACAGGACTTTACAATGATGAAGATGGGGGTCGGTATCACGTGCAAAGCACCCAGTCCTCAAGTAAAGTTGATTAATGCATGAGAAAATGGAGGCCCATGCATGGAGGAGCAGCGGAGCAACATATGCAAGTAGGGGTTAGAAGAGTGGACGTTGCAATTTTTAGACATGAGGCCCTAGTCAGGAGGGGACAAAGGGGAAGCACGTGCCGGCGCTGGACTGAGATGGAAGCAGCTGTGTGAGCTCCGTGTGACCCTTTTCCCTTTATAACAAAATCCTGCTCTAAAAATATATTTTTTTTTGCGATCAGTTAGTCAGTAACGCTTTCTGCTGGTGCAGGGATCCTGAAGATTGTAAAAAACAGGTAACACGGAAGTAAATTTAACAAATAACCAGTTCTATTGAAGCTGGTCCGTAATTGCTAAACATACCAGTCGGAAGGCCCCATTACCCACGGTCACTTCGTTTGCGTACGCTTATGCTAAACTCAAAAGAAGCAACTACAAACTGTATGTATACAGACTATGCCAATAAAAACGATATAGTGGAGTTAAAAGACTTGCTATCAGATCTTAAAGTTGATATTACTGATGTTAAACAAATGGCATCAAACTTATCTAGGCAAAATGAAGAAATGAGCTCTTGTATTGGAAATAACAGTGCAAAAATAAATGAGTTGACTTCTATGGTGGGCTACTTAGAACAGTTTGCTCAGAGGCAGTCAAAACAAATTTCATATTCATTAAAGTTGATGATTTAGAGAACAGAGGTAGGCAAAATAACATAAGGATTTTAGGAGTACCAGAAGGTCTTGTGGGCAAAAATATGATAGCCTTTCTTCAGCATTTTATTCCGGACCTCTTCAGCTATCAGGGCCCATGGCCCTTGGAAATTGAAAGGGCTCATAGAACACTAGGTCCTAAGGGGAAAAATCAAAGGTCTAGGCCAATAATAGCATACTTTTTAAGATTCTCTACTAAAGAGGGAGTACTGCATTTAGCAAGAGAAAAAAGATCTTTAATGCGGCGAGGTGACAAGATACTTATTTTTCAAAACTTTTCAACTGAATTGGTTGGCAGAAGAAAGGAATTTGATGAGGCGAAGCAACAATTTAGAAACAATGGTATGCAGTAATATTTAAAATATCCAGCTATCCTGTGTATACAAAGTGCTGAAGGGAAAACCTTTTAAGTGTGAGTAACTGGGTAGGTCCACTGAGATAATGCAGAAGAGGCATTTGATGTAATTTATTCGTACAGGGATACCACTAAAAAAAGACTCAAATTTTCAACTGAATTCCAATCATCAGCCTTTTCATTCTGCACGAGATCAGTCAGGCCCAGAATGATCAAATGTTGCCTCGCGCTCCAAGCCTGAAAGATTCACATCTGCTACTAATTGTGCACAGGCTCCTCTGCACTCAATAAGACAAACTAAAGCCTCCACACCTCACCTCTATTCAGCAGTGGTCCAACAACCTGAGCAATCGATGGGGAGTATGGTGATCCAGAGAAAGGCTAAGAATCCAGAGAGACCCTCCAGTGTACTTCGACCCTCCAGGCAGCGAAACCCAAGAAAACGTGAGAGAATCAGGGAAAGCCATTACACTTCCTCTCCAGCTAACACCCCACCTGATACAGAAACATTCTGTGACATGAATACCACGCCTTCTAGGTCCGATGCTCCACCTAAACTTTCAGCAGTATTGCATGATACAGGAGCTCCGAAAGGGGGAACTCATTAACTCAATTGCTACGCTTCCTTTTGCCACACAGTCCTCTGGAAAATCTCCACTTCCAGTTTAGCGAGGTGCCAAAGGTCTAATCTTGCAAATGCCAGAACATACACAGAGATTACCTTCAGCTGTAACAAGGTCAGATGGAATTAAAAACGATGTGCATGCATTTTTCTAAGCTTGCTCTTGCTGTTGCTATAAAATATAATTGATTAACTGTCGAATTTAAACATGCCAAACCTACTTATGGGTAATGTCTTGGATTGGGCCAAAACATGAAGGCTTAAATAACCTCATATTTGAAAGTCTGCATGTGGATTAAATACAACTACAATTTGTCAACCTAAGGGTTTATTGATGCTGTAAGAGATTTTTTTGCTTCTTGAGCTCAACTGATGTTTAAAGCTATCATAAATGATTTCAAAAGCAAAATTATATGGATAGCAGCAATTGAGGTGCGGTGCATATGCCAACTCTAGCTAGATCATTCTGGTCAGGCTTCATAGTGCTGTGTGTGGTGAGATGAAGGCTCATTGATGGGGGTGATATGTCTGTGAAATGTTTGTGGATACCTGCTTTATGTTTAGCTAGCATGCTATACATGCCTCTCCTTCTTTCACTCTTTGCTACTGTCTTTTATATCAAGCTGTAGAGGTGAAAACTGTTGTATTGTAGCCAAGGCATTTAAGCACATAATGGTAAGTATGGCAGATTACTAAGGTCAACGAGGCTGCTAAATAGAGTATAATTAATGGCTATGATTTTTTTCCATTGGAAACCCATGGTGCAATTTGCCATTATAAAGGAGCGTTTATAATGGCAAACATGCGCTGGGTTTCCCTACCACTGCACATGTACCAGCTGCCACTCTGCTCTTCCTGGTAGTCTGAGACCATGGCTTACCACCGTAGATCACGCCGTAAACTCTGACTGGGTGGTAAGTCCAAAAAATAAATACAAGAACTCAGGGCTAAAAGTAGGCTACTGTTTGAGGAAAAAAAAAATACGTGTCTTCAGCAGCCTCTTCTGACCACGAACCAAGTTGGGATTGGGACATTTTATTTGATATAATTGCTGTGACAAAAAAATCATAGCCATCCATTATATAAAATAAAACATGGGGTGGTGTGTAAACTCGAAGTTTACACACAACCTCGGAGTTAGATGCTGACATAAACCCCTCAAGCTTTGCTCTCGGGGTTTATGAGCATCTAACCCCTCGGGTGTGTGCAAACTTCTTGTTACACACACCACCCCATACTTTATTCTATATGTAATACAGTCAGCTGTTACAACTTTTGGTAGATGAATGAACTAAAGATGACCTAAAGTAAATCCTCTGCATGTCAAGCTATGTGCAGATGTAATTCTGGGTTACACTGAGTAACTAAGTTCTCAAACAGCTAGCTTTACCTTAATCTGTTATCTGACTTCACTTAAATATAGTGTGTTAAATGTTCTAGACTATGTATGGTGTCTGTTTACTGTTGTATGCGAACTACCCCCTGGTCATGCCTTCGTCTCGCTGCCTAGCACTACTTGTTTGGACATGCATTGGCCTCTCCTATTGTTGCTATCTATTTTACAATCTATAGTAATATAAGTAATTTAGATATTTTTATAAAGAGCATCTTTATTATCCCAGCAGTGATGGGGTATTCTCCTTTGCTCACACGGTCATCAGCAAGCCAGTCCTATACCTGTGCCAGCGCCCGTCTTGAACTTTAGTGCGTGGACTTTTTCTTGCCAATACAGTAGAGCCCATCCTACCGGTATTACTATCCCTTTGTTTTTGTAAACACTTGTGTATTTATTGCAAATACTTGGATTTCACTGTTGGGAAAATGCTGATAGTAGTGTTTTGTGTTTTTATCTAATTGACTGCAGTCTATATTTGATTTCTGTAATTCTATTTTATCATTACTCAGTTGCTTTACCTGTTCTATAACAGTGTTATTCAGTTTCTGAAAACCAGCTTTAGATAGCTGTAACTCATTTTAATTTAACTGTTATAAAAGCCTATTGCTATTACTTAGAGGTATATTATAGTATTATTAACCTTAATTGAAGTTACATATATTTAAATATGCATCCTTATAAAATTGTGTCATGGAATGTCAATGGCTTAGGGACCCCCATAAAAAGGAAAAAAATATTAACATATTTAAATAAGGGAAAAGCCAATATAGCTTTTTTGCAAGAAACACGTTTAGATGACAATGAGTCAGCCAAGCTCTGTAGATCTTGGGTGGCAAGCTGAATTTAGTACGTTTAATTCTGAGCAGGGAGGAGTTGCAACACTAATTACAAAAGGTGTCAACTTCATTAAGACTAGTCATATATCTGACCTAGAGGGTAGATATGAAATCTTATTGGGATCCTTGGATGGTTTGAATGTAATATTGTGTAACATCTATGCCTCTAACTCAGGTCAGCACATATTTTTTGATCAGATCACTGCACAACTTATTTGTTATCCAGAATATAAATTCATAATGGGTGGAGACTTTAATGAAGTAATGGACCCCATTATAGACAGAAAACTTTTCAAAGGGGCCTTTACAATGACTAAGGCCAGCTGCTCTTTACAAAACATTACTAAGGTCCTGTCGCTAACTAATATCTGGAGACTTGTGAACCCAAAGAAAATGATTACACATTTTTTCTAATCGACATTCAACATACAGTTGAATAGACTATTTGCTTATATCATCTGATCTGGTTAAGTGTGTAATGGATGCCAAAATAGATTCTATTATTTTATCTGATCATGCCCTCAAAGATATGTATATATTTTGAGGAGACAGCCTAAAGAATTAAGGTGGAAACTTAATACCTCTCTATTAACAGATAAACAAATTCATTGAATGGGTGTCTAATGAAACTGATGAATATTTCAAAATTAATGACAATGGGAAGTTACAAATGCATGTCTTTAGGAGATATACAAGGCCTACATTATAGGCAGAATAATTAGTTTTTCTGAATCTCGGAAAAGGGAAAAAATAAAGTTATTCTAGAGAAACAATCAAATCTGGTTGCATTTAAATGCAGATAAAAAGTTCTAAAATATTCAATCATAATCTGCTATATAAGATGACAATACAAAAATCTGACATTAATGCTCTAATCTCAGCACAGACAGAATACCCCCTTTTCCGTATGAAACAGAGATACTGGAAATCTGGTGAGAAGGCAGGGAAATTACTTACACACAGACTTAGAAAGATACAAGACCAAAATATTATTCCAGGTATAAAAAAGGCAAGAGTAATACTGAGGGGAAATAAAGGTCCTAACAAAGTATTTGCAGAATTCTGTACCCAGATTTATGCTCACAAAAATGTTGACTTCCAAAAAAATTCCTTTTTTTAATCCATTTCTCAGATTGAGATACCTAAAACACATCTGAAACAAGTTAATAAAGACCTAAACATAGAAGAAATCATATAGACAATTAACTCACTCCGTAATGGGAAAACCCCAGGTTTGGATGGTATCCAAGGAGAATTCTTAAAGCCTTAAGTTCAAAAATCTCCTCCAACTTACTTAAAATGTATAAAGAAGCATGGGATAAGGAAACCCTAACCCCACATTTACAAATGCCTTGGTCACCCTGATTCACAAGAAAAGTAAAGATCCTCTGTCCAGTGACAGCTACACCCATATCCCTGATGAACACAGAGTTATAAAATAGTAGCTAAAATACTGGCTACTAGGTTACAACATACAATACCTGATTTGATTGGCAAAGAACAAGTTGGATTTGTCCAGGGTAGATCAGGGTTGATAGTGTGAGGAGACTTATGAATGTGATCTGGCAGGCCAATAAAATTAAGAAGCCACACCTGGTTCTCTCGTTAGACCTATTTAAGGCCTTTGACTCAATATCCTGGGGTTATATGTTCATGGCCCTATATCATTTTGGTTGTGGAGACAACTTTAGTAATTGGGTCTCTCTGCTATATAAGAACTCGTCCGCTCAGATTCTCTCCAATGGACTAATCTCCCAACCCACCCCATTAGCCTGTGGAACAAGGCAAGGTTGCCCATTGTTCCCATACTTGTTTATTCTAGCACTCAACCTTTAATTAGATGTACTGCTAACCACCCTAGTATTTCAGGGATTAAAACTAATTCAATAGAGCATAAGACTTTTTTTTTTGCAACTAAGTTTATTTTCAAATAAGGTTTTCCAGTACAGTCACAAAGAAAACAACAAAATGATAAACAACTGTTGCATACATCAACATGGTTGTTAATCGTACATGGTAACAATTAAAAAAAGAAAAAAGAAAATTAAGAAAATAAATCCAACCAACATCATCCCCCCCCATCCCAATCCCATAACCAGACACGGTCACTACTTACTAGTAATGTCACTGAATTCAGGGTTTTAGAAAAATTCTCATATGCCAAATTGCAAAAGCTAAGAGGGCAGGAGTAGAAATGTTAATAGCAGAAAGTGGGTGGGGGGGGAGGAAAGAATCGGGAAAATGGGAAATTGCTTCAATATCCAAACTTATCACAAAGGATAGAAAAGAAGGAACCCCAACATTTCTGAAATTTCTTCCAAGAATGATTGGCTTTAGCCACACACCACTCTGCATTTAAGGCAGTGAGAAATTCTGCCTAACATTCACTAAATGATGGCTCCCATTCATATTTCCAATGTTTTAGGATTAACAACTTGATAACTAGGGAAACCGTAGCAAATTGCACTTTTTGGGGAAATGTAGGGATGGAAGAATAAAATCCCAAAATGCAGATATACTCCAAAAAATATAGGGTTAATTTTAAGTGCGGTTCCATATTTGTCTTTACCACTTCCCAAAACTTAAGGATCTTAGGACAAGACCATAATTTATGATATAATGTGTCGTTATCAGATCCACAGTCCCTACAAATGGGGGAGGGTACCTTGCCCATTCTATATGGTTTGTTGGGTGTGTAGTACATGTTGTGGAGTAAATTAAATTGAATATTCCTGAGACGGTCTTGTTTTGTTAGGGTATAGATATCTGTCCAGATTATTTTCCATGAATTGTTAGGGAGGCATTTAGAGAGGTTATGTTTCCAATAATAAGCCACAGGAGAAAGGTTGGTCCAAGGGTGACCTATGAGTTTGTGATACAGTTTGGAGACTGGTTTCTGCTTTGTAGCTATGGTTAATAATGAAACTAAGAATGATCCTGCTTTGTCAGACCATGGGGAGGGGACGGAAGGGGGTTACCCAAGAAAATTTTTATACAGTGGCAGATCTGTGAAAGTTTAAAAAGATGTTTAGATGGAATATCACATTTCACTTGCAATGCAGAAAATGAGAGGAGTGATTGCCCCTGAATGAAGTCTGTTAAGCTCGGTTCTGGGTGAGGCCACTAGCTCATAGGGTTAATAGTTTTATTGACCATCTTCAAATTAGGATTATTAAATAGGGGTTGTTTGAGATCTTTTCTAGTCTGTATTTGAGTCAGGATACAGAATTGCTGGAATGCTTTCCTGTCCCACCCAACTGAAGAGTCCTGCAGCTCTAGTGGGACCACAGACCAAGAACTGTATAGAATTGTTAGTAAGGATACTCTATGACTTTGCACCTGGTTTAGGTCCAGATATACCCAGTCTGGGTGAGAAATTGAATTTGTGCTAAGGACTGTCCAGTACAAGAACCTGCTTGCATGAATGGCCAGATAATAAAGGTAAAAGTCTGGGAGTTGCAATCCCCTGAGAGCTTTGGAACATGCAAGTTTCCAATATGCACGTCTAGGGGTCTTTTCATTCCAAATGAAGTCAGAGCAGATTCTTTGAAGTGTTAAGAAGAAGGATCTGGGAAGGTACAAATTGAGGTTATATAGTGGGTAGAAGAACTTAGGTAATATAACCAGTTTTAGGATGTTAACTCTGCCCCATAAGGATAGTGGCAGTTTTTGCCACTTTGCCAGATCGTCTTCTTCCATTGACTTCAGAAGATGATCAAAATTAAGCTCCTTGAGCTTCCCTATGTCTTTAGTAACTTTAATGCCTAAGTATGTTATAGCCGTATTCTCCCATTGTAAACCAGGAACTTCAATTTGTGCTTTTTTCACTAGAGTTGATAAAGGATAAACAGTTGTTTTACTTCTGTTGAGTTTATAACCAGAAAATTCACCACATTGGGTAATAATTTGAAATGCTATGGGTAGAGAGGCTGCTGTTAGAGAGGTGGAGGAGCAGGCCATCGGTAAAAATTCCTCAAACCAGAAACTTGCCTTTGATTCTATCCTGACTGGCATCACATATCTCCTCCTTAAGAGAGAACTGATTATTAAGGGTGACTTTAATGTGAATTGGTTATCTCCTTCATCAGCTTCCTTCAACGATGCTGTCCAAGCCTGTGACCTTGCCCAGGTAGTACAGTCAACCACTAGGTGAGACCCTAGAACAGGTTCCTCCACTCTTATTGACCTTATCTTAACAAACCTCCCGAACCACCTTTCCAAAGTTAAAGTGCTGCCCGATGTGCTTAGTGAACACTTTCCCATCTCCTGCTGGTGGACAAATAAAAACACTCCCAACTGCACTAAAACTCCATCCAAAGGCGCCTCAAAAAAGGTGCCCTCTCTCGCCTCAAAATGTATCTCTCCGCCTGTGACTGGTCTCCTGTCCACAATGCACAGACTGTGGATGATGCGCTCACCGCATTTATGACCACCTTCAACACTGCCTGTGACATATTTTCCCCTTCACCAAACAGGTCATAAAAACCAGGAACACCCCATGGATCACGCAGTCCCTCCTGGAACTGAT
The DNA here is from genome assembly GCA_016271365.2 of Neoceratodus forsteri. Taxonomy (NCBI): domain Eukaryota; kingdom Metazoa; phylum Chordata; order Ceratodontiformes; family Ceratodontidae; genus Neoceratodus; species Neoceratodus forsteri. The sequence continues at coordinate 65,978,957 of JADMNL010000030.1, forward strand.
GCACCACAGAGGTAACCTCTGGCTTAGGGCCCTGAACTCCCAGCTTCCACATGATAGACAGCTTTACAGAGAGGCAAGAAATAAATGCACGTGGGCTATTCGGAAAGCCAAGGCAACTTACTATAAGCAAGCTTTCACCTCCACATGGGGCTCTGGGAAAAATGTCTGGAACAATGTCAAGGACCTCTGTGGAAAAACCACCTCCACTGACCCAACTCAACTCCTAGTAAAGGGAACCCTATCTCAGGATCCTACTTTCATATCCAATGTCCTTAACACTTATTTCTCCGACCTTAGTCACATCCTCCCACAAAACTACTTTGACCCCGTCACCAACCGCCCCACTGACACTTCTCCTATTTCTGTCCCCCCCTTTCAGGGTCCGTATCATCACTTGCAAAGAGGTTAAACACTACCTCACCAAAAGTCCTGTGCAACACATGCTACAGCAGCGACTCCCTTGACCTCAAAATTCTTTGGCTAACCCTTGGTGAGACCCTGCCTCACCTCACCAAACTCAACTGCTCATTTCAGCTCAGCCAAATCCCTACACCCTGGAAAAGGGGTATCATCACGCCCATACTAAAGAATGGGGATCCAACGGCGCCTAGTAACTATAGACCCATTACTATCCTCCCCCCCTCAAAAGCTCTCGAAAAAATTGTATCAGACCAACTCACTGAATACCTGGACAAACACAAACTACTTTGCCATGAAAAACATGGCTTCAGAACGGGACACAGCACTACCTCGGCCCTTCTCGAATTTACATCATACATTCATGAAGCACTAGAACAGGGGTTAATAGCTGGGGCAATCTATGTTGATTTGACTAAGGCTTTTGATACAGTCAATCATGATCTACTTCTCCACTCCCTTGCCTCCCTCCACTTTGCCCTTGAAGCTACATCCTGTTTCAAAAACTATTTCACAGATAGGACACAGCAAGTCAAAATTAGCAACACACTCTCCTCCAAACAACCGGTTCAAGCAAGTGTCCCTCAAGGGTCAATACCTGGCCCACTACTTTTCACTCTTTTTCTAAACTCACTCCCCCAGGCCTGCAGTGGAAAGCTATTGTTATATGCAGATGATGCTGTACTATACTGGAAACACACCAACCCAATCTCTCTCCAAAACACTCTTCAAGCCTGTTTTGGAGAGCAAGAATACTGGTTCACTGACCACCGAATAATACTAAACTATAATGAGACAAAGTCTATGATATTTGCAGGCCACCAAAACCCTCTCAGTAATGCCCAGCTCTCAATCTCAAGCCTGCATGGTAACCACATTGAACAGGTCCCACATTTTAAATATCTAGGTATCACACTGGATATATCCCTCACCTACCACACCCATATTAAACACCTCTCCTCCTCTGTTAACACCCATCTAGGGATTCTCTTCAGACATAAACACTGCCTTACCCCCCAGTCCCTATGGCTGGCTGTTACCTGCTCAGTCCTTTCGTTGGTCGATTATGGTATATTTATTTATAGCACTGCTGAGCAAACAGCCCTTAACTGCATCAATCTAGCCCTCAACAAAGCTTGCCGTCTGGTCACAAGCAGTGGAAGGCTTACCCATACATGTGTTCTCTACAAACTAGCTGACTGGCTGACCTTTGAAGGGAGGCTAAAATACCACACCTGCCTTCAAGCCAAAAAAATACTTTTGAAGCTCACACCTACTGGTCAATACCCCCCATCCAACCAGCCCCCCCATAGGGGTACACCCAGATGCCAGGCTGGCACCTCCCTCATAGTCCCCCACTGCAGGACCTCTCTAGAGCAAAGGTCTTTCCGCTATCATGCTCCCCTCTGGCTTAGCAACCTACCACCCTCCATTTCACTTACCCCTAGTCTTGGCCAATTCAAAGCAGGAATCAAGAGTCTTCTTTTTGACTCTGAGACCTGTGGCTGTTTCCACAGCCATACCTAGGCTGAAGCTGTTAAAAATGGCCTATAACATAAGGGGTTTGTCCAAATAAAGGGCTAGGTAAATTATGCCTGGATAGATAATCCTTTGCCACCATAACTTGTTTGACCCAGAGTCCTCTATCAACCCTTGAGATGATAACCAAGCATTGTAAATATACCATGTACTGTGATTTTCTACACAACTTATCAATCTGTAAGGTCTTGTTTTGTAAACTACGTACAATCTGTCTTGATGCATTGTTCTGTTGTACTGACGTGGAGCCTTTGCAAAGGAGTCTTTGACTCAAAGGACTGTAATTCTGAAAATTTCAATAAATAAATAAAAATAAAAAAGGGATAATTTAAATTCTGTTTCTCCCAACCGTATACCCCTTAGATCTTTTTCTTGGTTAAGTACTCTGGCTAAAGGTTTAATATATGAGTTAAATAGATAGGGGAAGGGGACATCCCTGTCTGGTGCCACTGCACAATGGGAAGGGATCAGATAAGTGGTTATTACACAGTATCCGAGAAGATGGACACTGATAAAGGATACGGATGCGGTTAATAAAGTTGCCAGGAAAGCCATATTTAGTTAAGACCAAAAACAAGTATGGCCAGGCCACTTGATCAAATGCTTTCTCTGCATCCAGTAACACCAAAATTGCTTCAATGGCAGGGTCCTGGGATGCAGAGATAAGATGATAACGTTTGCAGAAATTAACTGCAGATGACATACCCTCTACAAATCCTGTTTGCTCTGGTCCCAAGAGTCCAGACCATACTCTTGCCAGTCTATTGGCTAAAATTTTTAGCATATATTTTAACATCTACATTAAGTAACAATGTTGTTCTATAATTGCCAATTATAACTGTATGTTTCCCAGGTTTGGGGAGGAGGATTATTCTTGCTTCAAACAATGAGGGGTCTGTAACCGAGGAGGTCTCCCAATAACTGAATAGCTGTTGCAACAGTGGGATAAGCTGAACCTTAAAGGTTTTATAGAAGAGGCCAGAGAACCCATCTGGGCCAGGTGCTTTATCATGTTTTAAGGAGTCAATGGTCAAAGAGATTTCCTCAGTAGTAATAGGGTCAGTTAAGAGAGACTGGTGCTCTACAGAGAGGCAGGGGAGATCTACCCATCACAGAAAGTCCTGCATCTTTTGGTTTTGAAAGGTTGATAAAGAAGTTGAAGAGTATAAGGATTGATAAAATTCCTGGAAGGACTGTAGCATCTGTTTGGGATCAGTGAGGAAGTTCTCAGATTGGAAATTTTTGATAGCTGCAATCCATTTTGCTGCAGAGTGCTGTTTTAGCCACCAGGCAAGTAACTTACCAGCTTTGTTACCCTGCCCTACATAAGTAGCTTTGCTAAGGGACGCTGCCTTGTCTACTTTCTCGAGCAATACCTTAAATGAATTAGCTCCTGCTGGTCTGTTTTAGTTAGCTTGTCTAGTCCCTTAACTTCAAGAGCCCAGATCCTCTCAAGACATAAATTAAGGTGGTGAAGCTTTTTCTTCTTTGTTATTGTTGCTATGTGAATAAGTTCTCCTCTCCAAGACGATTTTAAAGCTGCCCATACCATATCAGTTGAGGGGATATAGTTTAAATTTTGTTGGATAGAAACCTGAAGAAATTGTTTAAATCTTGATGTGATCTGGGAGTCCTTAAGCAAGAAGTTGTTGAGAGACCAAGTATGAGGTCTAAGTGGGGTAGCTGGGAGATTTAATGTAACGGCTATTAGGGAATGATCAGAGATTACATGTGCATGAATCTGAGAGTCAATTAATGAGGGGGCTAAGTGTTGACTTATCAAGAAAAAAATCTAGATGAGAATAATTTTTGTGCACTGGTGAACAGAAAGTAAAATCTTTAGTCAGGGGGGTGTGTGAGTCTCCAGGGGCCTATCATCCCTAGGGAAGATATTAATTCACTCAAAACCCTCTGTCCTGGTGATGCCCCAGTACCTGTGTAGTACATAAGGTCTAGTCTGCACAACTACACTATGTTACAATCACCTTCCAATATGGTGGGGTATTGCGAAAGAGGGGCCAGAACTACAGTGAGATGTGTGAAAAAGGATGGGGTCTCTACATTTGGTCCATAAATTGAATCCTAACACCATATCCATATTGCCTAATTTACCATGGACTATCGCATATCGGCTCTCAGGGTCACTAATCGTTGATATAGCTGTAAAAGGCAGTCCTTTTGCAATTAATATAGCTACCCCCCATTTATGGGGACCAAAGTCTGCTCCAAAGACCTGGCCCACCCAGCGTTTGTGGAGGAAGCCTAACTGTTCAGAAGACAAATGAGTCTCCTGGAGAAAGACTATTTTAGGATTGTATTTTGCCAAATGATTAAGCACAGCATATTTTTTAGCATTGTCCCTCCCTCCCTTTATATTCCATGAAAGAATTGCTAAATTAGTTACCATATATAAGATAGGCTAACTTGTTTACCCACTTTTACCCTGGTTGAGACTGTGCTGGATCCCACCCCTCTCCCTGACTTAAATCTCCCTTTAATATCCCTACCCCCACTAACAAAAGAAAAACAAATTAGAACTATGTAACTATGTACATGACTCATAACCCGGGTCATAGGTCCACTCCCTATGCTATGGACCATAACACTCTTCAGAGGGTGGGGAGGGGCTACCGCCTACCCACCAGGCTGTCTATAATAAGCATGATAGGCTTCAACACTAACAGAACTAACAAGAACAGCATCTAAGGGCCCCTGTTGACATTTCTGATTGGGGGGTAGGTTAAAAGAGAAAAGACTCATTAAATACTTGGTAAGGAAGGCCTTTTCAGTGTCCCCATGCTGTAAAATCAGGGCTAAAGAAACAGAGTAGTATCTGAAGTTTTGTTCAATATTTAATTGCAACAGCTTATAACTAATGTAATTATTGCTACAATGAACAACAGCATGCAACAACAAGAAAAGCTGGTACAGAATAACAAAGTGGGTTATAACCAATCCATAACGAATGGGAGAAGTGAGCTGGATAAGTAACACATCCAGACTGAAACGTGGCTCAGCTGCAATGTTTGCAGAGTAAATTAAACTACAACGCCCTCTGGTGAGTTTTTATCATATTCAGCAGTGTAATACAAGGAACCAAATACTTATACTGTATACTAAATTAGCTTTTCTCTTTGAGGAAGGGGCTTTGTGATAAAAAAAAAAAAGAAAAAGTCAGGATAGATCCACGTTATCTCTTTCTTGAACTCATCTTCCCCAGTTACTAACCATCTGGTTTCAAGGTTACAGTTCAACTAAAAGGCAGTTGCATATCCAACACTTACAGTTTTTACATTGTTCAATAATGATAGTAAAGTTGAAGGAAGTCAAGTAAGATTCAATATGCCCGGACAGGAATCCGTGTGAAGTTCTCATTCTGCTCACCCGGTGAAGAGATTCGGGAAGGACTGCCGAAGAACTTGCAGTGTGTCCTCCACAGAATCAAATCATTTTACACTGTCTGAAAAGGTCACTTCTAGCTGTGCTGGGTAAAGCATGTGGTGTCGGATACTCGCCACCCAGAGCTTTGAAGTGATGGGACGGAACGCTGCACGAAGCTGCCGTGTTTTGTAAGTAAGATCGGGGGCTAATCTCAATTTCTTGCCTTCCCACAGAATCGCTTTCAATTTCCTTGCCTCTTTTATGATGAATTCTCTGTCCAGATAATTGAGCAGTTTAAAGATAATTGGTCTCGGTGGTTCAGTTGGGAGAGGCTTAGCTTGGAGTGACCGATGGGCCTGTTCAATGAAAAAATCTGGGCTATTGGGGCAAGGCCCCACTGTCTTTTTAAGGAATTGCTGGAGGAATTGAATGGTGTTGGAGCTCTTCTCACTTTCTGGGAGCCCCAGCAAGATGAGGTCATTCCTCCGATTTTGTCCCTCGAGGTCATCTATGTGCTTCTCCAGTTTAGCAAAGTTTCTCTTAAGCGCAACTACTTCAGGCTCCATTTTGTCCTGCTTTCTTTCCACTGAGCCTACCCACACTTCAGTGTCAGCTACTCTCCTGGACAGCTGAGTAAGGGCTGGTTTAATATCTGACACGTCTTCCACCAGTTTGAAAATCGCCTCTTTTATTGATGTGAGCTCCAGGAAGATTTGAGCTGAGGAAATCTCTTCTACCTTCAGTTGGGGGGGGGTCATGCTGAGCCACAGGTGCTTGGCCTCTGACTCCTGTGGTGCTTCTAGTTCAGGCTGCATATTTAGAGTCTCTTGCAGTAGATCAATTTCCATTGGGGATCGCAGATATCTACAAGTTCTGGCTAGCTTCTGTAGCAGGTAGGTGGTTATTTTTGTTAAAATATAAGTCTTTTTGCTGTGTTTTCTTGGATGGACTTGATGGAGCAACTCTTCAGACATCTCCCCTCTGCTAGAGCATCACGTGATCGAGCATAAGACATTTGCATTTGCAGATGGTTTCCTACTAACCCTGTCTAATCCAATAGAATCATATAAAACAGTCAAGCAGATAATGTCACATTTTTGATCCATATCAGGACTGTAGGTTAATTGGGATAAGACTCAAATATTATGCCCTACCAAAACTCCCTCTATTTTACAAGATTTATCAAAAATATTTGACAATAACTGGGTGAAAGATCAATTAACATACTTAGGCCTTCAAATTACGACTAAGCTGGAATCATTAGCTAACATTAACTACCTACCACTACTACAGGATATAGAATCTGAGCTAAAATGTTGGAGAAACCTTAATCTCTCACTTTGGGGTAAAGTAAACTCAATAAAAATGATTATCGCCCCCAAAAATATTTTATATTTTTCAGAATATACCCATCCTACCTCAAAAAAAGCATGCGCTGTAAGCTAGACTCACTGTTTAGGAATTTTTTATGGGATGATAAATGCCCAAGACTAAGTATAAATAAAATCAGGGCACCACATGAGCTGGGGGACTAGGACTACCACATTGGGAATGTTACCAATGGGCATTCATATTTAAACAAGCCTCTACATACATACAGCCCAGTCCTAATAAGTCCCCATTTGTCCCTGTATGGGTACAAACAGAAAAGAATCTGCTAAAATCTAGCCACTTAACTGATTTTATATATATACCTCTTCCTAAGGAATTAAAAGGCAATCCTTGTATGGATTATTAACGTCCTTAAAAAGGTAAACAATGCTGTCAATCCTACACATCTCCCCTTAAAAGCGATGCCACTTTGGTCTAACCCTCATATTACAAAAAATTCCTCGCTGTTGTCAAATAAGGAATGGGAGCAGGCTAGTATCAATAGAACTAGTGACATAATTACGCAGGATTTGCACACAGTGATGTCCCTTTCTGAGATTAAAGAAAATTATAATTTGCCATGGTTCCACTTCCATTATTTGCAACTCCATAAGGTACTTAAACAACATATCATGTTGGATGATTTCTTCTTGTCCTATAGTCCTTAGTGGGAACAACTGGTAAAACTAGGATCATTAAAGAAAGGAGCTAGCTTTGCATATAAAATAATAATAAATTATATTACATCTTCATCTCTGACCTCCTCAGCTAGACAGAAATGGGAAGTGGAACTGGATGTCTCCATATCAGAACAAGACTGGAGCTCAGCATGGGAACACGCATACTATGGGAACAGAGATACACAAGGTAAGCTCATTAAATACAAAATTATTCATCGGTTTTATATGTCACCCATGAGACTGCATGAGCTAGGTTTATCTCCTAGTGCTAATTGTTGGAGGTGCCAGAGTCCAAATGCCAATATCTCACATATGTTGTGGAGCTGTCCCTTACTGAAAACATTCTGGGTGGAGACACAAAAAGTATGTAATGAGTCAATATCAACTGATGTGCTCCCGCACACCATTAATCTATATTCTGGGAATTTTTCCACCTGGTTCTACCCTTAGCAGTCAACAAAGGTCCTGGCTTTCTGAAGCATCAGTATGTGCAAAATGTTTGATACTCAAGTACTGGAAAAACCCTAGTGCACCCTCAATGCTTGAATGGTATAACATGATGAGTTACACTGCAAATAATGAGGGCTATCCTATATACTTTTGGATAAACTGGATAATTTTCTGAAAATATGGGGTCCCTTCTTGCAACTAACCACTGTCTAAAGATTTAAAACGACTAAATCTTTTTGGCATCAGGGTTAAACATAGAATACTGATATATACTCAGTAGTATAAGCATACCTTTGTCAATTTATTCTACTGTTACAGAGTTCATAGACATGTATCAAGTATTTTATAAATCATAGAGATTAATATGGTAAGAATGTCTGTCTGAAAGCTAATAGTTAATATTATTAGGAAGTGATTACATGATATTTTACACTGTCACATTTCTGTTAAACTGTATTATGCATTGCTGTTTTATTGTGAAATATGAATCTTAAATAAAAAAATTATTATAGAAAAAGGAGGGGACAAAGGTGGTATAGCAGACCAAGCAGCTGGTTGAGTGTTTTCATCAATACATTGACATGATTCTCTAAAGTGAGTTGAAGTTGAAGTTTATTGCAGAAATAACTCCATTGGGCAAGTTCACTCACAAGGAGGTCCTGAGGACATGTAATAGTGAAATATACTGACAAAGCAAATTATATATAATCAAATTCCAAGGATAAAGTATAAGATACATATAAAGAAAAGCACACAAACAAAATGTAGCAAATGTACAAGTTGATACTAGAACAAACTGACTCCGTTGTAGTAAGAAGGGGTAGCAACATTCAGAGACATGGAGATGAGTACACATGAAATGAGATTAAAGAGAAAACAGCGTGAGAAGAAGACAGGAGAAGGACAATCGATGGAGGTCCAGGAAAAGGGAGAACACAGTATTCAGATAGCAAGGTGTGAATGGGCCAGTGTGACGAAGATGAGGAGGGGGAAAGAAACGTTGGGTATGCAGGAGGAATAGCGAGGGGAAGGGGGATATTGATTGTGAGACAGTGGTCAAAGAAGACTAGCAGCAGCAACATGTTTCTTTTAGTTTGGTTGCAGCTAAGGTTTTAAAGGAGGTGACAGAGATTAGGTCAGAGAATTTGAATACAGACTGAAGCTGATTCCAGGGAGCAGGGAGGGCACAAGAAATGGCCCATTTACCAAATGAGGTACGAGTCCTAGGCACCTCTAAGAGAATAAGGTTAGACTTCCTAAGGGAATAAAAACTGTAGGGGATGCGAAAAAGGGAGGACAAATATTCTGGGAGTTTGTTCAATAGGATCTTGAGTGTCCAAGTACCTGAATGGATTAGACATTTCGTGGTGAGTGAAGTCCACCCAACAGCTGCATACAGATTGCAGTGATGAGTACAAAAGGGGGAACTGGTTATAAACCATAGGGCACGGTCATAGAGGACATCCAGCTTGTTCAAATACACAGTGGGGCAGGAATTGTAGATTATGTTGCCATAGTCAAGTAAGGGCAGGAATGTAGCATGGACAAGCCTGATTCTAGTCTCAGTTGGGAAAGGGGCCTATTCCTAATGAAAAAGCCAATTCTAGACTTCAACTTACCAGTCAGATAGTCAATGTGGGTGATGAAGGTGAGTTTATCTAGCCAAATGCCCAGGTATTTGAATTTGGGGACAACCTCAAGATGTTCACATAGAGAGGTAGGAATAAACTCATTAGGTGGGTGGAAGGTGGTGGAGGAGGAGGAGGAGGAGTGTTTGAGGGTAAAGAACATTGCCTTCATTATTTTGGCATTGAGAAGAAGTTTAGCATTTATAAGATTCTGTTCAAGCTGTGTGAAGTCAGCTTATAGTATATTTCTTACATCGGATAAAGTTGAGTCAGAGACATACAGGACTGTGTCATCAGCAAAAAAGTGGAGTTTGGATTTGGTGATGTTATGGTCAAGGTTGTTTATATAGAGGGAAAAAAGGACAGGACCCAAGATAGAACCTTGTGGAACACCCCTTGAAATTGGGAGGGAGGTTGAGAAAAGACCATCAGCTTTAACTTTCTGGACCCTTCCTGATAGACAGCTGGTAAACCACTTGGCAGTGGAAGGAGTGGATCCAACATTAATAAGGTTGCTGACAACTAGGTTATGATTGACAGTGTTGAACGCCTTACTAAGGTCTAAGAATACGGTACCTGTGGTCTTTTTAGAGTCCAAGGATGTGACCCAGTCATTGGTGACTTTGGTGAGGGCGGAAATAGTACTGTGCTTGGATTGGAATATGGATTGCACTGGGTTAAGGAGGGAGCAGGTTTCAAGATGGTGTCTTAGTTGAGAGTAGATCCGCTTTTCAAAGATTTTGGAAAGGATAGGAAGGATAGAGATGGGCCTATAATTGTTTACATCACAGGGGTCACCAGATTTAAATAAAGGGAGGATGTGTGCAGATTTTCAGCAAGATGGTACTGTGGCTGAGTCAATTGAAAGACTGAATATATGGAGGATGGGGGCAGTTAAATAGCAGTAGCCAAGTTTTAAGACAACATGCTCCAGGCCATCTTTGCCTCTACTTTTCCTGATGTCTAAGTTAATGAGCAGATCTTCAACCTCTTTGAAGGAGACCTGATGCAACTGAAAGTGGTAGGGTGAAGGGAGAGGTCCAGAGCGACCCCCAGATATTTAAATGAGGTTACGAGTTCTAGAGTATTGCCATCCTGTGATCTGATGGTAAAAGGATGCTGCAATGTGGGAGCAGCACCAGAATTATGGAACAGCATGGTCTTGGTCTTCTTTGTGTTGAGGACCAGATGGTTTTCAAGGAATCATTCCTCAATGGCTTGGAAATCAGATTCCAGATTCCAGTTTATCCAGCCCAGATCAGAGGATGAGCGGTAGATGATGGCATCATCAGGACAGAGTTGAACTGTGGCACCACCACAGTTGAATGGCAGGTAATTTATAAACAGTGAAAATAATAGCAGCCCCTGGATGGAGCCCTGGGGAACATCATGCTGAATCTGTCTGCGATCTGAGAGGGCCCCTGACCATTTGACCCTTTGAGAGTGCTGTGAGAGGTAGTTATGGAGCCATGCCTGGGCATTAAAATCAAGGCCCAGGGAGTGGAGTTTGCATAATAAAAGATTTTGATCAACCAGGTCAAAAGCCTTCATTGGGTCGACGAAGACAGCACCTGTAGCTTGACCATGATATAAAGCGGTGGATATGTCCACCATAATGTTTATCAGAGCTGTCAGGATGCTGTGATTCTTCCTGAACCAGTGCTGGTACATGGACAGGAGGTGGTGTGAGTCTAGATAGTCCTGAAGTTGATTATAGAGAATGCACTCCTGTATTTTTGCCAGTGGGCAGAGAATGGAGATAGGTCTGTAGTTTTCTACTAACGCAGTTGGACCACCTTTGTGGCTTGGGATGACTACTGCTACCTTCCATTTGTGAGGTACCACGCCAGAGAGAAAGGATCTGTTTATTATGTTCCTCACTGGTATGGCAATTCTCTCAGCACCAAGTTTTAGGAACTTAGGTTCAAGGCTATCATAATCGGGGGAGCTTTCAGGTTTTAAGTTGGAAAGCAACCTGCATGCTTCCTTTCTGGTACAGTAGCTAGTTTTCAATGAAAGACAGACCTTTGTCCCAGGTCCACTGGTGTGGGGGGTGGGGGAGGGAGGATCAGTAGTGCTGGCAAAGTGTGAGGTGTATTTGTCAAGGTCAGTGAAGAATTTATCGAGACCACAAGCAATGGATGGGGGATCCAAAAGGACGCACCCTTGGGCTTTAAGGGACCTAGGATTTACAGTAGTTTTACCTTTTATAAGTAAGTTAATTTGCTTCCAAAAGTTCTTTGGGTTACTGAGGTGTTCAGGCTGTGCAGGTAGCATTTTGAAATAGTTCCACTTAGCCCTGCAAAGGGAGTTTTTGCAGGCATTCCTGAGCTGTCTGCAAATAAGCCAATCCTTGTGGAGTCCACTTCCTTTGAAGGCATACCAGGCCTTGCCATGGGAGGTCATGAGTTTCCTTAGTTCTGAGGATAACCACAGAGCCTTAAGGCCCTTGGTTTTCTGTTTCCTCAATGGGGCATGAAGATTAAGTATGACAGAAAAGATTGAAATGAAGAACTCTAGAGCCTGGTTAATATCAGGGAGGAGGTTAATAGGTACCCAATCTGCACTAGTTAAAGCTTCTTGGAACACCTGTTCATTGAAGTGTGACATATCCTTTGCAAGTATTATTTTAGGGGGCGGGTTGGGGAGTTGATACACCAACTACAGTACATCGGTGAGTGGTCGCTGATACTATCCATGGGAATGCCAGCTGACCTGACCTTGTGGGCACAGTTGGTGATTATTCAATTGATCAGGGAATGGTCACTTGATCTAGTATAAATCCTCATGGGGTCAGGGATGAGCTGGGTGAAGCTGGCCTTGAATATGATTGAGTGAATCTTATTCACGGTGGGGTTTAACCAGTCAAGGCTGAAGTCACCACATTTTGCCAGGTCATGTTGTGAGAGGTCAGCTAGGGAGGGGATGAGGGAGGGAAGGGTAGCAAGTGCATCTTCAGGGGGGAGGTAGATGCAGCCTATTATAGATTTCTTTATGTTCCCTAGAATTATAGTAAGGAACAGGGATTCTACCATGTGGAGGTCTGAGGATAGTGTAGGTATTTCTGTGGCCTCTATGCCCAATTTAACATGAAGAAGAACTCCACCCCCCCTTCCTACCTATCCAGTCCCTCCTGAAGCAGGCATATCCATGCAGCACAACCTCATGCTGGCTAATGGATGGTTTGAGCCAGGTCTCAGATAGCCCTAGAATATATGTGTTGTGCTGTAGAACCCATGCCTCAAGCTCAGCTAATTTAGGGTACAGACTCCTGGTATCCATGTGAGCAATCTTCAGACCTTGAACATTTAGTCTTTTTGCACATGTAGCTGGAGAGCCTGCAGAACCACAGGGAGCCTGGATTAGACTTGACATCAGCTGCACACAAGAGTAGAAAGAGGCGATGCAACAGGATAAAAGTATATGAGCGGCCATTCATTTTGGAAAGACCTCTTGGTGTTCGGGGTAGTCGGAGTTTGTGGAGGAGCCAGTGCCCTAGGCAAACTGCATCTTGTTAGGATAGGCAAGGGATGATGAGGCACCACAGATGTGGATCCTTATTATGATGTATTACTGCAGTGGAGTCACTGCCTGTGGGTGGATGTTTGAACTAGTGAGCAATGAAATAATCTGAGAGGACACAAGAAAGGATAAACAAACTCATTCATGAGATGCCTGCATTGTACATATTCATAATAATTAAATGCAGCCATCCTTCTGTGAACTAGTTATTTAGAGGTGAGTTTAGTGTGATGGGCCAGTTGATATAAAAGTAAAAAGTAGAGTGCCCCTAGTAGTAGCCCCAAGAGATCTGCAAGCAGTAAGATGAGTGGGAAGACAATGGGGGAAAGAGACTGGGGAAGCTAAGGGGTGCTATAAGCAAGATGAAATTGTTACATCTGAGATGGCCTAGAGATTAGAGTCACTGCCTCTAAAGTGAAAGGTCAGTGGTTCAAATCCTGGGATGGGTACAGTGTGAGTTGTGGGGGGGGGTAACAGAACGGAGGGCTGAAATGGAGAGAGGAACCTAGGAGAGGAGACCTAATATGGCACAGATAGAGTTAATTTAGCTGGAGGTCTAGGAAGGAGTATCAGGTGCAGCAGTGATTCCTAGTGGCTGTAAAATATAAGATTGTTTCTGGGATGACCAGTCACATGACTGATCACGTGACATATGTTGTCTATAAAGGAAATACTGAGCCAGGGTGGGGGAGCAGTCACTGTGTAAATGGCAATGGGCTAAGACAGGTCCACAGTATGTACCTGAGTAGCTGAGCTGCTATGCTGCAGGGGTTCTCCTGTGAGCTCCACTGGACGAACGCCTGGGGACAGCAGCCTGTGGGAGGGAGAACAAAATGCTGGGTTAGAACAAAGAAGGGATTAATAGGTCAAGTTACACAAAGAGCCAGGGTCAAGGTGGGAGGGGGACAGAGGCGGGGGGGCGACTGGGTGAACTGGGCATATGCAGAATGACACAGGATACAGCAGGGGAGGACCAGAAGAGAACACAGATAAGCAACGGATGAAATAAAATTCCTGAAAACAGTGTTAGTTACACAAGAAATGCAGTACAATACTAATCAAAACTACACAACAATAAATAGCATCTGCCAGAACTAATATCAATAAAATACAGACAGTACACACCAGGGCTCCATGAAAATTTCCTACAGAGCTGCATCTTAGATGGAGCACTTAAAGTAACAGCACAAATGGCTCGGTATGCAGGAGCCCACCTAGAAGCAGCAGGTGAAATGAATCAATCAGTACTAGTCTGCCGACAGAAAAAGGCAGACAAAAGTCTTTTACAGGTCCACATTCTGTACCTGAGTAGCTGGGCTGCTATGCTGCAGGAGCTCTCCTGTGAGTTCCATTGGAGGGACATCATTAAGAGGTCCCATTAAGGCTATCCCACAAGATGGTGTGAGATGGTGCTCTCCACAGGCAGGGTGACACACCACCCTGAGGGGGCTTTAATTTCTGTGCTTTGGTGACGTGTCAGATGGTGACACAATATGTAGTAACTGAAATCAGATTATGGCTCTTGGATCTATAGCGCCAGTTGGTACAGCCGTCGTGTATATCTTCCTGCATTATGCTTCCGTGGTCCTAGTGACCTTTCGCAATGGTCTTCATTGCCCAGCCCACCCTCAGTGGGGCTTTGACTGACCCCCCACTCTAACCAGGCCCTTCTGCTGTGGTGTATCCCAATGCAATGACAAACTTCAATACATTTCTGAGGTGTACTCTACTTAAAGTGGTACCTTTGTTGCCTGAACTTTTCATGGAGGTGAACTCTCACTCTGCTCTCTGCTTCTTATCTGGAAGTGGATCTGCATGGACCTCAGTGACCTCCTTTGAGAGGAGACCTACCACTAGTCCCTAGTGCTTCTCAGGTTGGGAACTGATAGAATGTTGTAGTGTCAACTAGCAGTCATCAATGACCCCCAGATTCCTAACCCTATTCACTGCTCCCAGCTTGGTACCATTCCAAGATGGCAGAACAGCACTAACAGTATTCATAGTTGACCCAGGATGACCTGGTTCCACCAGTAACATATTCACCTTCGATGAGTTAAGACATGCACCCATTGTTGCCACTTTATTTAGTATTGCTGTTTCACTCTCTGCTGTATTCCTTTCCAGGGTCACACCTGGAAATGAGCTGAAGCTCTGTGTACCCATCTGAATCACCACATTAAATATACATATATATATATATATATATATATATCTCTATATATATATATATATTTATCTGTGACCTTGTATAACTAAAAGAAATGCTTTACAAAAACATAACTGCCCTCAGAATCAGTGTCAAAGGTTACCATTATGTACCATTTAGAAAGCTTCAGTACTGTTATTACATAAGGATTATACAGGCTCACCATGTGGCCAGAACATGACAAGTACTCTGGTGTGCTACTAAGATTTTGGATATATTGCAAAACCTTACAAAAGACTAACATGAGTTACAGGTCTACTAAATTTACATCAGTTATGAATAACTAACAACTATTTATTAATCAAAGATACATAGATGCATAGATAATGATGGCAGAAAACGGCCTGTTGGCCCATGTAGTCTGCTAATCCTACCTAGCCACTCTGCACTGGCCCTAGTGACCATCCCTCCCTTTCTTGCTCATCCCCTTTTCTAACTAACCCTATATGCCTGTCCTATCCCTGCTTGAAGTTGTTCACTAATTCGGCCAATCAGCATCTCCCACTGGGATGTTTAACCGAGCATTAACAACAATCCCTAACACATTGTTCAGTTTGGCAGATAATGTACAAAAAGGGCATGGTTATGCAAGGTACAGTACCAAAACTGAGCCCAGTTCTCAATGGTCTTTAATGGTTAATTACTAGAAGTGCTCCAACATGCAATTAGGTATTCACATGACAATCAAACCTGACTGTATCTCACTGTTACCCTGTTTGCCCAGTCTTTCAGTGCCTCGGCTGGAGGGCCACTTATTCTGTCAAATCTGCTATAGTAATCAAAACACTGAAATTACTTCTTTCCACACTAAATATACTGGAACTGGTTGTTTGATTAAATGTAGAGCAGAGAGTGCAATTTGCTAAATTACAAGTATTCTGAACATGTAAATATAGTTTAATTACTGCAATTAAAGAAGATTACTGGAGATTGGCAGATGGGAATGTAATGCTGTTTTAATTAGAGATTTTAATGCACTGTAACATAAGCATAATGTTAACTCTTTGTTATAGCTGGGTGGCCGGGCCCAGGCAAATTATATCACAAATTTAGTAGCAGCCAGTGACAAGTAAAATACTGTTTTGCAATGCTCAGATAGTGTGTACCTTACAGAGATTATGTATGCAGGACAGTCATTATTTCTTCCAGCTGCTGGTAACAGCAGGCACAATACGTGGTTAAATATTTCATGAAGATTAAATGAAACACCTAGACTTACATGTAAGTTTAACAACCGGCAATATGAAACTGTGAAACAGGCAGTATTTGTTTTTTTGTTTTTTTACCTGTTGTATTCTATTAATGGTAGTCATGATGAATATATGTCTTAAATCTATTTGTTTTCATTTCTATTCATAATTCACAAAATACTGCAACCTAGCAAGGAACTTATCTTAAGGACCATGCCCCGAGTCAGTCTTTTTGTTTATTTCATGAGTTAATATTCCACAATGCAAGGCAATGTTATTTTCATCTTGAAAGCAATCTATTGCAACATTTTATCCATTTAGGTCAATAGCCTATTAGAAATTCTAATTGAAAGTTCAATACCCAGCTTGGAGTCTTGCAATAAAGGTTGCCTTTGGAAAGCCATTTAAAGGCTTAATCTCTTTATCATTTGGTATTTTGAAGCCTAACTTTGTTCTTGTTAGGCAGATCAATGGCATTCATTTACAAAATGGGGGAAAATGTCACCCTTCATTCTTTTAAATCTCAGTGTGGTGAAGAGCAGCGTAAGTGAATCCGCCTGCTGGTTTCCCATATTAGCTGAAAAAGGTGTCATGGGAGACTTGACCTACAAATTTTAATTACTGCATAAAAAATTCAGTTCCTAGAGATGAATTAAGACTTGGAGAAAGTGTAGACATCCACCTTGTATGACTTCACAAAAGTAACTCTTGCAGGACCAGGTTCTAGACAATAGGTTTTCATAGGAGATCAAGGGTTTTCTGTAAAGTGGGAAAACTATATCTACACCTTACAATTATAAACATCATGCTATACGTCAGCAATAACGCACAATGGGCTGTGCATTATGCTAATCTAACTGCATGCTCAGGGGTGTAGTGAGGCATCACACCGCAGGCAGAGTGCCTTCAGACCCTGAAACTATAGTAAGATCAGCATAATGTACACTCCAAAGTGTCTTATTGCTCTTATAAAATGGGTAAACTGAGAATATCTGAAAAACAGATAAGCCTTTTTTTTGTAATAAAAAAGGTTGTTTTCTTTAGTGGAAAGTAATTAGTAATTATTAGTCCATCTGCAGCTGTCAAGCATCTGTCTATCCACACATTTAATAGCATTCAATAGAAGGAATGTGTTTTTTATCATGGAATACAGGGATTAAAACCTCTACAGAATTTTAATTTCTGAATGCTCACTTCTCCCCACATAAAAACACAACAGAAGGCCTCAGTAAAGACAGGGATTCAGCTGTATATTTAGTAGGGTAAACAATAAAGGTTTTCCTGGTAGGCAAGTAAGGATTGGGGGAGTGCATGGTCACAAACCAGCTCCAAAACATAAAACTGTGATTAGTACTCCATTTTTTAAATGTGTGTATGTATGTAAGGAGGGGAATAATGAAAAGAACATCTAATAAATGTGTTCATTCTTTTCATTTTAAGCTTTTTTTTTCTGTTGATGATTTTTAGTGAATAGAGGTGGCAGCCATGTTTGTAATGGCAATCAGGAATTTTTGAAAAAGAATGTATATTGTTAGTGTGCTGTGTCTTGATTGCCAGCACTCTTTTACCAGTTTTTTAGACAGATAGACAACACAGCATCTCTTATTTAATTTCCCTCTTTCCTTCTCTTTTCTAGTAGTCTGAGAGCCACAGCCATGGTTCTCTGATGAATCCAACCTGCCAGACTGCCATCCGCGGTCCAGATCTGAAGCCACCAGCCCCTCACAGAAGCTCAGGTATGAACTCGCCCACAGGGACTGATTACCTCCAGGAAGGGAGCCCTAGCTGCCCAATTCCCCACTCACCCCTGGTCCTGTTTAAATACACTTAAACTCTGCCCGAGCTTACTAGCTGACTCCTACAGGTTTCTACCAACCAGCTGCTCAAGCTTTGAGTGACAGCATCACTGTCTCTTGTGAAGCACTTTCCCTATCTAGTGTAACTCCTCTTTCTAGCTCTCTCTAAAAACCACCAGGTACAGTGGCTAACTGTATAGCCTCTGTTTGGCACCATGTCCCATATTAAAGGGTGCTATCTACTTCTGCTCCTTGCTACCTGGCTTAGTACAGCTGGCACCAGATGCCTAACTGGGCCGCTGCTACCCCCCTCTGAACCACTACTGGGTAGTGCATGGCTTTCAAATGCACCTTCAGAAACTGCCTCACTTAGCTGTGGGCAGAGACTCACTAGGCCTTACCCTACAAACACCAGTGGCCATATGCCCTCCCCTCACATAGGGGTAGTAATGGTTGGCTATTCCCTAATAATTAAGTCAATGTCCAACAACCTGAATCATCTGAAGCCTCAGCAGTGGAAGGTATAAGCCACATTTAGCATAAACCTTTCTTCCAGAAAGGTCATCTTTATGCTCCTGCTCCTCCCTGGCAACATTCACTCGAGCCCAGGCCTATTCACTTCAACGGGCCCTGCTGTTCATAAGGTTAAAGGCCTAAAAATAGCCTCACTGAACATCTGCAGTTTAACCACAAAAATTGACCAACTACAGGCATGGATGGCTCTCCATACCCATGACATCCTATGCCTAATGGAGACCTGGTTGACCAGTAAGATTAAAGATAATGAAGTTGCCCTCAAAAGCTTCCAAGCATACAGGATTGATAGAATACACAAGAGAGGTGGGGGGATGCCTCATCTATGCCAGGGACTCTCAACAGTGCACCATCCTCCCTGGAATCAGGATGGCTGAGGACCATGAGGTAATAATGATAAAGGCACAGGTCAGTCAGAATGGCAAAACTCTCATCCTTGCCACAATCTACCTACCCCCAAGAAAGCCACAGCAGGCTTTCTCACAATTATGGACGTTATCGGCACCCTTTCAAAGGGGATGGAGCTTGCCATTACCAGGGACTTTAACATAAACTGGAATGGAAAGGAGGCTGCCCCTTTCAGGGATCTGATAGCCACCTCCAACCTGACAGAACTTGCCACCTGCTCCACCAGACAGAACTATAAGACAGGAAACAGTACCCTCCTTGACTGGGTCCTAGCAAGCTCACCATCCTGGGTCTCTGAGATCAAGGTTCTCCCAGACACGCTAAGTGACCACTCCCCAATCACCTTCCTGTGGTCTACTAAATTTACCAAAAGCCCATCCATCCTCATTGAAAGCAGGATCTTGAGGAAGGATAAACTTGGAGCCCTCAAATCAGCCCTTGCCCTGCATGACTGAACTCCTATCGACCTGGTGCCTACTCTTGATCAGGCCCTCAGTTACTTCATTAAGGGCTTTAGCTTCATCTGTGATATCTATGCCCCGCTTATGAAAAGAACAATTTTGGGGCAGGCAAATGGCTGGATTGATGGGGAGCTCCTCTCCCACCTGAAAGAAAGGGACATACTCTGGGAGAAGGCCAGAAATGCAGGTAGCAAGCATGACTACCAGTACTATAGAACAGCCAGGAACCGCTGCACCAAGCTACTCCGGCTCGCCAAAGCCAACTATCATAAGGCCCAGCTTTGCAATTTTGGGGGTGATGGGAAAAGATTCTGGGATAACATCAAAAGCATCCTTGGAAAGGAGGACAAGAAGCAACCTCAGCTGCTCACTATCAGTAATACCCCCTCTACAGACCCTCTAGCTATTGCAGAAGCCTTCAATAAGGTCTTCACCGATCTTACCCCAGTGCTACCACCTGCCATTTTTCAACCTGATTTGAACCACTCCAACAACATATCTACTGAGTGGTCTCACCCGACCTTCTACTTTGAAAGGGCAACAGTGAAGGAGGCCCTTACTATAGTCAAGAAAATACTAGGTAAGACCAGACTGGGCAGTGATGGGATAGACATGAAATTTGTATCCCTCAACCTGGACGTTCTTATAGTGCCCATTACCATGCTGTACAATAAGTCCCTTGCCCTGGCCCAATTCCTGGTGGTTTGGAAGCAGGCCCTAGTTACGCCAGTGCATAAAGGAGGTGACAAGTCTCTGGTAGCCAACTACAGACCCATCTCGATCCTCACCCCCCCCCCCCCCCCCCGTCCAAGGCACTGGAAAAGATTGTTGTAGGTCAACTCATCGACTACCTCAATAAGTATAATCTACCAAGCCCCAACCAGTATGGCTTCAGACAAAATCACAGTACCACCACTGCCCTGCTGGACTACATGAACTATGCACATAAGGCCCTGGATGAAGGCAAACTGGTGGGGTCTATCTTTATTGATCTCACCAAAGCCTTCGATACAGTCAACCACCCCCTGTTACTGACCCAACTGTGAAACATAGATATGGCACCCAATGCCCTTTGCTGGTTCCAAGACTACCTGATACGAAGAAATTAATGTGTCAAAATTGGGCAAACAGTATCCAGCACAAGAGAAGTATCATTAGGGGTACCCCAGGGATCAATACTGGGACCCCTACTCTTCAGCCTCTTCTTAAATGACCTTCCCACAGCCTGTGACACCAAACTCGTACTATATGCAGATGATGCTGTGCTCCTGAGCAGCAGCACATCTCAGGCTGCCCTACAATCTGGGCTGCAGAACTCCTTCTCCAAACTTGAGGACTGGTTCTGTAGTCATAAGTTGCTACCAAACTACAAGAAGACCAAGGCCATGCTTATGTCCAGCCCCCACAACAAAAATAAGCATCACCCCCTCATCATCTCCAGCTCATGCAATGAGCCACTGGAACAAGTTCACTTGTTTAAGTATCTGGGGTCATAATAGATGATACCCTCACATTTGCACACTATATTGACTCTCTGATCAAAACAGTCAATACCAAGATTGGTGTCCTGTGTAGGCACAGGCAATACCTCCCTCCGGGGGCCCTCCACCTCTCAGTCCACAGTTCACTTATATCTACTATTGACTATGGACTAGAGGTCAATGGGGCGGCAACAAATACAGCGCTCAAGACGGTTCAGACTGCGCTCAACAAAGTCTGCAGACTCACCCTGGATGCTGAGCGTGGCACTCACACCTGTACTCTGTACAAACATGCAAATCGGCTGTCATTAAGAAACAGGGTCAAATTCCAGATTTACATTCTAGGGAAGAAGGCACTATTGGGTAAAATACCACCTTGTGTAGGCAATTTGATCAAGGCGGCCAACTCGTTACAGGTCACCATAGGGAGGACTAGAGGGGCCTTGGCTATCCCCTTCCGTCGCACCTCACTTGGGCAATGTGCATTTGCCCTACTGGGTCCCCCTATTGATGAATGAACTCCCTGGGCACCTCTTAGCCACCAATTGTCTGGCATAATTCAAAACTGACCTCAAACAGCACCTAATAATACTCTTTAAGTGCACCTGCCCCTGAGTCCAGCCACACCTGCTCTCTGACCCCCAGCAAGCACTAGGCAGACCTCAGGTACCCCCTCCCTCTGTCCTTTCTCATGACTTGCCCCAGCAATCAGTTTGCGTCATGCTCCTTCGGCACCTGCCACCCTTCCCCCTCCCCCAACTCACAGTCCCATGCATTTCCCTAACAGTCACTACTAATACAGGCTGCCTGACCATGCCCCCTCACACCCCCACATTTTACTCTAGCATGCCCTCTCTGCTCAGCCTCCTCATCCCATTCTCACTATACCTTATCGCCCTTCTTCCTCCACCCCTTCACCTCCACCGCAGTACATACCTCTCTCTATCTCCTTTCTTCACCCTACTGCCAGCTATCCCATCTCTCTGAACTACTGACAAGGCACTTGTGACCACTTATTCCCCACCCCACCCTCATAAAGTGTTTTCTTGTTATTTAACTTGTACCTATGTTTTGAGTTATTCTGTAAGTTCTGAATCCAAGCTGTATCACTCATTGTAATGTACCTTTGCTTTCTCCTATTGTACTTTGTTTGGCAATCTATGACTTGGAACCTTTGTAAAAGAGCTTGTGCTCAAAGGTCTTTTCTGAATCACTAAATAAATAAAAAATAAATAAATAAAAATAAATAGATGCCAACTAGTCAGAATGCAATATTTTCCACACCCATTTTATCACATCAAACAACACTGCAAAAAGCACAAACAGCCCTTTTGATATAGCTTTTGTGTAACAGAATAACAGATGAGACTAGGCACGACTGAAAGCTGACCATAGAATAACCTGATGCAGTCACTCTGTTTTTTAGTATACAACTGATTTACCAGGATTGACCAAGTAAGACGTAACATCTCATTTTCAGTAGGGTCCTACTTCTATTCAATTTGACAGCCAGATTAACTGTACCACAAAGCAGTAAAGCAACTTGCTCAAGACCACAACACCATGAGTCAATGGCTGTGATGAGCTTTGAACATGGAAACTCATGATTTACAGTATATATTTGTGCTCTAACCGCTGCTACATCCTTCTCCAACAAAGTCAAGGCTTTGCAGTTATGCTTTTCTCCTCAAAGCACCAGTATATAGGTGCAGAACATCAGAAGGTATGTAGGTATGTTAGGGTTCTGCACTGATTTTTTTATCCCTTAACAAAGCCTTTCACATTATTCTGTGACTCAGAAGAGTTCTTTGTTTGGTGCCAGACTCCACAGATTACCTAGCTTCATACTTGCATTTGTGACAGTACTGTGCATACAACCATTTGTATGTAAATTAGCAGTCATAGCAGGAGACCTTGTTATTCAGGAGTGTGAGTAGATCATTTATTTTCTAGTTCATTTTCCTTACCTTTTTCTCATCCTGTACTGCTTTGACAATAAAAAATTATAATCTTAGTCTGACCAAAAAAAGGCAACCTTCAAGTACATTTAAATACATCAAACCCTTTGTAAAGCAAGTCCAGTAACAGACCTAGCTGACTTGTAAAGTTCGAGATATTTTTCCCATAACCTCCCCATCCAGATTCAAAGTTTTTAGAGTCAACTAATCTACAATACAATGTAGGCTAGCATTGTACAAAATGCTCTCTCACTCAGTTGGAGAGGCTAAGAAAGCATGCTTAATAACCCTTTGGCCTATTGTAGCTACGGGAGGCTAAAAGCAGGTCAGAGATGTCACAAAGGGTAGTCAGTCTCCATAGGGTTAAAGAACTTGAACAGCTAAAGGCTTTTAGCTGTCACATAAGCCAGCAGCTTTTAGACAAATTGAGCAAAATAGTCCTTTCAGCTCAGCAGGCGCGTGACTGGCCACACAAAGGACTCCTTCTAAAAATCCCATGAATACCCCCATTATCCCAAGGATCGAGCAGAGAGCCATGCATTTCACACCCACCGCCACCTGTGATTAGCTTTTCTACAGTTATTATAGAGTGCTTTGATGGCAATGATTGTTTAAAGGCCTCCACAAGCGTGGTAATGTGACTTGAGGACTCAACTCTTGTTTTTTTTTTTCCTTCCTGAAGCAGTGGCCATCGCCTTAATTTACTTCAGGCCTAAGAGAAAATCACCACTCAAACGAATCGTTCAGTCTAACACAGAAACATTTTTATGATGCCAGAAATAACAAGGATCACAAGCTACAGTAAATTAGACATACCTCGTATAGGACTAAATAAAGTTAACAGCACCAGAACATTAAATCATCAGTCTAACACCAGAGAATTATAAAACAAATGGTAAAGCAACATATGATAATGTCAGCATCACATGAACCTAATAAGTCTGATCCCATATGTTGGCACTTTACTAGAGAAGTATCTCAAACGACACGCATGCTTGACATAAACTCAAAGGTCATAAACTAAGTATAAAAGAAACTCTTGTAAACAGCTAGGGCACATGTCATTTGATAGCCCAATGAAGAAAAGACCAAAGGAGAGATGCAGCATTTCTTTCTTTAAACTAGTGCTCTACATCTGACTGCCAATCAAAAATGTTACTAGCCAAATTTAAATCAGAAGTAGCCAAAATATCTGGCTCCGTCTGGTGCAGCAGCCAAAGTCATCAAATTGCAGGAGAGAATTTAACAGTTAAGGAGCAGAAGGTATCCATATTCAGAGCCAGCCATTAGAGTTGCGCAGTCAGTCGCACTGCACAGAAAACAGTGCATGGCCAACCCTCTGCAATATACAGGCAGTTAGGGCACTCCAATGGTGTGTGTGCCGACTGACTGAATATGGGGCTGTGCCAGTGCAGTGCATAGTGACTATGTGCTGCACCAGCACAGCCTGTGGCTGAATATGGCCTACAAGGAAGCCCACTGGAGACAGCACTGCCCAACAAGATAATGCCAGCCCATCTGTGGGCCATATTCAGCCCTAGAATGCCAACGATCCCACTGGCACTAAGGCACCATCGGCATGCCATGTAGCCCCTTAGCGCCCATTCTGGGTTTTAGAAACACTGATTCCCTGGTGTCTAGTGGTCTTCCCCGATCGCCCATACTGGGTTTTAGAAACACTGATTCCCTGGTGTCTAGTGGTCTTCCCCGATCGCCCATACTGGGTTTTAGAAGCACTCATTCCCTGGTGTCTAGTGGTCTTCCCCGATCGCCCATACTGGGATTTAGAAACACTGATTTCCTGGTGTATCGTGATCCTCAACACCTTGATTGCTCAGTCTCCAATATCCTGATCATTCCTGAGTGTCTAGTGGACCCCCAGCCCAGATCACTGGTCCCTGATATCCTAATCATTTCCTAATGTCTTGTGGACCCCCCACCCTCTGATTGCTGGGTTTCTATTTTTGTAGTCCCTCCTTGGTAATCTAGTGGACTTCTCACCCCCTCAAATGATTGCCAGCCCACACCTGTCCTTAAGCCCCTCATCACCAGGTTGTACTGAAATCAACAGTGACCAGCACAGCCCTTCACTCATTTCCTCGGCTGGATGCCATGTGACTGCCAATGAGTGACCACAGGCATAGTCCTCTCGGCTATAAAACTGGGAGAAAAGAAGAACCCCACTGAAAGCAAGATGTTACATGTTAGTTGAGCTATCCTTTGCAAATAAGCTGTAAAATAAAACAAACAATAAAAAAAAACAGTGTTTGAAATATTTAAGCACTTTTTCCATCACCAATGCCTACTTCAACTGCTTGAGCAGGCAGTGATGTCATAATCCTGAATTTGTGACATCACAGTTTGTTGCCATGGAGATGATAATGCAAGCACAAACACAAGCTTGCATGTCTGAGAAAAGGTGGGCTGTGAGGGGAAAAAGCAGGCTTTTAACAAAACATAACTTCAATATTTAGCAATAATGGGATAGGAAACAGTAAAACAAGTAAAAAAAATGGATTTCAGAGATTTTTGTAACAGCTTCCTGTAAGCGTTAATGCTGTGAAAGATGCCAAATTGAGATGCAGACTTAGCCAAGATGAAGGAACTGGAGGCTAAGGGTCTGGAACAGTAACATGACACTGGTAATGCAGAGCACATGTGGTGTTCACTGAAGTCGGTGCTTGAAGCAGCTGCAGAAGTCTGCATCCCTGTAGCAGTAGGGGGGGAGGGCCAAAAAGCCAAGAAGTGGCCCCCCAGGCTCAACAGAGACCTTAAACAATTAACCTTGAACAAAAAGGTCTACAACTGCTAGAAAACAATTGTTTTTTTAGGTCAAGAGAGGAATACAAAACAACTCTGAGGGACTGCAGGACCAGAATCAAGGAGGAACTGAAAGCCAGGATAGCAATAGGAGCTGTAAATAACAGTAAAACCTTCTTCCAGCACATATATTTATTTATATGTGTGTGTGCATGTGTGCGGTGCGTGCATGTATTTATTTACCAGGTATGGACCCTTGGGAACAAGGTCATTTAAAGGGGCAACTGCAACACTAAAACAAATACATACGTCTGGAAACAAAAAGTAACAGGAATGTACAAGAATACAAGAGCTATAAGAATAGTAATGAGGCAATAACAATTACTTTTGAATTGCTCAATTAAGTAATATTTTTGTCTGCTTTTAAACATTGATTTAATCATTGCTTCTTGTATATGTAAAGGAAGCAGAATGTGAATATGTAAATATAAAAAGTATGGTGAAGGAGGGAATTAAGGCCCTGAAAACAGAGGAAGGGGAGGAACCTCTGAGAGAGCCAGGGCTAATGGCTCAGCTGCTGAATAAATACTTCTCCTCAGAATTCACCAAGGGGCCCAGGAGGGATGCAAATTGCATCGGGGGTGGTCATTATGCAGCCTACAGGCATCACACCTGCCCTTGTAGCTCACCACCTGATGAAGATAAAGCCAGGTAGATCCCGAGGGGAGGATGGGATATCCCAAAGATTGCAGTGGAGTGAAAGGAATAATTAGCAGGATCGCTTGCAATAATCTTTCATGAGTCTGTCCAGACAGGTCTGATGCCAGAGGACTGGAAAGTGGCCAGTGAGGTGTCAATCTTTATGAAAGTGGCAATATCAGACTCAGTCAATTACCGGCCAGTCAGCCTGACATCAGTGTTGGGTATGGTCCTGGAAACCACTTTCAAGGAGAGAGTAATGGATCACTTGACTGAGGCCAGGGTTCTTATAGTCAAACTTTATTTTTATTTTACTGTTGGTACATGTCTTACAGGTCCATTACAAGCCAACAAAGTACAGTGCCATAACACTCAGAGGGCCATCTCACAGGCTGCCAGGACATAACAACATTAGCTAGACTTTGTCACAGAATCTTGCATATGCGATTTTAACATACATTATTTTGGTGTCCCTGCCTCACATTTAACTAGCATTAGGATTTCATTGATGCAGGTCCCCCACCCCACCCCAAACCCACTCATCATCTAACTGACCACACAATGTCTGTCTGAGCTCTATACTTCCTCATGCTGGTGATCATGGTTCAGCTCCACATGTTCCCTCAATAGAGGTCTATAAATACCTGCTCTGTTAGGGACGAATTACAGGAGGAACCACGGGGCCCCAGGGATTGTTCGGGGTGCACATTTGATTACACTTGGACTGCTTGTTTGAGACAATGTGTTGGGTTTTTCCAACACTTTCTAACAGTTCATTACTCCACTGGTCTAGGAACGTGTGTGTGTATGTGTGTGGGGGGCCGGGGGGTCTGCTAGACAATTTTAGGCTAACACCTTCTATCCAATTACTAACCCTAGGAACCATAATGAGTGCCTATATAGCTTTTTCTGCTGTGCTGATCCAAAAGTACAACTCAGAAACACTGCGTCCACAGTAGGCACGTAGTTGAAATTCAGGATTTTGGGGAGGATGTCAACTATTCCTGCCCAATATGTAGAAACCTGTGGATATGCCCATGCCAAATTAATAAAATAATCTTCTCCCACTTTGCATTCTGGGCATTGGTCTGATTTTGTGTAGTCAGTTCTGTGAGATGAGAGACTAAAGTGAAATATACCCTGCGTAACATATTGAAATGGATCTGCCAAAGCCTGTTATTCTTGGAGCAGTGCACTAGTGCCCAAGTGGCATCCTTCGAAATACCACCTGCTAGGTGGGTCTCACCCATATCCTGTGCCCATTTTGTCCACACACCTTCCAGGGCATCTGATGAGCTGTTATTCAGAACTAAACTAACCTTTCTGCATTTGGCATACACTGTTCCCTTGGAGATGAATGACTTATATAGGGGATGAGGATTGGGTCTTATCAAGTGCTCCTTGAGTCTGGATAATTTTATTTCTTAATTTGTAAGTATGCAAAGAAATCCTTAGGGATTAGGGTATGCATACTTGCCAACTGTTGAAAACTAGCCATTACTTCCTCATCATATAGATCCCTTATTGCGGTGATGCCTTTTTGCCTTCCATTGCCTCAGGGTTCTCACCACCAGTAGTGAAGGGGGCCTCTCCACAGCCCCTTTGAGATGTCAGCCAGTAGGAAGATACCCCTTTCATGATTTATAATGGTATGTGCCCTCATCCACACCTGGACTAGAGCCCTGGTAAAGGGATTAAGGATTTTCTTAAAGACCCCTGTGCTGTGACCTGGGGCCAGCACATGTGAATACTTTGGGTCAGGCAGGTCCTTTGCCTCCAATCTCCCGAGGCAGCACCCATCTTGACTGGGCTTCCAATAGTTTTGTTAATGCTACCAGGAAAGACACGTGTGCTGCCAAAAAGTAATGCTTAAAACTGGGCAGACCAAGCCCCCTTCCGTCATAGGTCTCTGAAGGGTGGTATGTCTCACCCTGGCATTTTTCCCCTCCATAAAAATGAGATCAGATGACCCTTAATGTCAGGGATAAACTTGTGAGGGAACCAAACCAGTAAGATCTGGAACATATGGAGACATCTTGGGAGAATACACATTTTAATTGTATTTACTCAACCCATTAATGTCAGGGGAAGGGTTTTCCAGTGCTCGTCATCTGTTTTTAATGAGTATATTATAGGCTTGTAGTCTAATTCCTTGAGCTTACTGAGCTTTTATGGAGATTAGCCCCTAGATATTTTAACTGGGAGGCAGGGTGAAGTGTTACTCCTCCTATTGTGTGTGGGGAAGGGGGGGCTAGGCTGCTCTTGCCAAGAGGGAGCCATTCACATTTTGCCCAATTGATTTTATGTCCAGAGATGGGTCCATACGTAGCAAAAAGATTTGTAAGGGTGGGGGAAGTCATCTCTGGTTTAGAAAGGTACAGCATAATGTCATTGGCAAAAAGGGAAATAACTTGATTTGTTCAATTGATAGTTATCCCCTCTATGCGTGGGCAAGCTCTAATGGCCATGGCTAAGGTCTCTATGTTAAGCACATATAAGAGAGGAGACAGATGGCACCCCTGTCTGGTTCCTCATGTCAGTGAGAAAGGGGAGGAAAGCTGATTGTTAGTTCATCCTGATCCAGTGAGGTTTATACAGGGCCACCACCCATGAGCACACTTGAGATCCCATTCAAAAGTTTTTTAAGGTCCAGGGCCACTCGACCCAGTTGAAAGCCTTTTCAGCCTCCAGGGCTAGGAGACTGGGCTGAGTGACCCTTCCCCCCAGATCACAATTTAATTATATTCAGTGAGCTCAGGATATTATGTTTGATGTGCTGGCCCTTTACAAATCCCCCCTGGTCATCATGAATTAGAGATGGAAGCACAGTCTCCAGCCTCCCCACCAACAACTTGGCCACCACCTTGTAGTCTGAGGGCAAAAGTGAAATAGGACAGTAAGATCCATACAAGTTGGGGTCCTTCTCTGGTTTGGAAAGGAATTTAGCCAAGTAGTGTGTGGGGGGCAAAGAACCTCTCTCTAGGGACTTCACTACCATGTCCCCCTGGCATGTCCCTCACTGGGCACTCTATGATGTCCCAGAAGCATTTGTAGTCCCCGGTATACCAGCTGGTCCTGGGGCTTTACCAGAGAACAAAGATTTAACTGCACCATCCACTTCTTTCATCATGATATCAGCACCTAGCATTTCCCCCTGTTTTGGCATGACCACTGGGAGAGACAGTGTGGATCCAGAAAGGTTCCAGAAAGGTTTTGGGGTGAGGAGTGTCTGCTGTAACCTCAGAGATGTATAACGTTTGATAAAATTTATGAAACTCCTACTCAATCTGTTTCT
Source organism: Neoceratodus forsteri (assembly GCA_016271365.2). Lineage (NCBI taxonomy): Eukaryota > Metazoa > Chordata > Ceratodontiformes > Ceratodontidae > Neoceratodus > Neoceratodus forsteri. Next base: position 66,008,733 of record JADMNL010000030.1, read on the forward strand.
GATCAGTGACCAAGTTCCCTATCCCATCTTTTACTCTCATAATGGCTTTACCTGCCTCTCTCTGTTTAAACTGCCACACAAACCATTTACCTCCCCTGTCCCCTTCCAAGTAAGACCTGATTTTGAGTAAGAAACAAATTCTCCACTAATCTTTACTCCAGAGACTCTTCTGTCCTCTCCACCTCATTCCTCTTATGGGCTGCATAAGATATTGAGACCCCTCAAACAAATGCCTTCACTGCTTCCCATTGCACTACCTCTGAAGTGTCTCTGCTCTAATTATGTTGAAAATATTCTTGGGGGGGCATGGCATATCCATCGAGCAAGATGGCAGCTTAATCTTTTCCTGCTGACTACCCGAGCACAGAACAATTAATTTATCCAGTAACACTGAGAGTTACAAGATTCCACTGCAACCAGATGAAATATGAAGCATTACTCTACCAGCAGCTCACATTTTAGAATGCTTCTTACCTTGGAAAGCCTACTTCTGCTACCAGGTCCTGATCTGCACCTCACAACCGCATGGCACACAACATCAAGGAGGGCCTGGAGCCCTCAATCTGCGACATGTTCACATCCATACTGAGCCGCATTGAAGGTCTGACAGTGGCCTCTAACAACGCGGTGGGCACCCTCCATCAGCTTGATGTCTGAATGGACCTCACAGAACAAAAGCTTGATGCCCATGACAAAGCACTTCAAGGACATTGTACCACCATGAGGAAGCAAGCACTTCAAAATAAGGCACTCCAGGAGAAACACGGAAACATAGACTTTGACAGCAGATAAGGAATGCTTGGCCCACCTAGTCTGCCCATTTCTCTATCTATTGAATAAGCTGCAGATCCTAGTTACTCAACAGCCTACTTCTTCCATTCCCCACCAGAATTACCTTAAGTCTGTCCCAAGCATTCTTGAATTTCCCCACTGTTTTTGTCCCCACAATCTCCTCAGGAAGGCCATTCCATGCATCCACCACCCTCTCTGTGAAAAAACACTTCCTCACATTGCCCCTTAGCCGTCCCCTGTCTATCTTTAAATTGTGCCCCCTTACTCTTGTACATCTCTTTTTTTGAAAGATGCTACCCTCTTGGACTTTGTTGATTCCCTTGAGGTACTTGAAGGTTTCTATCATGTCCCCCCTGTCCCTCAAGGGTATACATGTTAAGCTCATTTAATCTCTCCTCATATGGCTTCTCTTGCAGACCCTGCACCATTTTAGTTGCCCTCCTCTGGACTGCCTCCATCCTCTCTATGTCCTTGCAGAGATGGGGTCTCCAGAACTGCATGCAGTACTCCAGATGGGGTCTCACCAACTGTCTGTACAGAGGGATAACAACTTCCTGTTTTCTACTGGTGATGCCTCTCCCTATACATCCTAGTATCCCCCCAGCCCTCCTTACTGCTTTCTCACATTGCTTGCTTACCTTTAGGTCATCTGATATGACTACCTCCAGGTTTCTTTCCATTTTTGTTGTTGTTACTACCTCCCCCCCATTGTGTACTCTTTCCTTGGGTTTTTGTTCCCCAGGTGCATTACTTTGCACTTCTTTGCAATCTAAGCTACCATATTTCTGACCATTCCTCCAACCTTGCCAAGTCCCTTCTCATCCTTTCCACACCTTCCAGTCCCTGTGCAATATCACTTGTAAAGACATTAAAAAGGACTGATACCAGTACTGAACCCTGTGGTACCCCACTAGTAACCCTCCTTTTTTCAGAGTTGACTCGGTTTACTATTACCCTATGTGTCCTGTTGTCTAGCCAGTTTTTTACCCAGGCTATCACACTGGGACCCACTCCCAGGCTGGCTGATTTGTTTTTTTAATCTTTTGTGTGGTACTGTGCCAAATGCCTTGCCAAAATCTAGGTAGGCCATGTCCACAGCCCCTCCCTGGTCTACTACTTTGATCATTTGGAAATAGGATGATATGAAGAACAGGAGCCACCACAGCAACTTGCTGCTCCTGGGCTTCCCAGAGGGGTGCGAGGAGGGCAGGACTGTCTAATTTCTACAGAGAGCCCCTCTGGAAATTCTTCAGCTCCCGGGAAGCACACGCATCACCATCGTGTGAGCGCACTGCTCTCAGCAGCCGAGACCAACCACTGGAAACAGACCTAGGCCAATCCTGGCCTGGATCCTCAATTTTGCTGAAAAAGAAGTGATCCAGTCTAGGCCCAGGGAGCTGGGAGCCCCGGACTGGCAAGGGCACAGGATCATGCTATTCCAGGAATACTCAAGGGAGTTGGCATCAGGGAGGAAGGTCTTCATGAAGATACAGCAGAAGCTTCATGAACTACAGGTGCCATTTATGCTCTGCTACCCAGCCATTCTGAAAATTACCTGCAGCAGCTCCCCTTTCCAATTTACCTCGCCGGATGCTGCTTTGGAATTCATTTCTGTGGCCTGGCCTGCTTCTAACAACCAAACATGCAGCCTAGCCCAGGAACTGCTTGCAGCCACCCAAAGCACCTACTTGGACCACAGATCACCACTGAAGAGGGACCAGTGCACCTCCAGTGAATGGGGTGCATGCCCAGGAGCCATTGAGAGCTGGAGCCAAGGCCTAACAAAAACCACAAGAGGCCTCAGTTTGCCTCCCACAACAGAAAAGAGCACCCTCAGAATCGGAGCAGGAATGAGGAGTGCAGCAGCCATGCTGGCCAGTGGGAGGAGAATCAAGATTTGGAATTTACCAGCCCCTACTTTTCTCAGAACCGGTTCTCCCCACTGGCCCTGAATTACTGCTGTATGATGAAGAGGACCTCCCTGATATGGATTTGTCCTCCCCAATGCATTTGGAACGGAGCTTGTGTGTGACCAGCAGTCCTGGGTGGCCTCAACTGACATTGCCCTGCCACTAAGTGAACCAGAGGATTCTTCTTCTGGACCAGGCCCTGTCCCTGGACAATTGTACCACCAAGAAGACAATGATGGGCAGAAGGAGTTGCATAACGTGATGCCTGCATGAAGATCACCTCACAGATAAGTACAATTCCTTACAGGGTGTGTGTCAGCGAGGGGAGTAATTAGGTAGGGTGGTTAAGTGGGGTGAGGGGAGTGGTGAGCCTTAGCGTTCATCAATTCCTGCTAGAAGCAAGGCTGGACCAACCCCTCCATGGATTTCGGGGCATAGAAGATGGACAGCATTACATTTGTACCTTGCCCCCGCTCCAGACACTCCCCCTCCTCAAGGGTATTTGTACCTGCAACCAGGTTGCTTGCCTTTTTTTCTTATATGAATGTGAACCTGTTTTGAATGTTTGGGGGGGGTGAGGAGGACAATGGCATACATGTACTAGGTTGTCTCTTGTGGCCTGCTTGCTACACCATTGTTGGCCCTTCACCCCCCCATAGGTACACATGGGTATACCTAGTATCCCTGATACAGGGGATAGTCTACGTGCAAGGTATGAGGGCCCCCTACCCAGAAGGTTTGTATATAGTGGGATCAAGGGATGTTCCCTTCCCCCGACCCCCTCCACACTCCATGAGAAAAGGATGCTAACAGGTCTTTCTCCGCACCCACCATGCCTCCTCCCTTCTGCTGCCCTGACTTAGCTGTACCTTTGAGCTTCAAGTCAGGGTCACAGCTGGAAGACAACACAACACTACCTTCATTCTACTCTGACTACGCAAATGGTGCTCTGGAAGTATACTTCGCACCCCATAGCTCTGGGTAGCAGCTGTCCCATGGTGTTTTTGTTTTGCTCTACCTGACAGTAGTGAGCAATAGCTGACTTACCTGCTTTGTGAGCTCTGCGTAGGTTAAGGGCAAGACAGTCCTAACCCTCTACTTGCTCATCACCCCCCCACCAGAGACAGCTGGGCCTGCCATTGGCTAGTGATGCAGCCAGCTAAGCCCAGCCTGTGCCCCCTATATGCTTTTTGGTTGGCATCTATCTGTATATAGGTTTTGAAGTATTACTATTAGTATTAAAAGGTTTTGATAAGGGAACAGTTAGAAAAGAGATTATAGACACTCCTCCCAGGAACACACTCCCCCCTCTAGACAAGAGGAGAATAGAAGGGTGGACCACTAACTGTGCAACTGCCTTAAACAGCAGGGAATTTGTTAGTAAAGAATGGGCTCACAGACAGGGACCTGTAAACAGTCCGCGTTCTGTGGAATCTGGGGAAAGGCCACTCTGACCCAACGCCCAGTGCACACAGGAGGAGGGACTGTACAAGCATCACCCTCAAGGATCCATGGCTGGAACAGTCTTTCCTACGTGAAATGTCCGGGGGTTGAATTCCCCTAGCAAGAGGAAAAAAGTCCTTTCTCACCTGAAATGCCTGAAAATTCAGGTGGCCTTCCTCCAGGAGACCAAATTGACCCAGGGCGACCATGTCGCAATGCTGAAGGACTGGGTGGGGCAGGAGATCCATGCAGGTGCTCCCACAAAGAAAGAAGGGGTGACCATCCTGCTACACAAATCTCTACAATGGAAGCTGACTGCCTCTACAGCTGACCCAGATGGCAGATGGGTGGTAGCCAACTACAGCACTTTTTCCAGCACTCTGATCCTAAGTAATGTCTATGCACCTAAACAAGATGACTCCCAGTTTTTCCACGTCCTCGCTGAAACCCTTAGCACCTTTGTGCCACACAACAGCCCTGTATTGCTTGGGGGCAATTTTAATCTCACCCTGGTTCCCCACCTTGATAATAATGATTCTGGGAAAGAATCCCATATTAGGGAAGGGAGAGCTCTGCAACAGCTCATATCAGACTTGGGGCAAACAGATGTATGGAGACTCTTCCACCCTCGGGTCAGGGATTATACTTTTCACTCCAAACCCAATTCAGCGTATAGCAGGTTAGATTTCTGGCAAACATCCCGGTCTCTGCTCCAAAATGCTATAGATATTGCCATTCTCCCTAGGGTTATTTCTGACCATGCCCCAGTCCAACTGATAGTGAACTAGGACCCTACTCTCCCTTCCCACAACTGGAGACTTGACCCCCTACTCATGAGAGACCCAGATTTCATCCCCTGGGCAAAAAACAAGGCCTCACTCTTTTTTGAAGACTAGTCTGGTTACAGACACCTCACAAAGAATACCTCGGAGGCCTTTAAAGCCACCATGAGGGGCAGCATCATGGGATATGCTGCTGCCAAACATAGGGAAAGGGAGAAATGATTGGTAGATCTAGAACAGATGCTGGCCCAAGCAGAGACCACCTACAAAGCTATGCCATCCCCTTCCCCTAGCTCCACCATAGGTAAAGACATTTTTGGCCTTCAGTTCAAGATAAACCAGCTTCTAAATAGGAAAGTCGAAGTGGCTATTCTCTGTCTCAAACACATGTTTTGGGAAGGAAGGAATAAGGGGGGCAAGGTGCTGGCTTACCAACTCAGACAACAGCAGGCGAGTTGGCATATAACTGGCCTGAAAGATAAACAGGAGAAGGCTGTTAACACACCACAGGCCATAAATGAGGTCATGACCTCTTTCTATACAGGGCTTTACTCTACCACATACTTGGCGCCGATAGCAGGCACCCAACCCTTCCTAGACAAGCTTCACCTCCCCAAACACTCCATACACCAGACCAGGGTCCTAGACTCCCCTCTCACCCAAGAGGAAGTTGAAGCTATGCCTGGGGAAGTCTCCAAGAGGAGACGGTTACTGCTGACTTCTTTCAGGCACTAATTTCCCTGACTGCACCTCTTTTGACTGCAGTCTTTCAGGAACCCAAAGTGAAAGGGGCTCTTCCTCCCTCTCTTTGAGAAGCAAATATCATAGTCATCCCCAAAAAGGGTAAGGACCCCACCAACCCTGGCAGCTATAGGCCGATCTCTCAAAAATGTGGATAGCAAGATCTATGCCAAAGTGCTCGCCACTAGGTTTAGTCCCTTGCTCTCAAACCTGATTCACCCTTCCCAGGTGGGCTTGATTCCTGACTGACACAGCTCTGACCATCTTAGGGCATTAATGAACCTCATGCATACAGCTTGCAGTGTGTGTACCCCAGCTGCGGCCATTATGGTTGACTCTGAAAAGGCCTTTGATTCCATTGAATGGGACTACTTGTACACAACTTTAGTCCTCCTGGGAGGCAGTGAGAGGTCCAGAGCCACAGTACAGGCCATCTACATCAGCCTGAAAGCCTGGGCAATGCCCAATCTACCCTATCTAGCCAGTTCACACTTGAGCAGGTGACCCGACAAAGCTGCCCATCCCCTCTTTTATTTGTTCTGGCAGTGGAGCACTTGGCGGCTGCAGTTAGACAGCACCCAGACATTAAGGGTATCATAATAGAAGACACAGCATACCCTGCCCTCATGTATGCTGATGATCTGCTTCTCCTTCTCGCTGATGGCCAGCAATCTCTAGCCCCCTGGCCCTCCTGGACTCCTTCACTGGGTATTCAGGTCTTAAACTTAATCAGGCCAAAACTGAAATGCTCTCTGTTAATGACAAGTGCACTCAGCATACAGCATTGTCCTCTGGACTGCTATGGGCCCCTAACAGGATCATCTGTTTGGGCATTAGACTCACCCCGAAATTGGAAGACCTCTGTTGTGCCAGCATCCAACCCTTACTAAGTGCCACCAAGATGGAATCTGAAAGATGGAAACTTCTCAGGCTCACTCTAGCAGGAAAGATTGTGGCCATATAAATGGTGTCCACACCCAGGTTCTTCTACCTGCTGGCCCACATCCCTATATCTCTTCCTAAGAACTGGTCTCAACCTATAGATAAACTGATAGGAGACTTACTCTGGGAGGGCCAAGCCTCGCTTCAGCTGCAATAAACTTAGAGCTCACTGGTCGCAAGGTGGCTGGAGCTTCCCATGGTTGGAGGGGTAAAAGTGGGCTTTCAAACTGCCCAAACCACCCACTGGTTCCAATCAGAGACCTCTATCACCCCCCAATGGGTTGGCATGGAACAAGACACAACAGGGATATTACATGCTCATGTCCCCTCCCCCCGAGGTGGCTCACATGAGAATGCTAGGCTCTCCCCCACTACAGAGACATCCAGGAAACTCTGGTACTCTACCCATGCAAGGCTGGCCATGGACCTACTCCCAATCACCTACTCCCCACTGTGACAGAACCCGCACATTATCACAGGAAACAAGAGAATAGCTTGGAAGCAATGGTACGACAGAGGCATACATGGGGTTGGGGACATGTGTGAACTCCCCCTACATAAGGTTATCACCTTTCATAACCTATGAGAGACATGGGGACTCCCTCAGGCAGACCTTTGGAGGTACTTGCAATTCCTCGTGGCAATCAAGCCCCTCTTAGAACATACCACACACTACAGCAACCCCTCAGAGTTGAAGGCCTGGATACAGCACCCTAAAGACCTAGCAGGCAAGATATGTGCCAAACTTGAGAGACACTATCCCCCTCTCAGTCAGCAGAATCTAAGGGTAGATGGGGAAAAAAATGCTTCTGTGTACTATTTCTCGCAACCAATAGGGGCAAGCATGGAAGGATACCCACAAGTGGTACAAGGATACCTATACCAGATTAATTCAGAATAAGGTCTCACACTCTTGGTACAAAATTCCTGCTGTCCTACACAAGGCCAAGCTCCTTGGCTCTGACCAGTGCTGGAGGTGCCAGGCTTCTGGAGGGGACCTGCTTCATATACTCTGGACCTGCCCCAACATACAGAACCTGTGGAGGAAGGTGTGTCACTGCCTCCAAGGTGCTCCATAGACAGATCCCCCCATTCTCCCACTTTCTTCCTACTAGGGATTAGGACAGACCTCCCTCCCCTGATTCTACATGAATGCAGATGGCTGGTCCTCCTGGCTATAGAAACCAAGAGAGCTATTGTCTGTAAGTGGCGCTCTGCAACTGCCCCCACAGTGGAGGAAGTTCTGGCCTCTTTATCCACTCTAGCCATGCTAGATAGGATCTCCCATCTGCAAACCTATCAAATGGCTAAGTTCCAGATGTGTTGAGCTCCCTACCTGGGATATGTTAACCCTCCAACGGGGATTGGGGGAGCCACACTGCTTACTGGCTGGTCTCAGCCCAGTCCTCAATCACTGCAAGTTGCCCGGACTGGATAAGTGGGGTACTAAGGGTAGTTCTCCTAGGATATTGTTCCCACAGAATTGTTCCCTGCTGAACCTTTCATGTTGTTGATGTTAATTGAAATTAAAAATTAATAAGGTTAAATACCCTGGTTAGATATACGTAGTACCCAGTTACATAGAAACATAGAAACATAGAAGTTGACGGCAGATAAGGACCGCAAGGCCCATCCAGTCTGCCCATTTCTTTTTCCTACCTTATAAATGTGCCATCGGCCTTTGCTCTGTCAGTGGCCTATCTACTCATAGTCATTTGTATTGCTCCCTTATGCCTATCCCATGCCTGTTTGAAGCCCTACACTGTATTCATAGCCACCACTTCTTGTGGTAAGCCATTCCATGCATCCACCACCCTTTCTGTGAAAAAGAATTTCCTCACATTCCCCCTTAATTGGCACCCCTCTAATCTCATGCTGTGTCCTCTTGTCCTGCTATTTTTCTTATATTTAAACATGTTAGACTCTTTCACCTTGTTAATGCCCTTAAGGTGTTTGAATGCCTCAGATCATATCACATCTCTCCTCCTTTGCTCAAGGGTATACATATTGAGCTCTGTTAATCTGTCCTCATATGTCTTCTGATGCAGTCCCTGCACCATTTTGGTTGCCCTTCTCTGGACTGCCTCAATTTGGTTAATGTCCTTGTGAAGGTGTGGCCTCCAATACTGCACGCAGTACTCCAGATGGGGCCTAATCAGTGTCTTGTAAAGAGGGATTATTACCTGCCTCTTACGACTTGTGATACCCCTACTAATACACCCTAACTCCTCCCTAGCGTTACCTACTGCTTTAGAGGTCTGCTTGGATGATTTCAGGTCTTCAGTGATGATGATGCCCAAGTCTCTTTCTTCCTTTGTGATTACTAGCAACTCCCCTCCCAGCCTATAGGTGGCTTCAGGGATTCTCTTCCCTATGTGCATGATTTTGCACTTCTTTGCATTAAATCACAGTTACCACTCTTCTGACCATTTTGCTAGTTTATCCAGATCTCTTCTCAATCTGTCCACCCCATCTGGATCATCTACTCTGTTGCAGATCTTGGTGTCATCTGCAAACAGACAAGCCTTACCCTCTAGTCCATCTGCAAGGTCACTAATGAAGATGTTGAAGAGGACTGGCCCCAGGACTGATCCCTGAGGTACCCCACTTGTGACTTGCATCTCTTCTGACTGTATAACATTTACCACCACTCTCTGTTTTCTGCCCGATCAACCAGTTTGCCACCCAGTTGACCAACTTCTGACCCACTCAGCCTACCTAGCTTATTTATCAATCTTCTATGTGGAACACTGTCAAAGCTTTGCTGAAGTCAAGGTAGGTAGGCAACATAAACTGCTCCCCTTGGTCCACCACTCTGGTTACCCAGTCAAAGAAATCTATGAGATTAGTTTGTCAGGACCTTCCTTTGTAAATCCATGCTGTCTTGGATCCTGTGCCCTATGGATTCCAGGTGTTGCACTATCCTTTCCTAAGGTGCCTCCATAATCTTGCCCACTACTGAGGTAGACTGAGCTGGTCTGTAGTTCCGCCTCCTCCCTGCTACCACTCTTGTGAGCGGGATCACATAAACCCTTCTCCAGTCTTCTGGGACCTCTCCTGTGCTCAGAGACTCATTAAACAGTTCTGCTAATGGCTCTGCTAGTTCCACCTTTAGCTCCTTAAGTACCCTGGGATGTATGCCATCAGGTCCATTGCCTATCCACCCTGAGCTTAGCAAGCTCTTGTAGGACCCTTTCTTTTGTGGACGGAGTAGTGCTCACCTCCCTTCCCCTGTGTCCATGATGCTGAGCTGTGGGCCCTGCCTATCTTCTTTTCAGTAAATACTGAGCAAAAGTATCTATTCAGGATAGATGCCTTTATAGGTCCTCCTCCTCACATGCTCCCTTTTCTCCATTAAGCTTAGCAATACCCCTCTGGACTTTCTCTCCTTTCACTAATGTATCTATAGAAAGTTTTGTCACCTTCTTTTACTGTTCATGCTAGTGTTTCCTCAGTTTGGGACTTTGTCTGCCTTACTGCCTTCCCTGCTTCCCTTAGGGCAGTTTGGTATGCCTCCCTATCTTCATCCCGCTGTGTTCCCTTATATTTCCTGAAGGCCAGCCTTTTGGCTCTGACCTTTTCTGCTACTGTATTTGAGAACCAAAGTGGTTTCCTTCTTCTTTCGCACTTCCTTTTCTGTCTAACACAATGGGATGTTGCTTCAAGTATTGCATCCTTAATGCTTGCCCACTTTGCCTGTACCCCCTCACCTGTGTTTCTTTTTGCCAGGGCTAGCTTAACTCTGTTGGCCATCTTATCAAAGTCAGCTCCTCTGAAGTCCCATATTTTTGCCTTGGAATTGGATGATTTAGATGTAGTAGCCAAATTGAACCATACCATGTGATGGTCACTGGCCCCCAGGTGACCTTCTACCTGGAGATCTGTGATCCTTTCCATGTTAGTCAGTACTAGATCTAGGATAGCCCTGTCTCTAGTGGGTTGCTGTACCAGTTGTTTGAGGCCCTCCCCCTTCAGGGAATCCACTATGTATCTAGTTCGGCAGATGTTCCTGCTGGTATTGACCAATCTGTATCTGGCATGTTGAAGTCTCCCATTATCAGAACCTCCCTTTAGCTGTCATGTTTTGTATATCTTCTAACAGTAGTGTCTATATCCTCCCCTGGTCTGGGGGCCTGTAGACAACCCAGTTCTTATAGCTGTCCCATTTCCTGTTTCCAGGGTGACCCACAGTTCTTCTGGCTCCTTATGTGTATTCTGAATTTCTGTAGCTTTGATATTTTCATTGACATACAGGGCTATTTCACCCCCCCTTTTTGCACCTCGGTCTCTTCTGAACAATACATAGCCAGGTACTGAAGTCTCCCAAGTGTGGTTACTGGTAAACCACATCTCACTAATTGCAACTATGTCCAGTTTAGCCTCTGACATTATTGCCTGCAGGTCTGGGATCTTATTTCCCAGGCTGTGAGCATTTGTGTACATGATTTTCCATTCACCAGATTTTGGTGTGTTAGTTGTTGGGTGAGGTTTGGCATTACCCCTGTGCGTCGTATGGGGAGACAAACCTTTTTTCTTACTTGGTGATGCAAATGAACTGAAAACATGCTGAATCTCTGTTTGACCACTAGCTGAGGGGGGAGGGGTGTTCTTCCCATTTGACGTATGGGGTGCTGCACCCCTCTCCCCATTTGCTAATTACCTTAGAATTCCAACTAGGCCTTAGTGCAAAGATCCTTTATGTGTATGTTTGTTGTGTTTCAGAGGGTAAGGTTTCCCTGGACCAAGCAGAGTGAATTCACACCTATCTGGGTCACTTCCGAAACCTTGAAGATTGGTGGATCATACTCAGAGGGATAAGCATGTATTTGACCAGTCATACTTATGGTCCATGAGGAACAGGGGGGAGGTAAGTAACCTTTCTCTAACAGATAAGTTTATGTAGACCTCCAGTTCCTACTCCTGACCTATCTCTCCTCAGAGGGCTGGGAGCACCCTAACTAGCTCTTACTGTGGTACTATTTCCTAAATTAACCTTATATTCACCCAAGTACTGCACCCTGTAACCTTGTGCAGATTGTTGGTTTGTGATTTCTTTCCCTTTTAACCTTCCCAGATTTCCCCTACCTCCCCCCAATACAATGCAACTGTTTAACATTGTGTAATGTACTGCTTCTATCTTTTGAGACGATAAAAAAATATTTTACAATGAAAATATTCTTTGAGAGCCTGCCCCATGTGACCCTTATAATCCTGGTCTACCAAGAGTCTGGGGTCCTTTCTCTATCTGCCATGGCCCTGGAGGACTGTATTTTGACTCACTGTGATTAAGAGTAGGGCATGGTCAGAGAAGACAATTGCGCTATAGGTAGCAGATATCACAGACTGCGGCAGTGCTGTGCGCAATAATACCAGATCAGTTCTCGTACACAAGCTATGTGCATAGGAGTAAAAACAATACTTCCTATCCATGGTATGGAGCAATTGCCAGGCATCCACCACTGCACATTTTTCTGCCATCCGCCTAAGGGCTGCAGCATTTCCTCAGGGGTGGCACCAGGAAGGAGCCGACTTGTCTAGGACCTGGTCCCAAGGGGTAGTAACATCCCCTCTGATTACAAGGGAAGATGCAGATTTAGCCAGAGTCACTGCAAGTTGATGAAATAATTCTGGACTGTCCTGGTTAGGACTGTAAATGGAGGCCAAAGTCCATTGCACTCCCTCAAGCACTGCAATGGTGATGTTGTGTCTCCCCTGGGAGGAGTCCCATGCTGTTTTCTTTATCTCCACCCTCAGCCCCAACCAAAACCATATTGCCATCCCTCTTGATTTAGACGTGAAGCAAGAGGCTATTAGGGTACCTTCCCATCCCCGACCCAACCTTTCTGCTTGCTCACCAGTCATGTGGGTCTCCTGTAATAAAATAATGTAATCTTTTCTACTTTTTAATGAAAGTCCACATTTTTTCCCTTTTGACTACTGTCTTTAGCCCATTAACATTCCATGTTAAAATATATATAATGTCACCCATTGTCTCTATCCTTTTGTGATGGTACCATCCTGCTATTGCCCCATAGGGCCCCCTGAGCCATCTCCTCCGAGCAGCACCTCTCCCATTCTGTAGCACCAACATCTAAAGGTTTTTATAACATACTGAAAAGACTTAAAACTATTTAACCAACTATATAACTGTAACAAGTCCCCCCTTCCACTTCCCTCCCCCACTCTTCCTGTCTCTTTGTCGCTTCCTGCAAACCAAATGCATACAGAGCAACAAGCTCAACACTCCCCCCTCCTCAGCCCTGGGCCCCCCAGGTCTCCTTGTCCCTTACTCTTTTTGTGGTTGAGTCTGTTATGTTCAAGAAATCTGGGTTCGTGGTTAGCCTTTGAGGGTACCAGAATGGCACTAAAATGACACACAAATAGTTCCTGCGAAATCTTTCTTAGGCTTTATTACATAATTGTATTACAAATCATATAGCATATATTTGTACATACAGGCACTGCATATCATTACAAGTTGAGGTAGCTACATCCAGTCCTTTTATAGGAAGTGAATTTTAACCATTACTGCCTATAGGGGTGGGTGGGGTGGGGGTAACACTAGCTACTAGGGACTGGGGACCAGAGTTTGGAGCCATGTACCAGTGATCGGGGCAGGGGTGCTACACTATGGAAAATGGGAATGGGAAGAATGTTTTGTCTAATGGAGATCGGGGCTGGGGGGCCACTACACTATCCTCAATGGGATCGAGCTATTCTCCTATTCTTATCATGGATGGGGGCTGGGGAGGGGGGACACCACACTACAGTAAATAGGAGAGGGCTATTCTCCTATTTGTATCATGGATTGGGGCTGGGGAGGGGGATCGTGTTCCCAGCCCTAGACTGTGTGTGGGGAACAACCCAACCCCGTGTGTAACCCCCCTGCAAATGGGGGTTCCCAAAAGACTTCCAGGAGCTTGCTTGAATGCTCCAAGCCTGAATGGTGTTTGGCGTTTAAGCCATTTATCAGTGAGTGTTTTTAGAACCTCTGGTACTGTCTCTTTAAGAGCTGTCTGCTTGCAGACATAATTAGTTTGTATGGGGGACTGTGTGTTTCTTTGATTGAGTACCACTCAAGCTGCTGCCAATTCACCCATTTTTGCAGTCACTAGAGTGCAAAGGGAACCTGTCTGAAAGATGTAACTGATTGCCAGAAATCATTTACAGTAATAATAAAATTACAGTTTGTCTAACCTGCTTTCTTTGCAGTCAGAACTGTCTGCCTAGTTCCCCATTCTGGTTTTGAACTGCTGAACTGGACCAATCAGTGTGGGGTAAACTAGCTCTAAAATGATGCCTTAGACGAATCAGAACTTGGGACTCATAATCTGAGCCAGCCACAAGAGGATTGTATGGGCAGTGACTCTGGGAGATGTAGTTTAGACTTGAGTGCCTTTTGGACCAACAGCAGCAGTCTATTGTGAGTGACAGCCAATCCAGTCAAGAACTGGGAGGAACTCAAAGGAAGTGCCGTTTTTGTCTGTTGGGAGTTTCAGTTTGAGATCTGAAAGTGAAGGAAAGAAACCCTGTGCTCCTTCAGTGCACAGTTTCAGTCAAAACGTGTGCAAGGCCCAGAGTTCGGTCTACAACTATGTAACTGCTTGTTGGACTGAATCCGCCTGTGAAAGAATCAAAGGATCTCTGAAGAGTAGAAACCAGGCTCACCCTGTAGAAGACTGAAGAAATTGTTGAATTACACTCGGTCTGTCAGGAACTGAATCTGCTGTGTGTTCTCCTGGTTATTGTGCAGTAATTGCGATTGGGATACAGATGCAGCCTGCCTGGTATAGTGCTTTCTTTTTTTACCATATAAATGTGTGAAGTCTCTTGGAGATCAAAAGTAGCCCTGCTGACATTGAAGGACCATATCTTCTTTGGAGGTCGTGAGTACTAATTAGGGTGCTCCCTGTTGAATTGCCACATTAAATCCAAATGGAATTACTTACTGCTGACTGTTTAATTTTCCTTTTCTCTGTGTGAAAGGGCCCTACCAGCTGCCACGGTTTGGACTAGCCACTAGGGCCTGGGTACCCAGGGACAGTAACTGGTAGGGATAGGCCTGTGCACAGAGCCATAGGTGAGATAGTAAAGTGATAAGCTAATTAACCTGATTTCCCCTGTCCTTGTTATATCCCCTAAATAAATCAGAGCTGTTTGTTTCAACAAAGTTATACTGCCTGAGGTTTTGTCTATGTTAAAGTACTGTACTGTGATTGTTGCACTGTATCTTATTTTACAGGATGTCCGGTGCCTGAACCAGCCTTGGGGTAGTGTATACTGTGAAGGTAATTCTGCTATATTGTGTGGGCCACTAGTGGGAAGAAAGAGTTTGCAGTGTCCCAGAGGCTGTGACCAAGTAAGTTTTAACTATTGCAAACCCTGACCTCTGGGTGGGCACCCTCATTGGATCCAGGCCCCTCAACCTGTTGAGTGGCAAATCAGGCAGGGGTAGTAGCCCTGGGATAGCGCCATCTGGGGTTACATTTTGGAGGCTCACCGCTGGGATTGTGTGTCCTCTAGTGGCCATATTTACAAACCACTGTTAAGGGAAAAAAATAAATAAATAAATAAATGGGTACCCCGACAGAAGTGGCTGTGCACCGGCTGGTGGAGTGGTGTACTGGGGAGGAGATCGACCCCCAAAATGCTATGCTTATCCTGGACATCCCCCTGGGTATCATCACGGACACTGTGCAGGAGTACTTTCCAAGGTGGAAGGTTTACAAAATCCTGTGGTGGTGGGTCGCACGCTAATCTGCTCACCCACACTTTCCTGGCCCTAGTAGGGTTTAAGGATCCCATAGATAGCTCAAGTACCACAGACCATTACCCCAGAGGGAGCCCTCACTGCTTGAGAGTGATAACTAAGGACAGTAAAGACCCGGGGGGGAATGAGCCCCCACCACTATCTGAAACTTTTGAGGAGAAATTTGCTAAATGGTTGCTGGGAGAAGGGAAAACTGTGGAGGACTTGAAGAAACTATTCTTGCCACCTGGGGGTGTTCCTCCCCCAACACCCTCTCCTGCTCCAGTACCCGTAATGGTGGCTGAACCAATGCAGACTCCTATTTCTGCACCTGCCATTAGTCACGACTCTTACCGAAGGTTGAGGATCTTCTCTGGCACCCTCCCCACCCCCCAAGGGGAGGATGACTGGGAGACCTGGATAGACTATGTTGCCCCCCAAGTGCTAGAATGGCAATGCTGGGAAGCAAGCGAAAGAGGGTTAGTGAGACCTCCGGGTCCTGCCCTGGCTACCATCCGTGCTAAGCGGGCCAGTAACCCTGAAGCGACTGCACAAGCCTATCTTGAGGCCTTGGAGAATGTGTATGGAGCCCAGATTCTGATGAGGACCTATGGTGGAGAGTAAGAAATGCACAACAGTACCAAGGGTTGTTGTCTGTGTATGTCTCGGCTGGAAAAATTGTTGCAAGAATGCCTCAGAAAGGGTAGTTTGCCAGCGATTGAACTGGACCGAACCAGACTGGACAGAATCCTTAAGTCTGCCCCTTCTCAGAACTGCTGTTGCTTCAGTTACGCCTGGCAAATCGACTGGAATCCCACCCTCCTATGATGAGTTAATGAGAGAAATTCGAGGAGTTGAGAAAAGGCGACCTCGAGAGGACCTGCACCAATAGCTGTGGCTATGACCCGAGTGACTGAGGGTGGCCCATCAAGTGAAGTTCAGGGGCAGAGGTTGGCAGTCAATGAGTGCTCTGATAAGGAAAAGATATGCCACAATGGGGCGAACTGTTGAGAGAGATCCGGGAATTCAAAAACAGTCCTTTATAAGGCCACGCCTGCAAATACGGGCCCGACCTATATCCGACTGCATCTGCTATGGGGTGGGGATACCCACCCATGTATCTCCTGCTGATAACAGCTCGGAACTGATTCCTTGACCATGGAAGTGGAGAAACTGCGAGATGTCTCCAAATGCTTATCACGCACGAACAGAGATGGCACAAGGTTTCCAATTAGTAATACCCCGCCCTGGCTCCCAGTGTGGCACCTCGGCCAGCTCAAACTCCAAAAGTATGTTTTGCTATAATTGTGGGAAGGATGGGCACATGAAAGGGAATGCCAATCCCAAAAGACACTGACAAAGTTGCATATAGGCTACAAGGAGAGCTTGGAGAACAAATCAGTGGTTAAGAGGTGCGAAAATGATCCCAGTGAGGGCACCAAAAATGCTAATTCACGTCCTTTTGTGGCAAGGTCAGTTGCCCAGGCCCCACTACCGCCTCTCCAGACTGGTCCAGAATAGTGGGTCCCTCCATGGAGACCACTGTAAGGTAAATGGAGTGTCTACAAGAGCTGTATGAGACAGTGGCTCCCAAGTGACAATTATGTTTCAAGATTGGTATCCAAGCATTTGTCAGGCGTACCTTACAACCATTAGAAGGACTGCATGTATGGGGTTAAGTGAGAGGCCTACCCCTATTCTGGGTATATCCGAATTTGGCTGTCTTTCCCCACCTCCGTGGCTGGAGTGGCGAACAGTAGACCCTAGCCTTAGTGTGTCCCCCACTGGACTGTATGATGGTGTCCCTTTGTTGATTGGAACAAATGCTCATATGTTCAGAAGGCTGGCACATTTGTGTTATGAAAACAGGGGTCAAAGACTAGTAGAGCTTTAAGAGTTCGACTTTAATTAAGAAGGCCTATGAGGCACAGAGAGATGCTGAAAATATAGAACCAGAGGAACCGGTGGAATTGTATGGGAAGAAGGATCCTGAGTCTCTGATCCTGGCACAAATGCCCAGTGTACCTTACAGGGAGAGGTCCGTATCAGAAAGGATGTTAAGAATAAAATATTAATGTTGGATGCACAGGCGATGGAAAATTGCCAGAGGGACTGCTGGTCAAGCCTAGTATTTTGCCCGCTAGAGCCCATGCTTATGCCAGAAGGGTAATGGTCCAAGTTCATAATGTGTCTGAAAGAGACATTCGAGTAAATAGAGGTTGCATCCTGGCTAATGTGCATTGTGCAGACACTGCAGTGCTACCCAGCAGCAAGAGTTCAAGGAAGAATGACAGAGTAACGCCTGACTTGTTTGATTTCGAGCAACTCCCGCTGCCAGCTGAATGGAAAGTGAGGATCAGTGAGAAGCTTGCCCAGGAGACCAGGTGTTTTCTTTAAAGGAATGGGACGTAGGATGCGTGCAAGGAGCTGAGCACAATATCCGGCTGCATAACGAAAGACCATTTGTGAGAGGGTCTCGACGCCTGGCACCTGCTGATATAGATGATGTGAGGCGGCATCTGCAAGAGATGTTAGCGGCTGGTGTAATACAAGAATCCAGAAGCCCTTATGCTTCCCCATTGTGGTAGTGAGGAAAAAGAATGGGACAGTAAGGATGTCGTGGATTATCGACCTTAAACCGCGGACTATCCCTGATCAGTACACAATGCCCGCATTCAGGATGCTTTGGACTGCCTAAGCGGGAGCAAGTGGTTCTCTGTGCTGGATCTCCATGATGGGTACTACCAGATCCGATGGCCCCAGAGGACCGTGAGAAGACAGCCTTTATCTGTCCGCTTGCTTCTATGAATTCATGAGGATGCCTCAAGGATTTCAGGTGCCCCAGCCACTTTTCAACGATTGATGGAGCGTGCAGTGGGGACATGAACTTACTAGAGTGCCTGGTATACCTAGATGATGTTATTGTGTTTGGCAGCTCACTGGAGGAACATGAGAGCAGATTATTTAAGGTATTGGATCGACTGAGGACTTTGGCCTTAACTGTCCATTGATAAGTGTCAATTCTTTCAAACATCAGTAAAGTATGTGGGACACATAGTATCCACCGAGGGAATAGAGACCGACCCAAGTAAAGTTGAGGCCTTGACCACCTGGCCACAGCCCAAAAATCTAAAAAGAACTGCAAAGATTCCTGGGATTCTGTGGTTATTATCGGCGTTCATCAAGGACTATTCAGAGTGATCCGCCCTTTACTTAACCTTACTCAAGGGTATCCCCAACCCACAAAAATACCAAAAGTCAGCGTCCCTCAAGACTGAAAGAGTGTATTTTCATCTGAGTGAAGTATTTGGGGCCCGCTGGACTCTGATTGTGAGACTGCTTTTCATGAGATCATATATCAACTACCCATGCTCCAGTGCTGGCCTATGCCGATCCAAGAAAACCTTACGTCCTGCACACTGATGCTAGCTTGCAAGGGTTGGGGGCTGTGTTGTACCAAGAACGAGAATGGCCTGAGACCAGTGGCCTTTGCCAGTAGAAGCCTGACCCCATCCGAAAAGAACTATCCTGTACATAAGTTAGAGTTCCTAGCTTTGAAGTGGGCTATTGTTGACCAATTCCATGAGTACTTGTATGGGGCTAAAATACTAGTAAAACTGACAATAATCCTTTGACCTATGTGCAGACCTCAGCTAAGTTGGATGCCACTGGCCACAGGTGGCTTTCTGCATTATCTACATATGACTATGCTCTCGAATACCGAGCAGGTCTGAACCACATAGATGCTGATGCTCTCTCCGGAGGCCTGTTCCCAGAATGATTGGGTCCGATTAGCAGAACCTGACATTCGGGCACTCTGCCGGAAGTTTGACAGGGAGGAACAAATGTCCCACGGACGCAGTGGACTGCATGGTGGATTGCTTGGGACCCTCTGAGAATTGCATACCTGCTGCTTATTGCCACTTTTCTGCAATAGACATTGGTGCACTGCCTCAGCTGGACAATGACAGTATTGATGGGCTCAATCCCGCGATCCTATGATCAAATCAGCTTTAGAAGCCCTCTATGCAGGAAAAGATGTGTCCAAATTACGCCCACTGATTTGAGAACTGCACTGTTATACAAAGAAGGTCCTAAGTTGAAACTGATCAATAAACTGTTATATAGAGAAACAGTAGACAGAGGGGACAAGTAGACAAACAACAACTGGTGCTGCCACTGCCTTTCGAGACTCAGTATTGAGGTCCTTGCACAACCACATGGGGCACCTGGTATAGACAGAACACTTGACTTGGTGAGATCCAGATTCTATTGGCCTAAGATGGGGGCTGATGTGGAGCAACACATACGAACTTGTAGTCGCTGCTTACAGAGGAAAGCTTTGCCCCAGAGGGCTGCCCCTTGTTAACATAACCACCAGTGCACCCATGGAGCTGGTCTGTATTGATTTTCTGAGTTTGGAGTCAGATCAAAGAAATATCAGTAATGTGCTGGTGGTCACTGACCATTTCACGAGATATGCCCAAGCTTTCCCACCAAAGACCAGAAAGCATCCACTGTAGCCAAAGTACTGAGAGAAAACTTTTTGTTCACTATGGGGCTCCACAAAGAATCCATTCTGATCAAGGGAGAGACTTTGAGAGTCGCCTGATCAAAGAGATGCTTTCTCTGTGGGGTGAGAAAGTCCAGAACCACTCCTTACCACCCCAGGGGACCCACAGCCTGAACGTTTCAACCGCACTTTGCTAGATATGCTAGGCACCCTGCACCCAAAGGACAAGCCTAGATGGAGCCAACAAATTAGCACCCTGGTACATGCTTATAACTGCACCAAAGTGATGCCACTGGGTTCTCCCCTACCGCCTGATGTTTGGAAGAAGCTCGACTACCGGTGATGTGTGTTTTGGGGTCTCTCCTGATGGGGTTCAAGCTGACAACTATTTACAGTATGTGCAAAGTTAAAGGCCCAGCTAACTCATGCGTACCAACTGGCTCAAACCATGGCTGCCAAAAGAAATCTGGCCAACAAAGAAAGGTATGATAAAAGGTGAAAGCACAGGAACTCCAGGAGGGAGATCGGGTTTGCTAAGAAATCTGGGACTGCATGGCAAACACAAGATTGCTGACAGATGGCACCATCTCCCTCACATTGTAGTGGGCAAACTAGATGATCTGCCAGTGTACAAAGTAAGGCCTGAGAACAATTCAAAAGATGTAAAACAATGCATAGAAATCATTTACTACCCATTGGACAAATCCTGATTGAGTCTGAGCCCCCAGAAGATGCCCCTCTGGACCAGTGACTAGAGCTGCTGCTAAGAAAAGATCAAGGAAGTCTGCACCTACAGAAGCAGAGTTAAAGTGTTCCCCTGCACAAGTCCCAGTTGAGCATGACTGTCAGTCCATATCAGAAGAAAGTGAGAGTGACTTTGAATACTATCCTTCTTACAGAACTGAGTCAATTGTTTCGGGCAATCCCTAGTCAATACTGGAGACAAAGCTGGGCCTTCTGGACTGTCTATGCCCCCAGCTTCATCCCTGGAGCCAATGCTCCCAGAAAGTGAAGTGCAAAGCATCAGATCAGATGAAATGGAATCATTGTGCATGGTTGAACTGTTTGAGCTTTCAGGGAGGAAAATGATAGATTGGGGCAGACTGGTGATACACCGAACAAGAAGAGTATTTTGAGTGCCCTGACAGTCCACTGCCAGTGTCTGAAAGCTCTCCATGCGAGCCAAATGTTGTGGACTCAGAAACTGTAACTCCTGGAGCTGAAAGTGCCCCAAGTTCTAGCCTCTCTACCCCATGGAGACTCCCTGACAAGTGAGAACAATGCTGAAAATGAGGCTCAGAGTGCAGAGACTGTAACAGCTCCCCTAGAAAGACTGGTCGAGCTGTAAAGCCTGTGGTGCACCTCAGTTATGATTCCCTGGGCGGCCAGTGGACCTGCCTCTCAATGTTGTCCATAAAGGAGTGTATGTGTCCCGAGCTCATTGCCCAAACTGAGCGTTAGTGCTAACTCCAAGTTACTTGTGTTGCCCTCTAAGTATGGTGCCCTTGCCCGTCCAGCCCCAAGGTAACTGATAGGAAGGGTCCCCTCTTCAGGTTTCATGTACAAGAGGTAATAACTTGAGTTATGGTACAATGTGTGTGTTATACTGTGTAAAGAGTGACGTACTGCAATGTTTCAGAAATGGTTCTTGGTAAAATGATGTATTGACTGATGATTACATGTGTGAGCCTAATGCAAATGTATATGGTTGCAGTTGAAACTTATGGGCCTTGCTTGACGGGACGTCAAGCTTTTCCCAGGCCAGGAAGGTGTAACCCCTGCAAATGGGGGTTCCCAAAGACTTCCAGGAGCTTGCTTGAATGCTCCAAGCCTGAATGGTGTTTGGACGTTTAAGCCATTTATCAGTGAGTGTTTTAGAACCTCTGGTACTGTCTCTTTAAGAGCTGTCTGCTTGCAGACATAATTAGTTTGTATGGGGACTGTGTGTTTCTTTGATTGAGTACCACTCAAGCTGCTGCCAATTCACCCCATTTTGCAGTCACTAGAGTGCAAAGGGAACCTGTCTGAAAGATGTAACTGATTGCCAGAAATCATTTACAGTAATAATAAAATTACAGTTTGTCTAACCTGCTTTCTTTGCAGTCAGAACTGTCTGCCTAGTTCCCCATTCTGGTTTTGAACTGCTGAACTGGACCAATCAGTGTGGGGTAAACTAGCTCTAAAATGATGCCTTGGACGAATCAGAACTTGGGACTCATAATCTGAGCCAGCCACAAGAGGATTGTATGGGCAGTGACTCTGGGAGATGTAGTTTAGACTTGGTGCCTTTTGGACCAACAGCAGCAGTCTATTGTGAGTGACAGCCAATCCAGTCAAGAACTGGGAGGAACTCAAAGGAAGTGCCGGTTTTTGTCTGTTGGGAGTTTCAGTTTGAGATCTGAAAGTGAAGGGAAAGAAACCTGTGCTCCTTCAGTGCACAGTTTCAGTCAAAAACGTGTGCAAGGCCCAGAGTTCCGGTCTACAACTTGTGTAACTGCTTGTTAGGACTGAATCGTCCTGTGAAAAGAATCAAAGGATCTCTGAAGAGTAGAAACCAGGCTCACCCTGTAGAAGACTGAAGAAATTGTTGAATTACACTCGGTCTGTCAGGAACTGAATCTGCTGTGTGTTCTCCTGGTTATTGTGCAGTAATTGCGATTGGGATACAGATGCAGCCTGCCTGGTATAGTGCTTTCTTTTTTACCATATAAATGTGTGAGGAGTCTCTTGGAGATCAAAAGTAGCCCTGCTGACATTGAAGGACCATATCTTCTTTGGAGGTCGTGAGTACTAATTCGGGTCGCTCCCTGTTGAATTGCCACATTAAATCAAATGGAATTACTGTACTGCTGACTGTTTAATTTTCCTTTCTCTGTGTGAAAGGGCCCCTACCAGCTGCCACGGTTTGGACTAGCCACTAGGGCCTGGGTACCCAGGGACAGTAACTGGTAGGGATAGGCCTGTGCACAGAGCCATAGGTAGATAGTAAAGTGATAAGCTAATTAACCTGATTTCCCCCTGTCCTTGTTATATCCCCCTAAATAAATCAGAGCTGTTTGTTTCAACAAAGTTATACTGCCTGAGGTATTTGTCTATGTTAAAGTACTGTACTGTGATTGTTGCACTGTATCTTATTTTACAGGATGTCCCGGTGCCTGAACCAGCCTTGGGGGTAAGTGTATACTGTGAAGGTAATTCTGCTATATTGTGTGGGCCACTAGTGGGAAGAAAGGGGGGTTGCAGTGTCCCAGAGGGCTGTGACCAAGTAAGTTTAACTATTGCAAACCCTGACCTCTGGGTGGAGGCACCGCCATTGGATCCAGGCCCCTCAACCTGTTAGTGGCAAATCAGGCAGGGTAGTAGCCCCTGGGATAGCGCCATCTAGGGGTTACACGTGCATAGTTAAAGTAAGGTCTCAAAAGCATAATTATGCCGCGGCGCAGCTGGCCATAGTTACAATTGGGTGGGGAGTTCAATATTGTGATGCATGGCATATGCACAGGCATCACAATATTGTGTGCGATGGCACAGTTGTGGCTGTGTGGCACATCAGTGGCCTTTGAATATGGCCATGCCCCCGACAGCCCATGCAAGTCCAAAGATGCACTGTGTACCTTGTATGAATATATGGGCCTTTGAATCTTCAGTCTTAGTGTGCTGGCTGAAGGGGTAGGCAGCATAAGTAGGAGCTCTCCTGCATCTCTCTTCAAAACTTTTTTGTTTTCTCCCACTGCAGTAACTCTTCACGTAGTAACCTATTTGTTTTACAGACATAATTCCTGGGAGTTAGTGTGGGGTGCTTGTTGCTTTTCACAGTGAGTAACAAAATCATTTTGTATTCATGCTGCAACCAGAATTGTGGTTATGTGGGTCATTGTGTTGTGTGGCCCAGTTTTTTGGTATAGCGCTATATGGTTTCACACTGTGGCTCCAGCTTGAGCAACCTCCTTACAACAGAAAGGTATCTGTGCCCCAGATTTTGGATTTCTTTGAGAGGAGAGACAAAGGTCTGGCCTTCAGTATGTTGCAATTACAAGTCCCGGTATTCCATATTGTGTGCAGTGCAGTGCTTGTTCCTTGTAAGGGATACCCCCTTCCCCTGGCACACACTCCAATGATAGTCATTTTTTTTTAAATTGCAGCAGAACCAGACAGGTACATAGATTGTCATTTCCTCCATGGGACCTTAGTGTGGTTTTTGATGCACTCTGGGATCCCCTGTTTGAGGCTCTGTTTCAAGTATGAGAGGATATGTTGTGCATTAAGACATATTTTCTTTTTTTTTTTTTTTTTGCTCCATACTTGCTCCTCTGGTCTGCCTCTCCTTCTGGCTGCTCAAGGACCCCCCGACCCCTCGCCCTGACCCCTGACACTCACCTCACATTGCAGCCATCTAGGGGTGGCTCAGTGTATCCCTCTCACCAGATGGGTCCCTCTCCTCCGAGGGGGAAGGCGCCAGGAGGTGCAACCAGCATGCTCTACGATCAGTGCTCGGGTGCTGTTGAGGTGGATTCCAGGGCGTCAGGGCACGCGAGTCGGCAGGAGCCGGCAGCCATCATCTGGCCGACCAGGGAGACGAGTTTTCTGCTTTTCTCGGGGGCGTGGTGTGCCACAGATGTCTAGGCAAAAGCCGACGTCCACCACACCCTCTGTGCAGTGGGGCTCGCTTGGACTGTCACCCTCCCGGCCTCCGCCAGGAGGCGGCAGACAGCAAGCTGCATCCCCTCCCTCCCCCCAGAGAAGGCGGGCAGTCACAGGATGCTCAAGCCTTCTCCTCCCGGCCGGCTCTCCAGCGACCCGAGTCCGTTCCCGAAACCGGGTTGCCGGCGTCGCAAGCAGAAATCCAACCACTGTGCTGTCGAGCCGGCAAGACATGTTTTCTAGTCACAATTTGCCCTGCCAGGTGAACAGAAGAGTTGCAGGCACTCTCATGCAAGGAACCATATCTGTTTGTCTCTCAGAATAAGGTAATGTTGTGTACCCTCCCTCCTTCCCTTCCCTTCCCTTCCTCCCTCCCTTCCCATCTGTGTTTCATGTTAACCGAGAAGTACTTGCAACAACCCAGAAGCATGTTCAGTACAGGAAGGGGGTGACAAGTTCAGAGGCTAACCCAACCAGTTTAGTTTTATCAACAGAGAACTAAAAAAATGGGTGAACACAGTATTGCATTTTGTTAGTAGTCAGGATATGTATTCCTTCTGCTTAGAGCTGGCTGAAATAAGCAAATTCTGCTTTTAAAGAATTTTCACAAAATTCCCAAACTTTCTCAGAATTTCTTGGAATTTCATGAAATCTTTTGTAATTATTTATTTGGTCATAACTTGGCTATTCTTTCACCTAGAGACCTTAATGTTGCCGTACATATTTTCTGTAAGGAGCCCTATAGCAAATTTACGTTTTCGTGATATTTAGATGAATGGTTCTGAACTTATGGGGGCTCAAAGTCTGGCAGTTTGTAATTATTCTTTTATTTATTGATTTTTTGTTACAAAATGTTCAGAAAATATTTCTCTGCTTACAACTCGACCACATTTGGAGCTGGATACCTGAAATCAGCTTGCTCTACTTTCATGAAATGGTCATAGAAACTGTTACGTTAAGGGAGTAGGTTACATCAATTTTAAGTTATATGGGTTCATAATTTCATAATTTAATTATTTGTGATATTTTGTAAAACTATTCCAAAACTCTGAATGTTTGTATTTCCAGTGCTATTGCAGGTACTCAGCTCTGCTGCCCTTCCCTTGGTGAAAAACATGCGCCTTACTCCTGCCATTGGTGATCCCTGAACTATATACCTCCCCTATCCTTTAGTTTTAACCCCCTGACTTTCCTTTCATTGACTTGGCTATACCTCCCTCTAAAATCTACAACATGGTAGACATTCCAGGGAGGTAGAAAACATGAATAGAGATCTAAGAAAGCTAGAGGAGTGGTCAGGGGCATGGCAGCTAAGTTTCAGTGTGAAGAAGTGCAAAATAATGCACTTGGGGCACATAGACCCAGGGGCAGAGTACAAAATGGGGGGAGTGGTACTAGCCATCACCAAACAGGAAAGGGACCTGGTGGTAATCATATCTGATGACCTAAAGGTGGTCAGACAGTGTGACAAGGCAGTCAGGAGAGCTAGTGGGATGCTAGGCTGCATAGGGAGGGGAATCACCAGCAGAAAGAGAGAGGTGGTGTTACCGCTATATAGATCACTGGTGAGACCTCACCTAGAGTACTGTGTCCAATTCTGGAGACCACATCTCTGGAAGGACATAGGGCAGAGGCAGTCCAGAGGAGGGCAACCAGAATGATGCAAGGTCTGCATCACAGGCTGTATGAGGAGAGACTGAAGGACCTCAACATGTACACCCTGGAGGAAAGGCGGGAGAGGGGAGATATGATAGAAACTTTCAAATGCCTCACAGGTATAAATAAGACACAAGAGGGGAGCATTTTTCAGAGGAAAAGATGCTCAAGAACAAGGGGACATGCTATGAAGCTGGAGGGGGAGGCTCAGGAGAAATGTGAGGAAGTACTTCTTCACAGAAAGAGTGGTGGATGTCTGAAACAGCCTCCAAGTGGAGGTCCTGGCAGCAAAAATGGTAACGGGCTTCAAGAATGCATGGGATAGGCATAAGGGAACTTTAGAGGTAGGGAAGAGGGGGGGTAAAGCCTGAGATCAAGTATGATTTTTGGTGTTACAGTAGGTAAGGAAAATGGGCAGACTAGGTGGGCCAAGCGGCCCTTATCTGCCATCAATATCTATGTTTCTACAGTATGTTGGCAAAACTGGAGTCCATCTTGACTTGGCTGTGCATCCCATTTATTTGACATCTACTGCAGGCAGTCAAGGCCCACCTTATCTGCACTAGCATCATGGTCCTTCAAAGCCCCTCCAACACTCTTGCTACATTGGCACCCAGCATCATTTTCCATTATGACTACAGATATCTGAAAACTTCTGTCACAATGGTCTCGATCGCAACTACTAGTTAATGCATGGTATCACTTTGTGCCACTCTTTTCAAAAGCTAGCAATGTCAATTGTTATCTGCAGGGTTGTTAGATAGTCAACAGGTGGCATTGTACAGAAACAATGCTGTGCATGTTGGTGGCTCCACAAGTTATTACATCTGAGATCTAGTGGTTAGCTGACAAATTGCAAGAAGATGGGCACCTGTAAATGACCTTGACTATTACTGATGTTTTTTCACTCAAGATGCTGCCATGTGGGTACCTGATGTTTGGTACCACTGTAATTTTACTATGCAGCCCCCGATGAATGCTGTCTCATTACCACTCAACCCAGCCTTTTTCTTGTGCTGATGAACTTAGTTCATGAGAACTGCCTTTTTGAACTAATTTTCTTGACATCTCACACTTCTCCGCAAGCATGAGTGGATGGTTTGCCCCATGTGCTAATGACTGTTTGCTTAACTACGTAACCATTTCATACTGTTTACAGCAGCTAAGAAGGGCAAGAAATCTTCCAACGTGACCTTGGATAGATGGGTCAGAACATGTTTAGCAAAAGACTACACACTGGCAAAACTGAAACTGCCATCTCTGATCAAAGCCCATTCAACCAGTGTTATGGCAGCTTCTTGATCAGAAAGGACAGGGGCCTTGGTGATGGAATTGTGCAAGGCAGGAACCTGGTCTTCCTTGTACACATTCACTAAGCATTACAGATTGATAACTAATGGCTCAGCTGATGTTGCCTTTGAGAAAAAAGTGCTTCAAGTGACAGTAAAGCAACAGGTAGCTACAATTAGATGAATACTCTCTGTCTCCCAAACACATCTGCTGGGTACTGCTTATTAAGTCCCAGTAGTATACAAATGCACAGTGGCACCATGGAACAAAACAGAAAGAAGACATTTTATCAGACTTACAATGACTTATTTTTTTGTTAGCTCCTACACTGCCACTCAGATCCACCCTAGAGTGTTTTATTCTACAGAGAATATTCTAAAACTAAGCTTTGATTGGCTTTCGTAACATTACTTATGACACAAGCTGATGTTATTTAATTCAGGCACATACTATATAGTACATTGTCCATACACTCAGAGATTCTCGAGGGAGTTCAGTATTAATGCTGCCAGTTTGGAGAATTCAGAGATGCTATGTCTGATGAAACAGAGATGCTATGTACGATACAGAGCTCAATGCTATCTACACTTTCCTGTAAGGTAGGGCTATGATTTGTTTTTTATCTTTTAAGTAATATGCAAGCTAGCATCGGTATAGTTAAGTTGCTGTATGGCTCTGAAAGATTTGGTATCCCATCAAAATAGCGCAGGAAGTACATCATGTTGTAATGCGTGCTGCTGAAGTAGTGTGAGTGAAGACAGCTGCTTGAATGTAACAGCGTGGGCATGTTGTAGTGCTGTACATGTAGCCAGGCAGGTGTCTTCACTAAAGCCAACCACTTTAACTCTGCCAGTGTGTGCTACAAACCCATGCTGGCAGCTTAGAGCAGCGGTTAGGATCACCACCTGTGTCTGTGCTTGCTACCTCCAGCATATCTGGGTTCAATATTAGCTGGTTCCTTTTTTTTTTTTTTTAAATGTTCCACCTGCCGCCACCCCCCCAGTTCTTTCCCAGCCCCCGGAGTTGTAATATGAGATCCCCCAATGTTGTCCCTCCCTGAGTTGCATCCCCATGCAGAGTCTCTTTAAAAAACCTACTCTCTCCTGAGTTTGTCCCCCTCCCTGAGTTTCCTCCTCCCAAGTTAGTTTAACAAATCTGCACTCCCTCTTGAGTTTGTCCCCCTCCCTGACTTTCCTCCCCCAAGTTAGTTTTATAAATTTGCACCCCCTTCTGAGTTTGTTCCTCTCCCTGACTTGTGTGCTTCCCGGAGTTAGTGCGGCAGGGTTCCCTAGCAGTGACATACTGACGTGCCACGTTGGCTTCCTCACTGTGTTGCTTGCATGGAGTTTTACGTCAAGGAGTTCCTGTTAGTCAGGTCTGGGTAATCCGAAAGATTTAGGACTGAAGATTCAAAGCAACTGCCTCGGAATGGTGAAAAACCAGAATTCTATGATGATGTCATAGCTTTAGAGGGAGCTGACCCCTTGTAGACAAGCATGTGTTTGCAGCAGTAAATGAAAGTTACAACTTGAAACTAGCAGCAATAAATTAAAGTGAACACTTGGAACTAACAGAAAAATAAATTATGGCAAGTCTGATAAAAATTCTTCTTTTGCACTGTCTCAGTGGTGGTTCTTTAAGTCTTTTACTCAAAAAATAATGTGACATGCCATTAGATAGGACACCTTGAAACAAACATTTTGCTTGTGCTGTATGCTATTCCGGTCATACCTACCTAACAAAGTACCTAAAACACTGCAATGCTTATTTACTTATAAGAAATTACACTTTAAAATTAAGTTGTAAGCCAAAAATTACATTATTATAATAGAATTAAAATACACCTTTACTAAATTAACTGCATTTATTTGAGATAATAATGTTACCTTATAGTAAAATGTGTTTAATTGCATTAGGTGTATTTAATTCTTTAAAACAAGGCATCGTTGCATAGTCTGTCTACTGAAGGAAGGATACCTCGTGATATAAAGTTAATAGAATGGAACCCAAAGGACAAATGAAGGAGACAAAGAGCATGATGGGTTGTAGAAAAAAAAAAACTTCACTTAAATATGCTTAAAGGGAACATAATCCATGCTGTTTACATTTTTTTAATATCAGTGCAAATCTGGGCATGTGTGAAGTCTGTTTAATGACCCTAGTGTTGTGTATTATGTGTTTGTTTTGAAATAGTCCTATTTATTTCCATATTTTGGGCCACATTTTAGAGAGGGGATTCTGCTTTTGTCAATGTACTTCCTAGTGATTAAGCTCTTGGCGTCACCTCAAGCTCAAATCCACCAGTCGGTACATTAATATCTCATTAACCCCCTCCATCATGTCATTCTTTTTCTTTAGTAATACATTTGGATACTCAGAATCTGCTTTAAATTCATCTTTTATTATGGATTTCAAAAACTGATTAAAGATCAAAGGCGAGTGTTTTAATTAATTTCTTTCTTTTTAGGTTACTGTAGCCCAGTGGAATAGAAATTGCCTTTTGAGAACCGAACACTATGGGCTCAATTTTCAAAAGCCTGAGAATGCTGCAACCCATTGGTGTCACAGTTGCACAGCGCATGGGGCTCGCAGCATCCTCCCGGTGCAGTCTGGGATTTTCAGTCCTGTGTGCTGAATACCACAAGTTAGACCAGCTCCCTCCTGGTCTAACTTGCGGCATGCTGCAGGCCTTTTTTTATGGGGCTTACATCAAATATTTGGCGCCAGCCACCGTACAGTGTAGAAAGTGTCACAACTGCGTCTGATGTACTAAAATCGGGTGAAGTTACACCGAAGGAATTTGGTGCAGCTGTGCCAGAGCACAAAGCTCACACAGGGCTAGATGTGAGCGCCGTGCCAACCGTTGAAGATCAAGCCTAACATATCCGGTGCTTTTTTTCTTCATTTAGTATTAATTTTAAGAGAAATTAGTGATGACGATCCTAAGCTACAGGTTTTTATCTTTTCTCCAAGTCAGCTCCATTTGAGTCTTTTCATGATATCAAACAATGAATTGGATAGTTCCTTGGCGCCGAATGATGGGGGTTCCCTCAGCACGCTGGCAACCCGGGTTTGTGCCTGAGCCCAGGATGACAGGAGCAGAGTCTGGCAGGGAGGATTTGGAACATCTCTGGGACACCATCCTCCCCGGGTAAGTCTGAGCCAGCACCACTCTTGAGCAGCTCCTGGTGGCCCATAGCAGCAGCAAACATTTGCGGTGTGGGTAACCATGCACCACAGGTGTGTCCACTCAGGATATTACGAGTGTGCAGCCATACTGGGGAGTACAGGGATGCAGAAACTGAAAAATATGGCCACCTGGCTGACCAGATGATGGCAGCCAGCCCTCCATGTGCCTTGAAGCCCAGAGGTGTCTGTGCTGTACCCCCCGCCATGCCCA
Organism: Neoceratodus forsteri; assembly: GCA_016271365.2. NCBI lineage: Eukaryota > Metazoa > Chordata > Ceratodontiformes > Ceratodontidae > Neoceratodus > Neoceratodus forsteri. The sequence goes on from JADMNL010000030.1 coordinate 66,039,592, forward strand.
GTGAGAAAAGGAACACCCGCTGGGCAAGTCTCTCCTCCTGGTTCCTATCACAGAAGGGGCCCCCCCCCCACCAACAAAGGGATACACTGGGTCAACCGAGGTCATGGCAGTAGTGAGGGTGGTGAGACAGTGATAGAAACATAGAAACACAGAAGTTGACAGCAGATAAGAACCACCAGGCCCATCCAGTCTGCCCATTTTACCTACCTGATGCATGTGCCATATGACTCTTCTCACAGTTCTTTGACTGTATACTCCTACATATCTCTATGATTCCCTTGTGCCTATCCCAAGCCCTTTTGAAGCCCTATACTGTACTAGCTTCCACTACCTCCCGGGGAAGGCTGTTCCATGTGTCCCCCTCCCTTTCCGTGAAAAAGAACTTTCTCACATTTCCCCTTAGTCAGCCTCCGTCTATTTTCATGTCGTGGCCTCTTGTTCTGTTCTTTTTGTGCTGAAACATGATCAACCCATTCACCTTGTTAATGCCCTTAAGGTATTTGAATGTTTTGATCTTGTTGCCCCTGTCCCTCCTCTGCTCTAGGGTGTACATATTGAGATCCTTCAATCTAGTCTCATATGTTTTATGCTGTTGTCCTTGCACCATTTTGGTTGCCCTTCTCTGGACAGTCTCCATCCTGTCAATGTCTTTGCGCAGGTGCAGCCTCCAGTATTGCATGTAGTATTCCAGATAGTGTCTAACCAGTGTCTTGTAGAGGGGAAGCATTACCTCCCTCCTAAAGCTAGTGGTATCCCTACCAATAGACCCCAACATCATTTTAGCCTTTCCTACTGCTTTTGTTGTCTGCTTAGAGGCTTTCAGGTCATCTGTGATGATGACCCCCAAGTCCCTTTCTTCCCTTGTGATAAGCAATTCCCCCCAACCTATAGCTTGCTACTGGGTTCCTCTTCCCCACATGCATGATTTTGCATTTCTTTGTGTTAAATCTCAGTTGCCACTCCTCAGACCATTTCTCCAATTTTTCCAGATCTTTCCTCATCCTGCCCACTCCTTCTGGGTCATCAACTCTGTTGCAGATCTTGGTATCATCTGCAAACAGGCAAACCTTCCCCTCCAGTCCATCCACTATGTCACTGATGAGGATATTGAAGAGGACTGGCCCCAGGACCGATCCTTGAGGTACCCCACTTGTGACTTGCTTCTCTTCCGACTGGGCACCGTTTACTGCCACTCTCTGCATTTTGTCCTTTAACCAGTTCCCCACCCAGCTGAGTACCTTTTGGCACACCCCAAGTCTACCTAGCTTGTTTAGCTTCTATGTGGAACAGTATCGAAAGCTTTACTGAAGTCAAGGTAGGCTACATCAACTGCACCCCTTGATTCAGCTCCCTAGTCACCCAGTCAAAGAAATCTATCAGATTCCTTTGACAAGACCTTCCAGCTGTAAATCTGTGATGTCTTGGATCCTATGCTCCTATGGATTCCAGATGTTCTACAATCCTATCCTTAAGGAGTGTCTCCACGATCTTACCTGCAACCGAGGTTAGACTGACTGGCCTATAGTTCCCTGCTTCCTCCCTGCTACCACTTTTATGAAGTGGGATCAAATGAGCTACAGTCTACAGTCCTCAGGGACCTCCCCTGTGCTCAGTGACTCACTAAACAATTCTGTGAATGGTTCTGCTAGTTGAATTAGTTCTTCTCTCAGCACTTTTAGTTTCCTGTGATGTATGCCGTCTGGCCCCATTGCTTTGTCCACCCTGAGCTTAGCAATCTCTTCTAGGGCCCTTTGTTTTGTGAAAGGTTCTGAGTTCACCTCTCTCCTCCCTGTGTCTATCATGTTCAGCTGAGGGCCCTGTCCACCCTTTTCCTCAGTAAAGACTGTGCAGAAATATTCATTTAGGATAGATGCTTTTCTCTGGTAGTCTTCTACGCACTCCCCTTATCCTCTCTGAGCTTAGCAATCCCCCCCTTGTCTTTCTTTTATCACTACTGTATCTGTAGAATGCCTCATCTCCTGTCCTTACTGATTGTGCTAGTGCCTCCTCTGTTTGGGCCTTTGTGCTCCTCTCCGCTTTACCGGCTTCCTTTAGACAACTCTGGTATGCCTCCCTGTCTATGTTCCTCTGCATTTCCTTATATTTCTTGAAGGCCACCCTTTTGGCTCTGACCTTCTCTGCCACTGTTTTAGAGAAACAAAGTGGTTTCCTCCTTCTTTTGCACTTGCTTCTGTCTTTACCACACTGACCTTTTACTTCAACTACTGCTTCTTTGATACATGTCCATTTCATTTCTACACCCTCTCCTGTATTTCTGCTTGCCAGGGCCAGTTTAATCCTTTCACTCATCTTCCAAAGTCCAGCCCCATTAACAATTCTGGACTATGTAGTACAGTATGGTCTGCACACCCACTGGCCCACGTGGTGGACCAATAGGTGTACAGCTGTACTGTATGCTGTCAGTTGGTGGGTGGCTGGGTGGCTTGCAGCAGGGAGCTGCTGCCTGTTGCTGACTTGGAGGGTGCAGGGTGGCAGGGCTCAGTAGGCAGGTGGGGGGGTACCACTGGACCACCAGGGTTCTTATGTACGTTTGCCCGCAATTGGGCAGAAGATCGTGTCCACTGGACCACCGGGGTATTTTATATACAATGCCCATGATCGGGCGACGGGGTAGGGTCCAATGGACCACCAGGGATATTATTCTTCACTTATGCCCGCGATCGGGCAGAGGATCGGGTCCACTGGACCATCAGGGATGTATTAAACATATGCCCATGATTGGGCGATGGGGTGCATTGCCCACTGAGGGGCAGGGGGTCCCCGATGGCTGCAGCCTGGCAGGGCGCCAGGCACAAGTCGCCGGAGATCGGCACACTGCATGCAAATGGGCCATAATGACATGCAAATGGCCTCATTTGTGCCTTGCATACATAATGGCCTAATTTGCTTGCTCACGGCTGAATATCGCTCTTGCTGCGCCTAGCGCAACTGCACTTGTTCTGGCACAGCCCCCTGCTCCCCTGCTGCCAGTTGTGCTGGTACAGTGCCACTGCACCATGTGCAGTGTGTGCACCCTCAGTGCCATACTGAACGGTGCTGCGCCATGGCGCAGCACCGTTGAATATCACCCGGACCATGCCCTGGCTCATCCCAGTTGCACTGCACCCAGGCTTGCACCTCTGCCTGGCGCAGTCTGAATATCCCACCCTGTGAGTTTTAAAGATTTCTTTTTGTAGCTTGTAGGAGTTTTTCCTGCTGCAGAAAAAGCACACGGATTGAACACTGAATGGAAGAAATGGTTTGCAAAATCCTGCCCTTGCAAGTTCATTTAAGTTTATGCTGTTTGTCTGAATTTAAATAGCCATGTTTTGCATGTTGCATTTTCATGTTTTATTTTAAAGTAAGCTTTATTTTAATGTTCTGCTTTAAAATGAATTGTGAAACCTTTGTGACGTTCTTGTCCAGGTGATGACTGGAAAAACGTATAACACAGGCAAAATGTAGCTTACTTTAAGATAAAACATGAAAAGGCAACTTTCAAAACATGGTTATTTAAATTCAAACAAATAAGCAGCATGATCGTAAAGTTAAATAAACTTACAAAGGCTGGGCTTTTCCAAACCATTTCCTCCATGCAGTGTGCAATCCATGTGCTTTTTCTGTAGCAGAAAAAATTCTTACAAGCTACAGAAAGAAAATTCTACGACTCAGATCATTTTCAAACTCAGTAAAACTAACACATGCTCATCTTAAGCAGACATAGTACCATTCAAAACAAACCTGCAAATGATTAAACAAAGAAAAACTAACACCAAGCAAACACAAGATGCGTTCTTTCCGAATTAACACAATTTCTTACAAACAACCTTTTAAAATGCTACTTGTTTGTCTGAATTTAAACAACCATGTTTGAAAGTTGCATTTTCATGTTTTACTCTAAAGTAAGCTATATTTTAATGTTCCATTTTAAAATGAGTTGTGAAAATTTACAGTGTGATATGTTGTGTGTGTGTGTGTGTGTGTGTGTGTGTGTGTCTGTATAAGGGTGCTGCTCCTAGCTTCAATTTTTTGTGGGGGGGAGGATACAATTTCACTGGTTTGTCAAATGTAATCATGTTGTTTTACCACATGTTGTGAAAGCTTTTTTCTTAAGAAAGTCTGGCTTTGAGGTTGAGGTAAGAAATGCAAAAACAAGCTATGCATTACTGATGCCATAACTGATTAATTAGTAGTGATAATTGACTGATTTGTAGTAATACATGGGATGGTAAAACTGCACATTTCCTATGAGGAAAAGGCCTACATGTGAGTGTGCGTGTATATGAATGTGTGTGTGTAGAAAGATAGAAAAAAGGAAGAAGCAGACAAGGAACTGGGAGAGGTAATGAAGAGCGCAGCAAAGCAAGTTGAGGTGCTGCTATTGGTGGACTTCAGCATGCCAGATTTGGACATGAGTGTCCTAGTAGCAGTGAGAGCTAGAAACTAGGAGCTGACACAGGCCCTATAGGATTCATGCCTGGTACAGAAGGTGGAAGAGCCCACAAGGGGGCAGGATTCTGGATCTGGTCTTCACAAATAAAGACAGCATTGGAGAAGTCACTATAAGGGACCCCCTGGTAACCAGCAATCACCTGACTGTGGTTTTACATAAAAGAGGAACCAGAAAACAAGCAGTCACAAACTAATGTTTTACATTTTAGAAAGGTGGATTTTGGTAGAATGGTGGAACTGGTTTGGGTGAATTTGGTGGTGGTGGCAGCAGCTGGGTGGATAGTACATGGAGATTAACTAAAAAGGGGTTACTTGAAGCAATGAGTCTCTCCATTAAAGCAGTAACAAAAAAATAACCCAGAAAAGGCAGAAAAACAATGTGGTACATTAAGGAGAAGGAGGAGGAGGAGGAGGAGGCAGTGAGGGAAAAACTGAAATCCTTCCAACAATACAAGGCCAACAAAACAGAGAAATATAGGGAAAGACGCCAGACTAAAATGAGAGATGCCAACAACAGGATTAGGAGGGCAATATCGGAAGCAGAGGAGAGAATAGCAGAGGGGTGAAGAAGGGAAATAGGGTGGTGTTCTGCTACACTGGGCAGAAGCACAAATCCAAGGAAGAAGAGTTAAATTGTACCAAGAGAAGGAGGAAGTGCAGGTGGAGGAGGATAAGAGTAAAGCAGATATACAAAATTAATGTTTCAGTTCAGTCTTCATAGTACAGGACAAGGGGCCATTACCTGAATGCAGTCTCAAGGTCAAAAGGATATGGAGAATCAAATTTAACATGGAGCCAATCACGGAGGAGAGGGTACTCAGGAGTCTAAGCACTCAAGACTGACAATTCATTAGGCCCAGGAGGGCTGCACCCTACAGTCTGAAAACAAATGTGTTAGAAGCTAGATGCCCCACTGGCAGACCATTTCAGTTTTCACTAGCAACAGGAGTGGTACCAAGAGAGTAACTAATGTAATACCCCTGCACAAGCGTGGACACAGGTATGAATCCAGGAATTTTAGACCAGTCAGTCTGACATCTACAGTGGGAAAATTACTTGAGGCCATTATTAAGCAGAGGATGGTGGAGTTTCTGAATGTCATTAATTCACTATGGGGGTCATGTCAGACAAATCTGATCAATGTCTTTGACTGGGTCCCAAAGGACAGGCAGCGGACATACTGTAACTGGACTTTAGCAAAGCCCTCAACTCTGTCCTACATGTGTGAATAGTTAAGAAATCAAAAGACTTAGGGGTGGGGGACAAGATTATAGGATGGATCAAGAATTGCCTGGGCGGGAAAACACAGAATGTAGTTTTAAGGCTTGTTTACATGGCTGCGTCTCTATGGCTTCTGGTTTGCTCAATGAATGCCCCAACCTCCAGAGATATTTCTGTTCTGCATTTACTTGGCCCCTCTCAGTGCCAATGCAAGATACGCTGGAGAGGGCCAAGTGTCTGGGGGGCAGTCATCTGCCTTTGAATGCCCCAACCTCCAGAGACATTTCTGTTCTGCATTTACTTGGCCCCTCTCAGTGCCAATGCAAGATGCGCTAGAGAGGGCCAAGTGTCTGGGGGGGCAGTCAGCTGCCTTTGAATGCCCCAACCTCCAGAGACATTTCTGTTCTGCATTTACTTGGCCCCTCTCAGTGCCAATGCAAGATGCGCTGGAGAGGGGCCAAGTGTCTGGGGGGCACTCAGCTGCCTGCTGACACAGTATGATGGTGTGTGGGGTGGGCTAAACAAACAGGATTGGGGCCAGCGGCAGGGGGCTGGGCAATAAAAATGGGAATCGGGGGCTGCTGCATGGGGTGGGAAATACAAACAGGAACCAGAGACAGTGGCGAGGGAGGGTTGGTGATGCAAATGGGAACTGGGTGCAGCGGCAGGGGGGCGGGTGATACTAATGGGAACCAGGGCAGTGGATGGAACCGGGGTGAATTGGAGCACAGGGAGAACAAAATAAAGTAGATAAAAAATTTAAATACACTGACCACAAATGTGTTACAAAGAGGCCTGATACTTTCTTATTATGGGCTGCAGCATCATGGAAGGGCAGAAGAGGATGCTGTGAGCATTCCTGGGGCATTGCAGTAAGTAGTGCAGCCTATCCACATGGCTGACTACACCGCTTGCTCCAGAACACATCCTCTACCCTGCAGCGGCTCAGGGAGAGGAGCACTGATTGGCTTACCTCGATTGCTGTCCACAGGGCTGCACTAGCACCGCAGCAACCTGTGTACTCATGCTGATGTGGTACAACTGCTGCCATGTACACACGCCTTTAAACAGAAAGTTCTCTGAGGTAAGGGAAGTTACCAGTGAGCTTCCCCAGGAATCAGTCTTAGACCCAATACTTTTCAACATCTTTATTTATGACAGTGAGGAAGGAATCCAGGGACAGATGTTGCTATTTTCAGATTATATAAAAATCTGCAGTAGAGTGGGAAGTGATGGGAGAGTGTTGTGATATTTAGAAAACATCTGAAAGGACTGGAGAAATGGTCAAGGGTCATGCCACTAAAATGCAATGCAAAAAAAGTGCAACGTTATGCACATAGGTGTCAGGAACCTGAATACAGATGACAGATAAGGAAATGTAGTGTTTAAAAAAATAACAGAGGACAAGAATCTTGGGATTTTAACAGCAGACAGCTTAACCCTTGCAGGGCTGCGGACTGATATATCAGTCCAAAATTCCTATACATTCTAATTCTGTCAGCAGCTTAAGGGTTAAAGCAGTCAGACCAGTGCAAAAGAGCAACTACGAAGGCAAACAGGATGCTGGGGTACACAGGCGGGCAGGGAGAGTTAAGACAGTACACAGCAGGGCAACAAAAGTTATTCAGGGACAGCAAGAGAAGTCCTACATGGTGAGGCTCAAGGACTTAAACATGTATACACTGGAGACTAGGGGGGCGAGGGGGGGACCAGATTGAAACTTTAAAATTTCTTTATGGGATAAACAGGGTAGACACTGGGGAACTGTTTCCAGTGAGTAGAATCATGGGTACAGGGGAAACTCAAAAACAAGAGTTGGAGGGAAATTCAGGAAGGGTGTCAGAAATTATTTCTTTAAAGGTGGTGCATAAGTGAAACAGGCTGCAGGAGGGATTGTTCTGCCCCCAAATCAGTGGAGGTATTCATGAGAGGGTTGACCTGATATATGGGGCCAGTGAGGATAGCAGGGGATGATGACTTAGGTGGGGAGGGGAGTGAGTGGCCAGTAGGGCATTCGCACCATACTACAGGCAGGGTAAGATAGACTAGACATGGATGGGGAGGGAAAAGAGTGACCACTATGGCATTCGCAGAATACAACAGGTAGGGTAAGACAGACTAGATGGTCCAGTGGGCTTTTTTCTGCATTGAATTTCTGTGTTCCTATGTAACTGTGATGGAACTACTCTTGTCATCTTGGTGTCATGTGCAAATCTAGCGATTCTGCTAGTAGTACCCCGCTTCCACAGAAACATAGAAGTTGATGGCAGATAAGGACCACAAGGCCCATCCAGTCTGCCCATTTCCTTTTCTACCTTATGAATGTGCCATCGGCCTTTACTCTGTCAATAGCCTATCTATTCCTACTCATCTGTATTGCTTCCTTATGCCTCTCTCATGCTTGTTTGAAGCCCTGCACTGTATTCATATCCACCACTTCCTGAGGTAGGCCGTTCCATGCATCCACCACTGTTTCTGTTAAAAAGAACTTCCTCACATTATTCCTTAATCGGCCTCCCTCTAATCTCATGCTGTGTCCTCTTGTCCTGCTATTTTTCTTATACAGTATTGAAACATTATTAGACTCTTTCACCTTGTTAATGCCCTTAAGGTGTTTGAATGTTTCGATCATATCACCTCTCTCTCTCTCTCTCCTTTGCTCTAGGGTATACATATTGAGCTCCGTTAATCTGTTCTCATATGTTTTCTGATGCAGTCCCTGCACCATTTTGGTTGCCCTTCTCTGGACTGCCTCAATTTGGTTAATGTCCTTGTGAAGGTGTGGCCTCCAGTACTACATGCAGTACTCCAGATGGGGCCTAGCCAGTGCCTTGTAAAGAGGGATTATTACCTCCCTCTTCCGACTTGTGATACCCCTACCAATACACCCCAACATACCCCTAGCCTTACCTACTGCTTTGGTGGTCTGCTTGGATGATTTCGGGTCATCTGTGATGATGATGCCCAAGTCTCTTTCTTCCTCTGTGACTGCCAGCAACTCCCTCCCAGTCTATAGGTGGTTTCAGGGTTTCTCTTCCCTATGTGTATGATCTTGCACTTCTTTGCATTAAACCCCAGTTGCCACTCTTTTGACCATTTTGCTAGTTTATCCAGATCTCTACTCATTCTGCCCACCCCATCTGGATCATCTACTCTGTTGCAGATCTTGGTGTCATGCAAACAGATAAACCTTACCCTCCAGTCCATCTGCAATGTCACTGATGAAGATATTGAAGAGGACTGGCCCCAGGACTGATCCCTGAGGTACCCCACTTGTGACTTGCATCTCTTCTGACTGTACACCATTTACCACCACTCTCTGTTTTCTGCCCCTCAACCAGTTTGCCACCCAGTTGACCAACTTCTGACCCACCCCGAGCCTACCCAGCTTATTAATCAATCTTCTATGTGGAACAGTATCGAAAGCTTTGCTGAAGTCAAGGCAGGTGACATTAACTGCTCCCCCTTGGTCCACCACTCTGGTTACCCAGTCAAAGAAATCTATGAGATTAGTTTGACAGGACCTTCCTTTTGTAAACCCATGCTGTCTTGGATCCTGTGCTCCTATGGATTCCAGGTGTTGTACTATCCTTTCTTTAAGGAGTGCCTCCATAATCTTGCCCACTTCTGAGGTAAGACTGACTGGTCTGTAGTTCCCTGCCTCCTCCCTGCTACCACTCTTGTGGAGTGGGATCACATGAGCCCTTCTCCAGTCTTCCTTGACCTCTCCTGTGCTCAGATACTCACTAAACAGTTCTGATAATGGCTCTGCTAGTTCCACCCTTAGCTTCTTTAGTACCCTGGGATGTATGCCATCAGGTCCCATTGCCTTGTCCACCCTGAGCTTATCGAGCTCTTGTAGGACCCTTTCTTTTGTGAAGGGACTAGTTCACACCTCTCTCCCCCCGTGTCCATGGAGCTGAGCTTTGGGCCCTGCCCTATCTTCTCTTCAGTAAATACTGAGCAGAAGTATCTAATTAGGATAGATGCTTTTACATGGTCCTCCTCCTCATATACCCCCTTATCCCCTTTGATCTTAGCAATACCCCCTCTGGACTTTCTCCTTTCGCTAATGTATCTATAGAGAGTCTTATCACCTTCTTTTAATGTTTGTGCTAGTGTTTCTTCAGTTTGGGCCTTTGCCTGCTTTACTACCTTCCCTGCTTCCCTTAGGGAAGTTTGGTATGCCTCCTATCTTCATCTCGCTGCATTCCTTATATTTCCTGAAGGCCAGCCTTTCGCTCTGACCTTTTCAGCTACTGTTTTGAGAACCAAAGTGGTTTCCTTCTTCTTTTGCACTTCCTTTTCTCTCTAACACAATGGGATGTTGCTTCAAGTATTGCATCCTTAATGCTTGCCCACTTTGCCTGTACCCCCTCACCTGTATTTCTGTTTGCCAGGGCTAGCTTAACTCTGTTGGCCATCTTATCAAAGTCATCTCCTCTGAAGTCCCATATTTTTGCCTTGGAATGGGATGATTTAGTTCTAGTGGCCAAATTGAACCATATCATGTGATGGTCACTGGCCCCCAGGTGACCTTCTAACTGGAGAGCTGTGATCCTTTCCCTGTTAGTCAGTACTAGATCTAGGATAGCCCTGTCTCTTGTGGGTTGTTGTACCAGTTGTTTGAGGCCCTCTCCCTGCAGGATATCCACCATGTGCCTAGTTTTGGCAGATGTTCCTACTGGTACTGACCAATCTGTATCTGGCATGTTGAAGTCTCCCATTATCAGAACCTCCCCATTAGCTGTCGTGTTTTCCATATCTTCTAACAGTAATGTGTCTATGTCCTCCCCCTGGTCTGAAGGCCTGTAGACAACCTCAGTTCATTTGGCTGTCCATTTCCTGTTTCCAGGGTGACACATAGTTCTTCTGGCTCCTTATGTGTATTCTGAATTTCTGTAGCTTTGATATTTTCATTGACATACAGGGCTATTTCACCCCCCCTTTTTGTACCTTGGTCTCTACTGAACAGTACTAGCCAGGTACTGAAGTTTTGCAAGTGCGGCTACTGGTAAACCATGTCTCGCTAATTGCTACTATGTCCAGTTTAGCCTCTGTCATTATTGCCTGCAGGTCTGGGATGTTGTTTCCCAGACTGCGAGCATTTGTGCACATGATTTTTGGCCAGATTTTGGTGTGTTAGTTGCTGGGTGAGGTCTGGCATTTCCCCTGTGCGTCATATGGGGAGCTGGACCTTCCAGGTCAATTAACAAAAATACTGCACAGTGTACGTCCCAGGTCAGAGCCCTGTGGAACCCTACTGGTCACTTGCTTCCATAATAATAAGAGTAACATTTATTATGGCTGTTCCTTATCCTGTATCCAGTGGCACAGCCCTCTGCACATCTCCATGGCTGCTGGCCATTTGTCATATGTGGGCGCGCATCAGCTATGTGCCCCTGCGTAGGTCAGACGGCAGGCAGCCATGGAGGTGTGCAGAGGGCTGTGTCACTGGCTGTCCAGCTCAGGGTACCAAACTGCACACAGGTTGGGGGTCAGTGCCGGGGAGAGTTGGCTGTGCTCACCGGCAGCTACGCTGGCACTTTGGGTGATGGTTGCTTGGCACAGCAGTGCAGCTGTGGTTTGGGGGAGTGCAGCATTGGGGAGTGGAGAACATTTTGTTGTGTGTGTGGGGGTGTCTGCCAGGGAGGTATAGGGTTGGCGGCTGGCCCAAGTTGTGTGTGTGTGGTGGTTCTGCCTGCTGCTTATGGGGTCATTCTACAATTCAGTGTGCATGGGGGCTGGGCACGTAGAGGCACTTGCAGCAGGACTTTCCCTGGCATACCAGCCAGCCCCCTATATGTCCCGGTGCGGAGCACTACTCGCCATGGTGCATGGCATGTACTACTGGCATGCCCCCCACCCACCCCTGGCACATTGCTGTTCATGTGGCTGGAGGATTGAATGCAAACCAGCTGCGCACCCCAGTCGTGAATCCCATATGGCATTCCGACTTAGCAATGTCAATGCACCCAATTTACGCAGTGCGTTGGCATAGTGCATATAATTTACGCAGTGCGTTGGCATAGTGCATATGGCTGATTCAGAGTAAAGTAGCAGGTGATAAAATAATTCAGACTACCAGTGAAAATGTAGTTTGGTTGTCACAAAAAAGATAACAGTAAATCAAATGTAAGCTGCTTGCCATGCAAAGAACATAGATAAGTAGATAGCTAGATAGACAGATAGACAAAGATAGATAGATAGACATACAGACACATACACAGACAGACAGACTCAAACAGGCAGGCAGACATACAGATGGAGACAGAGACAGAGGGACATATCACACAGAGCTATATGTACTCTAGGCAGTCTGGCTCAGTGGTTAGATCACAGGACTGGTAAACAGGAGATCCCAGGTTTACATTACATCATAGCTACTGACTCAGTGTTTGACCTCAATCAAGTCACATGACCTCTCTTTGCCTTTGTCCTCCCAGATGTAAAATTGAGAAGATGCTGGACTTCACTGAAAACAGGATGTTGCATCTCATTTGGGCTATCCTTGGTACAGAAACTGAAATATAATCCTGTTTAAAATTCAGTTTTAATAATATAGTGGGAAAAAGAATCATCACATCTGTATCTATGAGATTGCGATCATTAAAATGGTCTCTGAAAACACAGACACTAAAACCACATTGGAATCACAGTGATGGAAAACAGACTTAAGGCAGTACATAAGTGGTAAGACTGCAGTATTTTAGTGCAAAGTTTCTAATAGGATTCAGCTGCCAAATTATTGAATCCCTCAAGATATCATGAAGCAGCTAACCACACCCATCAATGGTCCCTCATTAGCAGTATTATCTTGTTTTCTCCTCTGTACTAATGATTACCTCCGCTAACTCTATCACCTCTGTTGGGCAGACATACCAAGAGCACTTTTCTGGGAATCAAACCTGGGACCCTGATTCCCAGAGGCAGCAACTGTAACAAATCATAAAAAGTGAAATTCCCATTAGGCGGGATGTTTGATCGCTCAGTTCACTTTTCACTGCTACCAGCCTCTCGCTAGAGAGCGCTACTGATACATTTTCTCAACACTGTGGGGCTCAGTTATTGCAACATCTCACATTACAACTAGATGGCATTGCTTAAAGGCTGCATTGGTTATTGATCGTTTCTTCCACATACACAACAGTCACTGTCTAAAATCAAATATCTGCCATGCACTGGAGTTCAGCAGTTAAGGAAGTAGATGTTAGCAGTAAGCAACATACCATATATGGAAGACCTCATTCAAGTCAAAGGCAATGTTTCTACTAGCTTTCTGAGTCTATGTTAAAATTAGTGGTGGCTGGATAGTGCTCTGAGGGAATCTGAGCACCCTCTGATGGATAGTCCTGCTATCCATCCTCTGGATCCAACCCACTTCCAGTCAAGCCAGTATGTCAGATCCGCAGTTGGAGTTTGGGGATCCAAGGTTGGATGGGGTCAAATGTCTGGATCTAGGGATCAGATCTCTGGATCCAACCCTCGGATAGCTGTGATCTGACTGTCTTATCTCCAATCACATCACTGAATCCTTTGGATTTGATTGTAAGTTATGGCACCAATGAAATCCATTCCTGTGATCTTAGGAGATTGTATCCATGATTGGATACCACCAGTTTCCAATGGCACTGACAGCCAGAAACATGGGTAATATCCACCAACATCCAACACTGGTAGATGCTAGCTAAGCATCACTAATTGAATATACAATAATGGCTGGGGAGGTGGGTATAACGAGAATGTTAGACACCCCCAAGGTGTGGGATGCCACCCTGAAAGCGAAGCTCGAGGGCTTTGTACAGGCATCCCACACTGAGGGGGTGTCTACATTCAAGTTTTACAGACCTTCCCAGCTTTTATTTTATATAATTGCTGGGGAACACTTTTTCACCTCAGCACTTTTATAAAATAAACACATCCCCACGGCACCGTGCAGTTCGTTGACTTTCACGTGGTCTGCAGCATCTTTTAAAAATACTGCCATCGTAAAACCTCTCATAATGTTGCCAGTTTATAAAGCTGGTTTTCTCATTATTTTGTTTATATTTTTAATTAACTTACCGACGATTCCAACTGGCGGCGAACTACGATGTGCTGTCCCGTGAGGAGGAGGAGGAGCAGAACTGCGCTTTTTGCACATGCTCAGACCCGTTATAACCCATGGGTTATAACGGGAAATTATAACCCACTTTCCCTATAGAAAAAAGTGGTCCCCAGTTATTATAATCCAATCATGTGCTCCTTTTCACAAACAGTTCCATTTGCCAGAATGTATCTTATTTAATAACATTTATTCCAAATATAAATTAAGTCTGTGTTATTCCTGTAGTGCTCACTGCCCCCCCCCCCCATTTTCCCCAGTTAGCTCTGTTCCCACTCTGATGAGCAGGGTTGCCATGGAAGCAGCACTCTGACCAGGAAGAGAGGTAAGTGACTGTCATTACAGACAGTATTGCACTTTGGTCAGCCAATAGAGGTTGTGATCACCCCCATGAAAGCAAAGCACTACACCTCCATGACTCGCTTGACCCATATCTAGCTCCAGTGAGAGACTGTGGGGATAGATATAGCTGTAGTTCAGTGTGCCTTTTACTAAATAATAACACAATGTTGTGCTGTTTGGTGAGAGGACTGTGAAGTTGTGCAGTCCTGTCTGCATAAACCTCACAAAATACCATTATTATTCAATAAGGGACACACTGAACTGCACCTACACACACATATTATAAATCAGTAAACATTTGTCAACACTAGGGCTGTGAGTAATGCAGAATTTCACCATCAGAACTGGCATGGATTGGCAATTCCACTTTTAAAATGCTTTTCCAAATTTCATTTTCAATTCCACAGAGTTCCAAAAAGCATTTGAGAGTAAAACACAGAAAAATTTTTGGCAGAGCATGTAAATTACAAAAATATTTTTCTACAGATTGCAGAAAAAGAATCTTCAGTTTATGTACACCAGAGATTATTAATCTGCAAAAAACATTTGCACTCATAATGTCAGAAATTCACTACCAGTAGAATTCTGCAGAATTTTCTGAAACTTCACAGAATTTTGTTCTGTCAGAATTTCAACGTTCTGCACAGTCCTAGTCGGCACTAAAAAAAACAACAACAGATTTAACCAATTTAAATAATGTTAAAAGAAAGTTTTTATCTTTTTTAATGATGGTTTCTCTCCTGCAGTTACAGTACTAGATGGTATAGTCCCAGACTAAGAAGACATTAGATACTTTGAAGGCATTGTATGCTAGGTAGTCCAGTCAGAAATGAGTGTTGTACACATGATGTGTTTATTGTTTGGTTCCTTTAAAATAATTTTTTTTGCATCAGACTGCTGAGTGTGTGAGACTGATGACAGCAGCAGAGTGCGAGGCTTTGGGAGACACAAGTGAGACCAATGACAGAGGGAGCCTTTCAGAGTGGGAACCAGCTGTTTCTATATGCACAAGGTGGCATCTGCAAGGAGAAGAAGAGGTACTCCATTTCTGTACTGTGACTGGCTGAAAATGTTCTGATTTAGTGTGAACCCAAGTCTCCCAGGTGTGCCACTTGGCTGACCCACTGCCGTGTGATTCTTCATGCACTTACAGTATAACGGTGCAAAAAGGAACATTTAGATAAGGAAAGGTTCTGAAGCATGTAGTGCTGTTAACTTTTATCGTGCAGGGTGGAAAGAAATACTAAAGCCTCACCCTGATGGAGCATGATAAAGACAGCTCTAACATACTGCGGAACCTGTGCTCCTAGGTCAATCGTGTTGTTTACAACACCTCTGGTTACATATTGTTCTACGAGCCACAGAAAGCAGCAACAGACTAATGGTATCTATTATGATATAAAATACCAATTACACAAGGCTAGAAAAAAATGACTTTTTAGTTACTTCAGCAGTGGCAACTCAAGCGTTCATTACCGTTAACTCATTTTCCTTTCATACTGATTGGCTGACATCATACTTAGCAATGAAAATAAAATCAACCTTTCATGGGTTTTCACTGTGAAACAGAAATAGCCGCAGCAAATTCCCATTACAAAAATGGCTAGGCAGTTTGCAATTGTATTATTGAGACAACACAGTTGAACCAGAAGGTGACGTGGTGTTAGAAGTACTTCTTTCAGTACAAATGATAGGCTTGCTCCAGCATTTCGAAAGATGAATGGATTCTAGCAGTCAAGACAAGTAAACTATGGACAGCCAGAAGTAATAGGAATTGATTTAATTAGTTATTAAAATGTTATTACTCAGCTAGCCCAATGTCATGGAGGGCTGAGGCACAGGTGCCTTTTCTCCTACCATACCGGTGACCCGGGTTTAGGAATTGACTTGGGTCTCTGGAGGTCGGCTGGGGTGGGAGAGGATCAAGCGTCTGAGGGATTGCTCTCCTCTCCTCTCCCAGGGAGGGGTGGCCTACTGGCCCAAATGTAGACTACCATCAGGTGGAGGCCTGGTGGCAGTGCAATGTAGGTGGAAAAAAAGAAGGGAGGGCGCTGTGTGTAACATCAGGCGTGTGTGCCTCCAAGCATGGAATCTGATGTCCCATGGCAAGGTGCAGGGGGAAAGTGGAAAAAGGGGATATCAGGAGCTGGATAAAGCTCTGTTCACTCTCCCCTGGACCGCACCTGCATCTGGTAACTCGTCATCGGGCCGCCTGGACATGTTGAACTGGGGGGGGATGGTCCTCCCCTCTGTGGCCCTGTCACTAGGTGGAATTTGTGGGAGGAAACCAAAACGAGGTGAGTGTCGAGGAAAGCAGGGGCCAACCTGGAGGAGTGGAGATGGAGCTGTCAGATGCCCCTGGATGGAAGTGGCAGAAACATCATGATGAAAAAAAATGTTATTAACCAGAAAAAGTACAATAAGAAATGTACAATCTTGTTTTCAAGATGGCTCAAGGTAAGAGACATGTGGCCACAGCACAAACACATGGGGCTAGATTTTTCTTATCCTCCTGTTTATGCCCACTTCTGCTCAGAATGGCCCTATCCTGCTATGCCCCCCAGCCTCATCACACATCTTACCTGGGAAATATCCATTGCTTCTTTTGAACCCAATTGCTTTTCCCCACAGTGGGCCTGCCTTCTCCAGAACTCCTTGAAACACCCTCAGCCAGCCTGAGTGTGCCCAACTCAACAGTGTGGGGCATCTGAAGTGAGCCTCCCATTACCCTACTCAGTTGAGGTGCTTTTGCTAAGTTGTTCCTAACCCTGTTGGACACTGGCACTCACCCGACTCATGTAGACTGGAGTACATGCACGGCAGCATGGCATCCTCTAGGCAAAGGTAAAGGGAACATTGTTTAACCAGGAATAGCACACTAAGGCAAAGCTTGTTCCAGATGTGACCTGGGAGTACAAGTAAGTTAAGTGACTTACTCAGGATCACACAGTATGCACCTAGGCGGCTGTGGGATTCAAACCCAGGTCTCCAGATCTGCAGCTCAGAACCTTAACCCACTGCGCTATACTGCCTCCAGCCTGACTGACATCCACTCACTTGCCTCCGCTGCAGTTCCACTCATGGTCACCTAGGTGGCAGCACTGTGGTGAAGACAGCAATACTGCTTCCCCTGTGATGCTCAATCCTTGACCACCCTGCTGGTCAATGATGATCCTGGCTTGTTCCTGAACCCAGGTCACTGGCATTGTGAGCAGTAACACAACCACTGTGCTGATGGGTAGGCCAGTGGCCAAATCATTCACTCATAAATTTCGATTAAAGTCCCTCATGAAACTTGCACCCCAAAAATGGGCATTTCATCCCAGCACCCACAAACACATGAGATTACTATATCTTGGTCTAGCAAGTGTCTGTTCTGTGATTACTTGCATCCACAGTTACTTACAAGCTGCCACAAAACACTTCTACCTCCCAGATAATCAGCAGATGACGGCAAAAAAGGTATCAACTACATCAAAGTCCAGAGGAAACATGTGCATCTCAGGAATTCATCAAATGTACCCCATGAATTTATACATTCAGACAAACAAAATGAATTCAGTGATTACCTTTATGTCTCAAATAAAACTTCAACAGATTTTTAAAGAAAGGTCAAATAAAGAAATTAAGAGTAAATTTACAGATATCTGATGACACAAGCTTACCAATCTGTCTGAAGATTTGATTCAAGAATGTTGCTTGAATCAGGGTAATCTCAATGGACTCACTGTCTTGGATTTTCAAACATCTTGACTCTTTACTTGTGGCAGTTGTACTGCTGTAGCTGCACCCATGTAAATGCATCAGAATGTTTGTGGGTGATTTTCAAACATTCTGACACAGTCACAACATTTTGATCAATTTATAGCTCAAAAATAACACATGCATCATATATCTAACATATGGTTCCCTTTTAGTGAACATCTCATGGCACTTGCGACAAGTCGTTCAACGACATTTTCTGTGGTCTAAGATTCTGGCTGCAAGTACTGCAAGTGTGGCCGAATCTCACTTTAATTGGCTGAAAGTCCAGCCTCTAGTCTTCTTTTGTCTTGAACCACCTATGTATTTACAGCATGCATGTATAACTACATAAATGCAGCCATACATGCATACTGTATGTACTGTACATATTTATGTATGACTACATAAATGTCGTCTGCTATGGTTAGTTGCTCTTAGTTGCACTTGACTAAATGTAAAAGGATGTTTGGGGTACATTTTGTCCCTGTGAAACCTCGTCAGTTTACCCTATATAGTAATTTACATACCTACAACATTTTGCTCTGAGTTTGGCTTGGGGCATACGTGTGTGCATTAGAGATGGTTAGAATTTTTTGCTGCAGGTCCTTCTCCATGTGGGCTACCTGCTACTTTAACAGGTGTTTCTCCAAGGCTCCTTTTCAGTGTCACCAGATAGCAGTGTTGAACCCCTTACAAATTGGGTAAGCTTGCATGTTATGGTCTGGGTCTAGACAGCAGATACAGACATCGTGTGAGTCGCCAGCACAAATCTTCTCACCACAATACAATATCAGAAGAGTTTTGACAGTTCCTTCAATGACATATACATCATCAAAATCACTTATAAAAGTGATTATTTTACTACGGTGGAAAACTAAAGAAAATGGCAGCAATTGCAGTGACTCTTCTGTGGACAGTCCGACGAGTATGGTCAACAACAGGAAAAGAACTGAGGAGGGAAAGGGACATCCACATTTACAGGTATATGGCAGTCAATGTCTGACATCATTGTGTGCGGCCCCTGTTACACTGCTTGCAAAAAGTTTCCATGTTATCTTAGTGCCTGGAGGCTATATGTTCCATAGGTGTGGCCTGATTTTAAGAGATATCCTTGAAGAAATTCTAGGGATGTCATGATATTAAAGTTTAAGTATCATGATACATTGAGTATCATGGTAATTTGCAGCATTTCTAATTTTCTGAAAAATAGTAAACCTTTGATTGGGGGAAGGTAGGGAATTGGGAATCTTGGTCGAATCTGGACAAGTACCTGCTACTGAAGCAGCAGAGATGAGAAAATCAAGATGGTTTAACTTGGTATATTTTGATATGTTATGCAGCATGATAATCTTATTAATTTTTAAAATGATAAATGGTCATCCATGGGAATTATCATGATATATCATGGTATATCATCATATCGTGTTATTGTGACATCCCTAGCCAGAACTGCTCACCTTCGGTTTACAGATCACTCCCCCTAAATATGCACATGGAGACATTCATATGCATAAAAGACATCCCAACTGTCAATATAAGCTTATCAGAAGGTAAGGGAAAATAATACCCCTCAAAGATATGTTTGTATGCTATGGCCAACATGGTGCACATATTCCTTCCTCTGCCCTGCTGTCATCACTGTAAAATGCAGAGGAAAAGTCAAACATCCACATACCGCATGTACTAGGGATGGGAACTGTTCAAATACAGTAAATAACTTTGTTTTAAATATTTGAGCTTGCTCCAAACCTTACTAACAGAGCTGGCTCCAGACAGAATTCACTTGATCTGTTTCAGTTTTTCACATTTATTCTATTAAATGTTCAATTAAGTCTTGGTAAATGTTTATGGAAAACCCACAGTAGGGAAGGCATAGCCAGTTTACAAAAAATACCAAGAACACAGCTGGTTTTAACATTTAGAACCTAAACGAATCACACTTTTAAAAACAGATTGGGGTTTTAAAATGCAAAAGAGTAACTACCATATAATAAGCAGGTGAATTATCCTCACTTCCAAGCATTTTCACATTCAAAGCTCTATTAACGGATTATCTGAAGGAATCATGCAACTGTTTCAGATGCCGATGACCCCTAAGCCCTGGGTGCCACTCTCAAATCTACACCTAAGTATCTCATCCACCCCACATTCCTAACAACAGAAACCTAGTACCTACAAGCCTAGTTCCCTTAATCCAAGATGGCCCTGCCTATTCTCTACCTTTTACCTATTCTGGCCTCCCTTTTGGCTGCCTACTCTTTCACCCCTAATTTCTACCCTATTCCTTAATACCTCCTTATTTTTATCATTTAGGTATGAGCGCTTACTTAGTGGAGACTATATGGGATTGTTGTCTCTTCTCATTCCAGTAAAGCTTATCATTATGTACCTTTGCATGTTAATTATGTTGACTGGTATGTATAGGCCCATATTGATCGGCACCTTCACAATGTTTTTTTTTTTTGCACCGTTGTCCACCGTAATTGTAATTTATTTATTTATTTAGTTTTTGTTGACCGGGTAAGTGCGCTAGCCAACATGTGACTATTTTCAGGCACGACCCGGGAGGTACAGTTACAGAACACGGTGATACATAAAAAAATTACACAAAGCAAGATACATTAGCAAAGGACAAAAGTCACACAGTGCAGTCAAAGCATAACAATTAAGGATAAACTTACACGTATTCATTGTTGATAATTGGGGGTGAGTGGTGGGGACAGGTGGATGGGTGGGCATGAGAGGAAGGAGAATCAGAGCAAATAGTGAGAAAAGGGGAGGGTGAGGGAAGGTTAAGGCGGCAAGTCACGGCATTAGCGGAGAAGGTTACCACCTGCAGCCGGGTCGGTGGAACCGGAGTCGGCAGGAGAGACGGAGAGGTCTGGGAGCAGGGCGAGTAACTATGGGTGCAGAAAATAGGAGGGGTGATGTGCAGGAGAGGACGGTGGGAGGGACCAGGTGCAAGGGTGTAGAGGATTTGAACTGGGGGATGGGGGAGGACAGGAAGGTAGGGGGCAGGGCAGGGTGGGAAGTGCGGGGTGTATATGGGAATAGGGATGATGGGGCATGGAATAAATTGGGGCAGAGTGAGGGAGGTTAGATGGAGTGCTCCTAGTAAGAGCGGCACAGAAGGAGGAAAGAACAAGAATTAGGCGGCGAATCGGCATTGGCGGCAACGTAGCAACCTGCGGCTGAGCCGGTGGAACAAGAGACGGCAGGAGAAGAGGGGAGATGGGGAAGTCACGGTCGACGAGACAGGTGGGCGTAAAATAAATAGGAGAGGGAGGGTGATGACAGAACAAAGGGGAAGAGGAAAGAATGAAAGAAGGAGGGAACTGATATGGCAGGAGAGGGCGAAAGGTGAAAGGAGGTGAAGAAGGGTGGCAATGCGGCATTGGTGATCCACAAGGTTGCAACCTGCAGCGGACGGTGGAACGAAGAGCGGAGAGGGGGTAGAGGCGGCTGGGGAGGGTGTGAGCGCAGAGAGCAGGAGGAGGAAGGGCAGGAAAAGGGAGGGTAAGGATAGAAAAGGTACTGGAGGAATGGCTAAAGTGGGAAGGGAAGAGAGGAGGCGAGGATGGTTAGGGTTACAAGACCAGAGGTGAGGGTTAGGAAGGAAGGATGGTAGGAAATAGGCTCAGGGACGAGGGCGAGCTAAGTGACTAGGCAGAAGTAGAGAACTTACAACAGGATGTTACAGTTACATCAGCATATAAGGGGTATGAGTACAGGGCATCAGAACACATGATTATACAGCATCATCAAACATAAAAGAAAACAAGTGCAAGTGCATATCATTCAAAATAGAGGAGGGGAGGAGATCTGGTGATCTTATGAAGAGTACTGTATTGTATTAATGCCCAGAACCACCCTGAAAATGAGCTTGCTCAATGGTGTTTATGCCTGGTTAAATAAAGTGATTGATTGATTGATTGATTGAGGTGAATAACATGAACATATGAAATGCTGGAGGAAAAAAGGACAAGGGTTCATCATGGTCATATCTTACTATCTAGACAGCTGCAGTATACAGTAATATGTGAAATCACTGTAGACACTGCTTACCAGGAAGTGCTATCAGTATATTCTGTGGACACTGGTACTATGGAGAGGAGAACCCCCAAATGATGGAAAACTCTGGGAAGCCAGGTCCAAGTAAACTGCATTTTCTTCCCAGGTATACCTAATCTGTAATGAGGTATGCTGCTCCAGACCATCGCTTACGCAATAAATTAAATACTGTAGGCAATAATGTTATTCTTCATGAATAATGCTGTACAGAAATTTCTAATTCTGACAGAATGGAATTTTGCAGAATTTCTGAAAATGATATCTATTTCCATGTAATTCTATTGGTTGTAGCATTCTAAAATTTCACAAGCAGATTTTTCTTTTAACATAAACCATGGATTCCTTTTCTGCAATGAGCAAAAAATTATTCTTCTGGTTACAGAATCCGCAGATAGTTATTAAGCGTTTTTCATAGAAATACTATTCCATGTTTCATGAATTTCAAAAAGAAATTTCGGAAATGGAATCACCATTCTGCATGAATTCTGTTGGTGGAATTATGCATTCCACACAGATCTAGTCATGAGACCTATACACAAGCAAATTACCATGTTAAAAAAATGTTTGAAAACAAGAACCATTTAGAATAAAAACAAAATCTTTCAGACATTTTTGGGGTTCTAATAAGAAATATATAATGCTTTCCCACCCTTTGTGGAAAGGCAGGCTTGGTTTTGTGGGATTCTCTTTGCTGTATACTAAGCAAGTCAGAAAAAAAGAACTGCAGCTCCTTGCTATACCACTGCTGTGGTTGTATGATGATGAACACAATCACTGCCAAGTTTAGAAGCAATGTCAGTTCTGTACTACTTTTACATTAAAAAGCAGGCAACTACAGCAAGACGAAAAATCAAAGGTTATGACCTAGTCTAACAGTGCCAAACATTGTAAGGAATCAAAAACTGAACAACAAAAAACTTTGTGAAGAAAAAAAGGTAAATAAGGATGAAAGAAATACCCAGCAGCAACCAATTTCAGCATGACCTACTGAGCTTTCAACTTCAAACCAGTAAGATCAAGAGCTTGCCAGTGGCGTCACCTAGGGATCTGTCACTCACGCATCAGGATGCGTTCAGGCTGCCTTGTCTATCTCAGACATGCTGCCAGATCCAGAAATATCACTGAATTCCTACACAGCAAAAAAGACTGAGGGCACTGACAAATGTAAACACCCTCCATCCGTGGAAGGTCAATTCTGTAACGGAACAAACTGAAAACCTCATGCAGATGAAATCATAATTTGAAAATCATGTACCATTAAAGAGCATTTTTCTAGAAAACCTTCTACATTGGTGTGTGTGTTTGTGTACATGTATGTGTGGGTGTATTTCAATTTGCAGAGATCTGGGGTAGTTTGGAAAGTACAAGAAGCTGCCAAACTGCTGTATATGCAAATTGGAACAGTTGCATGATCAGTAATTCAGAAAGACCCGTAGTAAGTTGCACTCCTAGTTCAAATGCATTGGTTTACAGGAAAAAAAAAGCAGTTTATTGAACATCTATTGAATGGCTTTAAAAATGCACCTCTGAGATAAAACTATTATATATTGTGATGTTCTGGGGCAAAATTATGTTACTAAAAAACAATAACAAATAAGTTTTTTCAGATTTTTTACTGACTGGATGTAGTTTTTTTTTTACCAAAGTAGCACTACCAAACTAAAGTTCTCATAAACATTTACCCTTAGAAGTAGACGAAAGGGATGGATTTTCTCCACCCACTATCAACAGGAATACTACAGTGAAAGCTACAGAACTTAACTTTACTCTGCTTTTCTCAGTTTTGTTCCATCCTCCCCCACCCAATTCTATTGAACTTTACTACAAATTCAGATGGGGTGATGCAGTGGGTATCATTAGATATCTAATCTCCCATACAGCCTGGTACCCTTCCCCTGCTTCACTATTATCTCACCTGCTTCAAAGCGGCATTATGGACATTATAGGCAAAAGAGCCGGGGTCATTAGGGGATGAGTCGACCCCTCATGTTTGTAGGTAAGAAGGTAAACGAGTGCATTTGATGCCACCAATTTCAATCAGTGGATCAGTATTAAGAGTAATGGGGCTGATGCATATACAATAAAGGATAACAAGTAACCTGCTTTTGCACTTAACGTGCAACAAGAATCCAGGTAACAAAGTATATTTTTGAGAAAATGTCATATTACATGTTGTTTTACTATTGAGTGGGTCACATGTTATAGTTATTTGAGCTTCCTTTTCTATCTTAAAACTGACTAAACGTTGTGGGCCCTAACCCATTTCTGCTTTGATAATCACAAACAATCCATACAGTTCTTTGACTAAACCATGGATGTTTCATAAAAATGTATGGATTTTTCAGGATTATAAATATTCAGGCAGGTTGACTGAAGCATATTCAAGGAGGCCATTATTTTACTGTACCCTGGGCTGAGGTGTTGCACTGATCCATCTCCTGTCCTATGCAGTTCCGAACCCCAGTTTCTGGAATGCTCCACCGCCACTGATGGGCAGTGTGTAACTGGTAACACCACTGAGCAATGTTCGTGGTGTGTTGGGCTGTCATTAAGTTGATTCACAGCTCTTCATACAAATCACAGTCATTAAAAGTTTTGCTCAGACCAATAAGAATTCTCCATTCCATTTTTTCAAAGCAGGATTGGCAGTCATGTTGGATTTCTTAAAAACATACATTTGAATATTTACTGTATATACTTACACACCTTAAAACAACAGGCTACTGTGCAGTCACATAGTGGTGTAGGTCTGTAGGAAGCTTGTTACCAAAATGGTGCTCCCTGTCTTTGACCATGCGGATATGGTCTCTGGCATTGCCCCTCCACTTCCCCTGCCAGACTGGACAACCTATTTAATGCCTTTTGCTGCTTTGCTACAAACTATCCCCCTCGTACTCACCACTACAGTTGGGGTTGAGCAGGGGGTTCTATGTTAAACCTCAAACTTTGCACTTTAATAGCTTCAAAGCTGTTCAACAAATTTGCATACAATTTTGCATGTGTGGTCGGGGGGGGGGTTAGATCATTTGATGTGCCAAGTTTCATTCCAGTCGGTTGTGCAGATTCTGAGACCTGGATAGTAAAACAGTGAAAAAAATCAAGTTTCTTTGCTGTTCATCACCTAGCATGCAGATGGTTTAGAATTTTGGTATAAAATTTTCTGGGTAGAAATGGCTTGGGCCACAGTATGGTCTTTCGGATAGTTGCTTGGAACAAACAAAGAATTTGGTCCATATGAAAAATGAATTTTTTGTGTATGGGGGCAATCCTTTTTCCAGAGGAAAAAATATTTTTTCACGTAGCTGCCATCTTGTTTCCATTTAAAACAAACAAACAAAAAACATTTTTTTAAAACCCCACAAAAATACACCTTGAACGAAACACCAACACGTATATCTTGCTAACTGGGACCCATTTTGGAAAAATGACCCAGAAATGTGTTTTTTATACATTTTAAAATCATTTTTTGTGACTTGATTTCCTTTTTCATATGACCATATAAAAAAGGAATTTGCCCATACAAAAAAGGATCCCTTCATATGAAAAAAATTTGAACTTACTTTTTCCAGTTCTTTTTGTATGAAGGATTTTGAACTAACTTTTTTCAAATTTTTTTGTATGGAGGGATCCTTTTTCATATGGGTTTTCATTCATACAAAAAGGATGCCTTCACAAAAAAAAGATTCTGACTAGTTCCCCGATTCTTTTTCGTATGAAGGAATCCTTTTTAATATGGCTTTTTCATTCATAACAAAAAGGATCCCTTCATACAAAAAAGGGATTTTGGACTTATTTTAGTTCCTACATTTGAACATCAACAAGCCATAACTCCCTCTATATTTGCAGTTAAAGAGCTACTGACATAATTCAGGCAGGCAACTCATTCGGAAGTTGCCTACCTAATTAGCCAAATAAACTAGTGTTCAATTTATTTTGGCCAGCAAAAATAATGAAATTTTAACTTAAAGTGCCCAGCTCATATCTTCCATGTACAAGCCAAGTGGCCATCTTAATACTGCTGCCCCAGCTTTTTGATGATGTTAGGCATGGAATAGGGCTGCAGGCGCTCTATGTAAGCAGTAATAGAATGGGAATGGAATCAAGTGGGGGGGTTAGCAAACTGTACCAATGTTATCTTTGCTGGCAGTTCTTTCTGTATGGGGCTATATCCCCACTCATCAAACCACTTCCTCCTGGACTGGGTACTATGCTCTCACTCCCATCAAGTCTCATCCATTGGCATGGTCCCAAATGTATTCAGTGATCACTGTCTCATCTATTATATTAGGACCCCCTTCCCCAAAACAAGTCTTCCCAAAATATATTTGGCACAGACCCCTAAGAACCCTCAACACTGAGATTCTTTTGTGCAATCTAGCCTCTGCTGATTGGTCCCCGGTCTACACTCCCAAGATACTGACATTGCACTAATGCACTTCACTGCCATCCTCACTCACTTCTGGAACACCCACAGCCCTCTTAAAAGAACTAGAGTGAAATACTTCCATCACCCCTGGATTATCCCTACCCTTCTAGAGCTATGCAAAACTAGGGACCCTGCTTGGGTGCACTTTAAGGCCTCCCACTCTGACTATGACCACCAGCATTGCAAGTCCCTTAGAATCTCCTTCATCATGGCTATTTGTGCAGCTAAGGCCCACTACATCACCTCAGACCTACCAGCCAAGTTAAACTCCCCTTACAACTTCTGGGGAGTGATCCACTCCTTCTTCAACCCACCCCTCTCTCCAAGTAGATGGCTCACTGGTCTCCAATCACCTAGCTGTTGTCTCCCTATTCAACAATTGCTTCACCACATCTGCTGCTCTCTCTCAGCCCTCATTCACGCCCCCACACCACAACCCACCTCGTCTGCTGGTTTTCACTTCCCTCCTTTCTCCCCTCAGGAAGTTTTCATTGCCCTCAAATCTCTGAATCCCTCAAAATACAGCCACGATGGTTTTGATCCCAAACTTCTCCACATATCTGCCCCCCTCTATTTTTCTCCTCCCACTCACCCACCTCTTGAACCTCACCTTCTCTCTATGTGCTGTTCCTGTCACCTGGAAATCTGCCAAGGTACTCCCCCTCCACAACAGGAGTGATTCAACTTCTCCCGGAAACCATAAGCTCCTCTCTCTCTCTCTCTCTCTTTCCCTTGCTAAACTGCAGGAGTTGCTAGTCCACTCCAGATTAGTCTACTTCCATGACTCCTCCTCTTTTCTATCCCCTTTCCAGTCTGGCTTCAGAAAAACACACTACACAATCACCTCCCTTCTCCATGTCACTGACTCTGTCCTTACAGGGATGGACTGGGGTCTCATCACAGAGGCCATTTTTATTGACTTAGATAAGGCATTTCATAGGTTCATAGATGGGAATCAAGTTCAGAAAGACTGAGGTCCATGGATGAACTTTCCACCATTTAAGTTTTAATGCTGGAACAAAGACATTTTTTTTCACCCATAAAAATATTCAATCTATTTTAAAAAACTGTCATACTTTTGCTTCCAACCACATGTCTTGGCAGCGTGTTCCAAATGGTGACAATTCTCTGGGTGAACCACTGACTTCTTTTGACAGTTTTGTTTATTTCTCCAATTAATTTGTAGTTACGTGACCTTGCGTCTTTATAATGAATTGGACTTTTATTTAAACCAATTAATTCAAACAATTCTGGGTTATTGTAAGCTCTGAAAATCAGACATAGTTCACCCCTCAATTTTCTATATTCCATAGAATACAACTGCAGGTGCTTTAGTCTGTCACGGTATTGTAAACCCTTAACTACCGAGATTTGTCTGGTAGCTTTTTTTTGTACCCATTCCAATCTATTTTTCCCCTGGATAGAGTAGGGAGCACAAAAAGGTAGATAGTACTCCATATGTGGGCAAACGAGTGCTGTGTACAGAGGGAGAATGACCGCAGTGTCCCTACTGCTTATGGACCTCAAAATACAGCGTATCATTTGATTACATTTCCTGATGGTTATATCAGTATGAAAATCAAACTTTAGATTATTAAGGATCCAGACCCCAAGGTCTCTTTCATTAGTGCTGACTTCTAATAGTATATTGTTAATTTTATATTGGAAACCTGGATTGTTTGTTCCAAAGTGCATAACTTTGCACTTTTGTTCATTAAACATTAATTTATGTTCTTGTGCCCAGTTTGCTAGATGATCTAAGCTGTCTTGGAATAGTTTGGCGGATTCTGTATTGTAGACTATACCACCCATTTTGCAATCATCGGCATACTTACAAGACCAAGTGCCTGGTGGGGCTTGTATAGTTGATAATAGAATGTTAAATAAAATTGGACCCAAAATTGAGCCCTGGGGGACCCCACTCGTTACTTCTCCCCAAGAAGATTTGTAGCCTCTTACTGACACACATTGGGTTCTATTGCTTAACCAGGAGTTAATCCACCTAATTATATTCGGATGGAACTGAAGGTTAATCAGTTCCTGAACAAGGATTTTAATAGCGATGGAGTCAAAAGCTTTTGAGAGATCTAGGAACACCACATCTACTGGAATTCCTTTGTCCAAAGCAGCACTAATTGGTTCAAAGAAACACAACAGGTTAGTCAAACATAATCTACCAGACACGAAACCATGTTGTGTTAGATCAAAGTGCCCTATATTTATTAGATGTTGTATCATGTGTTGCTAGACTAACCTTTCGAAGATTTTACCTACTACAGACGTCAAGCTTATAGGCCTATAATTTTTTACATCTTGTTTCTTTCCACCCTTATGAATTGGGGTTACTAGTGCCTTGTTCCAGATTTTTATGGAGTTCCCAATTTACAAAGAGGCATTAAACAGGACAGAGAGTGGCTCAGCAAGTTGAACGACAAGCTCTTTCAAACATTTTAGTGTTAAACCATCTGGTCCAGCTGAGTTATTGTTTTTTATTAGTTTCACAGCTTGTATAATGTCAGAAGGACTAAATACTGGATGATTGGGCTGTACAGCCAGTAGATCACCAATGAACACCTCTTTCTCCTTGTGTACACTAAGGAAATATTGATTGAAAGCAGAGGCCATGTCCGTCTCAGAGTTCGTGAGTCCGATTTCTGTTAAAATCGTCCCTATCATATTGTGATTCTTTTTTAGCGACCCTATATAATTAAAGAATTTCTTTTTATTACCTGTTACAGTTGTAGCTAACCTCAATTTTGCAGCTTTTTTTGGGGCATTTTTGATTATATTAGCATCCTTAACAGCTTTCTTGTATACTACCTTGTTAATATTAGTGGGGTGTGTTTTAACCTTTTTATACAATTTATTTTTCTTTCTTATGATTCTTTGGACTTTTCTGGTCCACCAGACAGGGACCCTATGGTTTTTTATATATTTAGTCCTTTGAGGCACCTAAGTATCAATACATATATTTAACTTGTTATATAATATATCCCAAATCTGCTCAGCATCGAGGTTATCTAACTCGTTAGACCAATCCCGATGACAGGAAACTTTAAATGCTATGGTAATCTGCTTTAAAGAAATCCTTAAATTTGGTTATTCCATTAATAGGTTTATTTACTGTGATCTGTATGTCCAATTGGATTACATTATGACCACTACTGCCTAAGGGAGATAATACTTTTGGGCCAGAGAAGCTTAAGTCTGGGTTTATAAATATTAAATCTAATATATTTGCCATCCTTGTGCCCACATGCACCACCTGTTCCAAATTACCTTGGGCAGTTATATCAATAAATCTGTTTTCTAGAATACCAACCCCGGTTAAATTGTACCAGTCGATAGGTGGAAAATTAAAATCACCCATGAGTAAAACATCTTTGTGCATGACCATACTTTCAATTTAATTGAGGAATGCACGTGTTTCCTCCGTAGTCAAACTGGGGGAGCGATAGCCCTGTCCAATAATTATTTCTGCAGAATTTGCAGATAATTTTGCCCAGATTATTCCATTGTCACTGTCAGAATCATGTGTTAACTTAATCTCATTTGGTTTCAGTTGCTCCTTTATATAAAAGGCTATACCATTTGATTCAGTATCCCACCCTATCCTTTTAAACAAGCTGACCTCAGCTGGTCTATCCACTCCTGCTGTTCAGTGGTTCCAATCCTACCTGTCTAACCACCACCAATCTGTGCAGGTGGGTGGTGCCGTCCCTATCTCCCCATTCTAGCAGGAGTCCCCCAGGGTTCTATCCTGGGCACCATACTATTCTCTACTTTTCTAAATAACCTTCCTTCTGTCTGTGTCTCATCCCATAGCCATATGTATGCCAAAAACACTGTCCGCTGTGCATCTGGCCCTTCCATATCTATGGCAGTATCTTTACTCCAACTTGATTCCCATAATGTACTACGCTGATTCCAAGCCAACCAACTCAAAGTAAATTCAAAGAAGACAGTATCCATGACCTTGGCATCAGCCAAAAGCTAGCAAGGCTATCCCCTCTTTCCATCTTCTCTACCCTTGATGGTACCCAACTGGAGGTAGTCCACACTTATAAATACCTCAGAATGTGGCTCAACAACAACCTAGATGTCTCAGCACACATCAACCCTATACATTCAAAGCTACACCCCAAACTAGGCATCCTCCACTGTAATAAGGATTGCCTCTCCTCAGAAATCTGCAAGGACCTGCTTGTCAAAAGTATCCTACCTATTTTTGAATACACAGATGTAGTCTACAGTGCAGCCCCTCCCTCCACTCTCACCAGGCTGTACACCCTCTGTAATGCCTTCTGTCACTTTGCTACTAACTCTCCTCCCTACACACATCACTGCTGCCTTTATTCCACTCTTTCTATTGCCCCCTTACCCTCATGCCACCTTTCCCACTGCTCCTCTCTTGTTGGCAAATACTGGTTCACCTCCCTCCCCTCCCCTCCCCTCATATCTATCTATCTTCTCTACTCTCCCCCTCAGGTCCTTCCTCTTATCCCTTTTATACTAGAGACTCCCATTCCTTCTCAATCCCTCATCTCTGCTCTAATGCTGGTCAGGCTGCCTTCTCTTACTGGCTCCCTCTGTTTGGAATCAGCTCCTGCTCATCTTCACCATGCCCCTTCCCTACTATCCCTAAAGTGGTTGCTAAAGCCACCCCACTTGATCCTGTCTCTCCCACACACCCTCCTTCCCTCCTCTCTCCTTCTCTCTCCCCCCCTGCTGCCCTTCCCTATACCTAGTTTGCCTTCATACTCCCTTCTCTCTCTCTCTCTCTCTCTCACCTGAGGGCTTTGTCTCACTAGAATTTCAACCTGTCTGATCCCTCCCAGCACACATTTGTAATCCTAACAATGACTCCAGTGCTCAGTAATGCTACCTTTTTTACCTCAATGTATTTCTACTACCATTTTGCTGCAACTGTACTGCATTTTAATTAATTGCTGTCTCGTTGCACTTCTGCTGATTGTGATTGCTGCTTACTTTGTTCCCCCTTTCCCTTTCCACTGGGTCGCTCATGGAAATGAGCCACAGCTCAGTGTGCCTTTCCTGCTTACCAAACTTTTAAATAAATAAAAATAATAAATTAAACAAGTATATATCATACCAAATAATTTTGCATTTACATAGTGAATTTCTTGCAGATACTTAAAAGCGTTTTACAATCAATATTCAAATTGTTGATGACCAATCACTGAAATGTAGCTACCTTTGGGGTGGACTATGGCGATCATTCTGTCAACAGCATACTATGCCCCAGCAGTCCTACTTTTTGTGGCCAGACACAAATTGTTTGATATTAAAGAGGATCTCCAGTAAACTTTCCTTTCTTAGAAAGTTAGATCGCTGGTTGCTCATTGATTCTGGATGTTCATGAGTTTATTTTTGTAAAGAATGCTATTTTTATTAATTAAAAAAAAATCCTGAAAGTGGGCGTGCCATGCATGAATTGTGTTGATGAAGGCGGCATGAAGCATATGACATGTGCTCCTAAATGCTCTAGAATGACCTTCCTGTTCCTTTGTTAGTGGGTGAGTGAATGGGCAAAATCTGATCAATATTCTGAAAGCTCGAAGAGCTCCTAGCACTGAATATCTATACAAAGATTGGAAGCAATCCAATATGCTGTTCTCAAGATACAGGTAAAATGTAAGCCTTGTGCCTCATAACCCAGTTAATATGTGTGGCTATCACTCCATAAAGGCACACTCTGTCATGAATAATCACTTAATCTGATTAACCCTTAATGAATGGCAAAGCAGTTGCCACAATGCTTGATGGCATCGCAGAGGAATTTTACTATACTCACAGTGAAACAGATGAAACAGACAACTGAAGCAACAGACAGACAGACTGACCGGCTCTTACATTCCACATTAAATAGGTAGGACAGGGCAGACTGGATGGGCCAAAAGGCCTTTTTCTACCAACAATTCTATGTTTCTACCCAGCATGCTCCTACTCAAATGTAACATCTTGTTTTCAGTGTAGTCTTGTGATTAACAAATTGTACAGCTAGGAGGACTGAAGCACAAGAAGGTTAAGTGACTTGCTCATGGTCACATGGTAAAAAGCTCTGGCAAGATTCATACCTTTGTTTCCCCATTCCCATGCTTATGCTCTAAGCATAAAACACTGCCTCAGAATGATGGTGCTGGAAGTACTAGACTGTCTCAGAGAGGATTTTCTGATAACCCTCTTTTTTGCAATTTAACTTATTAAAGCAACATTTTATTGACCAGGCTTATTCAAGTTAACAGCAGCCACACAACCTAAAGTAGTTCTACTCACTGACTCTGCAGAATTAATGTTTTCAATCATCTTAAGACTGTCATATGCTGAGAGCTGAACTCACCTAAATGGACAATAACAATTTAATGTATGTGTAAATATTTGAAAATAAAACCACTCAAGATGGTAGCAAAAATGTTTTAAGTGAAAGGTACAGTAGATATGTAGAGAACAGGAGAGGCTGATGGTCTAATCTTAATGCTCTTACAACATGGAGTCTGTAGTAAATTGGTCATGATCTGAATTCCAAATATTACAGAGATGCTTCTTGACCACAGTATAACCCTATAACATGCCCCATCGCTCATATTTAAATGTGTGACTAATTATCCTAAAGAATACTGGTGCTAACTGACAAGAGGCCTGCCTTCTATGATGCGTGCTTTATTTTTGCTCTTGTAACAAAGCATCCTCATTGGGTCCTTATTTTCAAATGTTAGTAAGACTTGCACACTATTTTCAAATGAGTCAGCTACGCTATAAACTATAAATTGCAGAGAAATAACTTTCTACCATCTCTAAATATACAATCCAATGTTGAGAGACTTGCAAATCATAGTTGTGTCCCTGAAGTGTGTAGCAAAGGATAGGTGAAAAAGCATTTAATATTGTAGCACCCAATATCTGGAATTCATGGCCAGACTATGTGAAGTGTGTGGGTAGCTTTGCCCAATTCAAGTCAGTTATGTATATGCATTTAGACAAAACCATGCAACTGCCACGGCATTAAAGGTGATCTGTTACATCTTTAGGGAACACCTTCTACTCATTTGTTCTGGTCTGTAACCTAACACTACAAACTTCCTGTCTTACCCACATTCAATGTCTTTCCTTGGCAAAACAATTTTCCCCTGTTAAATGCTGTGTTATTGTAAAAGGTAACGGGGGAGTTCTGCAGACAATGTATAAATTGTACCTTTATATCAATGGAATCCTAACTATTGTTCCTGTGTAGCCAACTGTACATATGTAAGCTAAGTAATGTATGTAGAATTTGTTGCGGCTACTGCTGTATTAAATGCTGCCCATGGATATTCTTGAAAACTGGGCATTACATAGTTACCTAGTTAGGGAAGGGATGGGCACAAGACCTAGGGGAGCAGGCTGAGGTACTAAATGGGTACTTCACCTCAGTTTTCACCAAGGAAAATGGGGGGGGCTGCATCATACATAGGAGGAGATGGTAAAACTGAGAGGAGGGGACCAGTACCGATCGGCGGGGCTGGGGAGAGGGGAATCACTGACAGATGGGGGAGGCAAAGCAGGGGACGAGGTAGCAGAGGTGGAAACACAGCAGAGAGAGGGAGGGGGGAGCAACTAGAGGGCATGGGTGGAAGCTGGAGGTGGGGGAGATTCAGTGGAGAAAGGAGGAGGTGCTACTTCACTGAGAGGGGTGGTGGAGCCATGGAATGCGCTCCCAGGGGCTGGTGGAGGCAGAGATGGTGGAGGGGTTTAAGAGGGGTTGGGATAGGTACAGGGGAAGGGTTCTGGAAGCAAAATCCAATGCAGCGAGAATATCTGGGACTGGGAAGGGAGAAGCCAGAGAGGGAGAGGGGGGGCAGCAAGGTCAGCTCCTAGGGTAGGGGCTGACCAAACAAGCAGATACGAAAGACCATTAGGCCTATTCTGCTGGCATTTTAGTATGTTAGCATGTTAGTTAATACAGACAAAAGTGGGTTAAAATCCAATTGTTTAACCAGGTGAGACACACTAAGCTGAAAGCTTGTTTACAGGTGCAACCTGGGAGCACAGGGAAGTTAAGTGACTTGCTCAGGGTCACACAGTGTATGCAAGTGGGGGCTGTGGGATTCAAAGCCAGGTCTCCAGATTTGCAGCTCAGAGCCTTAAACCACTGCGCTATACTGTATCCTTTTTAATTGTCCACTTGCTCTCACAAAGCTAGTTTTTGATAATGATCATATTTATCCATAAATATATCTAGCTGGTGTTTAAAGTTGTCTATTGTATTATACTCTACCACATGCCTTGGCAGTACGTTCCAAAACAAAATGATTGTTTGTGTGAACCAGTACTTTCTATTGTCACTTTTAAATAAATTACCTGTGTATTTAAGTTTGTGCAATCTATTCCCATTAGTATTTTCACTCAGTTTTAGGTGCAATGATTCCGCTGGTTTAGTGTCCCTACTAACTCTATGTGCCCAGAGCATACTACCTCTATGTCTCTTTCTCTCCAGTGTGTACAAATTCATTGCACTTAATATTTCCTCATAGGATTTACCATTCTGCTTTTTAATCAGTCTTGTAAATCTTCATTGTACTTTATAAAGTTTCCTTATATTACCTTTGGGGTGAGGGTTCCAGACCTGTATGGCATATTCTAGGTGTGGTCTCATGAGTGACCTATACAGAGGCACGAAGGACTTCTTTATCGCCATTTTTGATACTTCTGGAGACACAGCCTAGTACTTGATGCTCTTTTTTATCTGCTGTATTCATCTTAACTTTCCATTTGCTACCATCAATCCTAGATCTTCTTCTTCATCACTTGCACCTAAATTAGACTATCCTGGTGCTGAAAATTTGAAATAAATAAATATGTGATTTAAAAATGATGTGCTTGCAGGAGAAGGGGATTAGTTTCTAAATTCTTGCTGAGTGGTTTATTTAGTGTGATGTTTCACAGTTAAACACGTTATATATAGTTCGCCTTTTGGTGGTTTGTTTTGTTCATTTGTATATTTTTCCATATTTTTTCCATTACTCTGGAATAAAGTTTGGGATTGGGGCCTTTCTGCTCCATAGGCTTCAAAATGAATCTGACTCACTAGCAGCAGCATCATCTATAGGCAGCAGTCTCCTAGCATCTTCTGATTGGTTAATGCCATGCCATCATTAGCATAGGCACCATCTATGGGGCAGTTGAACCCAGCTGGCAATATTGCATAAGTCAAGCATACTGAGGGATCCCCTGGAAGAAACAATATTACTATGGTAAGTATTTTTATTTTTTTGAGCAAGCTAAAATCTTTGGCAGAGACTCTGCAAGATTCAGAAGCTAAACAGGATAGTTTGCTGTTGACCCTTCGAGGAGGTCATGGGGTCAAAAACAGTGGGGGAATTCAAGAATGCATGGGACAGACATAAGGCAATTATAGTGGGGTGTAGGAGGAAGTAGGCTGTTGGTTAACTAGGATCTGCAGCTTATCCAAAAGGTAGAGAAATGAGCAGACTGGATGGGCCCAACAGTCCTTAGCTGCTGTCAAAGCCTATGTTTCTATGTTTGAGAGCTTTTTGGAGAGATGTGATTTACTCAAAAATTTCATGAGTTCTGTACTCTGCAGCTAATCATCACAGTGAATTAGCAAGGTACCTTTGCATATGTCTGTCAATGTGGACATCATAGTATTTTTATATGTTCTCACTTTTAGGGAATATACTGTACTATACTCACATTGGGGGCTATACACTAACGGGTGGGAAGTACGTGCCTGAGATGTGAACCCCACCCGCATACCTACGTGGCTCCAGACAGGTGCAGGGTGCATGCTATGCATGACCGCATGTACCCACAAGGTGTCTGTCCATGGCCATGCCCCTCGGCACACAGGGTCATGCGAGCGGTCAGAGGCCAGATGCCCATATCGGGTCTCTCAGTGGATCCCTTGTGCCCATGCAGCAGGCGCACAGATCAGGAGCAAGCTGCATAAAGCAGCAATATATGGACTCCTGTCAGGCACTCACCCGAGCTGCTGCCGCAGCCCTCCCCTGCAGCCTAGTGGGCTGGGGCAACATGGAGGTTCATAGCCCAGTGCCGCTGCACCCAGTGGACAAAGAATATGGGGGCACATACCAGGTTATGCCTGGTCTTAACTTGTGTAACTAGTGCCTCCTTGTGCCTGGCACTATGTGGCTAAGTGAATGCCACATAGTGCAGGCACGCCCCTGACATGCCCCCAGCATGGTGTTACCCAAGGGGCTAGGGAGGTGGCGCACAAGTGCCTTGCGCACCCTTGGTGAATGCTGCCAGGGGATCATGGGACCCTCCCTGCTGCATGGTATTCACACTTATGGTTGCCTATGCACCTCAGATCCACGGTGCGTAGTCAACAATTTCATTAGTGAATAGGGCCCATTGTTGGAGAGCATGTCCTTCAAACGTTAGTGAATGGAACAAACCAGAAAGGTACAAAGAAGTTTGTTGTAAAAGACATTGTAAGTGCCCCTTAATAAAACCTGCAATCTGAAGTCGTAATTGGACCAGAAAGCAGATTCCTAACTCATAAGTACTGTGAGCACTGGGGGGGGGTAATGTGGCAAACACTATGAATGACACTGAACTGCATCTGTGCTTTTAAACATTCCGTTAAAATACACACTATGGATAACACACTTCTAACCAAAATCTAAAATCCATAGGTTATAAATATAAATAAATCATAGCTGTGCTGGTGATGTACTCTACATGTTAGGATTCCTCGTAGCCACTTGTCATGCACATCTGGGGTGCTGTCCCTCAAAACGTGGGATAAGAGCCAAAATATCGGGCACATCAACACATCACACAGCCAAAAAGTTAGAATACAGTGGCAGTTAGTGCTTTCATTATCATAAAAGCTTGTTGATTGAGAAACTTGAATTAATATCAATTTCTGCAGGGAATTACAGAGCACAGAAGTATTTACATATGTGCAGGAAATTATAGCCATCGTTAAATGGGCATTAGGTATAGAGTCAGATACGCTGGCATGAGGTTGGAGAGATGGCTCTGGAACAAGGACCTAAAAGGATCATTATTTCTGTTGCCTTGAAGGTATTCGGCAACTTGTTCCAGCTATGTGGTCAAGTGCAGATGGAAGCATGTCGGCTGACATTCTTTCAGATGCATGTGATGCCCCATATGGTTGTCTCAGTAGGCAGTAGGGAGTTCGAGTTAGAGACTGCTATGAAGTGGGACTTCAGATGGGAGAGGACTGGGCTGTAGTCATGTCTATGGAGGGTGATACGTCAATGGTTTTCTTTCCATGCTGCCTTGCTCTAGTGCTGTAGTTGACCCAGGACACAGTGTTGCAGCCATGCAACTGGCATACCATTCATATGTATGTTGAGGGTCCAGTCACACCCCTAGGTACTTAAAGTGAGGTAATTCCAGGGTGCGGCCATTCTGAGAGAGAATTTGGAGGTGGGTGGTTGACTTTTTGAGTTGCTGTGAGGTGCTGAAGACTATTGTATACTCTGTTATAAAGTTATTAAGACCCTTAGAATTGATAGGTTCTTTTTATTAGTCTAAACATAATCCTCTGCTAATACAATCATAATCAGTTGCATTGGAAATAAAGAAATGATCCCCTTCCAAGGTGACAGATGGGATGCCAGAGGCAAAGAGCTTTAGTATAACTTCACATGGAGAATTGAGAGAAGATGATGAAGTCTAGGGGATAAAGATCTTGTCATAGTGCACATCCTTGCTTAAAAAAAAAGGGAAAGAGGAAGAAAGAAACTGTATGAAATATAAGCTGAATTTGACACTTCACCCAGGTTGTTCATTTAAAGGAAAGGGGAAATTGTTTAACCAGAAAAGGTACACTAAGCTGAATCTTGTTTCCAAGTGTGACCTGGGAGCACAAGGAAATTAAGTGACTTGCTCTGGGTCACACAGTATGCAAGTGGGGGCTGTGGGATTCAAATCCAGGGGCTCAATTTTCAAAGAGCCCTTAGATCACCACAAGTTGCGGTGCTCTAGGGCTGTGGTAATCTCAGGGTGTGTCATGGACCCTGTGCTGTAT
The DNA here is from genome assembly GCA_016271365.2 of Neoceratodus forsteri. NCBI lineage: Eukaryota > Metazoa > Chordata > Ceratodontiformes > Ceratodontidae > Neoceratodus > Neoceratodus forsteri. Next base: position 66,077,995 of record JADMNL010000030.1, read on the forward strand.
TTTAAAACAATGAGGGTCTCTGTGCTCAAGACCTGAGATTTGCCACATCCACAGCATTGCACTGAAGAAGTATCACACCTGTGGGGTTCAACGGAAGGATCTTTCGACCCCCACTCCAACCCGGCGCAACACTCGAGGGGCTGTGAATGTGGAGGGGTAAATATGCCTGCCAGGAGGGGACCAGGGACAGATGAAGCATGGGGGCATCTTGTGGGTGATGGGGGCACAGCGGTAATGTGGGGGATCAGCTGGCACCCTGTGAGTGTGCCCTGTGATCCTACATACAGCTGATCAGACTGAGTACAGGGGCTGGCAGAAAGGGACCGGGACCTGGCCTCAGGAGGATACAGTGCTGGCACGTGCCCCAAAGGTGCTACTGACCACAACATCATTGGTGGGCAGCAGTCTGCCTCCACACAGGGGGGTGGGCTGGTGCCAGGGGAATGCTGTGGTGTCCTGGGACCATTCCCAGCCGCCATTTGCACCCCAAAATCTGCAGCCACTGCTGCTCACCACTGGTGTTGTGGTCAGTGGCACCTATAAGGCAGGTGCCAGGGCTGTATCTTCCTGAAGTCAGGTCCCAGTCCCTTTCCACCAGACCCCTGAACCCAGTCCAATCGGCTGTATGCAGAAGCACAGGCCACCCCCAAAGGGTGCCACCTTATCCCCTGCTCATTGCCTCCATGCCCCCATTGCCCCCAAGATCTCCCCTTGTGCATCTTCTTCCTCTGGTCCCCTCCTTGCAGCCTCCCAATCACCACTCTGCCCAGCAGTGATACATGGCCCTTAGACCACCTCTTGGCTGGCCTAAAGGCAGCCACCTGTTGCAACCATGGCAGGGCTTGTAGAATAGCAAAGAAGGGGCTAGTGCAGCCCCACCATGGTGCAAGCCGCCTTGTGATATGGAGCATGGGTGCTTTTGCCACAAGAGTGGTGCATGGGGGCTTTGCCGTATGCCACCCTGATTTCACTGCAGCCAGTGTGTGAAAATTGGGATTGCTGCAAACTATGACCCAAGGTGCTACTTGCGTCATCCCTATTTGGCTCAGCACCTTGCGTCATAGTTTACCTTTTATAAATCGAGCCTCCGTTCTCCAGATTTGCAGCTCAGTGCTCTAAACCACAGTGCTATACTGCCTCCTTTAAGTTTGGACTAAGATAACTTACCTTATGTAACAATAGATTGTTGAAGGTTTGTTTGAGGAATAACAGTGCCATTCAGTCCTGGAAAACTCAGCAAATTTAGACAAAGATTTAAGTCTTCATTTTGGCTACAAAAACTTGGCAAGCAGCCAGTAACCTATGGGGTACTAGAACTGTCATAAGGTCAAGGCAAATGGAAGACATCAGGTACTGTAGCAGCACTGCTGTGCAAATGAGTACAGAATTACGAACTGTAGTACAGTACTGTATGCCTCATGATCTCGGCAATCCTACCACCCTACCAGTCCTCCAGCTGAGGTGTCACTGGTAGGTTTCTGTCTTCTTCCATGATCAGCGCTCACGTCACTGCAGATGCACTTGCTTATGAAATATTTTGTGGCTGAATGGTACAGAGTTGAACTTCCTCATCTGATTTACCTTCAATGGGAATCATAATTAAAGTAAAAAAGATTAATAATGCTAAAGTTGGAACTGTCCCATATGAAAATCTGAACCAGAAAGTTTATTGAGTCAGCTAATGTGATAGACCCTCTTGTGGGGTCCTAAGGCTCTCTATTTAGTTTGCTAATGTGATAGACCCTCTTCTGATGCCCTAAGGCTCTCGAATTTCATTCCTAGCACTGCTGGCACAGTAAGACTTTGTACTTGCAGTGCCACATACAACTGCAGCAATTGACACGGTCAGATATTTCCAAATATTTCATTTTTCTATACAGATTTTCTCTGGTGGTCCTACAAAAGTACTGGAGAAAGTCTGGGAATTTGGAGACACTCATCACAGAAATTTCAGGAAATATCTGACCATGTCAGTTGCTGCAACTTCAGGTACCAGGAAATTACCTGCAGCGCAGTTGTTCTCTGGGAAGGAATGAACATTTCTGTATTGATACATAGCTTGTAGCATCAAAGCTTCCATTTGCTGGACACTGGTGTGAGGACGCTTACATTATTTCTGTAGCCCCCTCTCTACTACTGAATATCATTTTGGCTACCACTAGTCAAAAAAACAGTGGAGTGATGCAGTGGGAGATCTTTGGAGCATCAGAAGGGGAAAACTTGAGGATTTAAAAAAAATCCAATAATTACAGTACCATCTATATGTTCTAAATGCAGAGAGGGGTTATTTTTTGTATCATCAGCTGCATATATTTCAAGACAATATTGTATGCATATTTCCCCATGGGGAGCAACATTACTGTTTTTTACAGTTGGAATAGCAGTCTCAGAAAGTGCAGTAAGTGTGCCAATTAAAAGTGTTTACATTTATGTCAGCTGTAGGATACTACTAACAGTGATGTAGGCTTTTGCATGTAAGTGCTGAACTACTGTATGCAAATATGTTTTTAAATTCCTTTTCATTTGTTTTCCCCCTTAAACAGAACCCATCCTTGACAGAGCTGTTCTGTAGTCTACCAGCAGAATGTGATAGGCTTTAGGGGGTGTCAAATGCAAACTCATATAATTATTTTTTTATAAGTTTTATACTTTAGTACTATGTTGGTTCTACGTATTAGCCACTAAGCCGTTCAACTTTGTTTTAATCATTTTGCAAAGGTATAATGTTTTAATTAGCCATTGTTGGCTGGTGCTTTATATGACAAGTTAGCAGGTGTCCAGTTGAGAAAATAAATGGCTAAAATGCTTTAAACAGAAGAGGAGGTGGCTAAAAACACTGGGTATTTTTAAAAACAGATAATTAGTTTTGGCATCTACAGTCAAACCTGGTTTACTTCTACTGTTCAGTAATTGTTATATAATTTCTGTTTCTCATTTCCTGTCCATGGTCAGGTTGAAAGAGGAAATAGGGTTACACATGTTTTCTCCTCAGACACAGCTCAGTCCTGCAACGAGGTAAGAATCGTGGAAAAATGAATCACAGGAGGAACATTATGTTGCAGTTCAGCCGGATGATCTAAACGCCCCAGCAGTATTGAATTCTATTTCGTTGCTGCTACAAGAGACAAAACAAACAAAAAGGAAAACGACACAAGACAGATTTTGATAAAATTTTTGTGGTGAAGGGAAAAAGGCTAAGTACCACAGAGAGTAAACAAAAAGCTCTATCAGGCTTACTTTATAAATCTTTAGATTATACTACACTCTACGGGGTATCTTTTATCTAAACTATCGTAAACCACAAGGGGATTAGAATGGATGGTCTCTCTCCTCTGAGCCTATCTTGTAGCAAATGGAGCTGCAATACAGTGTGGGCAGAGAGGAAACTGCTAAAGCCAGAGCAGTGATTATGTGCATGCTCTGTGAGATGTATTGAGCACTGAGCCGAAATGTTTGTGCGTGTCAGAGCAATCTTTTCACCGGGCTGGACAGCTGTACTCACAGGGGGATCACCAATCAGCCTGCAAGGAACTGCTTCTGTCCTTCAACAGGCAATTAACGTGAGTCCATTACAGATCCCAAGGGGCCCTCTAGGGAGGAGGAGGAGGGAGGGAAGGGGGGCACAGAAGGCATCAGCTGAAAGGTCAGAAACCTTGTGAGGAAGGGAAGAAAGCTGTGCCTGGTGAAATGGAGTGGAAAGCAGTAGCTATTTGTCACCCGCCAGTAATTCCAAAGGGGAAGGGGGTGTTCAAATATTGTGCAGAAACCATAAGCGTGTGTCAGTGGCAGGGGCATAAATAATATCCCAGGAGCTGCCCTGGCCAAGCTGTTTTAGCAGGCTGATGTTAGGGTAAGTACTTATCAATCAAAGGAAAAGGAAATAGTTCCTATTTAACACTAGTCATGGAAATGGTATTAAAACGTAAATATCATCAGGTGACTTGACAAAAAAACAACACGGCCCAGTAGATAAGCAGTATCCTTGCTTTATGTTAAAAGGCATTGAGCTCCATATTCAAAGCCCTCATCACCTCACAAATTCCCTATCCTGATCACAAATTAGTACATTGCTCTTAAGTTGTTATATTTAACCACGTCTGGAGCACAGTGTGAGTGTCCTAAACATGCTTGAATATAGCACCCCTATAGTGAAGCCCTAACAGAGGTACTAAAAGTGTGCTCAACACTAAGCACACACCCCTTCTGGCCACACAGAGATATGCACCTATACTTACCACAGGCAGGCAAGGAGCAAAAGCTGTTAGGGCATCTGAAACCCATTAATGCATTTGTGCTAACTTGATATATTCAAAGGACCCCATGCAGATGCCCCTTTAGCCCTCACAAAGCTCTATGGAGTTATTGGCATCCTATTATGTCCTTATTAACTCATGCTGCTGTATCCTATGCTCCATGGTACTCTGTGGTGCCGTGTGTGTAAGCACTAAAAAGATAATCCTAGTTTACCCTTCACCCTGTCCCCATCTGCACAACAGTAAAATATTTTCTGCCTCCCTGGTAGTCTTGTGGACATCCCCGATTCCTGTCTGCACAAAAGTCAAATATTATCTCCCACTCTAGTATTCTAGTGGACCCCCTCCCTCGCTCAGTTCACATCTGTACAAAAACAAAATATTACCACCCACTATGGTAGTCTAGTGGACCCTCTTTCCTCACCCAATCCCCATCTGCCAAAATGTCCTGGTGGTCTAGTTGTCCCCCTACCTACCCAATACCAATCTGCAAAAAAAATAAAATATTACCTCCTTCCCTCCCTAGTAATACTGTGGAATCGCCTCCCGGTCCTGCCAGCAGATGCACACCCACCCACCCACCCCTCCCAACAGTGTTCTTGCAATGGTGACCAAACCAGGCCCTCTGTTCCCCTCAGTGGCTGGCCGACATATGCCACAAGGCAGTCGAGCATAGCTGTACAATCCTATATAGCTTTACAGTAGTAGCAGTAGTAAAACCATTTATTTTTATACAGGAGGAGAAAATACATGTCATAAGGGTTAAATACCCTGTTTTCAAGACAGTCCTGTTAGATGTTAAACCCATACTTATAAAATACAATAGACATCTATAAACATAACATCACTTGAGAGATGTCTTTTAAAACCTGGGACATTAAGAACCAATCAGGAGGCAGCCAGGCTGAACATGACAGCTGCAGCCATGGAGAAACATGCAGAGATGCTGCAAAGTAAAACTGTGCCCCTTGCAAAGGTCGGGTGAAGTGCCCGCAAATTTGATGCTTCATCCAAATCTTTGTGAAGTGTGGTAAAGTGCCTTTTGCCACAGAAGTTTCATTTTAATTTGCCCACAAGGCTAAAAGCAATGAACCTTGCAGGCTAATGTAACTTTAAAAAGGTAAAAAAAAAATAACATTTTACATGTTTCCTCCCACCCTTGTAACGGTTGAACTATGCCGAAATGACAACAGTGTTGTCGAAGTTCAGCATGGCGAGATCCCCAATGTCGACAGGTGAAACTTCGCCTGTCCTACATTCTGTGCCCCAACCCCCCATGCATGGGGCTGCACCCCCACACCCCTTCTTAAGATGCTTAACTCTGACTCTGAGTTGTTTCAAAGTGGGGAGTGAAAGACGACGAAAGGGTGAAATTTTGCCCCCGGGTCTCTCACAATAACAATCTCGAAACTTGTTGAGATTGTTGCTGTGAAGGATTTCACCATTGTGCATTTGTTGTGCAAATGGCACACCCCTTGGAACACTGTATCTCACACCTTTCTACCCTACCACTACCTGAATGGCTCCAGTGACATACCAGAAACCATCCCACCCTTCCATCAATCCACTTTCCACTCAACTCCCCCTTCACCCCTGAGGTCCAGATAATCCATTAAATAACTCCTTCCTCCTTTTTTTCTTGTTTTTGCTTTTGTTTATTTCTTTCTACTCCCTTGCCAACACCACTTAGCACTCCAACACCTCCTTCCCCCCCAAGGGTGCACTGAGATTTAAAACAAATTAAATTTTGGTCTGGAGATGTCAAATGGTGCAGCCCTCCAAACACCATCTCTGCTGACCACTGTCTGATTGAATGACAGCAAAAGCATGCTCAGATACTGTGAGCATGGTCTTGCTCTCATGTAATCAAACAGCAGCCAGCCAAGGTGGTGTGTAGAGGGCTATACTGGTCACCACTCCCAGACCCAAATTTCATCTTTTTTCTTTTAACATCCATGTCCGTACACCCTGTAGAGATGCGGGGGGGGGGGTGTTGGGCTGCTCAGTTGGTTGGGGGGAAGCAGAGTATCTAATTGATTACTGGGACCTCAGGACATACTTCTCTGCTTTAAAATGCATGGCACTGGCCTTCAAAATTCAGAGAAAATGGCCAGGATGTGTAGCACTTTCTCATTTTAAAGAATCGTATGTCTAAGAATAGCGGGCTCCATATATTTAATGCTAAGGAGTGCTTCCATCAAGTTACTTCAGTGTTAGCCAGCACTTCAGAGCAGCTGTAGTGCTACCACTCTTGAAGCCGGTGACCTACATTTGGGAGTGAGTGCGGGTTGTCGGGGGTTGGCCAAGGGAAAAGAGGATTGAGCAATCCAGAGAATGCTTCCTCCTCAAGGGAGGGAAGGGGGTCCCAGCTCTGCTGTTCTACTGCCACCCATGTGACCACAGGTGTCAGTGTAATTGGAGTGCCATATGGGAGGGGGGACACAGGCTGGTGCCACACTAAGTACAGTCATGTGCATGTGTGTATGTGCACCCATGCTGCCTGCGTCCAGAGGGACTGGACCAGAAGAAGCGCAAAGCCTTGGCAAAAAGTAGGATAAATACTAGTACCCAGCAGATTTCACACTGGGGATGTGGCTCTCCTCCAATCTAGGACCTGGTCTGTGTAGTGCGAGGCCTAGCCCACCACCGCCTGCTGAAAGGGTGTGACAAGTGGAGGACAGAGTTGGAAGGCATGCCCACAAGTAGTCAAATAATCCTTATGACAAAGCGTTGCCAGGGTGTTTCCACACAGGATATAAATACAGCCCTTAACCTCTGTGACAGGGAACACAATAGCACAATCCCCGCCCCACTGATCACTCTAAGCATGTCAACAAGCAGCAAGGCAATAATGGCAAAATATGCCAGCAGTTGTAAATAAATAACTAATGGGTTTATTTGGAGGTTGGAGGACAAGGTAGAGGACAGAGATAGCAAAGGTATAAATAGAGACAGCAGTTTGCATTCACCTCCACCATAAGGTGTGTCTCACCACCTCTTCCTCAGCTGGTTAACCAGTTAACCCCACAGTCCCTCTGGGAGCTCCCAATTACAGTTTGAATACACAGAAACATAGACTTTGATGGCAGATAAGAACCGCTTGGCCCACCTAGTCTGCCTATTTCCCTACCTACAGGATAAGCTGCAGATCCTAGTTAACCAACAGCCTATTTCTTCCTACCCCCACAAGAATTGCCTTATGTCTGTCCCATGCATTCCTGAATTCTCCTACAGTTTTAGACCCCACAACCTCCTCAATAAGGCTGTTCCATGCATCCACCACCCTCTCTGTGAAAAAATACTTCCTCACATTGCCAGTGAGCCGTCCCACCTCTATCTTCAAATTGTGTCTTCTTGTTCTTGCACATCTTTTTCTGAAAGATGCTACCCTCTTGGACTTTGTTGATTCCACTGAGGTACTTAAAAGTTTCTATCATGTCCCCCCTTTACTCAGGGGTATACATATAAAGCTCCTTTAATCTCTCCTCATATGGTTTCCCTTGCAGACCCTGCACCATTTTAGTTGCCCTCCTCTGGACTGTCTCCATCCTGTCTATGTCCTTGCGGAGATGGGGTCTCCAGAACTGGACGCAGTACTCCAGATGGGGTCTCACCAACTGTGTGTACAGAGGGATAACAACTTCCTGTTTTCTGCTGCTGATGCCTCTCCCTATACATCCCAGTATACCCCCAGCCCTCCTACTGCCTTCCCACATTGCTTACTAGCCTTAAGGTCATCTGATATGATTACCCCCAGGTCCCTTTACATTTTTGTTGTTGTTACTACTCCCACCCCATTGTGTTATCTTCCCCTGGGTTTTTGTTTCCCAGGTCCATTATTTTGCACTTCTTTGTACTGAATCCAAGCTGCCATACTTCTGACCATTCCTCCAACCTTACCAAGTCCCTTCTCATCCTTTCCATGCCTCCTTGTGTATCAACCCTGTTGCAGATCTTTGTATCATCTGCAAAGAGGCATACTTTTCCTTCCAGTCCCTCTGCAATGTCACTTATAAAGACATTAAAATGGACTGGACCCAGTACTGAACCCTGCGGTACCCCACTAGTAACCCCTCTTTCTTTAGAGTGGACTCCATTTATAATTACCTTCTGTGTCCAGTTGTCAAGCCAATGTTTTACCCAAGCTACCACCCTGGGACCCACTCCCAGTCTGGTTAATTTTATTATTAATCTTTTGTGTGGGACTGTGTCAAATGCCTTGCTAAAGTCTAGGTAGGCCATGTCCACAGCCCCTCCCTGGTCTACTACTTTGGTCACCCAGTCAAAGAAATCAATTAAATTCATCTGACATGACCTTCCCGCTGTGAACTCATGCTGCCTTGGGTCCTGTGCCCCACTGGCCCCTAGGTCCTTAACAATTCTTTCCTTCAGAAGTGATTCCATCACTTTACCTACCACAGAGGTCAAACTGACAGGTCTGCAGTTTCCTGCCTCTGTCTTGCTCCCACTTTTGTAAAGGGGACTCACATCTGCCTTCCTCCAGTCCTCAGGTACCACACCATCCTCCCATGATTTGTTAAAAAGGGTAGGCAGTGGTGTCACTAGTTCTCCTCTTAATTCTTTTAGCATTCTGGGTTGAATTCTGTCAGGCCCCATTGCTTTGTCCACCTTCAGTTTTAGGAGTTCTTTCAGAACCCTTTCTTCTGTGAAAGGACTGGGATCAACTCCCCTATCCAGAGTGCTTCTGTTAATTGGATTAGGCATCTCCCCCTCCTCCTCTTTTGTGAATACTGAGCAGAACTATTCATTCAGTATCCCTGCTTTTTCACTGTCCCTCTCTGCCCACCCACCAACCTTTCTATTCAGCCTCATTATTCCTCCCTTTGTCTTTCTACGCTCCCTGATGTACCTATAAAAGGTTTTATCCCCCTTCTTAATAGCGTTGGCTATCTTTTCCTCAGTTTGGGCCTTTGCTATTCTGACTTCCCTCCCTGCTTCCTTCTGCCTTAACTGGTACAGTTCTCTGTCCTGCTCCTTTTGTGTTTCCGTATACTTCTTTAATGCTATGTTTTTCTCCCTAACCTTCCCAACCCCCTCTTTTGAGAACCATAGTGGCTTTTTCTTTCATTTTGATTTGTTTATTTGCTTCACACAAAGGCTTGTTGCCTCTGTGATGGCAGTTTTGATGTTTCCCCATTGTTGCTCCACCCCTCCTTCTAGCCTGTTTGCTAGTGTTTTTCTAAGGCACTGTCCCATCTTGCCAAAATCATCCCTCCTAAAGTCCAGTACCCTCACTTTTGTATGGCTTGACTCTGTAGCTGAGTTTATCGTGAACCACACTGTTTGGTGGTGACTTGTTTCCAGATGGCTACCCACTTCTAGATCTGAGATCCTCTCACCGTCCCCATTTGAGAGTACGAGGTCTAAGATTGCTCCCTCATGAGTGGGTTCCAAAACTAGCTGTCTGAGGCATGCCACCTGTAGGGCATCAAGAATGGCCCTGCTCTTGGATGAGGCTGCAGCAAAGGTGCTCCAGTTAACATCTGGCATATTCAGGACTCCCATCAACAGTATCTCCTCTTTCTCTGCCATCCTAAGGATGCTTTCTATCATATCCTTGTCCATTCCTTCTCCCTGACATGGGGGTCTGTATACAACCCCTGTGCGGATTGTGGTGCCGTTTCCAGTTTCTAAGGTGACCCACAGTGCCTCCTCCCCTCCCTGTTTACTCTTTTGTTTCATTGCTTTTATCCCTTCCCTTACATAGAGAGCTACTCCTCAAACATATGCAGGCTGAATGATTAATTTTTAAGAGTTCCAAAGTTAATTGCCACCCTGACAGGGACTTGAACCCTGGATCCTGAAATTAAAAGTCTGATGCTTTACCAACTAAGCTATCAGGGCCCTATGTTAAAAACATTCAAGTGATTGGAACATCCAAATTGATGATCCATGGCATGTTTCGCCATGCTGCCCTTAACACCCTAGCCAACATATTCTTATTTTTATTTTTTTTCAATTGTTTAACCAGAAGTGGCACACTAAGCTGAAAGCTTGTTCACAGGTGTGATCTGGGAGCACAGGGAAGTTAAGTGACTTGCTCAGGGTCACACAGTATGCAAGCAGGGGCTGTGGGATTCAAACCCAGGTCTCCAGATTTGCAGCTCAGAGTTTTAAACCACTGCACTATACTGCCTCCTTTTAAACCACTGCACTATGCTTCCTCCTTTTAAACTACTGCACTGTACTGAACACAGATACAAACACTTGGACGTCAGTGCGGTACCTTGTTGGCTGCAGCTGCTGACTGGCAAATCACACAACTGGATGGACAGTAAAACAGTGGTTCCTGGCTGTAGCTGTACTTTTGGGATCGATTCTAAGGTCATGCAGAAATTGCCAGAAAGTATCTAGCTAGCTAGCTAAACAGTAGGAATGATATGTTCTGTGAGCAAAACCCAGTACCCACAAGGTTTAATGACAGGCTGGTGCTGTTTCCATGGGGGACGTCTCCCCTGCATAGGCAGTTGATGGCTGGATGGTCTTTTTCGGTGCGGTGGATCCAATCCACCCCCGGTGTGGAAGGGTGCAGGCCATGATGACTTTGAATGATGGAAGCTCTGTTCTGTAAGCTGGTTACAGGTGTGGCGGACCCAACACACTTACAGTGGCAAGGGGTGCAGGCCATGATACTGCAAATGACAATGATTCTAGTCACCCCATAATGGGACTTGCCTTCATCCACCCCGACCGATGGGCAGTCAATCGGGACCTCAGCTGGTTCAATCCCCTGTCAGGATAAAATCCTAAAAGCAGCAAAAGGCAGTGGCTCACCACCTTCCCAGATGCAGAGCAGTTTTCAAGGCAACCCTTGCTCTAATTCAGTGCTAGAGCCCAGGCATGGCACTCTAGCTGCATCAACCCCTTTTTCAGGGATCTCAAGTCTGTTTTGGACAAACCTTTTAGTTAGGAATTTCAAGCGAAAATTATCCACAAATGCTCTCCTTTCCTCGGAGGTTTTGTTTCAGACAAATCTGCCCTATTTACACATCTCTCTCTCTCTTATGTAGAAATCCAAGGATTACACATCAGTGGCTAGCATTTCATGCATTACTCATTATGCTAAACTGCTGACTCTCAGTGGCTGTCAGTTCCAGAGGAAAATCACGCATACAAGTCTACAGCCAGCTTGCAATTCAGTCCTACTATGCAGAGCTGAGCTCCAAATTGATGTCAGTTTCATAGGGACAGGATGTACTAATTTGGTTGTTTTGTACTTTGTGCCGTTTTGAGAGCTACATGAACCTGATTAACCTCTGTGCTATGTGCTCCCTGACCCTGAAGGCAGTCTAGGGGCTGCAGGAGTGAAGAGAGGTGGCAGCGCACTGGCCATGGTGAGAAGAGCACTGAACAAGCCTGCAGAACAAATGACAGTGTCCTGTCCAGTCCACGTCCCACAGGTGGAGTCTGGACCGTGACTAGGATCAAGGAGTGGTGCAGGGGAAGGTGACAGCAGTGTTCTGGAGACAGCCAAAGGCAAGCCCTCTATTAGGAGGGAGTCACATCAGGTTTTATCCATGAACCATGTACATGCTCTTGTGCAGCATGCGTGCCCATTTCCACTCAAGTAGCTGACAAATGTTGTGGTACTGTGCATGAGTGAGATTCCACAAACTAGAGCAAGCACTGTGATAGTTGCCTGTGAACACACAAGAAAAAAGCAGTTGGTCTGCAGAAAATGAAGGCATTATTAACAATATGTAACAGTACAGCTATTCAATAATCCTGAAGACTGGGTATATTGTGCTACTCCTGCTCAGGTCACTCATATCATTATGCACCTTTACTTTAAAATGTTTTTTTTTTTAATTTAACAAAAACATTACCACTGTAGTAGTCCTTTCCTAGCATAATCCTAAGTATTCAGGACCACCATTTAAAATGCTGTATTGTTGTTATGGGAACATGACCGGACACCTGCCATTTCCGAGAAGCACCCACTACATCATTAAAAAGAGGATGGTGTGTTCTCTGTAGGTCTGCACAAAGGTGCAGAGATCTGCATTTGAATAGGAAGTCTGTCACCCATGAGCTCCACTCCCCCATCACCCACCTGTCCATGCGTGCCGTCTGTCAAAGTTACAATCAGACAAGTAAATGGTTGTTGGAAAGTGACAAAACTTGCACTGAGGATCCAGCATATTGGGACATACATAAGCTGTGTGTAGGGCTTGAATACTGGCAGCAGTTTTAAGATTGAGACCATAGATTTCTGAGCTGGAATAGTCCTAACTAAATTGCGTTTATGCAGGTACAAAGTAGTTACTTGGTTACAGATAAATCTCCTTGAACTCACTTTTTTAACAATGTATTTACCCAGGATAGCCCAGCTGAGATGCAACATCTCATTTCTAGTAGGGTCCTGCTTCTACTCATTTCCGCAGCTGGGTGAACGGGAGCACTGAGAGGTTAAGTGACTTGCCCAAGGTCACACACACTGAGTATTTGGCTGTAGCAGGGTCCGAACCTGTGATCTCCCATTACTCATTTTCCAAGCTGGTGCTCTAACCACTAGTTTTAGTTGCTTTATGTATATGGTCTTAACAGGGGAAGGATTGAGAAGGAAATAACATGATAGTGATTAAAAAAAAAAAACACCAGGCCATAAAACCCCTGTAGAGTTTTAAAGATTTGTACCTCTGATTTCTGTTGATCCTGATCATAACAGATAATTTCTTCACCTCCCAGATTTCTATCTGATACACAGATGGGCAGCAGCCCTTGGTTAACATACAATTATCACTTATTCTCTACAACACAGAAGAACCATGACAAGGACAACAATCTGAGAAATCTGTATCACATACAGCCACCAAAAACTTATTCACAAGCGTCATGCCTTGAACTCACATGGTTTACTGTAGAGCATTTATTCTTATATTTTATATTTGCTACAAATTTAATTTATTTATTATTTCTAGAGCATACGTGAAAGCAATAGCATCAAACATTGAAGCTGAATTGCAGTTAAGTTAATTATGAAGTCGCCCCTTTCAATAGGGTCTTTTCATCTTGTTCACAGTTGTACTGCAGAAGGTGGTATGGACTAATGGTCGAAACATAGACCTGGGAAGCAGGAGATCTTAGATTCAAATCCCATGCAGCCACTGGCTTAATGCATGTCCTTGGGGTAGTCACTTAATCTCCCTCTGCATCAGTGCTCAGACTAATGCAAGGACTCGGTGAAAACAAGACATCGCATCCAAGTTTGGCAGTCATAGGTGAACTGCCTCTCTGACTTTTTGTCTGCTATACCTGTTGCCTGTGGGGTACTGGCAGTAGCACCAAATGAAGAATGGTGTTCCCAGCCTCCAGTTCGTTTGTTGTTTTATACAGGGAAAATAAATTGTAAATGTAGCGTAGCAAATAAAGTATCGGTACACCTTGTCATTAAAGCACTTTGTTCTGCTGCCACTCCAAGGTTCCCCATTACAATGCATACCTCACCATAGCCTGCTCACACCTAGCTGGCCTAGTCTCATGGCTGCGGCCCTCTGCACTGGCACATGGGTGAACCAGGTTCATGGGCAAGCTTGGATTTTCAACCCTAAGACCAGGAGGTGATTAGGCCCAGTGTGAAGGTGGAGTACTTGGACACTAGGAAAGGATAAAGTGGGTCAACTGGCATAGTACAGTTACGGAAGAACTTACCGTAACAGTAGATCTTCGAGAGAGGCTCTTGCAGTAGGTAATCACCTTGAGGACTGTGCCCCCTGGCGTCAGGACCACAGAGAAACTTTAGCTAGCAGTGTCTGATGGAGGACCACCCACCTGACGTCACGTGACCGACGTCAGTGTGGCAATGCATAATGGGCGTTCCCCACGCCCGCCTTCCAGTTCTCCAACCTCCAAGAAGAAGCGACAGAAGAATGCAAAAAGAGGCTCCAGGAACCCAAAATTATCTCATACAGAAAGAGCAGCAAAGAAACTTGGGGGGAGGAGGGAGGGAAAAAGGCTACCTACTGCAAGAACCTCTCCTGAAGATCTACTCTTACAGTAAGTTCTCATGTAACTGTACTATCTTACTTCGAGAGGGCTCTTGCAGTAGGTAATAACTTTGAGGACTGAGTCCCAAACAGTGTGAATCAGAGGGAACTGAAATACGAGAGGTGGGAAAAAATTACAGATGGCAGAGAAATTAGGACAGGAGGCTGTGGAGGACAGCTAGTGCAAATCCCGCTCTGCGCCTAGAGGCATTGTCCAGACTGTACTGTTTGGTGATAGTGTGGACAGAGCTCCAAGTGGCCGCCACACAAACGTCAGCGGCTGACACATTCCTGATGCAAGTAGCAAAAGAAGCCATGCTTCTGGTAGAATGCCCCTTAACCTCTCCCAGGAGGGTTTTATCATACTTCTGGTAACAGAAGACAATACAGTTAGCCAAACATTTGGATAAACACTGTTTGGAAACTGCCGCACCTTCTCTCTTGTTTGCAAAAGAAACAAAAAGTTTGTCTGTTTTCCGGACAGACTTGGTTCTGTTGGTGTAATAATGTAAGAGTCTGTGAACATCTAGGGTTTGCAGAATGGCCTCCCCTGATTGGAATGCTCAGGGTAATACACTGGAAGTTGAATAGACTGGTTCAACATGAAATCAGAAGGCTCTATGATGCCAGTTCGACAACTAAGTTGTCGACCACCATCAGAGCGATGGATTTATGTCAACCGCAACTTGAGGTTGGCATAAATCTGAATGGAGACCCCAGCTGCTTTTTCACTGGGGGGGGGCTCTGCCCCCTGCACCCCTGATCTAAAGGATTATAACTCTGAGTCAGAGTTGGATCAGGAAGGGGGTGCAGGACTGAGAGAGAGAGAGAGAGAGTGCCAGGATCTCGGGAGAACTATTATAGCGAAAATGTCGATGTTGTCGACATTGATGTTTTCACTGTAATAGTGTTGCCGTCCTGGGGGCATACCAACTCAGAAACCACCTTCAGTAAAAACTGAGGATTAGTACAAAGAGCCACCCAGTCTCTGAAAAATTAAATAAGGATCCTTACACATCAGGGCCCGAAGCTCGAAAATCCTGCGAGCAGAAGTGACTGCAACTTAAAAGAGCACTTTCCATGATAAATAACGCATATCACAACTACAGCCAGTTCAAAAGAAGGCAAGATCGGTACTTCCAAAATAAAATTGAGATCTCTATGTGGTGCAGGACTGCACAACAGGGGTTTCAGGTGGAGGATCCCTTTCAGGAAGGTTTTGGAAACCTCCATCTGAGCCACAGCTTTGCCCTTTACTAAGGTGTGGTAGGCAGATATAGCAGAAAGGTGAACCTTCAGTGAAGAATAACTCAGGCCCAGGTCAAAGAGGTGAAGAAGATACTCCATGACCTGAGGAATGGGGCATGAGAAAGGGTCCCAAACCTTCAAGGTGACCCAAATGGAGAAACACTTCCATTTCATGGCATACGTCATACTTGTAGAAGGCTTTCTGGCCTCTACAAGGACCTGAGCCACTCTGGAGGAAACTCCATACCATGAAGCAGCTGTGTCATGAGGTGCCATGCATGAAGGTGAAGGGACTTCAACCCTGGATGGACCAGCATGCTCCTCTCCTGAGTCAGGAGATCATGGCAGAGAGGCAGGGGGACCGGAGGCTCCAATTCAAGCTGCTGAAGAAGCGGGAACCATATCTGGTGAGGCCAGTACAGGGCAATCAGGATCATGTGAGCTCCCTCTTCTTGAAGCTTGAGCAACACCCTCTGCAGAAGTGGAAAGGGAGGGAAGGCGTACAAAAACCTCCCTGTCCAGCACAGAGCTAGCATGTCTCACCAGAAAGCACCATGCTCGGGAGCGAGCAAGCAAAACTTGGGTAGTTTTGTGTTGTATGGGGAGGTGAACAGATCCAGATCTGGACGAACCCATAGGTCAAAAATGTGTTCAACCACCTCTTGCTTGAACTCCCATTCAGGGGTCCTTACTCTGGTGTGGCTGAGACTGTCCACTAGGACGTTTTGCACACCCAGAACTTAAACAGCTATGAGGTGACCTTGATGCAGAACTGCCCAATGCCACACCCATATTGCCTCCCTGCAGAGGGAATACAAGCAAGTGCCCCCTTGCTTGTTGAGGTACCAGACTACACACATATTGTCCTACTGGACTAATAGTGGGCCCTGGCAAAGCAAATGTTGGAAGGCTTGAAGAGCATACAGCACTGCCTTCATCTCCAGCACATTTATATGCAGGGAGAGCATAGGCTCTGACTGAGACCACAGCCCTTGAGTCCTATGGTTCTCCAAGTGAGCACCCAGCCCATCACCAACACGTCTATAGTTAGGGTCTGCGTGGGAGGAGGGAACTGGAAGGGAACCCCTTTGGTGAGGTTGTTGAGATCCTGCCACCATAGTAGATCCTGCTGCATCGAACTGGAGACCATGACCATGTGGTCTAGGTTGTCCGACCTCTGATCCCACTGCGTTCTCAGTGTTCACTGAGAAATTCACATCTGGAGTCTAGCCAGAGGGACAGTAGGGAAGGCCACTGCCATAAGGCCAAGAAGTCGGAGAAAGACCTGGCCATAACCCGCCTGCTGGAGGCTGCAAGATGATCTTGTTTCTGCAAGGTTTCCACCCTGTCCAAAGGGAGGAAAGCCATACCCTGGGCTGTATCCAGCACCGCTCCAATAAACTGAAGGTGTTGGGAAGCGGCAAGTTGGGACTTGGGATGGAGGACAGTAATCCCCACCTGCGCTAAAAGGACCAGGGTAGCTGAAAGGGAGAGTTCCAACTGCAATCTTGACAGGGCTGACAGAAGCCAGTCGTCAAGGTCGGGGAACACATAGTGAGCCTGGCACCACAGGGCCACCACCACTACCGTAAAGCACTTTGTGTGTTGGGAAGGGGCAAGTTGGGATTTGGGATGACTGACAGTAATCCCCACTTGCGCAAAAAGGACCAGGGTAGCCGAAAGGGAGAGTTCCAACTGCTCTCTTGACGGGGCTGACAGAAGCCAGTCATCAAGGTAGGGGAACACATAGTGGGCCTGGCACCTCTACCACAAAGCACTTGGTGAAAACCCAGGGTGTAGAGAACAGGCTGAAGCTGAGGGCTTTGAAATGATAATGCTCCCCCAAAAGGTGAACCTGAGGTAGCGGCGATGGGCCTGAAATACTGGGATATGCAGATAGGCATCCTGCATATCTAGGGTATAGAGCCACTGTCCCTTGTGCATGAGGGGCATCAGACCTGGGAGAGTCAGCATTCAAAACCGTTTGTACTCTATATACTGGTTTAGAGTGCTGAGGTCCAAGACTGGATGCAGATCTCCCGTCTTCTTTGGGACCAGGAAGAAGTGGGAGTAATACTCCTTTCCAACCTGGTTTGGCAGAGCAGGCTCTATTGCCTTCTTTTGCAGAACAGCTTCGATTTCTTCCCTTAAGAATGGAATGTGTGCCTTTGGATAATGAGACACCCCCTGGAGGCTTGCCTGGGGGTTTCACAAGGAACTCCAGAGTGTGACCCTGTCTGATCAACTGAAGGACCCACGAGTCTATGGTGACTGCCTCCCACCCTGGCAGGGGACTGGCAAACCTTCTGCCCACCGGCTCCCCCAACGGAAGTGGAGGGAGGGCAGGCCACAAGTCAAGAGATGGAGGGAGATATGGGAACAGCCACCCCTGAGTCTTTCTGAGCTTTGGCTGGAGGGGTGGCTGTGGCTGAAGGTGCTCGACACTTAACTTGACGTCTGGCAGTAAGCTGCTGTTTTGTCTACCACTTGGTCTGGTGACAAAATGGCTGTTTGGTCTTGGATCTGGGGTCGTACATAGTGTGAACTGACCTCAGGGCCTTGCTCTTATCCTGAAGGCTGGTAATGATATCCTGGGGATCCCCCTGAACAGGACAGAACCCCTGAAGGGGGCATCCTGGATAGCCACCTGGACACTGGGTGCCAAACCTGACACCTTGAGCCAGGAAAATCTCCTAAGACAGACAGCCATAGTGGTGCCCCAGCTGAGGAGTCCACCACATCATAGATGGCCCTCAGAGAGTGGCGACAGGGGTGACTTTGGCTGACCGGATAGTGTCAGCCAATACAGTCTTGGATTCTGAGTCCGGCATGGCTTCAATGACGGGCTCCAACTGGTGGAACAGTGACTTCTGATACACCAGCATGTGTGCCACATAGTTCAGGGCACAAATGGAGAGAGCGGAGGAAGAATAAAACTTCCTCCTAAGCTGATCGAGCTGCCTCGATGCCTTGTCAGGAGGGGAGGTGCTCGTATACATGGGTCTGGGTAGACCTGCTGTGGGCTGCCATAATTACTACCAAGTCAGCCTTAGGGTGGACACTGAGGTGATCCTTTCCCTCAGGAGTCCTGTAAGTTCTGTCAGTTTTCTTCGCCACAGCAGGAATAGAAGAAGGCATCGTCCATATAGTGGAGGCTATATCCTCGTGAGGCTCCAGCCATGGAGGAGTGAGGACAAGTGTAGTTTCCTGGATATTTAGGGTCCTGAGCATCAGATTTCCATCAGTAGGCCTCCGTGATCTGTTTCAGGAGGTCTGTGAAAGAAGGTTCCCCCAGGGGTGATTTGGGGGACTCCTTCGGCTTAGGTTCTTCCATGGGGAGAGTCTCAAACCTTAAAGCCAAGGAGGAGGAAGATCTGGACTTGGATTCTGAGCCCGAGAAGTCTGACAGACTGACATCCGGGCAAGAGTTATCCGGAGTCCTAGGAGGAACACTGCATGATGACAGGGCCAATGGAGGAGCTTTCATCAGGCCTGACATAGACTGGCTTGGTTCCAGTGGAGAAGCAGGTCTAGGAGGCTGATCCAGGCAAGCTGGGGGGAAAGTTCTTGCCTGGGGCAACTGTCCAGCTCTGAGACCAGCTGAGATTTGGTCTTGGACCACCAAGACTGGAGAAAAGGCCTTAAAATCCACCTGGGACTGAAGAGGAAGTGGAGGGGGAAGAGGTGGCTGGTAAACCTGCTGGAACCCCTAAGGGTACCTTGTCATCAGGTATCCCAGCATATGAAACCCGGGCATTGGGTAACTCACCGAAGGGTATGAAGGAGCGTACCCCATCGAGAAGCCCAACATCTGGTAACATGGTGGAGAATACCCTGGAACCTGATGAAAGGATGGGTAACTGGCTGGAGGGTAGCCCAGCAGAGACTCCGACAGAGGAACTGTGGGGGGCTGAAGTGAGACCCTGAGACCTGAAATTTGGACCGGAAGGGTCTGAAGGAGCAGAGTCAGGCACAGGGCCAGCAGGAGGGAAGGCCGGGGATGGTGCCGATGGCCCCACTGGATGAACCAGAGAAGGGTCCTGCGGAGGCTCCAACATTAGGTCTGGGGGGTGAACCAGGAACTACAGCACTCAATGGACAACCCTCATCCCCCATCTCCCGCTGGCCTGGAAGGGTGGAAGTGGCTCCATGATTGAAGAAGATGGGGTATCTCCGTGGGCAGAACCCACCTGAAAGTGCTGCCCAGAGACCGTCAGCTAGCTCTCATCTGGCTGGATATAGTTAGGGCTTGTGCTGGACCCTGACATGAGCGTAACGGTCGGGCAGTCATCAGAGGGTCCAAACACTGGCTTATCGACCTTGGCTGAGCGGGTACCAGAGTCCTTGGAGCCCGACTTATCGGCCCGGGCCAGGCATTCATTGGAGGGTCCGATGAATGGCTTATTGGTCCTGCCAGCCTGCTTAGACTCAGTGGTGGAGAGGGGTCTAAGGGAGGCGGAAGCCTCAGACTTGGCCGAGGTGCCACTATAGTCAGTGGTGGTGGGGGAACCAAGGGCTGCTCCTGTGAAAGTGGGGCAAACTTGGAGGAAGAGGGCTGCTGTTCTCCCGAGAGGTCCGAGGGCAGCCGCGGGTGAGAGGGGGGAGCCATTTCTGGTCCCAATGCTTCTCTTTGTCCCTCTTCTTTTTATGTTTATGGGAGTCAGTCGGCGAGGAAGAAGCATTCCATAGTTTTTGGCAGCTCTTCTCCATGAATGCCATCTTCTTTTTCAGGAGATGGGCTTCAAGGGCCTGCTGACAATGCTTTCGTGTGGCCTGGCTGAAGCTGGAACAGGCCTCACAGTCCTCAACCTTGTGCTCCAGGCCTAAGTAGAAGAGGCAGAGGGTATGAGAGTCTTTGTGTGGTAACTGTGTGCCATAAGAATCGCACTTATTATTATGCGACTCAGTGGAAGACAGTGAAGACGTGCACAAATAGAAGGTTTTTAACAGAAAACAGGAAAAAATGGATACTCATCTGAAAACAATGTTTGGACTGCAGCAATGATCTCTGCGAGGTCTGACATGCTCAGGACGCCAGCAGGAAAGAACTGGAAGGCGGGTGTGGGGACCATCCACTATATAGTGTTGTGCTGCTGTCGGCCACGTGACGTCGGGTGGGTGGTCCCCCATCAGACACTACTAGCTAAAGTTTCTGTGTGGTCCTGATGCCAGGGAGCACAGTCCTCAAGGTGATTACCTACTGCAAAAACCCTTTCAAAGTAAGATCCATATTTCTCCAACTGGAGAACCATGGAGTTGCATAGGCATTGACCATGAAGGCAGTTGGCTGCTCACCTTTTTGGTCAGAGCTTAGGAAGGAGCTGTAGCAACCTCAATGTTACAGTGGGGGAAGGCAGACCTTCACAGGAAATTGAGTGTTCGGCTGATGTTCAAGTCCAACACCACCAAAAATTCAATTTCCAAGAACAACTCTTCAGATTAGATTCACTGTACGAAATTACCACATACAAAATGAATACAATTAAGTTATATAACAAGACGCCACAGGGCTGTGACCATTCTGAGACAACTAGTGAACAAACACACAGCACACCTGCCAAAATATCAAAAGGATATAAACTTTATTATAAAGTGCTATTGAAAGAGAAGTGACAAACACTCTTGCGATAACTCCCTATGGAAGAGGCAGGGTGCCTTGAAGCACAGAAGTGTTTTTCACGTGTGAACTTTTCGATAGCACTTTATTTATTTATTTTTTTGTCGACCTCCTGGTTGGCCCTCCTTCTGATGAACACCCAAGCCCAGTCACCCCGATGTCTGCCAGAACTTACCTGCTGGCCATCTTTACCCAGGGCTTGCCCCCCGGCAGGGTCAGTGGGATTCCCTAAGCCTACCGCAGAATGGATCCGGTTTCGGTTGGCATGCCCAAGGCTTGCCCCCCGGCAGGGTCAGTGGGATTCCCTAAGCCTACCGCAGAATGGATCCGGTTTTGGTCGGCATGCCCAGCTGGTCAGGTGTGGGGTTTTGGGGCACTTGTCATCATCCTGCTGCTTATTTTTTCCTCTGGTTTTCACCCCCAAGACATGTGACGTTCAGTGATGTCATGGTGCATGCTACACACTCCCGCACCACGTGCACTGATGTCTGCCAGGCCTCCTGATCTTCTTGGCCTGGCTGCCTTTCCCCGGCTTCTGTCAGGCACTAGGCAAGCTTTGGGCACTGTCCCCCCTCCCCCTCTCCAAGGAGAATAGCAGTCCTATCTATCCCTCCCCCAAGCCGGCCCTCCAACAGCCTGGATTCACTTCCGAACATGGGTCATCAACATCGTAAGCAATAGTGTTACTGCTGCTCCAGCGGGCCAGTGTTGATAGCACTTTATAATAAAGTTTACATCCTTTTGATACTTTGGCAGTTGCACTGTGTGTTTGTTCAGTAGTTGTGATTTGACCATGGTACAGCAGCAGTGCAGCAGTATCGGTTCTGAGAGCGCTCGTGCTTTTGTGATTATGTAGTTCTGAAGCAGCAAGTCAGACCTCAGGAACTGGTCAGTCATCAGACAGGTCTGACACAGAGGCAGGTACCTAAAGTCTCAAAAAAATGACAGTTAGCCACAAGTTGCTATTCTGATTTCTTTCTAACATATAAAATCTAGACACCAAAATAATCATCTTAATTGAGAATTTTCATTAGGTGTTCTACAGGACTGATCTGTCACAAAACTAACTAACTTGTCTTTTCTTCATAGAGCATTTCTGAAGATGGAAATTGATTATAACTTCATTTTCTTTCTTTTTTCCAGCATGCATTTATCATAAATATCCCTTTGGTCTGTTTATATCGCACTTTCTCATTTTACTAAAACCTTGTATAAGTACCCAGAAAAGGAACTATTTGTAAAGTCAGCCTTTTTTCTCTGAGATCACTCATGAGGTAGGAGACATTTGCCAAGGACTGAATGCTGCAGCTGCAAGATCTGCTGAGACCAACAACTGAGAAAAGCTTTGGCACCACTGAGGTCACACTGCGTTCTTTTGCTGGAAACATTCATCTCTGCATTTACTGTCCACAATCAGCAGTAACTGCTGGTCAACACAAACCTTGCGTCTGTATCACATTTGTTTCTGTAACATGTGAAATAAGTCAGTGGGCCCAATTCTCAAAGGGCCTTTAGACTGATGCAAGCTGTGGCGAAAGGCTGCTTGCATCAAAGCCTGGTGCATTACGGACCCTGCACCCAATTCTCTATCAGGTAGTGTCCCGGTAGCAAAGTCCAGCAGCTTGCAGCAACCGCAGCCATGCACCTAACAGACAGCACATCTAGATGGTGTACCACAAGCTGCTGGGTGGCCATGCACCACACTTGGATGTCCAAGCATCTCCAGCCCTGATCTGTATTGCAAACACAGTAACACGTCCTGGTGGTCTAGTGGGCCCCCCCCCAGCCCCGGTCCTCCATGTAATACTATAAAGTCCAGCCCCAATCCCCAGTTGTTAAAATTAAACAAATCCCTTGTGGTCTAGCGGACCCCTCAGCCCCAATCCCCAGTTATTACATTTTAACATGTCCCTGGTGGTCTAGTGCCCTCCTCCACCCCAATCCCCAATATATAAACTCTAACTACATCCCTGGAGGTGTAGTGGCCCCCACCCCAACAGGCACTGCCCTGCCACCCCACCCCTCCCCATCCCATCTCAGAGTGAGCGACCTGCACAGCCCACCACTCACCACCAATGCTGGCCCCTGACTGAGCAGACAATGATCACAGACTGTAAACAGTAGTTGCTTATTGATTGACAGCTCATAGTGAGCTATCAGTCAGTGAGCACTGACTGTACACAGTACACACTCATTGATTGACAGGGACGTGGTTAGAGTTTATACATCAGGGATCAGGGCGGAAGGGGACACAAGACCACCAGGGACATGTTAAAATACAATAACTGGGGATTGGAGCTGGGGCTCTGCTAGATCACCAGGGATTTGATTAATTTTAGTAATTGGGGATCGGGGTTGGACTTTATTTTGTTACATGGAGGATCGGGGCTGGACTTAATTTTATTACACGGATGATGGGGGATGGACATTATTCTGTTACACAAAGGATCGGGGCTGGACTTTATGGTATTACATGGAGGATCAGGGCTGCCAAATGGCAGAGTTAATGTTTGGAAATCTACAGAAGGGCAAATTATTTGGTGAACTCAATAAATAAGACACTTCGTAAGCAAAACCATGGAACTGAGATTGCCCCTGTATGACATATATGTGAGACCACATCTGGTATGGATAACTGTTATGGGGAGCTTTGAACAGCACAGACAGGCAAAAACTAGAACGGGTACAGCAAAAAGCAACATCTGTAAAAGGACTGGAGGACAAAACTTATGAGGTCTGACTGAAGGTGCTCAAATTAAATTGACTTCACAAAAGGTGAATTTGAGGAGACTTACTAATGATGTATAAAACTGTCAATGACAAAGAACTTATGGAAGATCTAAACTTTGAATATAAAACCCAACATAACCTAAGAAGACACAACAAACAAATACAATCTAAAAGTTTTAAAATGGAGACACGGAAGAGATACTTTACACAGGTGCATGTATGGAATGGCTTACCATCAGAGGTAGTGAATAGTGAGACTTAATACCTTTAAGGGATGTTTAGAAGAATACTTAACAGAATAAGTATTACTAGACTACTATCTTTAGCATGGGACAGAGCATATGGGCTCTGCCTACTGCTGTCTCTAAAATTCAAAGTGAAATCTGAGTGAAATGCCTGACAGCCAGCATCTGAATCAGATGGGGAAGGGTCAAGGGGAATCCAAAACTGGACACAATAAACACTGCCTTACCCTTCTTGACCACTGTCTCATTCCAGACCAAAAACAGGAAATACTATATAACTGAGACCAGTCTACCAGCTGTGTCCTGGTGCATAACTAAATTATTGAGAGTCAAGGTGAGATTTGGATCAAATGAACCAATTTCTGCAGCAGGACTGGGCATTTTAGATGGTACAGAGAAGTGCCCTTCTACAAAATTTTTAATAAGAGCATGCATGAGCGGACAGCTGTTGCTAGATGAATAATAATCACCATTTTTATTTAAAAACAAAATGTAGCCTACTTTATATAGTGTCCTTTAAAGAAATCCTAACCAGAACAGGATAGATCAGACTGCAAGGCAGTGGGCCCCCTTCATGGCACTGCAAGTATGCAAACTCTAGAAAATTGTACAGTTAAAGAGTAATTACATTCAAATGTTTTAATACTGTGTAATAATGCAAAGTTAGGCTATGTAAAAAACGGAGGCAGATGGTCCCTATCCAAGATTAACCAGCAAGATAGATTTCTGTAGAGCTACTCTTGCTTTTTAAAAAGTTTCATGTGGAAAACTTTTCTGCTTTAAGCTGCCTTTAGACAATGAACTGTTCTGAGGTCTCTGATGCCAGTAATGGATCAGGTGCTGCTCTCATTCCCATTCAGTATTCATGGCACTTAATAAATCAATGTACTGTAGCAGTGAACTTCACCTTAATTTGACAATTTTGTAAAGAGATGGGCCATAAATGGAGCCATTGAATACCTGATTTTATTTTAAAGGACAGTGTTAAAAATGAAACTTGGAGTTCTACAGAAAATCTATTGGCGGTGATTTTCAGGCAATGGGTATCCAATTAGGGAAGAAAAATACATTTTAGATCAGTGGTGTGGCCATTGTCTGAAAACAAAATAGTTGACAGGTAAGTTACAATAGTATTCTGGTTTCTTAGTAGTTCTGTTTTTCACCGTCTATCTTTTGTCTACATGCTGTGTTTCCAACAACAGTTTTCTAAAACAGTGTGACTGTGGTGGTTTACAAGTGCAAAGGCAGCTTAACTTACACCTG
Source organism: Neoceratodus forsteri (assembly GCA_016271365.2). Taxonomy (NCBI): domain Eukaryota; kingdom Metazoa; phylum Chordata; order Ceratodontiformes; family Ceratodontidae; genus Neoceratodus; species Neoceratodus forsteri. The sequence goes on from JADMNL010000030.1 coordinate 66,103,358, forward strand.
GAATACATTAGGGGCCTCTTACTTGAACTGGATTTTTGCCCCACACTGCAAGGGAAAGGTCCCCTTCAGCCAACTGCATGCCTCGTCTCCTCTGCTTCTTGAGAGTCAACCTCTATTGCAGTGGAAAAGGAGGATAAGAGGCAAAATTACCAGTGGATGAACTCCTGTGTCTTGTGTTCCTAGCTGGACAGCCCAGAGGCTAAGGACCAGCCTCCTCTCCCCACCACCACTCTGGATATTTGGCCATGCCTCTAAAGAGGGGAAGCTCTCTGGGATGAGGTATAAGAGTTGAGTTTGGGTGACACCTGGCCACAGGACAGCCCTCATAGGGAGAGGAAAGAAGGCAGGCAGATGGCCAAAAGAGTTCCTTTCTTCTGCAGTGATGCAAAAAGGCTTGCACTGTATTCCGGGGAAATGTTTAGCTGTCATTCTTGCAAGCAACAACAGTTACACCCTTTCAAGCAAATTCTGGTCAGAGCTGATAGGGCTGCACACAGCTTTTTGGAGTGCTGCTGGAGTATGCCATTCGCAAGATGGTGGTGATGACAGAACTGCACAAGCACCATACTCACGCATGCGCAGTCTCAGTCAGCAGCCATCTTGTGCACAGCGCCCGTCAGTTCCGCAACTGCAGAAGAAAAAGAAGTTCCCCATGAAGTGGACGTGTTTATGGTGCCGGTGGAGGGGAAGGACTGCATAAACACAACCACTGGAAACTGTGCCACAGCACTGTGGACAGCAGTCTGGCCATGTGCTTCCATAGTGCTATTCTAAAATGATGATCATATAACATCTGCGGAGCTCTGCCCATGCAGCTATAAAAACTGTGGCTGGAAACTCTTCACCCAGTGGGGAGGTTTACTGGCGCTTGAATAGGGGGATGCAGTCTTCGCTTGAACCTCACCTGTGGCCATATATTGAAAAGCAGTCGTGTCTTATTCTGTTCAATTCAATAATAGAAACATCCAAAACAAAACCAATTTCAGCTGGTGTTTTAAAAATTGGGATTTTGCATTGAAAGGCCAGCTCAACCCCACTAGGCAAGGACCCCCATTCAGATATAAGTCATGGATGACATTTTCACAAAAAGATCAGACTTTGAGGCATTAAGTTTCAATTAAAATGTAGACCACAATCTAAGAGCTGAATTTGTCAGATGCATCACTAAAAGTTGTTGTTTATTCTTCTCTGTTCTGCTTCTAGTGTCATGTTAAAGAAGGGCTAATTGCTTTGTCTCCTAATACCACTTGTTTCACAACCTATAAATCAATGCAATAAACTTAATCAGAATGTGTGGGAGATGCAATTTGCACTTGATTCTTCCAGCAAACATACAGCATTAAGCACAGCCCTCAGACTGAAACCTGACCTCATGCCGTTGCTTATCAGAAGTTAACTCTAGGAAGCCATTATTTGTACACAAATTACTTGTGCGTCAATTTTCTGTCTTTTTTTTGCACTAACCATCATAAAGTGACATGCACAGTACCTACTCTGCCTCTGAAGCAGTCTAGAAGCATATTTCAGTGGTTAGAACACCAGCCTGTGGACCCAGAGATCCAGGTTCAAGCCCCCATTGCCAAGTCATTTGTTCACTGTGTGACCCCAAGCAAATCACTTAACTTTCCTGTGCTTTAGTCACCCCGGCTTCAAACCTGGGGTAGAAACAAGACCCAGCATGAAAAATGATATTACTCCTCACTTGGGATATTCTGAATACATCAATTGCAAAGATGAAACAAAAAAATGTGTCTCATTTCCATTCACTAAAAATACCACCAACAGCTTAGTCTGGTTCAAGGCCAGTTGGCATTCATCTGTGTCCCCTTCCCCCGACTCGTGCCTGAAAATAGGCAGGATTTGTCTAGTGCATTTACCCAGTCAATGAAAACTAAATAAATAAATAAATGTCCTTTATAGTTAAACTGGACTCTGATGACACTATTACCCTGTTCTTTATTGTACTTCTTTTATTTATCTGTACTGTTGAAACAACATTTTATTAAAACATCGACAGCAATAAAGACTTACTTTTTATCCTTTTATGTAAGATTTTCCTCAAAAGGGACAAAGTAAATGATTTTTACTCTTAGCATTTTCATTTTAACCAAATAAGAGCATGCACTTCTTCTGGAAATGTGTTGAATATACTATGAATGCTTGGCCATGGTCTGCCTACAGAATGAACTCCCATGATCTCCGAAGGAGGTTACCATGACAATATTAAAATAAGCGACCCCACAGCTAAAAGTAGTGCAATATACATATTCAGACTTGTGCATTAACAGCCAACTGTTTTAAAAGCAAAGCTTCCGCTGGTCTAATGCATTATTTCAGAAATCATTAGAATCAGCCAGATGCTACTAGAACAGATGTTTCCAGAATATCTAAGAAAATTATACTTCTGTCTAAATACTGTCACAAACACCTTCCCGCTGTACTGCCCAACAGCTATGGTTCTTGTTGTTGGGTTTTACGAGGTTAGCATATTATTATCCAACCCTCAATATTGGTCTGTAAGTGCTAAGCATCCTTGTAGACAGCACAGTAGTTTCTGGGTTCTTTTATTGCTGGCCAGCTGTCATGAACATATGATCAAACTATGCTGTAACTAGTAGTATGTATGAAAGTAAGAGTTAATTCTGTACTAACCATTCACACCAATCATCCCATTCCCAACAGATGAGTTAGTGCTATACAATAAAAGAAAAAAACACAGGGAAAGGCTGATACAGTACTGATCACAATTTGAGTAGAATATTACTTTTCCATACATAAATGTTTTATAAAGGAATTCCAATGATGTTAAACAAATGTACGTAGGGAAGTTCTAAATGTGTATGTATCATTTCCAGGGTCTGAGGGCTTGCTTCTGCAGCCCTCCCCAGCCCAGCCAAGGACAGTTTGCCACCAGAATTTTCCCCGCAGGGTCTGAGGGCTTGCTTCTGCAGCCCTTCCCAGCCCAGCCAAGGACAGTTTGCCACCAGAATTTGCCCCGCAGTGTCTGAGGACTTGCTTCTGCAGCCCTCCCCAGCCCAGCTAAGGACAGTTCACTACCGGAATTTGCCCTGCAGGGTCTGAGGGCTTGCTTCTGCAGTCCTCCCCAGCCCAGCCAAGGAAAGTTTGCCACCGGAATTTGCCCCACAGGGTCAGAGGGCTTGATTCTGCAGCCCTCCCCAGCCCAGCCAAGGATAGTTCACTGCCAGAATTGGCCCCGCAGGGTCTAGGGCTTACTTCTGCAACCCTCCCCAGCTCAGCCAAGGACAGTTCACTGCCAGAATTTGCCCCGCAGGTACGGACAAGGAGGAGGAGCCCTGAGTGCACTGTGTGCACTGAAACTGTTGAACTTGGCATTTTTTGTGGTGCAGTAACCCAATTTCGTGGAGCTTAAATTTCATTGTTATTCAGAGGGAGCAGCTTGCATTTACCTTGTGTGAGCTATGCTCCTTCAAGCTGAAATTTTCAGGAGTGCATTGTAATCTGCTTTTTAAACTAAATACTGCAAATTAATGTTCTCAAATTGTTTAATTGTATGGTTGGTGCTTTCTCTACCTAGTTCCAAACTCGGTCTCCCTGCCACTAGAACTTTCCTTCCCCCTCAGAACTTGCTCTGTAGTGCAACTCCTCCCCCTTTTCAAGCCCCCTACTCTCTTTGTTTCTGTCTAACTTTGATTTTCCTTCCCTATAGAAAAGGCTAACTCCTCTGTCTCCTTTCCTTTCCAGGGTCTGAGGGCTTGCTGCTGCCAGCCTCCCAGCCCAATAAGGACAGTTCATGGCAGTTTGCCCATGAGTAAGGACACGGAGAAGCCCTGAGTGCACTGAATACACTGAAACATTTGAACTTGGCACCTTTTGTGGCACAGTAGCCCAATTTTGTGGAACTTAAACTTCATTGCTATTCAGAGGGAGCAGCTCGCATTTACCTTGTGTGAGCTGTGCTCCTTCAAGCTGAAATTTTCACCCACCTCCTTCATCTATTAAATACTCCTTTACTCTGCCCTATGCCCCTATCTGACTGATCTCTGGTGATAAAGGGGCAGGGCACATAACTGTGGGCAGTCCTAGAACCTGCAGTCTACTGTGTTTGCTGCCTCGGTCCTGCTTCTGGAAAATATCAGATTCTATTACATGATCATGCAGCCCCCACTCTACCTCCTAGTCCTACTGACTCCTCTCTGTTGCGGCAGTGCCCTGGAATACTTCACCCCCCTAACTGCTGCTCTTCCAGGCTTTTCTTCAGACATGAAGGACTTTACCTTCTCCAGTCTGCTACCGCTGCCCAAGCGACTCAATAGCCATATCAAACACTCTTGCCCAAAACTGGTTCTCCACCTGACTAGGTCTTACAGCACATCTAAACACATCTCCAAAACTAAGACCATCCTCACCTTTCTGATTGCTGCTACCTGAATTATTGTCCTCTCCTTATCTTTGGCAGGTGATGTAGAAACTAACCCTGGCCTCGTGGCCACAGGGCTCCCTTACTATTTGGTCGGTTCTTCCCCTGGGCCCCGTTCCAGAGGACTAAAAATTGCCCACCTTAATATAAGAAACTTGGTGGCTAATCTTGCAGAACTTGTCGCTTGGACCACCACTCAATGGCCTGATCTTGCAATTTCTGAATCCTGGCTTAAGCCTTCTCTCTCCGACTCTCTGTGTTCCTTCCCTGGATACAACTTGTTCCAGGTTGATCGGCCCGCATCAAAAAGAGGTGGCGGTCTGACACTATTTTACAAGTCTCATCTAAACCTAACCTTACTACCATGCCCCTCGCTTGTGTCCTGTGAGGTACTTCATGCACTGTTCTTGCTGGCTGACTCAAAAAAACTGCACATTGTTTGCACCTACATGCTTCCAGTTTCCTGCAAACATGGGCTCAAGGAGTTCCTGGCTTTTCTCCCCCGGGCCACCAAAAACAATGAAGTAATTTGCCTAGGTGACTTCAATCAGAACTGGCTCGGCCCAAACCTTCCTGTCCTTGACTCTAATATAAGCAAGGCCAACCTAACCCAGCTTGTCTCGGTGCCTATGTGACATTCCAGCAATGGTAATAATCACACCCTCCTTGACTGGGTACTTACCAACAGGCCAGGCAGAATCTCTTCCGTGACTGTGCAACCAAACTCCATTAGCGACCATTCACCTGTCACCTGTGTCTGGGATGCCAGCCCCTCCCACCCAAAATCATCTCCATGTCTGACTTCTCTGCCCTCAACATCTCAGCTTTTCTAAGAGATCTTCAGCATGTCGACTGGTCCCCCATATTCGTGACAAATAACATTGACTTAGCTGTAGAATACTTTACCAACTCTCTGAGCTCCTTGCAGTCCAAGCACATTCCTTCCATCAGGCGCAGGGTATGGGTCCTGCCTACCAAATGGTTAACTAGCCTTCTTCTACATATGCTTAAAGCATAGGACAAACTCTGGACCAGACGGAAAACCTCCTCCCTGCTCTCTGACTTCATCGCATATCGTTCCCTGCATAACTCTTGTAAGACAGCGCTACGGACTGCCAAAAGCAATTACTATAGAGGCCTTCTTCATGCCACCTCTAGTAACCCAGAAAGGTACTGGGCACAAATAAACCACATAATGGGATGCTCCACGTCCCAAACCCCCCATGACTTTCTAATAAATAACGTCTCCTGTAACAACCCTAATACCATTGCTAATGCTTTCAGCTCACTCTTTATCGCCTTCTTAGTTTTGATGCTGATGGTCCCCCTTGCCACACCTCCCCCCCAACCTCCCCCATCCCATCCTTCCCTGATTCTCCATCCGGTCTCCAGGCTGGATGTCCTACGAGCTCTTAACATGATGTCTCCCCATGGCAACACAGTCCCTGATGGACTGGAACCCAGAATTCTCAAATTAGGCGTGTCTCTTCTTGCCACCCCCATCATGCGATTGTTCAACCTCTCTATTAGCTCGGGTACTGTGCCCCTCTCCTGGAAAAATGCCAGGGTTATCCCAGTCTTCAAAAAGGGTGATCCAAAAAACCTAACAAACTACCGTCCTATTGCGCTCCTGCCAACCCTCAGTAAACTCCTGGAGAAGCTCATCCATCACCAGGTGTCTAACTTCATTGCCAACTTTAACCTGCAATCTCCTGCTCAGTATGGCTTTAGGCCAAACCACAGCACCACGACGGCCCTAGTGCAATTCACCAGTGACATAAAATCTGCTATGTACCAAGGCCGGCTTACTGGGGCTGTTTTTATTGACATGTCAAAGGCATTTGACTCGGTTAACCACAATCTGCTCCTGCATCGACTAGGCTCTATTGGTGCCTCCCAATCCACACTTACCTGGTTTGTCAGCTATCTGTGGAGCCGCTCCTAGTCTGTCTCCTGTCATAAAGTTCTCTCTGTCCCTGCCCTGCTTCATTTGGGCATCCCACAAGGTTCCATACTTGGGCTCCTGCTCTTTTCTTTGTTCGTCAATAACCTACCTTTGGTTCCCTCCCACAGTCTCTCCGTACTCTATGCCGATGACTTGGTTCTCTATGTCTCCTCCAGCTCTATTCATGAAATTAACTCCCACCTCTTCTCTGATCTTCATCGTGTCCAGACCTGGCTTACATACCACTGCCTGGTGCTAAATGCTGCCAAGACCCAAGCTATGCTCTTGGTTCACAAAGAAAATCTGTCACTTCAACTCCATCTCTCCAGATTTCTTGTCTTGATGGCTCCCTTGTAGAAGTAACTCAGTCCTTCCAATACCTAGGGGTCACACTGGATCCATCTCTTAACTTCTCTCTGCATGTCAAAGCTGTCTGCAAATCAGTCAGTGCTAAAACTGGACTGGCTTACCGAGTCTGTCAGTTTCTGACCCCTGCTGCCAGGATCTATGTCACCTAAGGCCTTCTCCTCCCTGGACTCTGCTACACTCTGCCTGTCTTCACTATGGCACAGGCAAGCATCTTACAAATGTGCTACGTTTCCTACAATAATGTCTGTAGATTTGCGTTATCTGCTTCTCCTCTTAAGCACCACTGTACTCTCTACTCTGACTTCCACTGGTTGTCTCCTTCCTCTCATCGGGCTTATTCATTAGGTTGTCTGACTGACAACATTACTCATTCTTCTATCCCCTCCACACTCATTGCTATGCTCACCCCCATGGACTGTTCTTGTTCCCTCCGTTCCATGTCTTTGGCTCTGTTATCTGTCCCAAAATGCTGTACCAGGATGGGTGAACTTGCCTTCTCCTTATATGCCCCCCAAATTTTGGAACTCTCTCCCACTTGATCTTAGGCACTCCAAATCCCACCCCACTTTCAAGAAAGGCCTCTCCAATTACCTCGCCTCCCTTGACATTTGCAAATGTCCCTAGCTTCACGAGTCATGCAAATCTACCATTGTCCTGCACTTAAATTTCCCTGCGGCCTCTTGATTCCTCCCATCCCCACTCTTCCTCAGCTGCAGCTACGCACTTTGTTCCCTGCCTCTGCCTGGGAATTGTCTCCTTGCTGACTTACCAACAGCACTGTCATGTTTTGTACATTATTAACAGTAAATTGTGCCTTTTTGTCTGTTTTGTTCCTATTATACTGTGTGATATGTACGTCCTCTATGTACTATGTAACGCACCTCTGTATAACTGTTTGGAATCTCCTGTTGTACAACTCTGTATATATATTTGTTTTTACCTGTTCCTTGATTTGTACTCTCCTGGGTCATGCCTGAAAATAGGCAGTTCTGTCTAGTGCACTTACCCGGTTACCAAAAGCAAATAAATAAATAAATAATCAGAAAAACATAATGTATGCTATTGCTGCATTTTTAGAGGAACTTCACTACTCAGTGCTTTGTGATAGTTTGACAGACAGACAGGAGACCTGTACCACTATTACACAGATACACTATTAGCCATTTTGGTCCTTGGAAAACTAACGTTGCTGGATAGTTTGATACCTTTTATTGGACCAACATGTATGGAATATTGTGCATGGATTTTGGGGTCAGAGAGTTTGTGTACTGTAATGTCTATCTCTTTCTAGATAGATAGATAGACAGACAGAGAGCTAGAAAGAAAGAAAGAAAAGAAAGAAAGAAAGAAAGAAAGCAAGCAAGCCAGACAGACACAGATAAATTACAAAAATACTGCAATAATGCATCTACTACAGTTGAAGCTCAAAGATTACTATGCAGGCAAATTAAAAATTGTGGTAAAATGTTGCTGGAACCTTGGTAAATCTGTGGTGTGGTGTTCCTTAGGGTTTGAAGAGACATGCAACTCAGTGGTGATATTAACCTAATACTGGCTCTCCCTATGCAAGCATTGCTGTGTAATTCACTTTATCTAACATGACTCCGCTGATATTAGGGTAATGCCAACACTATATTCCATATTTGTTCAAACCCCAAGGGATACCACACGACACCACAGATACACCATGGTACCGATCAGTCATTCAATCAATCAATCAACCAATCCATTTTTTATTTATAAAAAGTACAATTCCATGAGTTCAAAGTGCTTGTATAATACAAAAGCATAGAAACATTAATACAGACAAATCCATAATTAAAGCAATATAGTTTTAAAACCCATATCAGCAAATCTAAGAGAACTCAGAGAAAGGTAGTCCAATAAATACACCTTGAGAGTGATCTTAAAACTCTTGATTGTCAGGCACTCTCTTACCCAACAAGGAAAGGAGTTCCACAGGGTAGGGGCCACAAATGCAAAAGAACAGGCCCCTGAGGTCTTAAGTCAAACCCTGGGAACTTCTAGCAATCCCTCATCACAGGAGCTGAGTGGGCGGAGGGGGTGGTAGAGACAAAGGAGATTATTTAATTTTCATTTTTATTTGTTAACCGGGTTAGTACTCTGGGCCAAAGCCCATTTTCAGGACCGACCCGGACATAAAACATAACAAACAATACATCAATACATACAATTATACAAGTTTACAAATTACACAAACACTTAGACTGTGCTAACAAATAATACTTAAACTTTACTTTAAAACTTGAATAATATTTAATTACCCTTAATGCAACTGGTAACCTATTCCAAAGTGAAGAAGCCTGATGATCAAATACTTGTAAGTCATAATTATTATTTACACCCTGTACTACCAATACTACCCCCTGGGACATTCTCAAATTTGCCTGTATTTCCCGAACCTGAACCAAATCAAATAATGGAGATAAGCCATTTGAATAAATGGCTGGATGAACCAATTTCACTAAGGCAAATTCATATTTAAACTGGGACGACAACCATTTCAGTGAAGAATATAAAAAACAATGATGAGTCAAATAAGGAGCATCCAAAACAAATCTACAAATGCTGTTATAAGCAACATTTAGAATCTGTTTCTCCTTGGTTCCCAACTTAACATACAAGGAAGAAACATAATCAAAATATGGCATTAAAACACCTTTTGCCAATTTCAAACGCGAATCATAAGATAGATATGGTTTACATTTATATAATTGGCCCAATCTACAATTAATTCTCTTTTTTACTAACTTTACCTGAGAAAGATATGTCAATGAGGAGTCTAAAAGAACTTCCAAAGGCTTGAATTCTGACACCTGGTCAAGTAAATTCCCCTGAACATCATGTATAGTCAGGGGAAGACATTCGCCAAGTCTTACAGGGCTTCCAAACAACATAGCCTTGGTTTTCTGAATATTCAAAAGCATCAAATTGGTAGTAAGCCAATGACACAACTTTTTAAACTAATTTTCCAAGGCCATACTGGACCTACAGCAGATTTCTTGAGGGGCCCAAGAAGCAGCTGTAAAATCACTCAAATTGCTCTGGACCTCTATTACATTTCTTGTGGGGTCCAAGAAGCAGTTGCATCATCACGCAAATTGCTCTGAACCTCTATCCGATTTCTTGTGGGGTCCAAGAAGCAGCTGCATCATCACACAAATTGCTCTGGACCTCTAGCAGACTTCTTGAGGGGTCTGGGAAGCAGCTGCATCATTACACACATTGCACCAGACTTGTAGCAGACTTCACGTGAGGCTCGAGGCAGCTGAATGATCACTACATGTGGGTGAAGTGGCTGAAATTTGCTTTGCTAATGAATTCGCATAGTTGGCAAAATTTGTGATGTGCCAACTTTGTAATGGTATCACCAGATGAAGTGGTACTTTTTCTATGCCAAATGATTTACATTACCAGCAAAGTTGATACTTTGCCATAACTTCACCTGACTTTGCCTGAAAAAGTGCCACTTTGCCAGGAAAACTCACTGCAAAGTGGTGGAGTGGCAAAGTGGGAAGTTCACAAAGAAATTCTTGAAGCTGAATTTTGCAATTTCATTGGCAAAGTAAAACTTTGCTATATTTTTAATCATCACACACATTACCCCATACCTGTAGCAGACCCTTCCCACCTGAAGCTGGGCAAGTACAAATCCCCCCCAATAGCACTCATTACACCCTGCTTCCCTTCCAAGTAAAAAAATCCAACCCATTTAGCACCCATATTCACCTCCACCCCCTAACACCCACTATTCAATTGTGATTGGGAAACCAGCAAAACCCTCCCCATCTCAGCTGTCTACAATCTTCTAAAGGCAACAAAAGTGTTAAAAACCCAAGTTCCCAAATGTGATAATTGCACATGCTTAGTGACTTAGGTTTTCTTCAATGTTTTTTTATCTCTTACTCATTACTTGATCATTTTGGACCCACATTTTCAGGATGTCCATGTCATCACCCCCCACAACCACATAAGGGGCACCATGATCAGTCCTAAAATGTGTTTTGAGGGCTTTGTGCAAAGCAGGAGATCAGTCATAATTTTCTTGTGCAGTGCTCTGCGTGAAGCAGATCAGTCAAAGCTTTCTTCATACCACGCCCTAGAAGATGGGGCCCACACTAACTGGAGTCTGGGGACCAAACAGATATATAGATATAGATAAAGATACAGATATAGACATATATAAAAATAATAATAATAATATACTTTATTTATAATGCGCCTTTCAAATATCAAGGCGCAGTACATTTAAAACAGTTAAAACAGATAAAACAATATTATAATCCCATTAAAATGTACAGTACAATCAGAATCAACAATCTTCATCACCGTATGCCTTTTTCCAAAGAAAAGTTTTTGAGGCCTGTTTGAATCCCCCCACGGTCATGCACTCCCTAATCCGACAGGGTAGAGAATTCCAGAGGGTAGGGGACACGAACATAAATGCACGGGCCCCAGCAGATTTTAAAGCCACCCTCAGAATCTTCAGCAACCCCTCATCGGCCGAGCAGAGTGGTTGCTCGGGGTGATAAGGAATCAGAAGCTCTTTCAGGTAGTCAGGGGCCCAGTCCATGTAGGGCTTTATACATCAGTAACCCGACTTTGAAGGAGATCTGCCACTGAACAGGCAGCCAATGTGGTTCCCACAGCACTGGCATGATATGGGAAGATCTAGGAGTCCCCATCAACAACCGGGCTGCGGACTTCTGCACCAGCTGCAAGCGGCAGATATCAACCCCCGGTAGCCCAAAGTAAAGCGAATTGCAATAACCCAGATGCGAGGTCACAAAGGCATGGATCAATGTAGGAAGGTCACTGGATGGAACAAGGTGCTTGACCCTAGTGATGTTTCTCAGATGGTAGAAAGATAACTTAAAGACAGCTGACACCTGTGCATGAAGTGTCAGCCCTGCATCCAGTATCACCCCTAGGTCTCACACCTGCTCAGAGGCAGGAAGCTCGGCGTCCCCAAGGAATAATCCTAAGGGACAGTCTACCCCGAACCCTCCTATCCGTCAATCTGGATCCGCTACCATCACCTCCATCTTCCCAGGGTTCAACTTCAACCAACTGGACTTCATCCAATCCTGGATTTCAGTGAGGCAGTTGTTAAATACCGAGAGTGCTCCTTCCTGGTAGGGCACAAAAGACAGGCAGAGCTAGGTATCATCGGCATAGCAATGAAACCTCAGCCCATACCATCTTACAATGTCTCCGAGGTGAAGCATGTGCGCCGCAAACAACATGGGGGACAATACTAAGCCCTGAGGAACCCCACAAGACAGAGAGATTGGATCAGAGAAAAAAAAACCTGACACTACCCTCTGAGTTCTTCCAGTGAGGAAAGATATAAACCATCTGTGGACCAAACCAGAGAGCCCACAGATAAATCTCAGGCGCTCAAACAGAACCCCATGGTCAACGGTGTCAAAGGCTGATGACAGATCTAAAAGTACCAAAATGGACTGTTTTCTCTGGTCTCTCGCCATCAGAAGATCACTGAGCACCTGAATCAGCGCAGTCTCAGTACTATGCCGCTTTCAGAAACCGGATTGTAGAGAGTCATAGATGCTATGGATGGTTAAATGGTTCTCCAGTTGAGCAGCCACTACTTTCTCAATCACCTTCCTCACAAAGGGAAGGTTAGAGATAGGCCTGTAGTTTGCAAGAGAGTCTGGGTCCAATGAAGCTTTCTTCAACAAAGGTGTCACTACTGCTTCTTTCAAGGAGCTGGGGTATTCACCTGAGTCAAGGGAGCACCAGACTATCAGTGCCAGAACCTGGCCGACAGAATCACCACAACACATTATCGGGGATGCAGGGCCCAGATCTAAACTACAGCACGTAGACACATCCCCTGGACAATCCACATAACATCTATGATTTCCAGTCGGTCAAAGGTACTCCAGGAGAACAGAGGGATAGTGGCCAAGCCTTGATCCTCAGCAACTCACATAGAATGTGTTGCATGGATCTCCAACCCAATGTCGGCCACCTTATCAGCAAAGAACTGAGCAAGCTCTTCACACTGCAATTGTGAAAAAGCTCTTCAGACCTGCAGACAGGCTGGGTTGCACAGCCTGTCCACAGTTCTGAAGAGCTGAGCTAGTCAGTTCTGAGTGGCAGAGATTTCCCCGGACAGGAACTCTGCCTTCTTACGGGAAATTTCTGACTGATAGAGCTGGTAATGCTCTAGCAGTCTAAGATGGTCAGTATGTAAGCCGGATTTCCACCAACAATGTTCTAACCTGCATCCTAGTCGCCTCAACTCCCTCAAGGTTCCATCAAACCATGGAGACCAAGGGCAAAGGGAGAGAGGATGCACACGTACTGGAGCAATAGAATCCAGGGCTGAGGTAATGGCATTATTATATGCCAGGACCAAAACCTCCAGATCACTGCAAGCCACGGGACATTCTGATAGATCAAGCACCTCTGCTAGACCATTGGAAGTAACATCCCATAAAGGACGGTACTTGACCATCTCCACAGGGGTCGGCCTATGAGGGGGGGTGCCAAAATTGAATCACACCGTGTAGTGATCAGACCAACTGACTGGTTCCACCCCCACATTCGAGGCCTCGATCCCCAGGAGGAAAACCAGGTCAAGAGAGTGGCCACATTTATGGGTAACAATGGTAACCACCTGTGTCAGGCCCAGTGACTTCATCAACTGGAGGAAGTGTTGTCCAAACTGCGAGAGTTCGTCGTCGATCCAGACATTGAAGTCACCCAGGACCATCAGCCTGGATGACTCAAACACCATGTTGACCACGAAGTCCGCCACTTCCTTAAGGAATTGCTTCCCATCTCCAGGTGGACAGTAGATGAGAGCTATCCTATAGCCCACACCTGCTACCACAGCACGTTCAAATGATCTGGCCTGCTCAACTGGAACACTGATGAAATCCAATTCGGTCTTGAAACAGACCGCAACCCCCCCCCCATGGTCCAACCTCAGGCGGTGTATCACCGTATACCCAGTCGGAATTGCGCCCTCTAATATAGGGCCCGCATTATCATCCAACCAGGTTTCGGTGATGCACGCTAGATCTGCTGATCCAACAAGATCTGCAATCACTGTGGTCTTGTTTTGACAGATCTGGCATTGCACAACACCGCCCGAGTTGGACAGCACTCCTGGGCTGCCCCGACCACCTGCCCATCCCCACCGATGGTACCCTTGGGTATGGAGACTAGACAAGATGGCCCACGCTCTAGACTCCACTTTGCCCCAGGGCATATTCTGGGCTTAACAACCCCAATGGAAGCACCCTGATCTTCCAGCCTCCGCTGTTCACACCCCCCACCCCATCCCCCGCCTCCTGCGAGCAATACCCAAGGCCCGACAGCGATGATAGAAAAAGACAATGAAGGAGGGCAGAAAGGGCAGAGGGCATAGAGAGCGGAGGCTGAATAGTGCACAACTGGAGGATAACACGCTGACATGTATCCCAGGCCAAAAACATAACAATACAATGCAAATCTAACTGCTCAATATACAACAACCGTAAATACTATATAAAACCCCTAAAATCTCAACCTACCCATAACTTCTCCTCACACTTCCCACAGCTAAATAATCTATACCCAGTCCAAAATTATTTATTTAGCCCGCAGGTCCTCTCACTGCCTGGGGGCAAAACAAATTTAAACTAACCAAAAACAGCTATAGAGCACACAGGTCCTCTCACTACCTGGTGCCACTACAACTACGCGCTCTCACAACTTATTGTAAAGCAAATAAATACACATCAAGATAATAATAAAATAATAAACAAAGCGAAAAAAAAATTTGAGGAAGTCATTTAGAAACCACCCTTGTAGGGGGTGCAAAAAGAGAGAGAGATATAGGTGTGTGTGTGTGTGCGCTGGTCCAATAAATGGACAATTTAAACATTCTGCAACAATCACAGTAAGATAATGTATAGAAAAAGATGGATTGCCCCCAAAATTTAAATTAGCCTATCTTTACACAAAGGATGATTATTTGCTAAACTAGCAGAACAACTGTGGAGAACTACACAGTTTAGATACTGTAATACCTTTTATGGACCTGCATAGAAATTGCACAGGCTATAAATCACAAAGTAAACAAGCTTTTTGGACCACAGCGATCCCTTCATCTGCCTCTCCTATTTGAACTGCCAAGGCTTGAGGTGAAGGAATCTGGCCCTCAAAGTTTGTGCACTATAATAGCTCAGTAAAATATTCATGTTGGCCCAGCATAAGGCACCAAACAACTATGCATACTTTGTTCTGTAGTGATAATTCATGGAGAAGACCAGTGATTGAAATGCTGACTCCTAGTATTTTCAATTTTCACCATGCATCTAAGTTAGCCCTTTTGTTTTGTTATACCCTATCTAACATGTCCGAGCTATTAAGAAAATCTTTTCAGACATTTTCAGAAGTATAGCAGTTGCAGAGCACTTTTTCCAGAATAACAGTGATGGCTGTCATTCAGCTATCATTAATTGGATCGTCACACAAATCTAACCAGCATAACTTTATGTGACAGGGAATCAGAACTCAGTTCAGTCATTTGTTGTAGGATTGCAGTAACAATGGTTTTTACTGTGTCCAAAACCATAGATACTCACTGGTCTACTGTATTTCATTGAATTCTCCCCAATCTATAATTAGTGCCCCTTAGCACATTGGGTAACCATGCAGTTAAACGTTATGGAGCTCCATTCCACTATTTTGGTGCCAGCATTGTAACAAGAGTCGAACAAGATGGCTGCCAGTTGGCTTACTTTGACCAAACAAGCACCACAATCCAATCTATATAGGAGATACAGTATGATATTTGGATGCATCGTGATAAAACCAGCTTATCTCCACATGTGAGGAGAAGACCCACAACTCTTGAGTGGTGAAGCCTTGGGGTGCCTTAGCCCCAAATTACTGCAACAGGTAATCAGGCTACTGACCCCGTAGCCAGTCACAGTGGCTGCCCTGCAGTCATGGGTATCCCCACCCACTGCACTAGGGCCAGGTGTCCCAGACCAAATCCCTGGTGCCCAGTAAGAAGTGAGAAGGACTTAAGGCATGCCCTTTGTACTCTGTACATGGACTGGCACTGCATTTCTGTCGCAGAGAGGCAGGCCGTCCTAACATCAGCATGTGCATTATACAAATGACTGCTCACCCCATGTGATGGTACACTGGGCTCAAACTCATCATAAATGCCTTTGCGAGTGTGAGCAAAGTTCATGCACAACACTCACTAACAGCTGATCCCTGTTAAACAGGGTAACCCATCCCCCACACACACAATTATCAGATGCTAATCCTTTAGATATGAAACCCTTAGAGTCCTAGACTAGTCAGAGAAGAAATTCTTTAATTCTCTGCTTACAGCAACATCTTTGTTATAGCATGTCCTTTACTATCTGTAATAACTTATTTAACAGAGATGTTAGAAGTACAGAAACTGAAACTACTGATTTTCTTCTTCATTGTAGGGGGTGCATGATGTAAACAGCTTCAAACATATAACCTAAACAGAATCTTTAAAAACAGAATTCTGTATGGTTAACATACCAGACCCCTGTCACACCAGGAGCTGACTTCTGTCAAATTTAGAACACACTTTCCTGTCTAATTAAGCCACTGTAATGAACCTCAGAGTTTGAACTGCCCTTGAGCCTAGCATCTATCTGATCTTTAATTCTACTACCCACTAATTTCTTGCAAAGCACACAGCTCTGAGTCCCAATGGAACAGCCTCATTCAGGCCTTACATCAATATGATCAGCACTGAATTCATTTCTGCTGGGAGCCTAGTAAATCTGAACTTTCCAAAATCATTTGGCCCCTATTACTAGTAAGCACTGCTCTTAAATAGGCTGTAACTCTACCTAATTGGCTCTATAATCATAGCTGAATCGAACAAAAAGGACCCAGCACAGGCTGCCATTTGTCATTTTTATTCCCAATCAACCATATTACGATGGAGAACTTATTTTTTTACAGTTCTGGTTACGGAACATTTCAGGCCTCCGCTGCTTTCTGCTCTGCAAGGGGTGATGATACCAAGACAGCCCAAGGTTATGTAAGACATGGCCCAGTATTGTTCTTGACCATGTGTGTCAAGTAGTCAACCTTAAGAGCTTCTGAAGTCACAAGTTTAACTTGGAAAAAGACGCAATTCAAATTTTGAGACATACTCCAATGTATATTTTATAACTATTCTGTATCTAAGCACTCCCCTCTTCTTTATAACTATCCTCATTAACATGAACACAGCATCAGGAGTGGAGGCTAATAGGGAGGGTGAAAAGAGTGTCTGTTTGGATGCACTTCTCCCAGATGGTCAGCACTCAGAGAGGGGCACCTTGTGGTTGCATGGGGCAACTGCTGGCTTAAGTGACCATGCTTTGGTGGGCCCTTTCCAGGATGCTGATATGGTGCATGCACAGGATGGAAGGGGGGATGGAGGGATGGTGGGACAGAAAAAAATTCCAGTCTCTGTCTGGCATACTGGGTGAAATCCACATGGTTCCTCCCATACCACCTGACCCCTTAAAATCCAACCCCCCACTCCCCCCTCACCCCCATCCCCAGCCATGGCTCCAGCGACAGCACTCTTCAGAACATACCTCCTCTGTTGGTATGCCTGGCAGGGATACACCCAATCCCAGAACCCAAGGACCACAAGGGAAGTCTGCACGTGAGAGTTAGGAAAGTGGGAGGTGAGTCTGACTCCTGAAGGCAGCAAGGGGGGCATTGAGGGGACAGAATGACAGGGGAGCCAGAAGGGCAAGGAGAGTCACAAAACCCTCAAAATAAACTTGAAAACAGGGTCACCATCGCTTCATCTGCTCTAGCTGATTATATACCCGTGACATCACACCCCTCTGCTTATGACATCATTATATAGAAAAGGGGAGAAAAGGGGAGAAAAGCCCAATCCACAAAACATTTTTGCCTTAGTTACAGAACGGAGAAGCTGTTTTGTGGATCAGACCCTTAAGAAAGAAAATATATGAAATTTAAGCAGAAATGGATCTCAAAGTTATATTTTTCCAATGTTCCCCCAACAATGTTGGGAGCACTTTAACTGAACTATATTCCTTCTGACCACTGAACCACTGCAAGTTTCAATGGAACAGAGTAAAGTGGCTAGTTGTTGCTCAGCGTGGTAGTGGTAGGGTGGGGCTATGGGGTGAATTGTGTGGGTTAGAACTCTGTATGGACAATAGATCCTAGGTTTGTTAGGGCTTTATGGGCAGACTAGATGGATCAGTGGTCTTTTTCTGCCATTATTTGCTATGAAATAGAGAAATATTTCTCCATTTGTAAATTAGCCACCTGATCTACAGTAAACCAGTCTACACTGACTACTGGCTGATGTCTATTAATGAACTAGGGAGTCGCCATACCTCTCAACCTCCTACCACAGAAGTCAGAGGCAAGGCTTAACAAGCATTTGTCAATGCCGAATGTTGTCTTTCTGGTATTGGCATTGGTAGTGCAGGAGTTAGAGAGATGCATAATAGGAATGGTAGTAAAGTATTGAACTGACGCCAACCCCACCCTGCAGAGACTGACAGGCACTAGGGTGTGCCTTTGGGTCGTTGGCCATAATGCTTATGCTATTTCACCTCACCCTACTCTGCAGATACCGACAAGTGTTGCATTGTGCCTTGGGGTCTTCAGGCCTTACGTTCACCCCGTTCTATAAGGAAATCCACTCAGATGGGTGCAGTATAGGAGAATAGAGAGAACTTTGGGGCCGAAGAGTCCAAGGCACACCTTGATGCCTGTCACTGGCTGCAGGGTGGGAGTGGAATGGCGTGAGCATTACAGCAGACAATCCCAAGTCACACCCCTGAAGCCTGTCAGTCTCTACAGGGTGGGGTGTTACGGTTGGAAACACTAATGCCCCGGGCGTTTGTTGGTATTTTCACTCCAGATTTTCAACCTTTTTGTAACCCCACCTCATGAACAGCGACACTATCAGTTCGTTAGCCATAAGGTAATTTTGCACAGCGACTGCGCCATTTGGCACCATGGGTGCAAAAACACATTTTGGGCAGGATATGAAAAATGACAGCAGTACTGTTTATGAGGAGGTGTAAAAAATGGCAATGCTGAAAATCTGGAGTGAAAATATAAAAAATTGGTGAAGTCACGAGCGAGCATAGAAACTGTGCAATGCATGCCCATAATGCAATTATTTTGGGAATTTTTTTAGCCAAATTTTTAACATAGGCATTTTGGGACCTCTGCTCATGAACAGTGTCACTGTGATTTTGTTTATCTGTCCTGAATATTGATTTCCCACAGCAACCGTGCTATTGTGTGTCACATGTGTGAAAACACATTTTGGGCAGGATGTGAAAAATGACAGCTGTACTGTTCATAAGGAGGTGTGAAAAAAAGGCAATGCTAAAAATCTGGAGTGAAAATATTAAAATTTGTCGAAGTTACGAGTGTGCATGGAAACTGCGCAATGCACGCTCATAACACAGTCATTTTTTTGAATTTTTTCACCAAATTTGCAACTTAGGCTTTTTGGGACCCCATCTCATGAACAGTGGCACTGTCATTTCATTAATTAGTCCCAAAAGATGATTCTGTGCAGTGACCATGAAATGACATTTCAGGACTGAATAACGAAATGACAGTGCATGTGTTCATGAGGTGGGTTCCCTAGAGTCTCATGTTGAAAATCTAGAGACAAAATTCAAAAAAATGTCTGAGATATTCACCTAAGTTGAAAACCCCCATTTATGCCATTATACAGCTTACCGGCATCTCTTCATTTTGCAGTTCAGCATTGAAGAGTGCCGATGTGCTCCCGCTCCACCGAAGATCGCAGTGCCAGACCTCTGGAGGTAAGTATGGGGTGAGGGGAGTGGGGAGGCCGGATGCACAGAGGGTGGGTGTGGGTTGGGGGAGAGGAAGTACAAAAAAAAAAAAAACAGACCTCACGGGACTGTTTTCTTTTTTTACAGGTGAAATAAAACAAATGTTGGGCACACTGGGGTGGGCTCCCAGTGTGCTCCATGAGTTTGGGGGTGTGTGATGTTGGCAACACTGGGGTGGGCTCCCAGTGTGTGTCACCTGATGGGGGTAGGGTGGGGGAGGAACATGCCAATCACGGTTGGCTTTTGTGCAGCTTGCACACTGGGATGAGACTCCCAGTGTGCCACACAATGTGTGTGTAGGGGTGGCAGACATGTCGACACGAGATTTCACCCCAATGTCAGCCTTCTTTTGGGATTGTAGCCGCTGCCATGTTTATTGAAATGTTTCACCAGGAAAGGCACATATGGGAGGCACGTCATCTGTGCCACTGCATGACAAGCTTGTCTCTGACTGCAGTGGCACATTTCTCTCAAGTTGGTGGCACTTTGCATAATACTTGTGTCAGCATTAGCATGCTGGCTCTTTGGGGAAAGAGGGATGCACCTTCTAAAGTGTGCCCTGCATTTGCCAACACTGACACACCTCTACATTTCTCCTACTACCATAAGATGTTGCTTACGGACACCAAGACAACAAAAAAATGAAGAACAGATGACCAAAATCAGGGACACATCATAAAAGACGGTCATATCAGCTCAAAACGTCTGCTATAATGTATGACCTAATGTGGGAAGTATTTTCTGAAGGAGATCTAGACTGTAACATTAATAGCTGACATGATTTTGTGCTTTACATTTCACCTCATCAGTAAGCGAGATGCATGATTTCAGATGGAGAAAGGGCATTCTTTCAGCAAAAGCTGTGATAATTGAGAGATATGAGTTGGCTTTCAACTGGTCTATAGGGCTGTTGGTCAGAAAACTTTTCTTGACTGTAAAACGTTAATGGTTGATCATTAAAACATGACTGTAAGGAATCTTTTTTTTTTTTTTATTAGGAATTTCTGTTAGGGATGGGCAGAACGCTTCTAAAAAAAACCCTCACGAACCTATTCAGTTCTAAAATTAAGGATCTCCTTTTAAAAAAAAGGTTCCATTGTTTTGAAATGCAAATTGATAATTCACTCATAAATATCCTAAAATTCACTAGAAATGATTAGGGTTAAGAGAGAACCTTTTTGGGGTCTGCCAAAAATTAGAAAACATTCACTCATCCCTAATTTCTGCAGGAATTAAACACTCTGAGGTGAAGCCATGGGCACTTATTAGCAGGTAGGGTCCCAGCTGGTTGACAGAGCCTAAACTGAAGGACAGCATTTTCTGTACATACAATAAACAACCTGCCTTTTCCTTCAAATGCCATCATTCTTATCATCTCTGATGCTTTTGAGAGCATGCTTGCAAAAGCTTGGGAATATTTCAAGGTTCCCATAAAGGGAAATAAGGATTTGATGTAATGCTATTGGACTAGTCTGAAAACACATTAAAAAAAAGAAAAATCACACTGATGTTACTTGCTTTGCTTTTATATGAACCAAATTAAATTAAATATTTCTGTCTATACAGTGTACATGTACAGCATCATTACTACAATGAGGGAGTACAAGGACAGTTTCACAAACCAATATACTGAAACTACTTATTTCAGTCAATATAGAGGAAATGCATTATTAGTATATCAATATACCTTTTAAAGTAGATTTCCAGTACATTGATATATTGAACATGTACCAATAGGGTTTAACCATTTTGACCTGCCTCCAAACTTTCATTGAAAACAAATAGTTTCTAGCCCTAACAGTTCCAGAAAAGTAAAATCTTTCTGAAGATAATTTCTTTAAAAATGCCTGACTTTTGAAACATTAGGGCCAGAATGCTTGGACTCAGGTAGACATGATTTAACAATCACAGTACACGTTCAATGTATCAACATATAGGAAATGCACTTTTACTAATAATGCATTTCCACCATATACATAGAAAGATGGCCTTTAAAAAAATTCAGAAAAGTTTTAAAACTTTTGGGATTTTGTTAACCTAATTACTGATTTCAAGCACTTTTTTTATATTATCTACACACATTGACATATTTTTCATATTATCTACACATATTGACATATAAGTAGTAGGAAGTTAATGATATATGTTTATTTTTATTCTGCTCTTTGGTAACCAAGTAAGGCCCACTAGGCACAATGCCTGTTTGCAGGGACAACCTGGGAGCACTGGGGAAGTTAAATTATTTGCTCAGGGTCATACAGTATGCAAGTAGAGGCTGTGGAAATCAAACCTAGGTCTGCTGTATGTACTAATCTCATTCACAGCTTATTACTCTAACCTCTAGGTAAAATATAATGCAAGAGAGTATTGTTCATGTATTACACATCGGATGATACTAGCACACCACCAAGGAGAAACACAAACTTTTTTCATGCATGCAAAAAAATAAGTACCACAGTGAACGTCATGAGGTGCCCATCTCTGTCACCCTGGATTCAGAAATATGACCGTGACTCCTTTTCAGTTGGCTTAGGGCAATGGTGGTCATTACTCGTCCCTTCAGAATGGCTCTCGCGTGTCTCTTTGGACCAACTGACCAATGTTCAACTGCTGCTCTCATGGAAACCTTCTCCACTTCGACCTTCAAAGCTCTCATTTGAATATTTGCCACTACCGCCAAGATCTGCACCTGTGGCGCTCCACCCAGGCCCAGGCCCTGGACTTTAGTGCCATCACAGCAGCCCTCTTATTCATTACAGCACAGCCACTTCAACTCACACTACCAGGGATGGCCAGGTATGGACCTAATTCTCCAGTGCCATGCCACCATCCATTTTCAGGGCAAGTTGATTTGGCAGGTGAGTAGTTACCCCATAGTGGATTCTGACCTCCATGACTAATGTCCTGCTGTCTATATCAACTACCTCCTTGTCTTGGGTCTGACAAATGACAGAATCAGAAGGTCATAACCCGGCATTTGGTTCATCTTGCACTACTAGTTCTGGTTGCCAAATGTGTCCTACTAAGCACTCATATTCCATGCTCAGGTCCAAGTCAGTGAGTCTGGTTTCCTGCCCATTTAAACTGTCAGTGTAGGCTGAGATAGTTTCAGCCCCAAGATCTCTAATAATTTGCTTTGCCAAATAAAACTACAAACCAAGTGCCAGATATCCTGTAGAAAACTTTGGAGGGAACCAGCTACTGCATGACTTGATTAGTCTTTCATCCCTATATCCAGGTCGGATGACCATTTTGCATATTAGGACCACTGTGGACCTCCACCAGAATTTCCTCTCATTTCTCCCTGCCCAGGCACAGTTCACCAGCTTTCAGGTCCTCCAGATATTCTCATGCTCCACCACTCCAATGGGAAGGATGAGATGGGCCTGTGGTGTGCCACTCCACACGGGGCAGGTGATCCCAACTCAGTCAGCATGCTCTGGCTCTCACTTTAATAGCACCATGGGGATTCGTACCACCTTCCGACTTGCAAATCTGTTAGATTCCTTTAATGCAGTGGTGCACAAGGTTTTTTTGTGGTGGGCCAGATTGAACACTTAAGTCAAGGATGAGGGCCAAGGGACACTGGCCGAGGGCCACTGTAAAATGGCCCAAGATGACAAATGTCCAGCAAGACATTATTAAATGTACACATAAAACAAATCAAAACATACATTTATCTTTTTATTTGTTTATTTATTTACCAACATGTTACTGAAACTAAAAACAAAAACTAAATAAACAAAGACTGCAAGTGGAAGCTGCTAGGTCCTTGAAGGCCACAGACAGCTGCTGTGGAGCCATTTGTGGCCCCCGGGCCTCACGTTGTGCACCCCTGCTTTAATGCTTCCTTTCACAATGAAATACAAATCTGATTGGTTGCTTGCAAGAGTAACTATTGCCATGGAGTGATGTCATAGTGTGGATAAATGTGTATGAGCAGTGACTATGCACACAGCCCCTATTGGGACTTAGAGACTAGAAGTCAATCGGTCACATTGCTGCTACTGACTAGTTTATTTACTTTGGGTTTTTTTTCACCTGGTAAGTGCACTAGGCAAGGAATTTGCTATTTTATTAGGCACAGCCCGGGAGGCTACAAAGGCTACAAATGAAATCAAAACACAAGTTTGTTACCTTATTGTTTATTTTGTCCCATACCATTTCAGATTAACTTATTTATTGACGTATTCTTATGAAACCCCTAAGCATGCTCTGCTCTTTTTCAAAAACCTTAGAAAAAAATTGGCAACCCCCATATAAGTAATTGCTATAAAACTACAGGCAATGAAAAAATGGCTATTGAGTGAAAACCATTGCTCATATCGTATGATCAACTGCAGAAACAGGAATTAACTTCTGATGTCGCTGTTTTGTTATTCTAATGACTTCCACTAAATCAACTAATTTGAAGCTCAGCAGCAAAGCTGGGAGTCAAAGACACGTTAATTAAAAAAAATCTCTGATTAAGATAATGTTCCTAACGCAAATTAAGAGAACCATATTTTCTGCTGCTGCTCAAAAAAATGTTTGAGTACTGGCTTTGAAATCTCTCACTAGTACCCATTTTTGTTAGCTCTCGGATCAAGGAAACATCAACTATAGGTTGCCGTTTAGTGTAGGGGACTTCTGGCACACTCCAGGGCAGATGACCTGGGCTTGGGAGTTAATGCAAGAGTCTGCAGATGGGCATCAGGGAACTGGAAAGAACACTGCTTCAGGCAGTGCATCCCAACCAAGGAAGGTTTGGTGCCTTAGCCAGGCACCCTAGCAGTCCATCCCAGTGGAGCATCAGATTTCTCCCAAAAGAACATCACAATATGCTTGATCTGTGAAGTATCCATTATGGTACACAGGACTCAATGAAGAGCTATGCATGGCACCTGGGGAGGTGAGTAGGCTTAGGAAGTACTCATGCACACAATATTGATCCAGTATCGGGGGGCTATAGAGGGGACAAATACCCCCCACACTGCCCATATGATGGAGCAGTACACTCACATCCCACACCATGAAAATATGTATTTACCAACTAGAAGTACATTGAGTCAGAGGGGTGGGGGATGTTCTGTCCTGAAGAGCCCCACCATGAGGAGAAAACTGTGAAGAAACAAGGAATAAATGAATGGTGTTGGGACTGGGGGCTGTTGCCAGAAGAAGGAAGTTAGCAGATGCTAGAAAAAAGCTATATTTTCCCCTTCTCTTGATTTATTCAACTTTCTCACAGGAGTAGCCACCAGTGAAACATATGCTATAGCTTCAGTTCACAGGAAACATTGCATTTATAGGTAAATGTGGCTTCTGAGATGTTTCTTGGCTTATAAAGAAAGTCATCTCATGCTTTCTTAGGGTTTGAGAACAGTGAATCAAGGCTGAGCAGTTCTGGAATCCTAAGGAGGCATGAGATTATACTCTTGATAAGCCAAGGAATATCTCAGAAGCACCATTTAACCTCTATGAATCTTGTAAAGTTTGTCAAGATTAAACTTCTTAACTGATCGTGCAGTAATACAGTGCAGTGTAAATTTATGTTGAGGTATGAGTGATTCCTGAGGACTGTACTTTGACCCAGAAGAACAGCGGGAACGAAAAACATCTGAGTTTCTAAAAGCTCTAACATGCACTGCAGCCTACTGAATCCCCTCAAAACTGCTGTAACCCTGCTCTGACATCAGCTGCAGGGCAGGGATCGACAAATTTTAAATTTACGTGGTAGTCCAGGACAACTGGCCTATCCAAAAATGGTAGTCCCACTGTCGTGAGTGGTAGTCCAATAGTCAGAAGACAGTATTTTAAGGAAAACTTATAAAAAAGTATGTAGCGACAAAGTAATTGTTGTCTTCTGTGTTATTAATAGTAGTATGTGATAGAAAATAGTATAAATGAAGATTTTTAAAAAAATATTCTGTTAATACAGTTTAAGTTTGGTGATTTGAAGAATTGGTGCCATACTCTGAATGTCCTGTCCAGTTCCACAAATGCCATAATGAAGCAGAGAATAATTAGCACAGCATAATTAGAAGAACTCAGATTCAGAACTGTCAACAACATCAAGTGATGATGGAGAAGCAGCAGTGCTAGCATGAGACACAGAAGCATCAGATTCAGTAGTACCAGTAGTAGCATGCCCATAAACATGTCGAGTGCCTGGACCAGACAGCAGCCAGTGGTTTATTGCTGGATCTGGGTCGAAGTCACATAGATCCGGACCCTCTACTGCTATCTGAAGAAGTGACTGTAGTGTGTCATCTGCCAGACGTGTTCTTATTTTTGTCTTTATCAGATTTTGAATGGAGAACACTCGTTCGCACTTTGCAGTTGACAAACTCATTGCCAGTAGTATTTCCACTAACTCTAGAATGTGAGCAATCTGGGGCATTTTTTCTTTTAGCAATCTTGTATACACCTGCAGATAGGGTTTGTGAACTGCAGATTTCAGCATGGCCTTAAATGCAGCATATTCTGATCTAATATTTTCCTGCTGCTCATCATTGAAAAATTAAAGTATGCTGCCAAATTGGCCTACTTCATTGGTCCCAAGTCCGCAAGTTGTTCTCTTTGATAGATCAAACTGTTTAAAATCCAAACATTTAAACCATTTCAGAGGTACCTCTGAGAAATTTTGAAATCTTACATCAATATAATCTATTGCTGCATCAACTAAAGTCTGCAGTTGTGTATCAGGCCCAAAATTTATTTCAGGACAGTTGCCTTTGAATGTGAAGGGCACGGTCTTCTCAACTCCTTCTGTGAAATGACATAGTCCATGCATCTGTTTTGAGGTTTGTAATGAGCTAAGAAAGCTGTCATGTATTTCCTGGCTTTGATTTCAGTTCCATCAGCTGGAGAAGGCAGGTCTCGATGAGATTTGGTACTTCAAGAATTATTAAGTCATCTCTTTGAAACTGCAGTGAAAGATTTCTAAGTATGGGCAAAAATCTTGGAGGATATAAAAGATTTGACAAAGTGAACAGACTGTACCTCTCTTAACAGCACCTTTTGCTTTTGAACCATCAGCAGAAGATGCACTTTGTTGCAAGTGCTGAGCAACTGTAGGTAGATTCACCTGAACTGCATGAACTGACCGTGATCTGCTGGCCAGCCATCTCACCTGTTTAATTGCACTGAAGTGTGCCAGATCACTATCTATTACTTGTGGAATTTCTTGTAGCTCTCTCATCTTTTTTGGACTATAGTGGTAGAATTTAAATATACCCTTTAGAGTATTTTCAAGCTTTGATATGAAGGGATTTGTTTTCATTACATCGAGAACTGCCAACTCCAGCTTATGGGCAACACAGTGCATGGCAATGATGCGAGGACAGTGCTCTCGTAACTTTGTGATGGTTCCACTCCTTTCACCCATCATTACACTTGCACCATCAAAATTGGCAGAAATCAAAACAGGCCCCGGACTGCTCACATTTGATAAGTCAGTGAGAGGAAGACACAGTGAATCTAATGCAGTTCTTATTGCATTAAAAACACCTTCAGCATGTGCGAATTCAAAGGCACAGCCTGGATCAGATATGTACATACATCTTTTGTGTTAGGATCTACAAACGCAGAAATACATTTTCCCATTCAACTAGAGCAGTATCCGTGCTGCCATCAGCAAGAATTGTCACATATTTTGTGTTTTAAGAGTCTGTATGTGGGTTTTGGACAGAACAGCAGATATAGCTCTGCAAAACCCTGGCTCGCTTATCATTTGTGTAGTTGGTACCAAGCTTAATACCATTTTTCTCTTGCAATTCACATAGCCAATCCATGTCGGAAAAGGACGCAGATTTTTTGCAATGGAGTACGCTGTGTTGAACAGACGTCTCACTTTCTCCTTTGTGGCCTCTTCCAACACTGCAAAGGCTTGATAAAGTGGTGACTCAGTAATATCACACTGAACTGCACGCTGGCCCTTTCCAAAATATGTTGGTTCTGCACAGCACATGTGGATTAGATTTTTCATGTGCACGCAGTGAGTCAATTCTAAATTGTTAGAGCCTGTGGCAAACACATTCTGGTTTTTGAAAAGGCTGGTATTGCAAAAGAAGGATACTTTTCGCAAACTGTGCAATACATCAGTCCCTTTTTTTCATCGTATCGCAGCCATTTATAATTGTTCAACCAGTGAGATTGAAACATTCTGGCCCTTTTTTCCTGATCATATTTTTTGTCTTTAGAGATTATGTCTCCTTGTTGTTGCTGATCCAACAAAGTTTGTTTCTTACTAGGACAAGAAGAGGAAACAGATGCTTCCGCTTCACGGTTTAATTCAATTGACTGATGAACATCAGCATCAGCTGCTGTTATATCCATTACCACAGCAGTGTCTTTTATCTTGAGAAGACTGTATTTGTGTTTGGCTACTAGGCCCAGTGGCTGCTGCTGCTGACCACATAGAAAAAAGAGTCTTTTGTTTTTTATTCTTTTGCATAGCCATATTTTTGTTTGTTGTGTTTATTAACTTTTTAACTTGCTTACTCTGCAGCAAATAAAATATATTCTACAATATCTGTGTGTGAGTCCGTTTTTGACTGAGTGGAAGGGGAATGGGGTAGTTATGTACTAGATGTGCTTGGGTGCCTGGGAAAAATAGAAATTGGAAACACTAGCGTAGTCACACACTACTTCAGTACATTCACTGCTATACTTTCTTATATTTTATATTTTATGTTTTCTGTGTACTGGTTCAATTAAATAAACCACAACACAACACCCCACCACCACACTTGTTCCTTTTTAGTTTCAATTTATGCCCTCTGTCCCCCCTCGTGCCCTCTCTCTCCCCTCCCTCCCTTAGCTATAGTGCTGCAGCTAAATTACAGTTCCTTTCTTTTTAGTATCTCAGCTGCAACTGCAACACTTTTTTCTTTTTTTATATTTTTCTTTTTGTACACCCACACAATCTCCTTTCTCCCAAAAAGCTGCCCAAGACTCCTCTTATCTTTTCTTTGTTAAACTCTTCATTAGCTGTAATGTTTTCCTTTTTATTTAGACTTGCTACTTATGGGCAACAACACAACTCTTTTCCTTTCTCTCTTACTTACCAGCCAACACAGTCCCACTCCCTTCCCCCAGCTGAGATGAGGTACCCTTCTTCATCTTTTTTAATGCTTATGGATTTCTTTCCTCCTCTGATTTGTCTTTAGGGACAACTTAACTGCTTCACTTCTGCCAGACTGCCACACACTGACAGACACACTCCTCTTTTAATAATATGCAGGGAGATTGTCTCTCTCTCCCCCCCCACTCCCTGTATGCCTTTGCCTTTGTATTTATTTTTAAAATGGAGCTAAACAGAGAGGCAAAGTGGGCACTGGGCAGCCAGCAGCAACAGCACAGTAAACACCGCGACTGTGCTCACGATTCTCGGCACCCTCTCTCTCTATCCCCCTCTCAACACACAAGCCACGTTGCTGCTGCTGCTCCTCGCTGTCACCTGGCCTACACTACTGAAGATTCCCTTCCTTCCCCTCCTGGCTCGCAGCTCATTGAAATCACAGTAGCAGCACGCACGTCCTTTCTCTTGCTCAGCTATAGAGAAAGTGAGCAAGCGTTGCTGCGATCGTCCCCCATGTCCCGCCAAGTCATCACTGCCACCAATGGATGTGCCTACCATAGGGTGTTGCATATGATGATTCACTGCTTAGCATGCCAATCCTGACTGGCTCCTCCCGATAGCTGATGAGTCACTGCTCGCCTCGCAGATGCTCACGGCTTTTGTCAGCATCACATGAGTGACACTCCTGTGGGTCAGATGACCATGGGAAGTAGTTGGATTCAAATGCAAGAGGTACCCTGCTGGAAAGGCTGGTACAGCAGGTAATTTTTGTTTAAAGGCATGCCTTACCCAGGACAAGCAGTGCTTGTCAAACATACTTGTCCTTGAATGAAAACTTGTAGCCCGGGACGTCGGGCTATAGGATTTGTCGACCCCTGCTGCAGGGGATTCTGGGATTTCTGCTTATAGCAAATGTCAACTTGGGAGTCAGCAGAATCAGCCTGATACAATCTACTGTACTGTAGTAAACTGTTCCCATTTAAGCCTTTAGCTTTGTAAGTAAAACCATGGATTCCATGATTTTTTTTTATTTTTACAGAAAGAATAATGAGTTGTAGCATAGAAAAAATGAA
The DNA here is from genome assembly GCA_016271365.2 of Neoceratodus forsteri. Lineage (NCBI taxonomy): Eukaryota > Metazoa > Chordata > Ceratodontiformes > Ceratodontidae > Neoceratodus > Neoceratodus forsteri. The sequence continues at coordinate 66,133,107 of JADMNL010000030.1, forward strand.
GGGTATGAGAGTCACTGAAAATAATTTTAATTATAAAAAACCCTACAAATTTGGTTTCTTTGCTTTAGGTGGTGTTTGGCATTTGTTCCATATCTTCCCTCACCACACTCTACATGCAGGAATTCCTGTCCATCAGCATCACTACTACAGAAGCTGAGAAGCATAGCATCCCTCCTCCCACCATCCACAATGAAGCCTCATTCCACTATCCTGAGGAATAAAATACATGGGGCTCGATCTTCAAAGATCCAAAAATGCTGCAAGCCCCCGGTCAGTTGGCGTACTGGGCTTGCAGCCTGGCCGGCAATCGGAATTTTCAATCCCAAGCACCAAATGCCACAAGTTAGACCAGATTTTCTCTGGTCTAACATGCACCATTTGGAGGATCCTTTTTACCGGGCTTGCACCAAATCTTTGGCACAAGCTGCAGTAAACTGAGGAAACTGTCACAACTGTGCCCAGTGTACTAAAATTAGGTGCAGTTGCATCACAGGAGTTTGGCACAGCAGCACCAAAAACCATGTTTGACGTAGGGCTTCATGCAAGTCCTGCGTCACCCATTGAAAATCAAGTCCATGATGTCATTCTCAAATGGTATTCTATACCTCTGGCTTCTCTGCCATTGACCTAATGGCACAGCTCCAACTACACCTTAACACTGTCTAGCATGGGTTCAGTGAAAACCAGCTTTCTCTCAGTTCCAAGAAAACAGTCTCTGTTTCTTTGCACCAGACAGAAGCGTACTAGAGTCTCCCCCTTTTCACTCTTTCCACACCTTTAAAGGTGCCGCAGCTGAAGATGTCTCCTCCTTCAGATATCTCAGGGTCTGGCTGGACCATCACCTTGATTTCTCTGTTCCCATAGCTGATATCCACAAGAAGCTACACCCCAAATGCGATGCACTTCATAGGAATAAGAGGTGCATCCTGCTTCCTGCCCACAGAGAGATCATCACTAAGATGTTTCTCCCCATTTGTTACTATGGAGACATTGTTTAGAGTGCTGCTCCCAAGTCTACCTTCGCCAGATTGGATTCTCTCTCTCCCAATCATCCTCCCCACTCTAGATGCCAGGTGCCTCACCCTGTGTCTCCTTTATTTTCAGTTTTTGGTTTGGTGCCCTCCCCTTGTATCTTGTCTCTCTACTCTCTTCCCTCCATCTACTTCGTATTCACTTCGCATTGCTTGCTCTCACTCTGTGCTCTCCCTGCAGTGAAAACCACTTCTGGACAAGATGCCTTTTCATTCTGCTTTCCTAAACTTTGGGTCTCTCTCTCTCTCTCTCTCTCTCTCTCCCCCTTCAATGTGCTCAGCTCCTTCCTTTCATGTCCTGAAACTTCTCCCCCATAATTTCTCTACTCAGTCCTACAGTTGCTCCTGATATTTATTTATTTATTTAATATATCGGATAGACCTATGAGCATGAGCTCTTTTACAAAGGTTCCACGTCAGGGTGGACAAATAAGACAAATACACATATACAGTGGTTACAGATGCCTGCTCATTGGCATATAAGAGCATTTACATGAGAGTTACACAAATTTTAGAGAAAAAGAGTACTTGTTACAGAGTAAAAGCTATTTCAGAAAAAAATGATTGATAGCATTAGTCAACCAGTAAACCAGTATAGCGTAAAGTACAGTGGACTAGGGTCCACTGTACTTAACCCTAGATTGACACTTGTGCATTCATTCTCTCCCTGTTATCAGTGACTCCCCCCCACCCATCATATTTTTCAATTGTTATTGCTTTTCTTTCTTCTTTTATTTTTATTGTACCATATATACTCGCATATTAGCCAACCCACGTATAAGCCGACCCCCAAACCAGAGAGACCATTTTTTTAAATATTAGTGACCCCGTGTATAACCGATCCCTTTATCTGCACACATCTACAGTGTAGCCAAACAGTTCAAATATATGGTACTGTCAAGAATCCACTGATTGAAGGCTCGCCACGGTTGTACAGACCCCATTCCAAAGGTCATGAGGGAAGACTCGGAGCCCTCCCCCCATTGACCTTAGAAGAGTTAGTGTTTGTATTGTACCACAGTTTACAGTACCTGACTCAGAGCCCTCCCCCCACTGACCTTAGAAGAGTGAGTGTTTGTATTGTACCACAGCTTATGGTACCTGACTCGGAGCCCTCCCCCCATCCTCGAACACCTAGATCAGCAGCAGCACCACTGAAGCAGCTCCAGACTCACATGCAGGTGCAACAGCTTACCTGCTGCTTTCATGTCAAGAGTTTTAGTCAACCAAACTATTGTGCCGCTGTATTACGCCCAAACGGCTGTACTGCTGTATTACGACTGAACGGCTGTACTGCTGTATTACGTTTGGGAATCTTAGAGGGGTGAGTGTTTGTAGAGCGAGTTACTTTTTTTAATTTTATGTCGGGGTGGTTAATAAGCTAATGTTAATCCTCCAAACAGAGTTCCTAAGAGTTGGTGGCATCTCTAATTTTAATAATTCTGGAGAAAGTTTGTACTGCTGTATTACGCTTAGGAATCTTAGAGGGGTGAGTGTTTATAGAGCGAGTTACTCCAGCACTGTATGTTGTTAGAGAAGGGAACCTGCATATAGGATCTCTGTGCCCTGTAATCTTCAGGTCCCACACTCCTTGACCTCTTAATCCTCTCGCTAATCTTTTCCTTTTGTCCCCCTTCACTTTTCAGGCAACCATGGGTGAACAGAATGAATTTATTTATTGACTCGCTTATAAGCCGAGTTACTATAAATCAGAGCAAAAAAAGAGTACAAACAAACGTGGCTTATACGTGAGTATATATGGTATTTTAGTTTTGTTCTTTGACGTATTTTCCTGTAATTTACTTATTTTGTTATTTTATATTTTTCAGATCAGTGCAGTTTTTTATTCATTGTACTTTGCATTTGCCCTGTTTCTAATTATTCCCCTTGCCCCAGGATGCATCTGGAAAGGAGCTGATACAAGCTTAGTATGTCTTTCCTAGTAAAATATTTGAAATAAATAAATACAGTACATGCATAAAATAAACCTTGGTCCCTCACCCAGCAATGAAATATGTTGCCCCATCTCCAGGTCTAGGATTTTTAAAGACTTTTACAGCTTTCAGGACTTTTAAGATTTGTACCATTACCAGTCTATGTGACTTTTGTTCATTACAGATCAATGGAGTGCTCCTGACCAATCAGAACGCTGTGTTTCCATGCATGTGAGACACTCTGCGGGGCATCTCATGAGCAATTACCCTAGAAACTGATACATCTGGTGCGTTTAATTTATATTTTTTAATTTTATATAATAATATATATCCCCAGATGACTCTCTTAGATTTGTTGGAATGATCGAGTGATTGATTAATGTAGTGTTAATACTGATTGATTGATTGTTAATATTGCAACCATACATAAAAGTGTGCAAGTTGAAGTTCTCTGAATGGTCTCACTTTCACTCTTAAGGATGCCACAACTTTTTACCTCTGACATGTAATCCTCGCATTCTAATAATGCACGGGGCAACTCCTATATATGTACAGTAAGTGTGCCACCTGGTGATGTATGAACATATAAAATATTACAATGACAATACTGCAATCCTGGTTTTAGTACAAAATATGTTTAATATTTTATGCAATTTATTTTATTGTCGGCAAGAATTATAAACCTTAAAATAAATATTACATTTATTAATACAGATAGCAAATGAACATAATGCAATCTTAAATAAAATTTTGTAAAGTCTTGTTTTTTTATTAAAGCTTTAAAGAGCGTTTCATGTTTCAGGTGAAACTTTGAAAAAAACTATTTAGACAGAAGTCAGCTTATATTTCATATTTTTTCAGTATTTAATTTTCAGTTTTTCATTATAATGTAGAACTCATACAAAAACGAACTGGCACCAGGTAATCAGCTGCAACAATGATTTATTCGTAGCTGTAGTAAATAAACACCGTGCAACAAATGCATTTCTAAGAGCTCCCAAACAAGTTTCGCCCAAAATTGGCTTTCTCCCTTGAGAAAGCCAATTTTGGGTGAAACCTGGTCAGGAGCTTTTAGAAATGCATTTGTTTCACATTTTTTATGTACTACAGCTATGAATAAATCATTTTTGCAGCTGATTACCTGGTGCCAGTTCATTTTTGTATGAGTTCTACTGATTTAATTGTACCAGGCACAGGTATCCATGAGGTTTGGAGAGGATTTTTTGATTAGTTTTCATTATAATGTGCCTGGCAAGATTACAAGCTGTGGGGGTGAGATGTAGTTTGGTGAGAATCTAGTGATAAATGGAGCAGTGTACCTTTTGTTTGTCTTAGAGGTTGTTTAGGACAGCAGTGGGAGTGGAGGACTAGAGGGAGAGCATATAATAAAATGAACTCCTGTATGTTAATGAAGTTTAAATAGGCTGGACAGTCTGATTAAGAGATGACCATAAGCAAGTCCCTTAACCACTTAGTGCTTGAGTTCACCCAGCTGCCAAAATGGGTAGAAGCATGACCCCACTAGAAACTAGATTTTGCATCTCAGCTGGGCTATCCTGGGTAAATAAACTGTTAAATCAATTAAAAAAAAATATCACAGGTCCAGCGATTCAGGAGTGTATCGACCCCTAGAGTGTGTTGGCCCCTGGAGCAGAAGCACAGTATCTGCAGGGGCGTCTGCTGGGTAGGCTGTAGGTCCACATAGAACTCTGCTGATTGTGACAAGGAAATACAGGCAAGACTCTAATTCCTCTTACTGAGGCAATCCCTCAACAGTCTTTGTGTGTACTGTGGGTTCAAGGCAAGTTGGTTATGGAAAGAGTAGCAGGATTCAAACAAGCATGGGATAAGCACAGGGGAACCTTAGTGACAGCGGCAGGGGGGTAAGACTGGAGATCACATAGGGTCTACAGTAGCATGGTAGGTATGGAAATAGGGCAGACTAGGTGGGCCAAGAGGTCCTTTTCTGCTGACAGCTTCTATGTGTCTATGTAGGTTGCACAGTGCACTCTGTTGGAAGTGCAGGGCCAGCTGTTTGTGATGTGCTTTGTTGGGGGAGACCTGAGTGGCATATAAGGTATTAGCTGTGGCCAGCATATTTCAGATTCCCTAGGAAAAACCCTGCCTAGGGTATCCTTATAAACAGATCTCAGTAAAAGGATCTTAGGTAAGTTCTACTAAGTTGGTGGCTAGGGAGCTGACTAATAGGAGAAACAAAATCTAGCAAGAGCCAATATGGCTACAAAAAAATTGGTATTGTGGGCAGTGAGAAATGTATAAACTAGCAATTTTTGCACTAGCCACTGAGCCACCAAGCTGCACTTTCTAATTGTTGTTATACACACACACACACTGACTAATACATATACATGTATATGCATATATATATATATATATATATATATATATGCATATTCCTGTATAACATAGCAGGACATTGTCTATATACATTTTAACTGATCTAAAAAAAAAGACATAGAGGGGCCATTTTCTTCTTTTCAGGCTCTAAGGGACATCGGAGGGTGGGGGATTGCCACTAGACACTTCATTTAAATCAGCAATGACATGCATAAGGCTGAAACTGATCTAAATAGCTGGGAAATGTAGACTAGCAATGTTTGCACTAACCACTGAGCCACCTAACTGCACCTTCTAATTGTTGTGATACACACACACTGACTAATACATATACACATATATGCATATATATTCCAATATAACATAGCAGTGCACTGTCTACATGCACAGAGCATTGCCACACACATACTAACACACATATACTGCCTTAAATGGCATTTATGTACTTATACAGCTAACCCAATCTCACAACCTCCCTAAACAAGGCATGTCGGCTGCTCACTGGTGCTCATCGACTTACTCATACCTGTGAACTCTATGCTGATACTGGGTGGCTACAGCTATCAAACCGGTTCAAGTTCCTCACCTGCCTAATGGCCAAGAAATCCATCATGGGCCTCACCCCTCCCTGCATACAAGGCCTGTTATGTCAGAACCCAAGTGTACGATCCACAAGAAGATCAGAAACCTAGCCTCTGCATGTCCCCCACTGTCGGACCACACATGGTCAACGATCTTTTGCCTACCGTGCCCCCAACTGGCTAAATACCCTCAGCACCTCTATTACTGCTTTTGCTCGCTAGCAGTTTTTAAATCCAGACTATTCTCTCACCTAGCCATCACAAACTCCTGTGACTGTATCTGTTAATCTCATAATCTATTCTCTCTCCTCCTCCTTGCCCTTCTACTTGACAATGGCCTAGTCATGGGTCCTCATCCCCTACTAAGGTCTGCCCCTGTCCTCCTCACCCTCCACCCTTTCTTTTTCTCTCTTTTTGTCTTTTCTTTTACTCGCTGGTAATTCCCTATGCTATCACCTCCCCTCTCATATCTTTCCCCTCATGTGACCTCGATACTGATGATAGTGCTTAGTTATTATCTGCTGTACAGCCATATCAATATTTTTAACTATTTTTAACTATTTGTGCAACTCTGTACCTTTGTCTGTTCTGTAAATGTAAATGTTTTGACGCGGAACCTTTGTAAAAGAGCCTTGGCTCAAAGGTATTAATTTGTAGATTTTACAATAAACAATAAACAATCTTTTACTGTATTTAGGATAAGCACATTGTTTTGTATTAACTCATTGTACTAATTTACAACATGACTGGGTGACTAAGGTAGTAGACCAGGGAGGTGCAGTGGATGTGACCTATCTGGACTTCAGAAAGGCCTTCAACACTGTCCCCATCAGAGGCTGATTAACAAAACACACAGCCTAGGTGTGGATCCTAAAATAGTTCTGTGAGCGGAGAACTGGCTGAATGGCAGGAGTCAGAGGGTTATGGTAAACAAGGAGTACTCTGGAGAGGGAGAGGTGATAAGCACAATGCCACAGGGATCGGTGTTGAGGCCAGTCCTCTTTAGTGTATTTACTGGGGACATTGCAGAAGGACTGGAGGAGAAGGTATGCCTCTTCGCAGATGATACAAAGGTATGCAGTTGGGTGGATACATCAGGGGGTGTTGAAAGAATGAGGGAAGACCTTAAAAAAGTGGAGAAATGGTCTGGAGAATGGCAGCTGGGATTCAATGCAAAGAAGTGCAGGATCATGTACATAGGGTACAAGAACCCAGGGGCAAAATACAAACTAGGTGGGGAGGTACTGACAGTCACAAAGCAGGAAAGGGGCCTGGGAGTTATCATTTTGAGGACATAAGAGAAACTAGGCAGTGCAATAAGGTGGCTGGAAAGGCTAGCCAGATGCTTGGATTCACAGGGAGGGGTATCACAAGTAGAAAGAGGGAAGTCATCTTGCCCCTGTGTAAGACACTCATGAGACCGCACCTGGAATACTGTGTCCAGTTCTGGAGGCCTCATCACAGAAAGAACATAGGGTGGAGGCAGTGCAGTGGAGGGCAACTAAATGGTGCAGGGCCTGTGGGATGAGACCAATGAGGAAAGACTAAAGGAATTAAATATGTATTCCCTGGAGGAAAGGAGGGAGGCAGAACATGACTAAGACATACAACTACATCAGCGGTATAAATAGTGTACAAGAAGGAAGCATCTTCCAAAGTAAGAGATGCTCCAAGTCAAGGGGGCACAAAATGAAGTTAGATGAGGGAAGGCTCAGGGGAAATGTGAGAAAATATTTTTTCATGGAAAGAGTGGTGGACACCCGAAATAGCCTACCAGAGGGAGTGGTAGGGGCTAAAATGGTCAGAGAATCTAAGAAGGCATGGGATAGACACAAGGGTATCCTGAAGGCGGGGGGGGCTCCAGCATTCCGTTTTGGCATGGGGCTTCACACTAGATAGAGATTAACAGGGCAGACTGGGTGGGCCAAGTGGCCCTTGTCTGCCATCAACTTCTATGTATCTACATATGTATCTATGAGAAGCAGCAGGACTAGAACAAAATGCCATACACACACTAACACACATGCAATGCTTCATGTTCTGAACTGCTAACATATAGCATTATAGCCTTTTTCAAGCTGACTAGGAAAAGGTTAATGTACCAAGAAAGGGTTAACAGAATTAACACACACACACACACACACACACACACACACACACACACACACATATTAAGTGCTGTAGATCCCCTAAAGGAAAACACAGCTGTCAGAATTGGAATGTGTTTTATTTGGACATCCCATATGACTGAAATGCCACACAGGAGGGAGACAGAGAAAGAGAGAGAGGGAGGGTGCGGGCTTTGTTTTCTTTTTCTTTTCTAAGTAGTGCAGTTACACTGAGCACATCCACTGACTGTAATTTGAACTGGCATGAGTATGCTCCATATAGAAGAGATGCATTGAATCAAACAGTTTCTATTTCTCTCTCTGTCCAAAACACTGTGGAGCAGGAACACACCAAAGCCAAACTTGTCTCAACTGTTCTAGTGGAGTAATTCTAATACAACTCCAATTTTGTGAAGTCTGTTTGGAATCTGATGAGCTCCATTTTTCTACTGTGACGGCAAGATGGCTGCAGGGCTCCAGCCACTGCAGCCATAAAATGTGGGCAGGATTACCTAATTAAAATGCATCTGCGTTGCCTAGATTATAAGGTAACAGAGGAGGAGGATGAGAAGAGCTGTGGATGGCAGGATGGCTGAGGCTAGAGGTCTAGTAGGCTGCAACAATTGTGGAATGGCCATCTCCAGGGAAGTCCTCTGGAGATGTGGATATGCCTAGTTAGCAGTAGTTTGAGGCACTCACTATGGAACTACTGTAGCAGCAGTGAACGGCTGAACTTAGCCTTCTCTGGGGTAGGGCTCAGTGGATGCTAAGGCAGGTCGCCACTGCTCTGCTTCACCAAAGGACATCACAGGTCAGGATTGAGGAGTGAAGAGTAACTGGCAGGGGGTAGGGGAAATAGGGGTCTTTTTGGAGGGTTGTGGGGGCCAGAGGGTGCAACAGCTAACTGTTTTGCCCTACTGAGTGACTGAATCTGTCTGATCTCCCCACCTCAGGCAACCAGGTCTGTCCCAAGGTGGCATCTAAGATGGATTCTGAGTCCAAGGGCAAGACAAAAGCTAGAAAGGGAAAGGGGAAATTATTTAACCAGGAGAGGCACACTAAGCCTGAGCTTGCTTCCAGATGTGACCTGGAAGCACAAGGAAGTTAAGTGACTTGTTCATGGTCACACATTATGCAAGTAGATGGTGCTGGGATTCAAACCCAGGTCTCCAGGTTTGCAGCTCAGTGCCCTTAACCACTATGATATACTGTCTCCTGTATAGTAAAGGTACTTAGTACTAGAAAGGTATGAGTAGTAAATAACTTCATAATCAGGGGACAGAAGGGGTGGAGTGTTCAGGTGACCTGGAAGGAAGGATGGTCAGATGCCTTTCAGGGGCATCAGCACACCAGGGATGCACACAGGATGCAGTGGAGCAGAGCCCACTGTAATCTCTGGATCGGGGCACCACAATCAAGCAAACTCAATAGATCAAAAGGTCGTCTTCTGTTGGCTAATTCGTATGTCTGTATGTTAGGATTAAGACAATTGTCGTGAGTGGGGGGGAAGGGAAAGGCTCAAAGTCATTGCCCACCTGGGGACAGATGACCTGGAAGATAGACCCTTTGGGGGGTGAAAGGAGCTGAGCAGGAGACTCAAACTACCAACATCCTTAGTATCTTTTCACTGAGGTCCTGCCAGCATTGTTCAAGAGTGAGGCTAAACTTTGCCTGGTCGCTCTCTTCAACTGTTGAATGAAAGACTGTTGCAAGGAGAAGGGATCTGGTTTTGTGGGGGGACTCGAGCACTTTTGGTGGGAAAGGAAGCTATTCAAGCAGGCTAGCCTCCACCATATACCAGCGGGAACTAGGGCCTTGGCACAAAAGTTTGATGCTTTTATCACTGGCCATATAAACTGATTGGGAGTAAGCTGCAGCTGGGGAGAACCAGGGCACATTACCAGTTTAGGGAAATCAGTTAAACTCTCCCTCATTCTGAGGATACAAGCATAGACCATGCAAAGAAAAAGGTGTAGCATGCGCTGGGCAAAAGCAAGAGGTAATCACTGTGGGGAAAAGAGGACAGGCAGGGGAGGGACTTAGGGGTAATCTTCTGAAAGGTGACTAATGCCATGAGTCTGGAAAACAAAATGGAAGACCTCTAAGCAATGGCAGAAGAGAATAGCAGTCATGGAAATGTGAGCAACATCTAACGATTACTGGGCCTGTTGATCTCAGGATATGCCATCTTCAGGAGGGATAGGGTAGTCAGAAGAGGTGGGATGGCTCTGTTTATAGGGAAGGGTATCACAGTATTACAGTATTGGAGGATAAATCAGTTGGAGGATGCAGGTATTAAGTCAATATGGGTACAGCTGATGGTGGAAAAAAGTGGAAGCATCATATTTGGGGTGGTATACAGGCACCCAAACTAAACAGAAGAGAAAGACAAAGCCTTTGGGAGGGAAATCAAAAAGGCACTGGTACTGGAGAATGTAATCCTTGCTGGAAATCTGAATTTGCCAGAGGATATTCTGAGGTGTGCCTGGGACAAAAAGTGCCAGAAGCCAGGACCTAGTGGATACCTTCCAGGACAGATTCCTCTACCAACATGTGAGAGAACCAACAAGGGAGGGAGCTATTCTGGACATAGTGCTATTGAACAGGAACACATCAAAGGGGTGGCAGTTGAATCCCCTCGGAACAACTGACCAGAACTCAGTGTGGCTCAAAACCCTTCTCTGGAGCAGGCACCTGAATTCCAAACAGTGGTTATGGACTTTAGGAGGGCTGATTTGGGCAAAATGAGGGAAATGCCTCAGTCAAGACTCATTGGTAGGGGGCACATGGGGGAAGTGGAGGAAAAATGAGAGGCCATAATGAATAAAGTACAGGAAGTCACCAAGTGTTGTCATAGATGGGCTGGAAGGAACAGGAGAAGAAAAAGATTAATGTGATTCTCAGAGGAGGAGGTGAGGAAGGCAGTTAAGGAGAAAAAGGCTTCCTTTAGAAAATTCAAGAGGGAACAATTGAATTTCACTAGGAAGAACTACCAAGAACAACTCAGGGAGGCTAGAGTGGAAATAAGGAGGGCCAAGGCAGAGACTGAACTCAGGGTAACCAAGGGAGTGAAAGTCAATAACAAGGCCTACTTCAAGTATATCAGCGAGAAAAGGAGAACAAGGGAAACCTATTTAGGCAGACTGGATGGACCATTAATCTTCTGCCACCACTGTCTATGTTTGTATGTTTTAAAGGAGGGCATTAAAAAGGTTGGTCAGAATGGGTAGAGAACAACCAGGGGAAAGTGAATGTTCTAAACAGCTTCTTCTGCTTTGTTTTCACAAAGGAAAATTATGGTCATCTGCTGGACTGCAGAGTAGCTAGAGCTCAGAACTGATGCAGAAAGTAGAAGTTGGGCAGCTGTCTGCAGACAGGTTCTCAAAGGGACTTCACATCTTAAAAACCAACAAATCCCAGACCCAGAGGGATTACAACACAGGGTGCAGAAAGAACTGTGAAGGGTGCTTGGTGGATGTCTTTAATTGTTCATTAGAGACAGGAATAATACCTGGGAATTGGAGAAAGGAATATCTTATGCCACTCCATGGGGGAGAAATAAGGGGGGGGGGGAGCCAGGGACTACAGAACAGTGAACCTCACCTCTATAGTGGTCAAATTGCTTGAGACCATTTTGAAAAGTGCAGTTCATGGAGGCCAATGATCTGCAGGAATCAAAGCAATTTAACTCCATGAAGGGAAGACTGAAGGGGAGACCCTGCCAGACAAACCTCATTTACATCTTCAATGTAGTGATGCAGGCTGTGGATTTGGGAAGGGCTATTGACATCCTCTATCTAGACTTTAGCAAGGCATTCAGTTCAGTGCCACACAATAGGTTGTTGCAAAAAACGTTAACATCTTGAGGTTGGGATGGGCATAACCAGACAGACTGGGAACTGGCTAGGGGTGGAGATGACCCAGAGAGTGGTGGTGAAGGGGGGGGCACCACTTAAAGAAGGCTATCACCAGCAGAGGGCCTCAAGGATCAGTCTTTGGGGCAGTCAAATTCAACATGTTCATTTGCAACAAAGGCAAAGGGATACTGGCCACAATCAGCCTGTTCACAGACAACACTAAATTGTGTGGAAGAGCCGATATCAAGAAGGGTGCTGGAGTTATGAAGATATATCTAAGTAGGCTAGAGCAGTGGCCAGGGACCTGGCAGCTCAAGTTCAATGTTAAAAAATGCAAAGTTATGGTCGGCAAGAACAATCTAAGATCCAAGTACTGGCTTTGGGGTGTCAGAATAGCCCGGAGGTCAGAGGAAAGAGACCTGGGAGTGATCATAGTGGATAGCTTAGAAATCGTGGCACAGTGCAGTAAAGCATACTGTAAGGCAAACAGGACACTTGGATTCACAGGGGGGGAGTGTTCTCAGGCAAGAGTGAGGGAGCACTACTGCCTCTGTACAGATCACTGGTGCAACAATGCTTGGAATACTGTGCACAGTTCTGGAACCCTCCTTTGATCAAGGACAGGGATAGACTCAAACCTGTGCAGCATAGTGACTAAGATGATTCAGAAGCAGTAGGGGAAAATCCTACAAGGAGCATTTGGATAGCCTGACTATGTACTCACTGGAGACTAGGAGGGAGTGGAGTGACATACTAGAAACACTCAGGTTTTTCAGGGGAATAAATAACGTTGATAGCCAGTCACTTTACAAGCACTGTGAGGGGTCTACCATGAGGGGGCACTGGTACAAGCTGATGGGAAGCAGAATCAGGAAGGATCTGAGAAAGTATTTCTTCACAGAGAGGGTGGTGGAGAAACGGAACAGTTTATCTAAGAAGGTAGACAGAACGGAGACTATGGCTGGCTTCAAAAAGGAGCTAGGACAGACATGTGGGGGCTGATATTGATAGGATATAATTGTAACAGTACGAAGGGGGAACCACCAGGGAGCTTGGCAGTCCCCACTCAGCATTAGACTGGTGGGGCTGAATTAGGGAGTAACAGAGTAGACATGGTGAACGCTGGTCTTTTTCTGCCCGTAACATTTCCATGTTTCTATAACTGTAGACTACAGCATGACAACAAGATCACATTCCTCAGACTTCACCTGCTCTGGCTTCTTGTCTACAGCTAGCATCATCATCCCCTGCTAGAAATATCATCATCTGTTGCTGGTGAAATGATTGTGATGCCAGAAACAGATGATTATGATGTCAGGAGTAGACAAGTAACCACATCAGATCAAGTCAATGGGAAAAGTGATCCTGCTTCCATGCAGATTTCCCTAGGTATACAAAAAATCAGGAAAATGAACATGGATAACATACAAAATCTAAACTAAGCTGTGTCTAAAATAAATTTTTTTCAGACCTTCTTCTGAGATGTCAGGGGCTCTCTAAATTCAAACGTGATCATTTTTAGCCAACTAACAATAAAAAAAAGTCTCATCATTATTTTTAATCTCCAACCTCATATTTATAAAGCAGTTTAATTTCACGTTGGGTATTTCTTATTACTTTAGAGTAAAGCCTAGTCTCCCTTGCTCACCATATGCCAACAGATAATAAAGAATGAAAATAACAAACACAGGCATTTGTAATTTACACATTCTACAGAATTTGAATAATTTACAATATTCTCTCTGCGACCAAATAATAGTAGTCAAGCACTAGGTAATTTGTTTAGCAATGAAAAATGCAAAATACACTTACAGCACATTTTAATTGTAACTGTTTTAGAAATGCAGCCATTTTCTGACAAATTACTGATTAATTGGGTTTGTTGCAAAACTAAAGTATTAGATTTATTTTGTATTTATATTTTTTCCCTTTGGAAATATACTGCATCATCAAACCAAAAAAGGGGAAAAAAATACCGGAGTGTGACTGATCTGTGATAAAGGCCTTCAGTTACTTGGGGCCTCTTCTTATAAGAAATCTTGTAATTTTTCTTCAAGGTTTAATTTTTTTATTAATGGAACCAAAAATTATAAAAGATGATCCCTAGGTGATGATAAATTATGAAAAAAAATCTGATACCAAATGCTTACTGCATCTATAACTGTGAGATATTTCTTCAGATGGTTTGGGTTTTGAAGTAATGATATAAAATTCATTTCATCTCTCTCTTTTTTTCCAAGCCTGAGTCTTTCATACACAACATCAGGCTTGTCATATCTGAGGAATTATTAAAATAAGATGGAGTCTGCTGTAGCTGAGCAGAGAAGCTTCTTTGAGCCAGCATTCTCTGGAGAGAAGTGAGCTCAATCTCATTAGTTGTTGCTGAGAAGGCGTCCTAGCTGCTGAGTTCAAGGTGATGAAAGATTAGGGCATACGGCCTCTGCTGATTTTGTATGCAATGCACATCACTCCCTGCCCGTGAACACGAAATTACATTGAACCTGGGGAGTCTAACTCCATTAATTTTAAATGGAAGATTAATTTAACAATATGCGGCGGATATTTGTTACAAACCTATCATGTAAAAGTGACGGTTAGCAATAAATTGCGGTGACTCACTACTGGCCGGTGGCCCTGGCACAAATAAATCAGAAGGCAGTTATACTTAATCTCTGTTTTTAAAGACAGGGACTGGGGATATGTGTTTCAGAGATGAGAGATTTTGTGACTCAATTTGGAGAAACTGAATTCTCTATTAAAACAGTTACATCTATTTGTGTAGGACAACTTTCTAAACTTTTAAATTCAGGGACTGTAAAGACTATAGCATGATTACATGTATGAATTATGTGTATATTCTGGAGGTGAATAACCTTTTGAAGTTTCCTTGGATACAGATATATTGGTGACATGTTCAGCAAAATTAGCTGACCTTAGAAACATTTAAACAAAGACTGGCCCTCCGGCATGGTGATAGTGTTACTGCTCACAACGCCGATGAACTGGGCTCAGGAACGAGCCCAGGAGTCGGAGGCTCAATATATATACATGTACACATATAAAAGAAAGATTTGAACAAAAATTTAAAATCTAAATGATGCATATTTTTTGGCTTCTTTTTCCTGTAATTTGCTTCCCATGACAAGCCCTATTTGACCTCAGTATTTCCACCATTAACAACCACTGAAGTTTCTACCAGCAGGGTTTTTTCTTCTCCATAGTGCCAAAAACCATACACTTTATTATTAAACCTTGGCTGCAGATCTTGGCTTGTGATTGGCCAAAAGCAGGTCTCATGATCAGAAATAGCTGGCACTATTTCTCTGCCTTACCTTGGCAATAGGCACAAGTCCTATCAGTGGGCAATAGTTCAAAAACTAGGGCCCATTACATTGGCACATGCGCAACATTTGAAAAAAAATGCTGCCTGTCTCCGATATTGAATGCTACTTACTTTTTTCTTTTCTTTTTTTTCTTTTTAATTCCCAACTCAAGTCATAAACCATTTTTTACAAGGTTTAATAAAACAGATATTGACCAGATGTTTTGGGATATAGCGGGAAAATCATGACCCCCACCAGACTTAACTATTTCACGACAGTCATATGGCCTTCACTCAACCTTCGACTTTGGGAAATATAACTACTGTCAAGCAACAGTTCATCCCTGTGGATCAATATTTTCCCACTATGTCCCTCGACTCTGGTCACTATCAGTATACCAGTACCATGTTCCATCAAGGAATAACTACTGCCATTTCTTATAATATTTAATGCTGCAGCTGTCTGGATGGCAGGCGACTAACAAGATGAACCTGTGGACTTTTTTTCATCTAGCATTTCCTATATATGTTCATAAATGTACATTTCTCAGAATGCACAGCAAAGGGTTTACTGAAGAACTAGCAGACTGCCTTTTGAATAGACAGTAGAAAACATTGCTGTTTACTGCTTGTCCCTCAGAGGAGGGAGCCTTATCCTTTGACATGACATCTGCAAGTCAAATGTATTATGCAGACTGCTGTGACATTACAAAATGGTGCCACAGTTTGTGAAACGCAAGATTACTACAGGTCGTATTAGAGCAATAATTGTACAATTATACTTGAATTCCATGATAACAGCAGAAAACCTAAATTAACCCCCCCCAATACACTGTGGAAGAAGGAGGACTCTATTTTCTCTGTAAAAGGCAAATATATCTAGCAGTCCCAATATATTTAGCAGTCCCTTTAAATTTAGGATGTCAGAGTAAGCCACTTGCATTGCAACTACTGCCAGAAACCTTAAAGAGGAGGCAAGTTCCAGCCTGTTGGCACAGTTGTAGGACTACTGCTTGGGATGCCAGTGACCCAGATTTGTCAATGACTCTGGTTTTTGGAGGTCAGTTGGGGGGGGGGCATTGAACATCCCAGAGGATGCTCTACTCCAGAGCAGGATGGCAGCTTGAACCACTGCAATATTGCCACCTGGGTGACCACAGGTGGAAGTGCAGTTGGAGTGTCTTTGTAGGTCGAAGGATGTCAGCTGGCACTCTCCTGTACATGCTTGCATGCTCGCGCATGCACACCCTTGCTATCAGCATCCTATGAAAGTAGACAGAAGATCGAAAACACCCCAACTACTCAGGATGAATTCCAGCCTCATGCAGGCCTGGTATTGGCAACCTTGGCACCTCCTCCATCTGGATTCTAACTGCAGTGGAAATTTGGCAGCTGCACCACCCTTATTATTGGCAAAAGGCATGGTAGAAAAGGAGTGAAGGGTGACCCAGGAGAAGATGAGTGGTGAGGTTAGGGAAGTTGGCAGGAGGGGAGCCTAGTTGGAGATGGGCAAAAATAGAATAACAAAATAACCAAGAGGAGAGAAAGTACTGCAGTACTCCAAAATTAATATTTGCTTCCACCTCCTCCCTGACCTCTGATCTCTTTCAGTACATGTCTATCTCTTGTTTCTCTCTCCTTGGTCTTTAAAGTCAGCTTTGTATATAGCTCCACCCCCCACTGCACCAATATAGGAGCTTCAATTAGTAATATCAGCAGCTGTGCGGTGGTGGATATACTTTTCTGGATCTTAGTGAGGCCTCTGATTCTGTTCCATACAAGAGGTTGATAAAGCAGTTGAGAGATCTGGGGTTAGGGTTAAAACTAACCAGGTGGATAGGGAACTAGTTGATAGGCAGAACTGGTAAATTCTCTGGGGGATAAAGGAGGTTACTAATTGGGTCATGCTGGGGTCTGTTCTAGGTCCAACACTGTTTAACATGTACATTGGCGACATGAGTGAAAGATTACAGGGAAAAGTGTGGCTCTTTACAGATGATGTTAAGCTTTGTGGGAGGTTGGATAGTGCAGAAGGGGTAAACAAATATGAAAAGGGGTATAAAGAGGTTGAAGAAATGATCACGCATATGCAACTTAAATTCAATCACTACCAAGAAATGCAAGGTCATGCACATTGATAGCTGAAATTCAAAAAGGAAACTCTATCAAAGGCTTCAGGGTGGAGCACTCATGGGAAGAAAGAGACTTGGGTATACACATCAGTGACAATCTGAATGCCACCTCAAAACAGAAAAAGGCATATGAGAAAGCCAGCAGAAGAATGGGGTGTATTGGGTGGGGCTTTACCAGTCACAGGAAGGAAATGAATATGCCATTTTGCAGGTCTTTGGTGAGGCCATGCCTCAAGTACTGTGTTTAGTACTGGAGTCTGCACCTAAAAATGAGAAAATATTGACTGGAGACAATCCAATGGAGGGCCACAAAATGGTTCAGGGGCAACTAGGAAAATCATATGAGCAAAGACTGGGAGACCTAAATGGGTACTCAGTGAAGGCAAAAAGGGAGAGGGAGGCTATAATAGAGATTTCTAAGTTTCTGCATGGGTAAAATAGGGTAGATTATTCTTCACTTTTCCAAGTGAATAAGAATTTGACTACTGGGTGGATAATTCTAAATTGGTGGGGGACAAATTTTGAAAGGACATGAGGAAGTACTTCTTCATGGAGAGGGTACTGGAAAAGTTGAATAGCTTGCCCATCACTGTAGTCAATGCAGGTACCATTGTTGGGTTTAACGCTGGCTGGGATGGTTTTAAAGGACTTATCAAAGGGAGAGCATGGGGGGAAGCAGTAGTTTCACAGTAGGGTGCCGGGATGGACTTTGTGACTTTATCTGCCCTTACCTTTCTTTGTTTCTATCCAGAGGCTCCCGATGCTGATATCATCATTTGTATGGGCTGCTACTTTGATAAAATCTGAGCACATAGAGGAGCTGTTCTGTTTAGATTAATGCAGCAGCTTATGGCAGTAGTCGAATTCATGTCAAAAACCACTAAATTAAATACGTTTTTATTTCTGTTTGGCCAAGCATTCACACTTAGATGAAGCTCAGTGACAGCTGTGACCCAGGAGCAGAGGAAAGTTAAGTGACTTGTGCAAGATCACACAGTATGTAAGTGCCAGTTGTGGTATTCAAACCCACATCTGTTGGATCTCCACATTCACAGCGTGGTGCTCTAACCTCCAGGCTATACAGCCTCCCTAATGATGGCACTAATGTATCTTTAATGGTACAATGGGAAGGGAGTACATCCAGAGCTGGTTTTAAAGAACGAGGACACAAAACAGAAAATGAGGGTTATGTGCAAAAAGAGAATCGGGAAAAGTACACTGCCCCATTTACATGCATTATATAACAATTACTAAAGTATCAATGATCTAGTAATGGAGTTTTGGGTGCATGTAAACAAAACAAATGAGATTCTGAGAGTTGAATTCCAATCTGGTCAGAGTACATTGATACAAGTGATTTAATTACCTTGAATCAGGTCAGACTCTGCATGTAAACCAATCAAGGACTGCATAGATTCTGTGCATAGCTGCAGATAGATTTCTGTGTTTGCTCAGTGCAGAAATGCTCATGTGCAACGGCGATCAGGTCTGTAGTAACCGATCACTGTACCAAGTTATGTGAACTGAACCATTACTGCAATAATCAAGAATGGAACCATGTAAACTTAGATGGATTCAAATCCTTTATGGCCCCCGGTAACAGTTAACCAGTGCATATAAACACAGCAAAAATAAATTGTGAATGCTGAAATACTTCCTTTCCCCTTTAATAGCCAGACAGTTAAACTGCCCATATAGAGTAACATTCAAGACTCTACCATGCAGAAGTATTCAGACCACCAATAACAATAGCTACACCCCCTTGGCTTAACAAAACATTTGGAGAGACACTTTCTAATGAAAACAGTGAGGCATTACATCAGTTTCCATTGTGGTCCTTCCCGCTCTTACATTTCAACATCATTACATGAGAAAGAAAGAAAGGCTCTGTGATTCTTTAACTAAGCTCTGAATGTTTGCCTTGCCTGTCATATCATTGCAAGAATTCTAAATTTCATTGGTCCAATTGTGAAGGAACTAGAAACCAAAGATGATTTATACGTTCTGCTGACCTGACAGAGAGATCGCTGACTGCTGAAGTGCATCTAAGGAACTGGAAAGTCAGACTCACTTTACAGCATGCATATTCTAGAGGATTCTTTGAAGTTGGCTGTGAGAACTGAGGTGAAGAAAATGACCGATAACAGTGTTATCACAAGCTTTAAAAGAGCATGATTTAAGCCCAAATTGACATCAGAGATAGGGAACTATATCTTTAAATTCAGTGCTGACACCCATGGTTGCCAGCAGTCAGAGACTCTAACTCATTTTTGCACTTTAATGTGAAATTTCTTATGGGACCACATCACCTAATTAGAGGAATTGATAACTGCACTGTTCCATAATGAGGCCAATACATTTCAAAGTCATTAAAGATAACCAAGGCAATAAGTCTGCATTTAAGCGGCGCTTCCCTGGATTTCAAAGCCTGTGTGTTGTAGGGGCAGGAAAAAAAGCAATCCCTGCCTAGTCAACTGTAAATGCTAGGTTATTGGAATCTTTAAAACAGGCAGCAAGGAGAAAATTACATGGCCAAATCTCCTTTTTCCAGTTAATGAAGAATTAAGACTCCCATTTACCATATTAGAAGGTTCATCAGAGGTCTCCGTTCTCTATAGCGTGTGTTTGACAGTAGTGTCAATTTATCTGAGACCGAGCTCAGAAGTGCGTGTCAGTACATCATTCATAACTGTCACATCTACTTATCTATCTCATTGTCACACTGCTAACAAAATTCAGGTCATGTTTTTTTTTTTATTATAGCTCCTTAAAGGGAAAGTGAACCTCAACACCAACGTCATTGCTAGAACCCCAAAAATCTGAAGGCAATTTTTTAAGAACTACATTTCTCCATAAAAAAAAACTATTCTGGTGTTGCTCAAATTATTTTTTTGTGATGTGTAAATGTCTTAGGTAGCATTAGGATATTTGTTCAGAATTTTAGGGCTTCTTCTTGACTGTTTCCACCATAATTGTCTTCAATGGAAGTGTTAATGAAGTGGTGTTGTGTTCTACTATGCTGGGGGAATTCTGTACACAATTAATCTTTCAAGGGGACCAGTCTTTATCCATGGCTCGCCATGTCATTATACTAGTAAGAGCTGTAATTGGATGCACCATTAAAATGGAAGCAACCTTATATTTAAGGGTATTTACTGAGAAGAATTCCCCAGATATGCCAAAAGATATAAGCCTTATTAAATTTCTTATGAGGTCTTACCAAAAGAGTTGCAACTGAATAGGATCAATGCTCAATGTCTCCACTAGATGGCAAAGTGAAGGAGCATTTTTGTAGCACATTCTGTAACAATAAACATGGTTGTAACCAGCTTCATGTTGGAATTTTCGAATGACCCAAGAAGTGCTCAGCACAGAAAAGAGAGAACAGAAATGGCAGAGAGAGAGAGAGAGAGACAGAGAGTCATGGAGAAAATTGTAAAATTAGAAAAAAGTATGCCCAATAGAAAAGTCAACATTTTATATAAAAAAAACACTGTTTATTGAAGAGCTAGGGGCTTTTGTGCTTCCTTTATTCCATACACCAATTCCCAATAACCAGAAGGCTGCTTTGCTACAGGAACAATGAAGCAGAATGTGCACATTACATTACCTATTCGGCTCTTTCTGTCATTTGTGACTTTGGGTCATTTCATCTTAACAAGCAAGAGAGTCTCCAGTGACGCTCACAGGGAGGCTTAAGGCCAAGCATTCACTTCCGAGAAATAAAAATGACACTATAAAAGGGCAACACAAGCTCAGAAAACAAATAAACGGATACTCAGAATAAGTGCTCTTAAGAGTGAAAGTTGGGCTTTACAGTGAGGTTTGGTTACAACAAGGGTAATTCTAACGGGCTTCTACATACTGCAAGTGGGAGCCAACACACTGAAAGCCTTATATCAGAAAGCTTTATAAAGGCCAGTTTACCTGGCTGCATTTGCAGTGCAGCAACCCGACTGATTGGGTTGCCGAAGTGCAAATGTGACTCTGTGGGCACTTACCTAATTGTGGTAAGTCATTCACTAAACCTCTCCAGGAACCAGTGCAATCCTGAGAATGTGTTCCAGAGCGAGTGATGTAAAAAGCCATGTAGACAGGCTGCACCTCTCACTCCAGTGCACGGTGCACACTCCTGTCTGTTTCAGGAAGCAGCCTCCCATCCAGCCCCTGGACTTGTGGCCCCTCTCCAGCACAGCTTGCATCAGTGCTGAGAGAAGCCATGTAAACATGCAGCAAGATTGACATTGGGAGGTCGGAAGGGCTAGTGGAACACTGGGGTGCATAGGAAGGGGCTCCGCCAGCAGAAGGAGGGAAGTTGTGCTGCCTCTATACAGATCATTGGTTATAACTCACTTGTGTCCAGTTTTGGAGACCACATCTCTAGAAGGACATAGACAGAATGGAGGCAATCCAGAAAAGGGGCTACCAAAATGGTGCAGGGTCTGCATCAACAGCCCTACAAGGAGAGGCTAAAGGAGCTAAATATGTATACTCTGAAGGAGATAAGGGGTAGGGGAGCATGACAGAGATGTTTAAATACCTTGCAGGGGTTAATAAGGTATAGGAGTGGGGTATTTTTCAGAGAAACACATTCTCTAGAACAGGGGCATGCTATGAAGCTGAAAGGGGTAAATTCCGGAGGGATATGAGGAAGTATGTCTCAGAAAGGTGGTGAATGCCTGGAACAGCCTTTCAGCAGAGGCAGTGGGGCCAAAAATAGGGGTGGGGTTCAAAAATGGCTGGAACAGGCAAAAGGGAATTGTAGGGGTAAGGAAGGAAGGGGAAGAGACAGCACCGCAGATCAAGTGAGGTCTGCAGCAAAAAAAAAAAAAAAAAGATAAAAAAAAAAGAAATGGGCAGACTAGGTGGGCCCAGCGACCCTTACCTGCCAGCACATTCTATGAAGTCAGGGCATCACATGAGCAGTCCCAGAAATAAAAGTGAGCAGCTGTCTAAATGCATTTTAATTTAAAGGGTCAGTGTAACTGCAAGGAAAAGTACAACAAATACACATACAGAAAGCAAGTCTGTGT
Organism: Neoceratodus forsteri; assembly: GCA_016271365.2. Taxonomy (NCBI): domain Eukaryota; kingdom Metazoa; phylum Chordata; order Ceratodontiformes; family Ceratodontidae; genus Neoceratodus; species Neoceratodus forsteri. The sequence continues at coordinate 66,155,463 of JADMNL010000030.1, forward strand.
TTTAGCATTTAAGTTAAGCTAACTGTTTTGAATTTACCTTTCAAAAATCAGGAAAACCAGTGAGAAGGTAGGGGTTCCACCTTTGGAAAGTGCCAGCGTTCCAGCACTGGTCAATTAGGGCACCAACCCATAATGTTGCAATCACTTTTTTGCAGGTGGTGACAACTGCACCCCCCATTGTGGGGGCTGTGCCTATAACCCCTACTGAAAGATTCCTACTCTGGGGGAGGGGATCTTGGGGAGTGGGCGGCAAATCCCACATTTAGCACCCTGATTGTCCAGCACTGTAATGCCGGCACTCTGAACACTGTAAGGGAGAAGGCAGCAACACAGTGAGCTGCCATGAAGGTGAGCAGAGTTTGTACATGAGCCTCAGAATGTCACTCTGCAGCCAGCTGGAGAATGAGCATTTCACACAGCTGAACAAGAAGAAACACTGGTGCTAACTGTGAAGGCAGCCCACCTGGCCTCCTGGCTGAAGGTAGGGTGCAACTGCAATGACCCAAATTATAAAACAAGTAAGGGCAATGAAGACCTGTGATTGGTCAGATGTGATCACATGACCATGCATTATTCCAGCACAACAATACATGCCAGAAATACTTAATGTTCTGATCCTCATTACTCAGTTTTTAATATAAAAATCAGTGGAACTATTGTATAATCACAATAAGACACTGCAGGGTATACATAATTGTGGCATAATGGCACTTCTCAGGTACATGAGGCTCTCAGCATTGCCTCATGCCTCAGTTCCTGAGACATGCAGTTTTCCAACAATAATTCCCTCTTTGTTATATCTTGTTGCTTAAACATCAGGGCAGAGAACAGGGGAAACTTAGGGTAACAAAATAGGTAAAAAAGGAAAAAAAATCAACAAAACAACTCTATGGTAATAAATTAGGAATACATGGGCAGAAAAATATATATTTTTACATTTTCAGGAGTATTATTTGTCATTTGTCTTGGATGCTTAATCAGCAGGGCAGAGAACAGGGAGAAACGTAGTGCAAAAAAATAGGTAAAAAATAAAAAATCAACAAAACAATAAATCTATGATAATTAATTAGGAATACATGGGCAGAAAAATATATATTTTTACTTTTTCAACAGTATTATTTCTCATTTGTCTTGGTTGTTGATATTCATCATATTTGCCACTGCTGGATTTAGAAGCCATTTGTAAGCCATACATCTAAGGCTAATGCCTGTATACTTTATCAATATTCAATTAACAGGAGAAGGCCAACCCTGTTAAGCTCTTCTATATTGGGGATAAGAATTGAAAGGAGTGATGGTTGAAATCTCTGTGCAGAAAGATTGCATGTACTGCATTCCAAATCTGCTTTCAAGTCTCTAAAGCCTAGCTTAATGCATTGACACCATAGGCTTGCTTCCAAAAGGGATTTCAAACGTACAATACACATCAGTGATAAAACATCACTGAGTGTGTGGTTATGCTGTTATAGACACATGCCTTTGCCCACCCAGGTAGTATATCCTGTGTTACTATAAATATAAAATGCGAAAAAAAAAAAACAGGAAAAAAAGATATGTTAACTGACCTCCAGCGTGGTACTGCTTATGCTCGAATAACTGTATGATCATGTGGTTGGATTCCACCAATCACAGTACAGGACTTCTCTTAATCATTTTTATGAGCCTATTTTAGCCACCAAGAACTTTGCTTTCAAAAGGAGAAAAAAAACACACACTTTGTGTACTGTTTTCAAAGGACAGACCCCACCATTTTAAAGCGTTTTCTTATTAAGATTATAAAGACATTTATTTAGTTAATTCTAGTTGACCAGGAAAGGAGGACTAGGCAATTTTGTCTATTTTCAGCCTTGTGCCAGTGGGGTTGGGGGTGGGTGGAGGGAAAAAAAACTAAAAATTTAACCAGATTATGTTGTTGGGGGTATTTGTTACTGAATGGGGGAAATTTGGCCAGGACACCAGAGAAATTCCTCTACTGTTGCTGCAGGGAGCACAGTCTGCTTCCTGTGGGGGAGACGGAGGATCCTGGTGAGGTAGATGAAGGTGATGTTCCAGGGACTAGGGATGCAGTTACTACCCCAGCCCCTACTCTGATTCCAGTGCCGGGTATCGATTTAGAGGATGTCCCAGATGAGTACTTCCTTGTAGCAAAACAAAAACTTCAAGTTGATCCTGCAGTGAAGAAATGCAAATACTGAAAATGATGACTGAAGCAGATTAATAATACTTCAAAGAGAAATGTAAGCAGGAGGAGGAGAAGAAATGAAAAAGACAATCCTGTAGCCCTCTATGTCTGTTGGGCAAGAAATTTCACCATACCTCTTTGACTTCAACTTCTAGCACCTGAATTAAGAGTCCTGGCAAACAGTATACAGAGGACATACTTTAGCTAAAATGCCAGATGAACCATGGTCACTGAAGATTGCTTTGAAAATGCAGGTTGGCTACACACTGCTACTGGTGCGTGGATTCCGAATCCTGATATTTCTTTACCTGGTGCTGGCATTGCATGGATATTTCTACTGCAGCAGACACTGCTGACAGCTCTGCTGAGATGCTGAATCTTCAAGACCACCACTGCCAACTGCTGCAGTCACACTGAGCCCCGGGAGTCACACTGGAGAGCAATCTCCTGCAGGTATGACTGCTCCCTTTGTTGCTGACTTTGTCGCTACTATGGACCCTGCTACTTTGAGGTTGGCAGCTACTGATATCCAGAATGATGTTCAGAGCTAGTCTTCCACAAAAGGCCAGGTTGGCATGGTAACTGACTAGGCCAAAGGACCAATCCTGCCAAAACGAAAGAAAAAAACCACTATGGTTCTCAAAAGAGGTGGCGGGGAAGGTTAGGGAGAAAAAGATAGCATTCAGGAAGTATAAGAAAACACAGAAGGAGCAGGACAGAGAACTGTACCAGTTAAAGCAAGAAGAAGCGAGGAAGGCAGTCAGAATAGCAAAGGCCCAAACCGAGGAAAAGACAGCCAACTCAGTTAAGAAGGGGGATAAAACCTTTTATAGGTACATTAGGAAGCGAAGAAAGACAAAGGGAGGGATACTGAGGCTGAATAAAGAGGAGGAAGGGTAGGTGGGCAGAGAGGGACAGTGAAAAAGCAGGGATACTGAACGAATACTTCTGCTCGGTATTCAAAAGGGAAGAGGAGGGGGAGGTACCTAATCCAGTCACTAGAAGCACTTTGGATGGGGGGGTCAATATCAGTACTTTCACAGAAGAAAGGGTTCTGAAAGAACTCCTAAAACTGAAGGTGGACAAAGCAATGGGGCCTGATGAGATTCACCTAGAATTCTAAAAGAACTAAGTGGAGAACTAGTAACACCACTGACTGCCCTTTTTAACAAATCATGGGAGGATGGTGTGGTACCTGAGGACTGGAGGAGGGCAGATGTGATTCCCCTTCACAAAAGTGGGTGCAAGACAGAGGCAGGAAACTACAGACTTATCAGTATGACCTCAGTGGTAGGGAAAATGATGGAATCACTTCTGAAGGAAAGAATTGTTGGGTACCTAGAAGCCAGTGGGGCACAGGATCCAAGACAGCATGGATCCATAGCAGGAAGGTCATGTCAGATGAATCTAATTGATTTATTTGACTGGGTGACCAAAGTAGTAGACCAGGGAGGGGCTGTGGACATGGCCTACCTAGACTTTAGCAAGGCATTTGACACAGTCCCACACAGAAGATTAATAAACAAATTAGCCAGCCTGAGAGTGGGTCCCAGTGTGGTAGCCTGGGTAAAACATTGGCTGGACAACAATATGCAGAGGGTAATAGTAAACAGAGTCGACAGTGAAGAAAGGGAGGTCACTAGTGGGGTACTGCAGGGTTCAGTACTGGGTCCGGTCCTTCTTAATGTCTTTATAAGTGACACTGCAGAGTTACTGGAAGTAAAGTATGTCTCTTTGCAGATGACACAAAGATCTGCAACAGGGTTGATACATAAGGTGGGGTGGAAAGGATGAGAAGGGACTTGGCATGGTTGGAGGAATGATCAAATGCATGGCAGCTTAGATTCAACACAAAGAAGTGCAAAGTAATGCACCTGGGAAACAAAAACCCAGGGGAAGAGTACACAATGGGGGGTGAGACACTGACAACAACAAAAATGGAAAAGGACCTGGGGGTAGTTATATCAGATGACCTAAAGGTGGGCAAGCAATGTGAGAAGGCAGTAAAGTGGGCTGGGGGGATACCGGGATGCATAGGGGAGAGGCATCACCAGTAGAAAACAGGAAGTTGTTATCTCTCTGTACAGACAACTGATGAGACCCCATCTGGAGTACTGCATGCAGTTCTGGAGATCCCATCTTCAAAAAGACATAGAGGGGGGAGGCTGTCCAGAGGATGGCAGCCAAAATGGTGCAGGTTCTGCACCAGAAGACATACGAAGAGTACTAAAGGAGCGTAATATGTATACCCTCGAAGAAAGAAGGGAGAGGGGGGGACATGGTTGAAACCTTCAAGTACCTCAAGGGAATCATCAAAGTCCAAGAGGGTAGAATCTTTCAGAAAAAGAGATGTGCAAGAACAAGGGGGCACATTTTGAAGATGGGGGGATGGCTCAGAGGTAATGTGAGGAAGTATTTTTTCATGGAGAGGGTTGTGGATGCATGGAACAACCTTCCTGAGAAGGTTGTGGAGTCAAAAACAGTGGAGGAATTCAAGAATGCATGGGAAAGACATAAGGCAATTCTAGTGGGGTGTAGGAGGAAGTAGGTTTTTGGTTAACTAGGATCTGCAGCTTATCCATTAGGTAGGGAAATGGGCAGACTAGGTGGGCCAAGCGGTCCTTATCTGCTGTCAAATTCTATGTTTCTATGCCAGTACCAACCCCTTCAATAGTTTTGCTTATACTACTCCTGTTATAGACTCTGTCAATGTCACTGGCAGACCAAAACTTCCCAGCTCTGTAAGCCTTTTCATTCATCTAGCTGAAGCAGCTAGACAGACACATGGAAATTGTCTCCGGTATAAAGGAGGGCTGGAAACTCCTCCAGACAGATTCTATGTTGGTAAACTCTTAATAAAGCAGACTTTACAGATTTCACCATTGGATGTTTGAGGTTTTATTCATGCTCCAAGGGATCAGCCCTTTGACACTAGTTTTTGGACCGCTCCATTACCGGAACATTTCTGGAATCCATATCATTCACTTAAGGACACTCTGCTATGGACCCCATTTTTGGTTATACCCCTTACGAAACTCTCATTCAAAACTGTAACTATTCTTTTTCACAATGATGGGGTGAATGTTACTGACATTATTTACTGGTAGGAGAAAAAATGTGAGATACTGGGTATACTGGATCCTATTATGGACAGTGAAAACTTCTGGATGGGGTATTGGAGATTTCATGAAAAGCTCTGTTACATGGAATCTGGTATACAACATTTGCCTATTTTTTTTTTTGGGTGGGGGGAGACCGAGGCATACTGTTTTACCCAGGTCAGCCCAAATCCTGCTACAAATGCAAATCTCTTCAGTATATTAGTAATGCATGCAACCAAGTTAAATGTACATTGTGTGGAGTTCTTGTTCACTCTGGTTTACATTGTACTTTTGCTCCCCCAGTATAACTTATGCATTGAGAAGGGCCATGCTTTCAGATCATGCCCCTGGGCTGCTCCCAATATGAACAACTCTGACTACATGGAGCAGGATCTCTACATCCATAAAGTGTCAAAGTCTAAAGCTTCTTCCAGCCTGCTGCTCCTACACCTTCCCCTAGTACTACTTACAACACACCTACACAGCCTCCCTTGGAACAAGTTGACGAACGACAACTTCCCGGTAACTCTGACTCAGCGAGACACACTCACAAGACACCCAACAACAGTCTCCTGAACTTTCTGCTTCTCAACCTTCTGTTCCCCTTTAGACAGTGTGGTAACACTGATGGAGGTCACACCTCACATGCCCCCATCACCTATTCCTACTACTGAACATTTCCAGGCTGTGGGGAAAGGTAAAGGCAAAAGAAAGAAAAAGTGGTTCCACAGGCTAAAATTACTTAAAGAACAGGAATACGACTTTGCAATGGGGAGACACTGATATAGGGGAGGACTCTGATGCTTCCTCAGTGTAATCATCACAAAGGAATCTCTCCATTCGAAACTGAAGAAGCTAATCCCTCTCACCATGACCTCTGGGAAAGAAATGGTAAACAAGAACTGATACCAAGCTCTCTGTCATAAAGTAATTCTCACCATCTGATTCCATGGCCACTTTTCTTGACCTGGCTTGGCCTCTTTAAATGTCATTAGCATCAAAGCAGTTAAAAGAATGGTTGCCTCTTTCTCTATGCTTGAACAGTATAATTATGATATTATTTTTTACAGGACACTAGGCTTGACTCAGTTTCGGACATATAAAGCACAACATCGGCTTGGTTAAGGGGGGAATCCTTTTGGTCTATGAGGGGAAAAGTTGTGCAGTGTTGTGGTAATTAGTTTTAAAAAATGGTAGTGGAGGAATTACTCCATATTAATTTGAAAGATATATTGCATATTCAGGAGAGTGAACAACGCCATGCCACCACAATATTGTTCAACGATTGGTGAGGGTGATTCTCATGGTTAAAATGAATGCATACTGTTATAGGGCACTTTATTATGTATTTCGTCTCTGATTTATTTTTGCTGTTGTTTCTCATTTTGAACTCCATTTTCTCTCTTACACATGTTTATAATTTATTTTCTGTTGTGACTTTATTGTAAATATGTTTCAGTTGCTAGCTCAATAAAAAAAATTATCTACTCTTTTTATTAATTTTTTCTTTGACTGCCAATTGAGTAGGAATTTTTTGAAGTTATTGAGCGAAAAGTGGAAAGAAACATAGAAACATAGAATTTGATGGCAGATAAGGACCGCTTGGTCCATCTAGTCTGCCCAAGAACCATTGTTTGACACAGTCCCTTGCCAATTTGTAGTACTGGGGTTATATCCAAAAGAATGGGGTAAATACAATGCTAGTATGCTTCCAGTATGTTTTGTGGTATGTACATATTACCTGTGACAGGTCTGCTATGCCTTCATCCTACACCAGAAACTCACTTTTCAAGAAATACTTCTAGACAGGATACAAAAATGTCTACAATAGATACATCAACGTGAAGTGTCTACTTTAGCAAGGCAGAAAATAACAGCATTATGGAAAACTTTCAATTATCTCTTCGTTTAACATTTATTGATATAGTGGATATGTAGGAAGAATTTTCAGTCTTGGGAGATTTTATGTCTTTCTGGAAAAGTATGCCATGTATGTTTGGTTATTTCTTGTATTCTTTCTGTATTATGGTTGTTCTTTATTTTTTTCTTTTGGTACTAACTTTAATAAGATGTGTGTGAATTTGTATGTCTTATTTAATGTTTTAATAAAAATACTTCTGCTCTTTTCAAAACCTGCCATGGGATCTTTAACATTCACCTGAAGAATGACTAGGACTAATAGACAGGACCTACGTTTAACATGTCATCTGAAAGAGACCACCTCAGAAATGCAGTGCCCCCTCATGCCGCACTATAGTATTCTGATTTTACCCAATGTTCCCGGTGAGGTGCTAGAACCCACAATATTCTGATTTTCCAGCCACAGAAGTGAGTGTCAGCCTGACATTATCTCCTTATTTTGCAATGTTAGCAGACAAGCTTACAGCTTCCTTGAAGCTAGAGGAATCCCAACATAGACTGTGTGAATGCCTTCATCTCCAAGGCACAGGACTGCAACAGTGTGATGCCACCATTTGCAATATATCTAATACAGTTTCTTTAAAAAAAAAAATCAGGCCCCTCAAGTCATGTGTACATGTTTTCAAACTATTACTCCTTTTTATGTTCTGAAAATGCTTCTCAGGAGTCTTGCATGAAATCAGGAATAAAACAATGTTCGACAATACTGATAACCAAATTTGGATAGCTGAATTAGGCATGCATGTCTGACTTCGCTTTTCAAATACAAAGCCTGGGACTAGAAACTCTATGTGTTATTTCAGCCATAAAGAATAATATTTTATACCATGTAGGTGAGAGTCTGAACTTATAGATCAATGATTTATTTTAGCCATAACAAATTCTAAATGAAGATGAATCATTAATCTCAATGTTGGGTGCCTAATCAGCATTTATGTCTACTTGGAAAAGGTCATAAAAGAGCTCTTAACCAATAGGAGAGCAGCTTGCACAATGCCTGATAACATCACAATGCCCTCTGCTGCAATCAAAACAGAGCCGGGAAATCAAACAGAAATGGTTAAATCTTCATAAAAAGAACTAGTTCAAAAGTTTTGCAATTTAAAGAGCAGCTGACACCTTAAGGAGAACTTTAACAAATCATAATATTTAGTCACAGTTTGGCCCGTATTTCACATTAGTTTTGTATTCCTCCTCCCCATTATTTATATCGCCTGGGTGAAACACCTGGTTCCTCAGGATGACCTTCCTACAATGGTCCACGCCTCCATAACCACTCGCCTTGATTACTGCAATGCCCTTTACCTAGGGCTCCCGGGGGTTGATATCTGCCACTTGCAGCTAGTGCAGAATGCGGCAGCCAGGCTTCTGACTGGTACGTCCAGGACTAGTCATATTACGCCTTTCCTCCAAGAACTGCACTGGCTGCCTATTCAGTGGCGGATCACCTTTAAGGTCAGGTTACTGACCTATAAAGCCCTACATGGACAGGGACCCCAGTATCTGCAAGACCTTCTTATTCCTTACTGACCCTCCCGCTCACTCCGATCCACCGACGAGGGTTTGCTAGAGATTCCCAGGGTTCGGATAAAGACATCTGGGGCACATGCATTTTCCTATGCTGCCCCTTCCCTGTGGAATTCTCTACCTCATCGGATAAGAAAATGCCTGACTGTCTCAAGTTTTAAGTCGGAGCGCAAAACCTATTTATTTTTTAATGCTTTTTCGGAAGGTTCTTAAATATGTATATATGTTTATTTAACTATTGATTTTAATATGCTGTACAGTGCCTTGGTTTTGAAAGGTGCCTAAAAAATAAAGTTTTACTTTACTTTACTTTTACTTTATTACTGAGGCCATCTGCATTAAAACTGGATCCTTGCTCCTGAAGAGTTAATCCATTCCTGTTGCTTTCTCCCTACCTAAGGTCATGATGCACTGCTTGTGACATCACAGTTATTCCCATAGGAACAGATTGTGATGTCACAACAGAGAATTATGACTTGAAGTAGGGAGTAAGCTACAGAGGCAGACAAACTCTAAAGCAACTCTAAGGGATAAAAATCATGTATTCATGCAAATTTACTCAGTAATAAATAATAAGGAAGAGAAATATATAGAATACATATGAAATGCAAACCGAATTGTACCTAATTATTATGTTTTTCAGAGTTTTCTTTGAGGTGTCAGTATCTCTTTAAAATGCAGTGTTTTCATTGGCTACACAGTGGCCTAACTGAATACGCCACCCATCATCACTTGTGAGGGGGCAGAACTTGCATAACTCCCTCGTGGTTCTGCCACTTACAAGTTATTGCCCTGACCGCTCACTCATGAAGATAAATGATATATTCTGAGTCAAGTAATTGTGTCAGGCCATTGTGTTTCCTATACTGTATATATATTTTCCATAGAAGAATGCTATATAGTGTAACGGTTAAAGCAGAGAGCAAAGAACCTGAAGACCCAGCAGACTGGGGTTGAATACCACAACCACCACTTGTATCTGTGCAACTCCGAGCAAGCCACATAACCTCCCTGTGCCCAGTTCTCTCCTGGGTTGCAACTGGTAGCAGGTTTCAGTACTGTGTGCCTTTCCTGGTCAAAAGTTAAAAAAAAAAATGAAAAAAAAATACAAAGCAAAAAAAATTGAAAAAATACCCAAACTGGCCCCTTTTTGCTATAATTAGAGGAGGAGAAGGAGTGGGAAAATATAGGACATGTACTGCACATGAATACACAGTATGGACAATACCTTGTCAACAAACGTTTCATGCAATATATTTGTTTATTTAGAATATCGGAATTACAAACCTTTGAGTCAGAGACTCATTTACAAAGGCTCCACATCGAACGTTAACAAGGAGTTTACAGTACATGATTTACCAAGTGATTACAGTAATATATTACAGTAAAAAAAATCAGTGCAGACACAGTAAAAATAATAGTAAAGAGGTATTATAGTGTGGGTATTCATACAGCTACAATGTAGAATAACACAGAGTCTTGGGAAGTAGAAACAGGGACAGAAAAAAAAGAAGAAGACGAAATAACAGGGAGGATATAGTGAGATGAGAACAGATGAGGAGGACTATTTCATTTCAGAGAGGCAATCAATGGGATCTTGTCACATAGATAGGAGGAGGTAACTCGGCCTAGTAGGGAAGGGGGTCGGGGAGGCTAAAGAGGGCATTGTGGGGGGAAGGGAATATATGGCTATATGTGGCTCATATCTGAGTCATAAGCATATCATATATTTTACCACTATTTCATATATTTTAAATGTTCAAAAGGGGTGCATTTTGCTATGCTTAGAATACGATTTTTGCTATATATAGAAATATTTTTATTTGACTGTCACTATGGCTCTGTCAGTGTCAGCTTTACCTCTTGATCTGAAGACTGTGGGATTGAGTCACAAATAAAGCCTTAGGGGCTCATACCCAGTGCTGACATTTAGCAGTGCAGTATGGGGACGGTACCCTGCTGGACATGTTCGTAAGTGAAGGTTACTTTGGTACTATTTAACAACAGCATGGGATAACTTAGGAGTCCTGGACAATACTGGCCATCCCAATGAAACTGGTGCTTTAGTTATGTACAACTATAGGCAGATGTAGCAGGAACACTGTATTTAAGCAATAATGCCCTCCAGGGTGTGTGCTGTGCTGGGATAACGTCACACCTCAGGTGGTTGGGCATGAGGCTGCAGGCCGAGTGCATCCAATACCTGAGGCGTAATGTTATCCCAGCACAACACACACCCTGGAGGGCATTATAGCTATTATACAATGGCTTGTTGTAATACAGAATAAAAAAAATAATTTAAAAAAATGTTTTTGATAGTGTAGAAGAATATTTTTGTTTCTTAAAAGAAGATGCCAAAAAAACAAAAACTAATGGCCATCATGGCGGGCATCCAAATGGGTTCACAGTGCTGAGACTAGACCCGTGATGTTGTGCTGGGATAACAGCACGGGTCCAGTCCCAGACTGACCAATCAGAGACCAGGATTCTTTCTTGCCATTGTATAATTAGTTTTAGGTAACTGTGTGAGTGCACTAAGCATATTGATACTGCATCTCTTTCCAGACACAACATAATGGCTACCATATTTGCTGTTCACAGTCATTGCACTAGTAGTAGTAGTAGTAAAAATGTTTATTTTTAGAAAGGATATAACTTTAGGTCCTAAGACCTATTTTCAAAGTTGTCCTGTACATACCAGCATTAAGGTTACAGAATTATAACAGGTTTCATACATACATACAATAACCCTTCACGTCACCATACATACCAGTGTCAAATGCGTTGCACTATAAAGTACGTTACCGTATTATGAATCTGAACATGACTATGTAAATCGAAATACCACTCAGTTCCACTGTATTCCTATTTCCAATGTGAAATGTTAGAGCGAAAAAATGGCTTCCAAAGAGAAAGATGCAACATGTGTGATAAAATCAAAAAACAGAAAACAGTAAACAAGAAAAAGAAATGGTTTCTTGCTCGTTGATTGACTGCTTTCACATATAATCAGAATACACTTGCTTTGCTGACTACCCCCACATTAAACTGATGTGCGATCACCCTCCCTATAGGTATACCATTGTAACAGTGACACTCTTACAGCAACGCTGTTACGGCAACACTAACTCATTGACACCCGCAGTATCGACCAGGTTGCCGGAGCAATGACTGAGTCATCGACTCCGGAGTTTGGCCGCTTCCCCGACATCCCGGGTTGGAATCCTTAAGTCTGGGAGACAGGAGCACAGGCCCCCTCATGCACATCAATAAGGTGTTGGTGCATTCTCTGGTCGGGGACTGGAGTCAGCAGTGTCAGGGATGTCGGCAATCAATTGTCACTGTAGGGGAGGTGGCCGACATTCCTGTCACTGTGGCATAGTGGAACCCTCCCCTTATACACACAAAGATACACACACATCCTGGCAAGAATAACACTGAATTTGTTTACAAAAATGACAGAGACATTGTTCCACTTACTGCAGTTCAATGTATGTTTGTTAAAACAATCGACTATAGGGCATGGTAATGTAACGCTGCGACTGCTGTTTCAATTGGATGATGTCTACTGCTGAAATTGTAGTCGCTAACTGGTGCCATTTATATGTGCTGTGACTGCCTGACACTTCTGCCCTTTTGTAACCTTTTCTTTTTAATTTATGAACTATGCAACCTCCCCTATACTGCAGAAAAAAATTCCCATTCATGCATGCGGCATACACACCTACAAGACACACACACACATATGCGCCACTACAGTGAGCCAGCCACAGTTGTCACGGCTGCACATTTTTGCTGTGTGCTGGTAATTACTATCAAGGTGCAGTACAAGACTGCATTTTTTTATAGAGTGGCTTCAGGGTAGGGGAACACAAAAGGATTTTAATGCAGTCTGACATGTTAACTTCTGGCAAAACTGAGTCACTAAGAGGAGCCAATTAATGGAGCTGCGCCACCTATGAACCTTTAGGCCAGATTTGCTGATTGTTTTCTTTCTTTTTCTTGCCTTGGTATCCCTCCTCTCCAACCCATTACCCCCCCCCCCACAAACATACATACACACACATGTGCACACACATTACTGTATTTTATTAGGTGCCACTGCACTTTCAAGTCACAGTTTGTGCTATGTGTAGCATCTGCCATGCCAAATAAGCAAATCTGTTTCATTCTGGAAGCACACCACCCCCATTTCTTAAAAAAATAGCCATCTCTGCACATATTGCATTCTCACAGTACTGTAGTACCCCCTGCTGTGCTTCTGATGCACTGAGATGGAACTGAATAATGTCCGCTCCTATCTGAGCCTTTTCTTTTTTAAATTAAGATTGCCTATAAGACTCTTGTTTACTCGACAAGCTGTGTGGGAGAATTGGATTTTCTGGTGGGGCAGTTATGGGGTATTGCCAAGGAGCAAAACAGCAGTCTGTACTGTGTTCTGCTGCACAGCGTAACCATAGTTGAGATGACAGAACTGGAAGATCTGTATAAATTTATGGTGGAGCTAGTGAGGCCTTCATTAGTAAGATAGGGGACTAAAAGCTTACAATCTTGGTAGGCATTTAAGACATAGATACATTTTTACTGTATGCTGTGGGCGAATTGATGGAGTGGTAAATTTAAAAAAAAAGCTGAATATTGATGTTTTGTAAAGTAAAGGCAAATATTGCCTTTACTTTACAAACATGGCTGCCACAAATGTTTTTCTGAAATATTACAGGAAAACATTCACCTAAAATCGGGCCCCACTTCAGTGTGAAGCAGGGCCTGAGTAATATGTTCAGAAAAGTTTTTTTTTTATTACTTACTGTGCCTTGTTTTATTTAGAATTTATCCAGTTGATCCTGTGTCTCTCCATGCCAGCATTTTAAATCCAAGTGCTCCTAGTAGCACACCCACAACCTCCTGTGGCTGTCCCGAGAATGACGTATGATGCAGGGAGAAGCCACAGAGTGTCCATAGGTTTGCTGTATAGCTAGAGCTTTTAATAGCTCCAGTTTGAAATGTACATATCTCGGTGCCATACCAAGACATGTATGTTTCAAACGAGCTATTTAAAACTCCAGCTATGTAGTAAATCTAGGGATGTCCTGTGGCTGCTCCCCGCATCATACATCATTCTCTGGACAGCTGCATAGAGATGCAGCAACATTTTATTTTGTCAGCAACATTCCTGTGAAATCATGAATTTTCCCACATGAAATATTTCACAAAATTCATGCATTCCGTGAAATATTTTGCGAGTGCGAAATGCAGAATTGTGTCAGCAAAATGTGGAATTTCACTGGTGAAATGCAGAACTGTGCCCTCAAACAGTGGAATTTCGCTCACGAGTGGCTGACACTGCACTAAAACAAGTAAGCACAGCCCTCAACAAGGCCTGCAGGCTGGCTCTAGGGGCTGATAATCTCCTACACACCCGCTCCCTCTACGAGCGCAATAACTGGCTCAGTCTTGCCAGCAGAATCCAATATCAAACGTGCCTGCTTGGCATGAAATCTCTTCTAGGTAAAGCTGCATTGACCTTCAAACAACTGCTCTGGTGAGGTAGACCCAGGTACTGCACTGGAGGACAGACTCGCTGTCCAGTTGCCATCCCCTTCAGAAAAACGGCACTTGGCCAACGGTCCTTTGCATACAGGGCTCCTTCTTGGCTAAATGAGATCCCAGCATGTCTTTTACTCATTAACAGCCTCCCCATCTTCAAGGCAGAACTAAGACATCACCTGGCCAAGGCTGAGGTCTGCAGCTGCAGGTAACCTGTAGCACTATCACCCGGTAGCTTGGAGTCAGCCTGCTCCTAGACTGCATTCTCCAATTTGCAACCCTGCTGCCCAGTAACCCTGAGTTTAAACTCTTACTTCCTCCTACTACTTGCCAGCCCTCGAACTTGAGCCTTCCATAGCCACAGCCTGTCGACGAGCCTTCTATCTACTGTCCTTAACTCAGCACTCTGTTTAAGTCACTCCCCTGCCACTGACCCTGAACAAATGTGATTGTCTCAAAGCACCTGTCTTCCCCCCAGCTTATTCTGCGTACGGTCCTCCCTCACATTGCTCTCTAGTATGTTCCTACTGGGTCAGTCCTGCACAAAAAATTACCCCCCCACCCTTGACTAGAATTAACGACAAAGCCTCCCCTTGGCTGCATTAACATACAGGGTGTGAAAGCCTCTGCTGAGTCTCTCCCCCCGACTTTATATGAAATAACGATAATGCCTCCCCTGGCTGCTTTACCTCCTGCTAAATAAGTTTCTTAAACCCACAGCACTCACCATGTACCTTGGGTTGTACTAACTACAATATGCTGTACCTCTATATGAGATAGCTTACAACTGCAAATAGTCAGGCCAACTGCTGTTATTTCTTGTATTTTTTGTCTCTGTACTTGTGCACCCATATTCTGTAACTACCTTTCTGTGTTGTCCTCCTGTCAAGATGCGGAACCTTTGAAAAAGAGCATTTTGCTCAAAGGTTATGTCCGAATAATGAAATAAATAAATAGGTAAATAAAAATAAATAAAATTCCTATTTTCGCTGGCAGAATTTCACATTTCGCACCAACGGAATATTTCACAAAATGCCTGAATTTCATGAAATTTGCAGATTAAGCCCATCTCTACAGCTGCGGAAGGTTGTGGGCATGCCACTAGGGGTGCTTGGGTTTAAAATGCTGACAGGGAAGAATGCAGGATCAACCAGATAAATCTGAAATAAAACAAGGCACAGTAACTAATAAAAAAACACTTTTTGTGAAAATGCTAATCGAGCCCTGCCTCACATTGAGGTGGTGCCCGATTTAAGGGGGACATTTCCCTTTAAGTTGAAGCATTAATATTGCAGTGTGCTGAGCTCTGGTTACCCGAAGAAGTCTGAAGCCATGTGTTTTCTTTTCTAAATTAAATAGCTATGGCATCTTCTTGGCCAGTCAGGATGCAGAAAATCCGATAACATTTTATAATATTATATAAAGCAATTGCTCTGCTGTGATACCACAATGCACAGAAAAAAAAGAAAAACATCTCTAACACACCAAAGTCAACTGCCTGTGGCACAGTGTCTGCACATGTGCCGTCAGTCATTGCAGTCTGAAAAACTTTTCCTAAATAAAATAAGATTGCATGACCCCCTGCTAACTTCCACTTAGAAGTTATGGGTATAAATTGTTTGCCTCAAGCTGTGTGAAATATGCATTCAGATTCAAACTATTGCAGGAAATTATTAAGTAGAGTCATATTAGCTGTCTCTGAAGCCTACTCATTTTCTATATTGCCTGTGTATAGACCAATTATGTTACCTTTCCATGCTGAGAAATGATTGTTCTGCTAACACAGTACTGGTGAGATTCGAAAGCACTACATTTTTAACCTTGGGGGATTTTTGTTATTGCTGTTCCCCAGCTAGTTCCTTCAAATGGAAAACATGTTCCATTAATCTAAATGCAAAATTTGTTTCCGCTTTCAAAAGTTACTTGAAAAATGTTAAGCACAAAGCAATAAACTTTTTATGCTCTTAAGACCACTAATGCTTTGAGCTTGCTACTCATTTTGAAGAAATGAACATTTTATGGTTCACTGTGGAATAGCAACATGAATAATATCTGAGATTATAATGCATCTTGGAGACAAGGATTAAGTTTATGTAAACTATTTAATCAATTGTGAAATTTTCTCTGGAGGCAAAAAAAAAAAAATCCAAACTTATTGCAAAATGTTTTAAAACAGCAATATACATTTTCCACTGGGGCAAACCACAGAGTTCCCCATTTATAGTTCATACATATTCATTACAGCAGAGGGGTATAACATTAAAATATTGCCCATGGGCATCAATGAGCGGCTGAAAATATCTTAAAGCAGTGCTGTATTATGCACTCGAGGCCACTCTTGCAATTAGAGATTAATATTTTACGTAAGTGGTTTAAAACAAAGCAGACAAATACCTGCTGCAGTTTATCTGCTGTTGCTTTATCTCTGCAAACTGCTTAAATGATCTAGATTTTGGTCTTGGTTTTACAGGTAAAACAAGTTATGTGTCTTTTTGATGATTTTAACCAATCAGATTAAGCCAAAGTAAGAGCGCAGTCCTTAGGTTTTTCGAGTACTGAATTGCATAGACAGGATGTAGTATATACAGATGTTTAAGCTTGTTAATGCAAGAAGAACTAGTGGGCCTGCTCTCATACTGAGACGGAGCAGAATAAGGGGAAACATGAGAAAGTATTACATTACAGAGAGAGTGGTCAATGTGGAACGGCCTACTTAGTGAGGTAGTGGATGCTAGATCTGCTGATCAGCTTGGATTTGTGT